>CM020514.1:7788465-8388465 GCA_009823395.1 Thamnaconus septentrionalis | reverse complement strand
GCTGCGTCCCTCCCGGAGTCGCCGTGCAGGTGACGGCTGAGAGCGTCGAGCCCAATCTGTCAGCGACTCCGCAGGAGCGCGCACAAGTCAGCTGCTGGCGACGCGTGTACACCTGTGGCGTGGAAAAACGTTGCCCACTTTTAGCCGAACTTGGCTTTTACGCACGGATGCGCATTTTTTTTTTTTTTTTTCAAAAGAGCGTCATCTATTCTATTGCGCACACTTTGCGCGTGTTTTTTTTTTTTTTTTTTTTTAATAAGGACGCGCCAAAAACAACAACAGCAAACAACATCAAACAACAACAACAGTCATCTTTTGCACATGTGAAAGTTCCCAGACCTTGTCTCCGTAGTCTCCGCTTCCTGAGGCCGAAGATGCGCACTTTGGAGAAGATGTCCACCAGGTTGCCATTGCACAGACCCTTGTTCTTGTTGGGGCTCTTCCTGCGCCGGTTGGTCGCGGGCCGGTCTAAGTGCTGCTCCCGCGCCTGCCTCTTCTGCCGGATGAGCCCGCTGGCGATGGCCGCGGCCATGACTCCGAATTTAGTCACAAGCCGCTCAGGCGCGGGTGTCCCGTCCGCACGCCGAGCGCAGACTGCACAAAGCAGCCGCCTCTGGATGAGCTCTCCCCCCCCCCTACCAAGCCCGGGTCACAGTCCCATGGCGGCGGCGGCGGCGGCGGCTGAGAGAGTCCGTTCCGTGTGGCCAAACGCCAGGGTGCCCGAACACATAGACTTGGAAGCTGGCTTGCTTTCTTATGATTTGTTTTTTATTTTATTGTGTGTGTTTTTTCCACCCCCTGTCCGGACGCTCCATGATAAATGCCATATTCAAACAGCTCTTATCATCACCGGGGGGGGAAGAGGGGAAAAAAATCTTGCACATGATGGTGGAACGAGGGGAGGGAGGGGGGGTTAAAAAATGAGATCAGTTCATGCGTAATTCCACACATGCATCAATAAGCATGGGTCTTGATGGAGAGCAATGCCAGAAAAAGTCACGCGGACCGGAATGTCAGAGGATTATTCATACCTGCACAGTGATGTTTAAGCTCATTGTCTGTGACGCGTTCAGTGGCATCGCCCGACGCTGTTGCTGTTGCTGGCGGCGGCGGAGGTGCAGCTGCTGGCGGCGGCGGCTGCTGCTGCTGTTGCGTCCTTTAACAACAGCATCCAGCCGCGATATTTTTTGCCGTCCGCGCGCCCCCACTGAGATTTAGCTGCTTCCCGCTCGGCCAGACGCTGACGCGAGCTGCCGTTTGGGGGGTGGGGGGTATCAACCAGGGCGCCTCCGTCCGGGTGAAGGAGAGAAGTCCCAAGTTTCGGATGAGGAGGATGAGGAGGAGGACGGCGACCCCCGTTGTGACCGCCGATCAACAGTCCCGGCGCTCCGGGGACGGGGAGAAATACGGCGCCGTGGCGCGGTGGGCATCAGCGGACGAAGGCGATTGGTCCGGGCTTGGTCCGCCGGTGCGTCCGGCGGTGTCTCGAAACACACGTGCATCCCTTCATCGCCGTTCGAAAAGCAGCACAAAGCGAGCGGGTGTCGCTTTGTGCCAGAGACCGAAATCCGAAATCCGCTGGAGGTGACGTCAAAACTGGACCGGACCGCCGTTCAGTCCCATCCACGGCAGAACCCCCCCCGCCGCCCTCCGCAAAAAAAAAAAAGGTGCGCGATTGATGCGCGTAAAGGGCGATGAGCGCGACGCAGACGTGTGTGTGTGTGTGTGTGTGAGCGCGCGCGAATGTGTGCGTGCGTGTGCGGTGGCACCTCTGATGCACAGCACACGCTCCCGCTCCTCCTTTCAGTGCACAAGCACACACACAATTTTCTCCTATCAACAAGTCCCAAACGCTCGCGAGGACCACGCAACGCACGAGGGAAGGGGGTAGTCCTTACCCCCACCCCACCCCTCGAGCACGCGCGCGCGCACACACACACACACACACGATTAAAGAGGGCTGATTTGTCCAATTAAATTTCAAGTTATTGGCGTAAAAAATTAGACTTCTTACGGAATATAAACAGTTGTACTAAAAAAAAAAAATCGGCTTCAATTCCCTCAGCATGATTTAAATGATAAAAAAAAAAAACATTTAAAAAAAAAAGAAGCTAATATTTCATAATTAATGTAGATTGATTGACTTGCGTGTCGGTGAAACACGCCGATTTGGGATCATTGGACTTTCAGCACCACGGACAGCGCCTCGCATAGGCACGTTTGTTTTTATACGACCTTTTACGTGAAGGATCTCGCAAGAAAAGACCCTTTCAAAAAAATAAAAATGAAACATATTTATATGTACGCACCATACCCGCGCAGCTATTTAGGTGTTAGATGTTTACCACCGTAAAACACATTTGAACGGTTTTCGTTTTTTTGTGTTGTTCTTTTTTTTGTTGTTTCGGTGGGGAATGGAAGATGAATCTCAACTCAATAACAGGACATAGAAATTAAAACTCAAGAGAGCCATCTGCTGTCGGTGGTTGTAATTAAACATTCGGCCTCACAGGGACGGAGGCAGGCGCTCGCGCTGGATTATTGCGCCGCTCTTGTGCGCACTGCGCGCCGCCAGACGCACCTGTTGATACCAAGCTGGGGGAATAAAAGGCGGACACGCAGCTGGGCATCTACCTCCGCTCATCCATCTCCATTAAAACAAATAGCGGGAGTGAGAACAAGCAGAGGGAGGGAAACGGACCGTGTGTTAGATTTCTCATCTGGATTGGCGATGAAACATTTCTGTGTTGTTGCACCTCTGATTGGTTGCTGTTTTATTTTGGGTTTTTTTATCCCACACATTGTAGGTTTCCGGCTGTGCACAACCACCCGTGGCTGTCGGAGCGTCCCGACTCATGTTGCTGCCGCTGCTGCTGCTACTGCAGAAGGAGGCGCTGCAGTTAACGCTCCAGCCAGCAGCGGACACTGTCAGCTCAACAATGCTCCCTCATGCACAACAAGATGCTGATGTCACAGCAGCATCGCCCTCTGAATCACACAGCAGTTCTGCTCCGTGCGCACACAAGCATACACATATATATGTATGTACATCTATACATACATACATATATGAATACACACATATGTTTATATTTAAACATAGCTTTAAGATTTATATTTTGTCCTATTAAAAGTACAAATAATAATAATTAGCAAAGCAAAATTACAGTTTGGGAAAATGGTTACGGAAGACCAACTGCAACAGGGCAAAAGTGTGTCCTACAATCTGAAACCCAGAGCAACAGTTTCATCACAGACTAATTCAATAGTTCTGGATTTTCTTTTCAAAACAGGCATCTATACAAATTCCAGCATGCAGACGAGCAAAGACAGACGGAGAGGCCAAGGCACGAAGACGGGAGGACAGTTCTTTACTCACGCAGCGAGACGGCCGGCGCCCGTCAGCAAAGAGCACTATTAGAGCAATAGATCCGTTTTAACAACCACAACAGGCTCGTACCGGGACAGGAAGCAGTTTCGAAAAGCGCCTCGGAGCTCACGGAATCACATTTTCTGTCAGCGGGCAAAACAAACGTCAACGTACCTACATTTTTTTTCCTCCTGCACGAGAACGATTGAGGGTCCATTGCCGTTCCATTCCAAACCCGTCTAAGCCAAGACCTTTATCCCAGGGACTTCTAATCCCCTGTTTATACTGGCCTTTCCAGGGCCTAACGTGGTTACCGTGTCAAACAGAAAGAGGAGAGGTTAACACATCTGGACGGTCCATCCAAGACCAGCCGCAAATAAAAACGGACTCAATGTTGCCCCCGGAAAGCCAATTAGCGAGACATTAGTCCGTGTTTCAATTAAAACACATGTACATTTGCTGCTGCATCAACTCGCGCTCCAGCGCCACCCGTACATTTCTTGATGCACGACACAAGGAAGCGCAGAACCCGCACGCAGCTGCCCCGCGTGATTAAAGTGGAGAACTAAATGGGCCGATCGGACTCTGATGCAGATTTGTGAGGTCACAGTCTCATCGGGTCGCAACATGTTTAATCCAATCTGCTCGGAGGAAGATCGCATTAGCGTTATTTAGCCGTCCCGCAGCTGAGGCAAAACAAATGTCACCCGCCGGAAGCCGGAATAAACAACCTGCTGGACCGCTGTTATTGCTTTGCTCCGGGGGGGCCTGTCTGCGTTTAATGGCACAGCTCGATCTGTCGGCGGAGCTCCGCCCATGAGAAGATAAATCGAGCATAACTTCCGAGGGCCGGAAATCACATCAGGTCACTAAATGTGCAGATTATCTAATAAAGACGAGTCACGAAGTGCCAGGATTTTCTGTCGTGTTTCTTTACATTTTCATTTTCTTTCAAGAGAGTTCAGCGGTTCAATTACGTCCGTCCAGTGAAAAGGACAACAGGGGCTCGGAGAAGACACTCGTGGCCTGTCAGTATTCCACTGTGCGCCTGTCATTTATCTGTCAAAGCAAATTAGTCAGGCCTTATCAGAGAGAGACGGTAAAGGGGAACGGAAATGATTTATTTAAGCAAAAAATAAAGAAAGAAAATGCCGCACTGTGAGTCATCTTGGAAGAATCGTCACTAAATATCATTGCAATATTAATGAAAAGACCCAGTGGCGTTTTAAACAAGCCTTATAGTTCAGTTTTCAAATGAATCTTGTAAAGGAATGAAATCCGAAATGATTTCAGCAGCCTCTGCTGGAGCGAGCGCTGAACCTTCACTGAGCAAACAAGGACACGGCAGATGCAACAGATATAACAGGAGCATCACAGTCTGGGGACAATGTGAAAGTGCTTTAGCGGCAGATGCCATCACACTGCTGCACAGGGCAACACTTGTTTTTCCTTCAAGTCTAATGAAGTCTTTGAAAGCACATGTTCAACTCCTTTAAAAGAGTTTAAAAAAAAGCCTGTTCTCTGAAAAGGTCAGCAATATTTGGATTTACCTTTACCGTCTGTGGTGAGAAGCATCTCAGCAAAATAAGCATTAGAAAATAAAAAATGCAACCAGTCAAACACAATACTGTTTGGCAGTGGGCTGTTTTTAGGTTGAGAAAAAAAAATACAAAACACTTTTGTCTTTTTGTACTTGGTGGAGAAACGGAGGAGAAAAAGTCTCGAGTCGCTAACTGCATCATTAACCAATCTGTCACATTTGCGGCACGAGGAACAAATGTAAAAAAGTAAATAGTTAATGGGAACATCTGGATCTATGGAGACGATGAATATTAAAGCCTGCAGTCCCGGGGTGGAGGATGCTCACCTAAAATCACCCCTGTGTTGTTTAGTCGGACGACAACATTGAAAACAGTGCAGCGTCAGGCCACTTGATTTTGGCAAATACTGACGCTCTGGTTCAGTTTGATCGGCTTCCTGCAACCTGTGAGGCAGCTCTGGGGGTGGGATCAGCTAATTAACAGATGCGCAGCACGTTTGACATGTACTTCACATTCCACTGAGGAGGTTCGTGGTTGCCTTACTACTGCTTGCTGGCGGGGGGCGAACCCGATGAATAAAATATCCTGCTTTGCAAATTCACCCCGCTGCAATCCTCCCTCACATGCAGGTGAAAAGACGCAACGAAGGCGCCTCTTGCCGCAATGATCAAGCGAGGGCCCCCCTCCCACCCCGGTCCATGAATAATATATCAAGAGCGGCGGTTGATACGGAGGCGCGCGTGGGGAGCAAACGAGCAGCTCGTGCTGCACACCGTCGCAGCTAGCGGCCCTTTAAACGGCTGATTTATCGTCAAAAATTCATCTAGATGGACGTCGCGCAGAAACAGCCGCCGCCGCCTGCCGCCGCCGCCGCCGCCGCCTCCGGGCTGCACTAAATATGCCACTGGAGAATGTGGGCAGGCTGCGCAGATGGGAGGGTGATAGAGTGCCCCGCCCCACACATGGGAATGAGATTAGAGCCGGGGGCCCGAGGTGCGCAGCTCCCCAGCGGAGACATTAATGAAACAGGGTGGCTTCCAGCGGAGGCCTCGGCTCTCTAACAGCCCGCCGTGAATTACAACGTTGGAGGAGTTGCGCTCGACACAGGCGACGGCCGACCTTCCACACTTGGCAATTCTTGCATAGCGCATCCCTCCGAAATAGTGCCCCCGGTTTTACGTCTTTATTCTCCATCAGGGCTGCAGGCTTTGTGCTACTGAGAAAAAGGAACGGCATGGAAACAGTGTGTTTTACCCTCTGCTTGCACTGTTTTAAAAAAAGTGACGCTTCACTGGGACCTCGCTGGGTACAGAAGGGGCGAAAACAGCTGAGTGGATCCCCGAGGAGCGGTTGGGATTGTTTATTCTGACCTGTGAGAGGTATTGCTGGCCGCGATGTCGTAACAAATTGGCACAAAACTTGAAAAGATGTCTTTAAAAATGCAGTTGAAGTAATGTTGGCAACATCCCTCTTGGGAGGAAACCCACAGAAACGGGAGTACATGTAAACTTCACACGGAAAGATCGTTGTTGGCCTACAGGGGATTCGTACCCGGGACCATGATGTGAGGCCAAACGAAAACAGCTGAGTAGGTCTCAGAGGAGGCAGTTGGGATTGTGTATTCTGAACTGCGAGGGCGTTTTCATTCCAAATTAGCACAAAAACATGTGTAGTTCAAATTGCCGCTAAGATCGCAAGTGTTGTCAGTAGTTTCCATTACCCCTAGAATTGAGCAAAACCTAAATATTGCAATAACAAACAGGTAATGTTAACACCTAAATTTCGAAAGAAAACTCTCAAATATGGCTAAAAGGTTTTGACGCTCTCATGGGGTGGTTTTTCAGACACATCGATATGGAGGTATATCGCAAAAGTGTCATAGAAACATTTTATTCGCATTCACGTGTCACCGGACGTGACGTACGGGGTCACGTGACCAGTTCACTTCAAGTGAAAATGGCGTGTTATGTCTGGACTTCTTTTTTACAAGTAATAAAGAAAAATATAACCATTCTTGACAACAAACAAACGTAAACCAACAAACGTAAATCTAGCGGGACGAGATTTTACAAGAATTACGGCAGAGAATTACGAGAATAATAGAAACGCAGCTGGTGACACCCCCTTTCCCACTGGCCAGAAATCCCGACAGTCCTCTTTAAACCAGCTCGCAGTGGGAACGCCAGACGCAGGTCAACTCGACAAGTGTGATTCTTCTCCTTCAGCTTGTGAGTCTTTTCCAAACAGGACACAATTTCTATTTGCCTGCATCCCATCATCGATGATTCCGCTCCTTCCTGGTGAGTCCACTGACAGTATGGAGACCCAGTTGTTACGGGACTTTCAAAGAGGAAAAAACACTCAGAGGTGCGGTACTGCAGTGCCTCGAGGTTTTTCTGGAAACTTTTCCACTGCGACAATTCAACAGCAGTTCAACGCAATATGACCTGCAGGGCAATTCTATTTTTTTTATGAGAACAATGAGGACAAGGTGCAGAGGAGGAGAGAAAAAAGCAATAAAAGTAACAATGTGATTACCAAAAAAAATAGAGGAAAGCGATAAATGGGCCAACAGTTGCTCGGCCCTGCGGTCCCTAGGTGGCGCCGAGTGCTGAATAATCGCCTCGAACACAAACAAACCCGGAGTACGCTGCGCATCAGTTGTTTTTTTTTCTGCGAGCGAACAGTAGCCGAACGGGACTTCGTAACCGCCGCTGACGTGAACAACGAGGGTGGGGAGGGGAAGAAAAACAAAAAAACATCCAGCAGCGTCACAACCGCCAAAGGAGTCGGCCTCCTGCACGTCACTCCCCGGCTCTTCTGTCGCACACACACAAACGCTCCCTTAGCTCTCGATGCTTTGATCTTATTTTTAAGTCTGCAGCACTGATGGAATGTGCCCTGTCAGCAGCGCTGCAGAGTGAGGAGCGTCCTCGGAGAAGCCCTGGGCAGTGTGGGAGAATATTAATTAGTCCAACCAGCCTCCCTCTCCTCTCCTCTCCTCTCCCCCCCGGGGCAGGCCCTGTTTCCTGGAGCACGGGGCTGTCACAGTGTGTGTGTGTGTGTGTGTGTGTGTGTGTGTGTGTGTGCGTTTCTTATCGTTTCTGTCTCAGCTGCAGCTCAATATTTTTGCTGCAGGGTGCGCGGGCAACGATTCTGTTGTGTGCTTCTGTGTGCGTCTGTGTGCGTCTGTGTGTGTGTGTTTGCAAATGCATGGAGCAGAGTACAGGTGAGCCGGTTAATATTAATGGATTTCCGACGTGGGTGAGGAGTGTGGTTCTAGATTTCTTGCGCTGGCAGGCTTGATGGAATGGTAATGAGGGTGATGTCAGGTCGGTCGGCCAGGGCGAAACCTCCCAGATGTGATATGGGTGAAAATCAGGTCAGCGAGGGGCTCTGGTGAATGGCTGGTACAGCTGCTTGATGCATCGCCGCACGTTAGGATGTTAGACGTCTAAACAGGATTTATAGCGCCGTGTTTACTGTTAAGTTATGGGCAGAGTTGTTGGGATTACTCCATAAAAGTAATCCAACTACTGCTTACTTCTTTTAAAAGTAATCTAATTACTTCCCCAACTACTTTGTTTCATAAGTAATCAATTACTAATTACTAATTACTTTAGTCAAATAAAAGATAAGGTAACAGACGTGGATATTTTCGAAGTTGACAAGTACAATGAACCACAATATTATTTCAGATGAACTCTAAATAATGTTTGTATTTCCAACTGTCAAATGCAATCGTTGCATCATCAATCAGCGACATCGTTGTTTTTGGTTGTTTTTCTAAATTTCAGACATTTTGTCTGATAATAAGACATTTTTAGCTAGCAAAATATTTCGGAAAGGTAACGGAATCGTTACTTGATGAAGTAATTATGATATAATTACCAGTTTTTGGCACAGTAATCCCGTTACGTTACTCATTTACTCAAAAAGTAGTTTAATTAGAGTAGTGGATTACTCGCCAACACTTATGGATTATTTTGCCGTTTGGATTCTTTCAAGGTACATACGAGCAGCCGCTGACCTTCAGGGTTCCTACTGAACTGACTCCATGTCAAGCTGCAACACACAAACGCGCACAAACGCACACACACACAAAAGCGCATGTCGGAGGTGTAAGAAGCTGAGAGGCCCCAGTGAGAATACCTGTCTGCATTTGACCGCATTACCGGCGCTGCGGAGCTTCGAGCCTGACAGGATCCCTAATCAGGCAGGTCTTGCTGTTCTCAGAACAAGTTGAAGCCAAGCGGCCCGAGAGCCGAGCTCAGCTCAGGTCTGGGCAGCAATCATCAGATTGACATTTCAAAGGAAACCAGGATCAAGAGGATGACTCGCATGAAACTTAGAAGTTATTTGATTACATCTTTTTAATTATCTTTGAACATTTCACCCTCGCTAAACTAAGATAAGCTAAGATAAAAAGAAGTGGTTTCTTGCATCGAACAATGTAAATATTCGCACGGATACACATGTACTGCCTGATTTCTGAGAGGTGCAAACCGCAACCCCAGCGCGGCAATCTTCACTCATCCATCTTGCCAAAAGAAGAATGAAGAATTTCAGTCGGTCTTGAAATTGAAAGGAGTCCACAGCCACTGCGAGCTACAGGTTTAGATGTTCCCTGGTAACAATAGGAAGCCCTTGGCTGTAGCTAGCTGGATAAAGTAGCAGCAACAAATGTGATTAGTACTATTTCAGTGTCAAAGACATCTTTCAAACGCCTTCCAACTTTAGCCTCCCTAATCCAAACACTTTCTCTGGGCTCTTCACCAGATGGATGCATAAAAAATTAATCTTCAAACCAGGCTCTGCTGCAGGTTCATTGGCGACTGGTTCAGACTTCTTGACCACTTTAGACTCTTCAATGATTTTACCAGATGGGTCTTGCAAACCAATAATGACATTACAGCATTAAAAAAAAAAAACAAAAAAACAATTGGAATTATAACTATAAAAAACTACACCTGCGTGACCGATTACGGCTGGTAAGTGTTTCTCACCTCGCTCCAGCTTTAATATTTCCTTGACAGAGGTCCATCAAGGTTCGCCTGTCCGGCACGCATGGCAGATCTCTGATGAGACATTGTGTGAACAGAAGCCCTTTAGTGAGAACTGCAATAAAGTACCCCCCTTCTCTCTCTCTCTCCCCCAGGAGACTATGAAAGACTAATGATGTCCGTAACGGCGCGGCGCTCTGGCTGCTGCGACCCTCTCTTGGCCCCCAAATCGGGCAGGAAAACACAGGCGAGGCTTTTTGCCCCCGCAGAACTTAATGTCGCCGTGTCCCGGAGTCCGGCCGCGAAGCTAATGGAGGTGACGGCGCGGCGAAAATACGGCAAAGCGACGGGGTTAAATACTCTGATATGACAGCAGTCATTAACCGGCAGACATTACGGCACGCTCACACACTCAGACGGCCATTAACGCCGTCACAGATCAAATGTTACCGCAGCTCCCGATACATCACGTACGTCGCCGCCGACTCCACAGCGCAATCCACTTATCGGGAGTCTCCTGCCGGGCGTTTACAAGGCTGCTCGGGGGGACCCTGCTGCTGCTAACACATCCTCAATATGTTCACCCAACATCCAAAAGGTGAGAAAATTCCTGAATTTCGCCTGTTTTTTAAAACCATATATACTTTTTTACAGCTTTTCATTTTGGCCGGAAAACGTTTCCCCCATGCCAGAGGATTGTAATTCAATTCAGACCAAGTGCAACTCCTTTGGTCGAGAGCCCCTTCTCCAGAGGAAGTTGGCGGCTGCCCCTTGATGATGCGGCACATTATGAGATAAGACAGCTGATGCCACTGACGGAAATGCAGATCTTGTACCTGACAGGAGGAACTCCGGGGAACAAAAAACATCTTAATGTCCCTTAAAAGCAGAGAGGAGGCTATATTTAGCGCTGCCGTGGGTAAAAGAGGATGTCAGCCAAACCAAACTCAGTGGAATGTGCAGGGCAGGAACAAAAACAAATCCCAATGCAACGCAATGCATACATGCTAGCGTAGAAATGCACCAGTGAGTTCAACTGGAATAAAGTAAATCCCACACTGTATTATTGTAGAATCTCTCAAAAATCAATTTGCCATTCACTGACTTGTAACAATGGAACTATAGGAAATGCTGTGGGACTGTGTGACTTCAGGTAGTCTGCCCTGCGCCCTCTCTGAAGAACATGGCAGGCACTCTACCAGACCAGCTGGGGGCGCTGTGTCAGTGGCAACAGTGCTGTTTTGTTCTAATTCAAGTAGGTGGATCAAAACATGATATCTTGATATTTTAAATTCAAAGGTAAATAGTTCTGCTTTAAAATATAAAGCATTTTTGTAAATTGTTGGAATATATCTTATTACAACTGAGTCTCAATCAAAGTGTTGTATTTCACAAACCTTTTACAAATTTAGCTATTGTAGGTATCGTGAAATGTTCAATTACATTAAAAAGGAGTTAGAAAGTAAATAGATCTTATAAATACATATTTCAGAGTGATTTTGAGATACCACATTAAGGTTTTTTTTGTTTAGTTGTTTGTTTTTTTCAGCGTATTAGAGGCTGCCAGCTCTATAAATTAACTCATGAATAATTACTGTGGCAGAAAATGAGTCTTTTTTCACTGAAACACAGCTCTTTGCCATATAATTCAGAAAAATCATTATCTCATCAATAATCTAGCCTCAGGCTATTACCACTACTAACACTGCGCAAAGTGCAGTATTGCCAGAAAAAGTGTTGGATGTATACGCCCCTCAGACGCAGAGGCCTCTGGAACAGCAGCCAGAGAGGAGAGGAGCACTGGGCAACACTTAGCAGCCACTTTTCATCCATCTGTTCAGAAAATCTCTCCAACATCAAATGCTCAGGATTTCCCAACTGCCCCTGCTGTTTTAGTGGAGTTTAAAAGAAAAAAAAAAGGAAACGTTAGACCCTGCTGGGCAATTTCTAACCCTCACACTCGATGTCTGCAGACTGCTTTACTACTTACAAACCACTAGAGAGCAGTGCAGAGCTCAGCAGGACTCTGCTGCAGGACCTCCGCGCTGACTGGTGGAGGAGAGGAGGAGGATAATGAATTCCCTGGCTTCAACCCATTTGTTCTACCTTGAAAGAAAAATAAATGGATGAACAAATGAAAACAAAGACGATATCTTAAAAAATAAACAACCAAAAATAATTACAACTAAAGTGGAAAACCATCAACTTTAATGTGAAGCGACGCAGTGAATTCGGCAGTGTGGATTTCAGGGAGAGCAGCACTTTGCTCTGGTTGTAGGGCCTATGTTGGAAAATATGTAGTTAAGTGCAAATCTGAATAACATGAAACGCGTCAAAAGGCGACCAAGATGCCCTCAAGTGGCCACGACGCGTCACATCAGATGCTGTGTGTTCGCTCAACTGTGATGGACCTTCCACTGTTTCTCATTCCAGCTCTCCCTTGAACAAACTAAATGACAGCAGGGTGGAAACGGTCACAGGCGCCTCGGAGAGTTTTGACCAGAATAACGGAAAATAGGAAACCCAGGTGCTGTTATTAATATTTCAAGGTCCCTCCTGTAGGACTGGTGGGTCCTCACTCCTGAGAAATGGACTATGATCCAGGCAGCTGCATTTACTACAGCGTGTCATGCCCGTTTTATGGCCTATCAATATGTATTTGATGGTTGGGAGAAGGCACACGCCAGCCTTCAACTACTAAAACTAATCGTTCTGTTTAGGGCTGCAAATAAATAACTATAATTTGACATAATACAAAAATAATGTGTTACACTGTTTGAAAATTCTATTTGAAAATTCATAAAAAATAACAATTATGTTTCAGCATTACATACTAGTGTATTATCCATTAGAAAAACATTTCCAAAAATAATTGGCAATTGCCAGTGGTGTTAATTTAGAGCAGCTGAGGCATGAACTTTACATTGGATGGTGATCTAATAGATTTGTTTAGCACTGTGTGTGTGTGTGTGTGTGTGTGTGTGTGTGTGTGTCTGCTCGCGCACGCTCATGGGACATATGGAAGAGTGAGTGCGACTCGTAATGAACCAAATGTTAAAAAAAAAAAAAGGAAAGCAGCATTGTTTTCATTTCCGTGTGTTACGCAACACAGCCACACTGGTCTCTGCGTTGTATAGATCCGGGCCTGAGGCGCACACTTTCCAATTGCGGTCAGTGGTGCAGTGCCGTAGGACCTGGCTGCGCACGCACACTGGGCACACTGAGCCGGTGTCCGCAAGTTAATGCCAGCACGGCCCTCTGGCCACGCTTGGTAGCTCACGTCTATGTGCTCTGGATTTAACGCACGGCGAGCAAACGCCGCCGTTATTGCACACGGCCAGGGGTTTTTAAACGGCCGCTTTGGAAAATAACAAATCGCTTCGACGGGAGCATGCAGATTCTTTTATACCTACACACAGTTGGCTGTCTGCCAAAGGTTAGAGCCCAGGGAGGGGAGTGTGTGCGCCTGGATCCGACAGGATGCACATGAAAACAGGTGATGCAGAAAGAAACGGGTAAAGACGATTGAGAACAATAGAAAATCTCTCTCCCTCTCTGGGGCCATTATATGTATATATATATATACATATATATATATATATATATATACAAATATATATATATGTACATACATAGATACATACATACATACACACATATATATCCATAGATACTCGCTCGAAGATAGATCGCTTTAATTAAAGCAACACTGTGTACTTTTTTTTTTTTTTAACCATAAAGTATACTATAAAAATCACCATTCATGGGCAGGCAACCAAAGTCATATAGTCCTGTCAGACCAGCTGGGGGCGCTGTGTCAATGGCCGGGGTACAGCTCTCTCTGTTATAAATCAGTGAATTATAACAGTGATTTTGAAGCTCTAATTTAGATGTTGAAAAACTCCTGTACGCACGCCTTTAAATAGAGGCTTAGGTACCTCATGACTGGTTTGAGTTCTGTGCTAAAATGAAAAGGTATTAAAGTGCGAGAGGCAACATAGAAAAAAAGGTCCTCAATCAAATAAAGTTCCATTTGCGTGTCTGCCAACTGCTGTTAGGACCTAATGAGAAATGACACATTTGTAATTACAGTGGGCTATAATTAGCCGGCGTATAAGTGAGACGCCGCGACCCGGCTTTATGGCGGGGCGACATGAGGGTGTTAAACTGTTTCAAATAGATGTCGAGAAATGATTTAAAGTTTACGGCGCACAAAAAGAAATAAGAAAAAAAACAAAGAGCTATTTCGCCGTTTTCGACGGCGAAGCGGAACCTGCGAAATGACTTGATTTGAGCAGGAGAGAAATTGGCAGGGCAGCGCCGACGTCCACGCCGGCCTTCGCTCTCTTCCTCCTCCTCCTCCTCCTCCTCCTCCATCTCGCCTACTTACGGAGGAGGTGGTGGAGGACGACGGCGAGGAGGGACGAGCTCTCATCCTGGCCCTCCGGATATTTCAGGTTTTGGCAGCAGGAAGACACAGATAGTGTTGAAGATGAGGATCAGAACGGCGTCCTCCGACTACAAGCGAGACTCACAAAGGGATCACGAAGGCTTAAAAGGTCCCGTATCGTGCAAGACTGACTTATCGATCCTGTCAGTGAACTCTCTTGAAATGGGGAAAGTCCTTCTTCAATGTTTTTTCTTTCCTTTTTTTGCTTACATCTGTTTCAGAAACTGTAATAGTACCTCTTTAAAAACAGTGATGTCACAAAGAGCTCTGCTACCTCAAAGTTTAGTATTGGTGTAGGCGAAATACGGCCCGGGGGCCATATGCGGCCCTTTAAGCTTTTCAATCCGGCTCTCCAAACTTGAAGAAATTATATTAATAAGTCATAAACTAGCTGTATTTCATCATTTTTGTCAGTGCTTAAAGAGTCATTTAAATACAGAGTTAAACACAGTGGGACTTCAAAGACACATTTTGCTGTAACGCTTTGTTCATTTTCAGTTGATATACTTTAATTGATACACTTTTTTATCCTATGTGGTAGGTCACCAAAACACTCAATCCATCTGCTCCTGCTCCTGCCCCTCTTTAAGATTTTAGAACTCATTGTCGCCAATTAGTCAAAAAGTTTGCCCACCCAACAAAGAGCCAACAAACCATTGACTCTAGCAAGAGCTTAAAACCAAAGGTTTTATAGGGAGGCTGTAAACAGAGGGATAAGTATGGAAATCAAGAGGATTTTTTCCCCCTCGCTATTTAATCAGCTATAGTTCTAAGCAAGCGGCTGCAACTAGCACAAGTGAGTCATTAGGACTTCCAGTTGACCTGTTTTACTCATTATATATTGCATCCTATGGCAGAGTGACACATCTTATACACATCTTCTGTTATAAGTGCCCAAGAGGAACTTGTGCAGAAAAATTGCAAAACAATTGCAAAACATACTGACTATGAGGTCAACAGAAAGATTCTTCCTCACATTGCAATGAGGTAGATTTTACTGATGCGTTTATTTATTTATGAGAAAAAATAATGATTGATTTCAAACGCAAGAGACAATTGTCATTCTGGCAACGCACTGTTTCGGGGGCCCAGTTCTAAGCCGGAGGAGTGCGACTGCGACGGCGGTCAGCGCGCTTATTTCCCAGAGGACAGCCTGTTTTTCTGTTAAACTGTTGTTGCTGCCGGTTTTTTTCCCCCCCTCTCCCTCTGGCCGACAGCGGAGCTGACCTTTCGACACGGCTCTAAAAATAGCACCAGTCTGAAATAAAGGTGGCGCTCTGGGGATAAGTAAGTAAGGCACTCGCAAAGTGAGGACGCGCACGAGGGCTTGATGAGCATCTACGGACACCTCGAGGGAGCGCCGCCCTCTCCGTCGGCTCCCTGGACTTCTGGTCGGTGATTGCTCAGGGAACTCCACCACCACCCCTTCGTCCCCACGGGCTGACCAGTGTGAATTTGTCTGGTTTGACTCATCTGTGTCCCAGAAAGGTCGAGTCCACAGTGCAGGACAAGAGCTGCTTTCTCTTGTGGGTAATTGAAATAAATAAAGTGGACATAATGTTGTGTATGGTGGCCAGGAGAGGATCAACGGTCAAGTCGCCTGCTGACAGGACTCGAGCGCTCGTGCAACATTGTCACGCGCTTATTAGATGTTATGAATACGAGCGCCCCGAAAATGATTAAAGTCGGCCTCTGTTTGGACCCGTTTGTCTACTTTTTTGTCCACCCTCACATCCGCCGCCAAGCATTTTTAGCTTTTCTTTATTATCCGCACCTCGCTCAAAATCTGATTTGGGGGTGAAAGAGTCCCGCAGCATCACAAACAGTCGGAGAGGCCCTTCCCCCACCTTTAAAATTTAACGAGCGCACAACTCCGAGGAGAAAACGCAGAGGACCTCACTTCACCTTTTTGCTAAAGAAGAACTTTACAGTGCAGTCAGACATGTGGAGGGCTGTGATTCTGAACTTAAAGCGAGACAGTGACTTAATTAACATTTTGGACTAATAACCAAGGATTGCTGCCATTGGTGTTTATTTTCTTTTAGTTGATGTATGTTGTAATACTGTATCGTAAAGGGTAGTCGGTGCAGTTTAAAAACATTGTGGCTGACAAGCCAATGGCCCAGCAGTGAAACCAGCTGATAAATGAAGAAGTTTTTTCCTTCTGTGGTGATGAAGAGCGGAGCAAATGACAGACGAGGGTCTGTAAATGAATGGAGAGCTACTCTGCTGCTTGTATGGGCCCAGCTCACTCTTAGAAAAGAGACTTTCAATGTCATTGAAGTTTTTCAGGTTAGTTACAAATTAAATAAAATATATATATAATAAATATATATAAATATCTATTTATATATTTATTTATTTATAAATATAATTAAAATAAGGTAATATCTAACAGTGCCACAATACCATAATACCATGTATAGAAGAAAATGTAATTTGCTCACTATACTAATGGATTTGGAAAAGATGATCAGAGAAACCAACTGAGCCACTGAGGACGCACAGATTAATCCCAGAAAATGGCACAAATGCTGTTTGGGGGAGATACATATATGAAGGGAAGGTTGAGAGAAGGAGAAAGAAGGAAACCATTTGTTCCACAGTCAGGCAGAGCAACTCCACCACACATCTGTTAATGCAGCACACGGAGGAGTCGGCTCTCTCTCTCTCTCTCTCTCTCTCTCTCTTTGTATGCGCACTGACGCACGCGTTTAACAGAAGGATTTGGGGAAGAGAAGAGAGACGTACGGTGGCCGACAAGGGCAAAGCGCGCCGCAAACACTGATGATGACGCAAAAATACAAAAAAAGACACACAGAGACACACACAAACCCTGGAACAAATGAAAAAGAGAAGTGTTACAGAAACCCAAAAGCAGCAGCGAGTGAAGGAGGCTGCAAGGACGGCCACTGGGGCCACAGGTTCACAAAGCTTACGTTAGCATGCTAGAGACTTCTCGGTTCCAGTCCCCCTAGTGGCCGAACGTCCTTCTGTTTTGTTTCGTACTTCTGCTGCATTTGTCTCTATTTTCAGGTTTTTCCAGTTTTCGAATCTGTCTCTGCATCATTGCTATAAATGCACAATTTATCTGCTGCAGTGTTTTTCTGTTGTATTTGTTTTATGTGTTTTTGGTTTGGCATTAATTCTCATTTGCCGATAGATAGATAGATAGATAGATAGATAGATAGATAGATAGATCATCCTCAAGGTAAATTCTATTTTTTCTCCACCAGTATACACACCACAAGAGTTACTAACTTCTCGGCCACCGTTGAGACGCTACCCCTTAAGAAATCTTAAACGGACCCTGCAGCGCCAGCACACGCCGTTGCTAAGTAACACACAGGAAGCTCCCCAAAGTGAACTTCTTTTACCTTTGTCGCGAGCCAACACACACACACACACAGGGTGCACAGGTAAACACACTGAGTCAAATTTGTCGGGCTCTCCGTAACACAGCGGATGAGTAGGTTGAGCCGCAAAAGGGAGAGAGAGAAAAAAAAAAACGTCCTTGGGCACATCTTCCGAGGTTGGCTCAGTCAACATTTACATAAGAGCAAACGGGATTTAGAAACATGTCGACACGAGGCACGAAAAAAACGAAGAGAAAGAAGCAGCAGGGAGCGGGAAAGATGTGGACGTGTGAAGAAGGGAAATGACAGAGGGGCCGGCGGAGGAGCAGCAGCAGCAGCAGAAAAGGCTCCTGGATGGAATTTATGGCAGCCCATACTCATAAAACATGAATCCCGTCCATGAAGTGCTGAATCATGTGACGTGCCTGCCCACGGGTCCGCCTCCTGCTCCCACATGCAGGCCTGCTTGTGCGGCCCGCGAGACACGCAGCAGCGCCCGCCCACACCGAGGCAGCGTCCCGCTCCCATTCACACGCCGGGCCGCCGACATCCGGCCCACGTGGAGTTGAATTTTTACCCCCGAACCTGTTGTAGCTCCTCCCCTTCTCCTGAAATACCACCATCCAAGGACCAAATGGTATCACCAGCTCTCCACGAAGAGATGATGCCTTCAAACCGTCGGCCTAAAAGTTGTTGTTTTTTTTATTCTTTGCTGTAAAAATACAGTTAGTCCAGTAAGAGCTTAAAATTGCCTTTAAACTACTAACTGCCAATATTTGTTTTTAAATTAAGTAGTAAGGAAGTCGGTAAGTCTTTTAAACTAAAGAAGAGCCTATATCTTGGCAAGAAAGTGTACCTAACATAAAATATTTAAGTAGACAAGTGGATGTTAACTCAGCCTTACTGAGTTGGGTCATAAAAACAGACAAGTCCTTTGTGAGTCTTGACAAAATGGTTCAAAACTCGAGAGTCGTTTAACTGACTCACAAGTCCTCCTCTCTTTCAACTCATTCACTGGCTATTTTGATATTGTTTTGAAAATCTCCAACACCATGCTTAACTACTAGTGAGAGATCCACTTCCTGGACAGCGGTTTGTCTTTATATTGGGTTGAGTGAGTGAGTGACTGCTGCAACAGTGCAGCAGACCATCCACTGAGCTGCACCACGGCTCGACTTCATCAAGCCGTAGTGCAGCATTAGCGAATTGAATTCACGCTGAATGGATGGAGAACTGAAGCGGTTGCGCGATCACACGCATGATACGGATTGTTTAACTTGGAATACAGTGTGTGTCATGATCAGCATGACATTCTATCAAACACTGGAAAAGGTCCCATAAAGTCAGATTTAAAACTATTTACAGTTGGAAAATAATGGATTTAGCTAAGTTTGCCAAAGTGCACAATCCCATTCGATTTATGTTTGGTTTTTCTTTGCTCAAAAGATGAAAGTTTACATGAACTTTACAATAAGTCTACATGGACGATGGCATCATGTTTCCAATGAAGCCCAGAAACAGCAAATAAACCCAACTGACAAGGAACTTCAACAACGTCTTCATTTTATGTGGACTTTTTTTTCTCCATTTGGCAATAAACACTGAAACACAGAAATGTAATTTAAGTTCAAATCTAAATCTAAAACATTTGTACATACTTAAACTTCTGAACGTCTACATATCACCTGAATCTCGACAACTCTGGGCTTTTAAAATCTTTTTAAGTTCATCTCAATCACCCACATGTTAGAAGAGCTAAGATGAGGCACTTTGGTGAAGCCAAAGCCAGTCAGGAGCAAAGCCATGAAAAGCCAAGAAAAGCAAACTGCTGTTGCAGCAGCATCCACACTTTTCATTCCCTCATTGTTTACAACACTTCTTGTGGCTTCAACCTCTGTGTACACCGCACCTTGTTTTCAGTAAAGTCAGCTGGCTGTTCTGATTTTTTTTTTGTAAAAACCACTCAAAAAGGTTGGCAAGACGGTTGAAGTTGCAAGGTTTAGAAAACAACTGGAGCGACGACAAATCGGAATTTGACGTTTAGGTCGGAGGCGTTGCATTCAAAGTCCGGTGCCAACTCCACGACAAGGACAAACTCATCAACTCCGCAGCAGTCACCTGGCTCGCTCACTGCACCGGTGCCGCTTTCAATTGCGGCGCATCCAAGTTTTTAATTTTCACTTTATTGGCAGCGAGCAGAGGTGTTGTAAATACAGCCTGTGGTGCAACAAATCCACAAAGTGTCCACGGCTACGGTGGAATTTAGTATCTTTCATCAATACCTCTGCTGGACGGTTAACAACTACATGGATAAAGTGACCTGATTTCCAATTTTCTCCCCTATAAAGTGCTACAGATCCTGAACATGTAAGCAAGAAAACTTGCATGAAATTGGATGCTGCCAAGCTGGAATCAGTCCAGTTTCATTCTGTATGCAGAAATATATCACATTACTGCCAAAACATCCAGTGAATCAGGACAGATCAGATATCTGGCACCGAGTCATTTAGCAAATGAAGCTTCAACAAGCATTTCGAAAGAAATCCCTCAATAATAAATAGAACACCATAACTTAAAGAAATAAAAAATACACCCACTATATGACATGCATTGATTCAAGGTTGCTTGCATTACCATCACCACACGTCTGAATGAACCAGTGAAGCAGGAGATGCAGCTGCTGCAGACGCGCAGACTGAGGCTGTTTCTCCTTCAGAAAGATTTACGTCTACATTAGTTTGTGCGCAGTGCAAAATGTCGTCTACGTTGACTGCTTGGCGCCGCCTTGTTTCTTTATCCAGTCTGGTAGCCAAATTGAATGCAGGTTGCTCAAACAGTGAAACAAAGCTCAAGCAGGTGTAACAGCTGATACGAGACACAGCTCTCTTCCATCAGCAGATGTTACATTCAAAACAAAACCTGTGAGCAGCCTGACTTATGGCCGAATTGTCCTAGCCAGCCGCACAATAGCGTGTTGCCATTGTGCGACTGCCGTTATGACTGTACAAATACTTTGACACTGTGGGAAAAGCAACAGTGCAGGTTTTTTTGTTTCGACTCAGCTCCTGTTTTCCCGGCTATGAGGCTGAGCTGCGCACCAACAAATCACTCAGTAGCTCACGGTAGCCCGGCCCCACTCACTGAATGACCCAATCACTCACTCAAAAGAAATGTTTTCCCCCTCTGAGAATGGTTGATCTCTCACTCTGTTTTCCCCCACAATGAAATGGATCATTTCCCCACTTCAAATCAGCGGTTTTAGCTCGTGCGTATTTCCGCACACTCCGGGTCACCGACTCAGATGACTCAAAGGAACCACTAGTCTTTGGTGTGGGATTAATATCAGCCCAAGTCTGTGAAAAGAATCCAGTTTCCCCGTCATTAGTCTCCGTCTTTCCGTCTTCTCAGTACTTTTACCAGGGTATTTTTTTTTCCACAAGTATCAGTACTTTTTCTTAAGCACAGAATGTGACTACTTTCGACACCTCTGCTGGTGCCGCAACAGCAGGGTAGGACTGTGCACACGCAAGAGGGCCAATGGCAATCATTGCTGTTTGTAACAAAACAATGGACACTTCGCTTAAATAATCATGGCCTGCTGAACTTCTGGACTGGAGGATGAGGAGGGTGGCAAAAAAATATCCTCCGCTCACCCGCCGAAACACCACAGGCTGATAAATAAATAAATAAATAAATCACTGTTTCAATATGTTGATCTGAGCGAGGTCACGCGGCACTCGGCCGGAGGGGAAAAATGCACACTTATGAGGTCAGAGTGAGGATGAGGATGTTTTATTAATGAGAAGCCCGAACACGCAGGGGATGGAAATCACAGGCCAACAAACACACAGCAGGGTGCAGACGCGCTTTTTTTAATTATCAAATGATAATTAAAAAAGCCCTTTATTAGTGGTGTCTGAGATTGACTTTTTTTACCGATATCCAATATCCCGATATTGTCGAACTCCTAATTTCCGATACTGATATATGCGGTCGTGGAATTAACACATTATCCGCTGAATGTAGCTATGCTGTTAGCAGCCAGCCACCACTGAAACAATCTGCTGAACACGTGCGTCGCTTGCTGTTATGCTTTGATGCAGTTTGATGACATCATCAAGCGTAGTAGAGACGATTAAAGTAAAGTATTGTTATTTACTATTTAGTAATACCAGGAAATTCAAGGAATTCATTCTTTGGCATGACTACTAAATTCGGGAGAAAAAAAAAGTCCTATTTTTTAAATATTTTTTTCCGATACCGATATTTTACGCTATTAATTTTGAATGCCTTTATCGGCCGATAATATCGGGAGGCCGATAATGTCGGAATTTCCTACCCTTTCTGACTCTGGATTGCAGGGACGCTCAGGGTGGGATTGGGAGCACGGCGGCCCGGACAAGTTCACTTCAAACAAAACGACTCTGACGCTTCCAATCCGACTGTCTCTTCCGTGTTGTGTGTGCGCGCCTGTCCTGCCCTGCGCGGCGGCATTGTGAGCCTGCGACGGCAACACTTTGACACGTGTTATCTCATTACCGCCAGGTAATTCATCACGGACGCGGCCCCGGCGGAGGCCCACCTACCCATCCCCGCACCCGCCACCCCGTCTTTTGTGCTAAAAGCCTGGAGAAGACCTGCCGCCGCCACAACGTAAATCACGGCGACAGAATCGGGGCTGCTGGAGCCACGGCTTTCAGAGCGCCGCTATCTGTTCTGGATTATCCTCATGGCTTTCTGTAATAACGCTACCCAAAATCGTAAACAGTCTGCTTTGAGAGGGGAGGCAGGGAGGGTTGGCTTAGCGGCGGAGGGCACTTTGTTCCATCTGGGCCTCGACTGCAGGAAAACTCTTCGAAACTACAGGAAAAAAGGCTTCAATCAATCGCACAAACAACAATGTTCTGCGTTGCTTCCACAAAAACGCTGAATGCAGAGAGAACTCATACAGCACTGTCAGACAATGTCCCCAAATTTGTCAGATTTGTCTCACATTTGCGTCCGCAGACGACATTCGGAGGAGAGAGCAGGCTCTCTGCTGCACGGCGCCAGACTGTTGCAGCCACCGAGGTCAAGCGGAATAAGCAGAAGAATAAGTGGTGTGATACGACGCAGTGCATATAAAGCAGCCGGAGGAGCGGAGGAAGGACTGGAGCTGAAGGAGCTTTGACCACGAGGAACTTTTAAGAAGTATTTCTGGTTAAATACTTAGATCCGGATTATTTTTTGGCAGCTTGCGATCTTTTCTGAAATTGCTGCGCACCGCTGCTGAAGTGCGATGAGCTGTTAGGACGGCACATTAGTTTTATTTTGATTGAATAGGAAATTGAACTGGGTGCTTTATTTTCTTTTTTATGCCTGACTTTCTATCCCATGTGATCTGCTTTTGTGTTCCGCTGCGGTACGCCGTTGTGCCACAGGAGCGGAGGCATTCATTGCTGCACTTCCTGCCACTTCATTTAACAAGGAAAGATCTCAATCTGACAAAACTGCCCTCATTTTCACAACATCCTCACTGTAGCGAGTGCTGTGAACAAGCTCGCAGTCATTTTCCTTCCAAATCTCTGACCAATCCAGTCACAGGTTGACCAGCGGAAAACCACATTTTTTTAATATGGATGTGCAAGATCTGAGCACTCATAGCAGTAGGATGCGTTTTAATTTCTAATTTTTAGCAGAATCTTCTTTCTGTAAATTTGGGAAACCAAAGAGAAGAAGAAGAAGAAAAAAGAGCTGCTGAATGAGCGCGTGGGTGCATCACAAGTGAGGAGGATCTGCAGGTGGGCTGGCAGAGGGCGCCGAGCCAAGATGGCTGCTGTGACCTGCGAGCGTTCCTATATCCACCGCCATATGTTTCCCAGAGCGAGAACAAGTTCGCCAGCTAAATGGGCCTCTTTGGCGCACGTGGGGGGGCTCGCCAGTGAAGGGCAACTTCACAAAGGAAAAATGAATGAATCGGGGCTGCCTAGAGGCGGGCAGGGAAAGTCATTGGCAAAGGAGGGAGTAGTGAAAATTGTCGTTTCAACAGCGCAGGTCGTGCCGAGCGTGGCGACTCGGCAGATCGGAGACACTCGAGGAAAAGGGAAAGGAAAAAAAAAAGCCACCGTGGATTCAATGAGAAAGGCCCTAATCAAAGACTTTGTGCCGGAGCTGTAATTAAGAGCATAAAGAGGCTCTCCAGCTCCTCTAAGAGCCTCACTTAACCTACAGGCGAGGCTCCCTGGAGGCTCTCGTACCTCCTACTCCCGATCTCCTCTCCCACCGCGCCATCCGTCTCCATCTGGAGCAGCAGCCGCAGCTTCTCTTCATCACCGCCGGCCTCCGCGCGTTCACACGGCAAAGGATCGGAAAGACGTCGGCGCACAGCTACGATCAAATAACGGCTTCTCGGCTTTGAAGCTGCAAATTTTTTTTTTTTTAATATTGCTACACAGACCATTCAGTAATTGGCGCAAGCCTCAAGTTTCGACATCACTTGCATTTTCCAGACACGGTTACCTGCTGGTGTCTGTCTTTGCACGTCCTTCATCTCCAAAGTTATAAAACTGACAATGTCACCAACAATGTGCTTGGATGCCGCGAATCGGCCCGTTTCATTTCACCTTTCAAGCTTTCGGGTGGAGTAATAATAACAGCAGAAAACACGTTTGCACGCTTTACATCGATTTGTCTTACTGTCTCCACTGTGGTTTTCTCAACAGCGACGGAATAAATTCAAAAAATGTGTATTTTATTTCAGCCTCAACGGCCAGGCGTAAAAATGAAATGTGTTTTTGATATTCTAAGAGTGTCTTAACATTTATACATTTCTCTTGAAAACACACACAAACTGACAATTTTGAGCTATGAGAAGTTTACTGACACTATTATCTTGAT
Source organism: Thamnaconus septentrionalis (assembly GCA_009823395.1). NCBI lineage: Eukaryota > Metazoa > Chordata > Actinopteri > Tetraodontiformes > Monacanthidae > Thamnaconus > Thamnaconus septentrionalis. The sequence goes on along the minus strand of CM020514.1, from coordinate 8,363,869 downwards.
AAAACCCCAAAAAATATAAATAAAAAATCCTGCTAGCGTGCTTGTACTGAAGAGGCTGTGCACAGGGAGGGTGCAGCGAAGCCTGGCTCCGCTGATTTAAAATGGTAATGGAGAGTGACCCGCTAAATGACAGCCAGACAAAAGCGACATCTCTCTCTTGACTGTCAGCTATTATGGGGAAAAATGTATTTTGCGAAGGAGCAACTTTGACGGGAATATAAGATGACAAAGCGCAGAGGCCGACTCTCTCAAACTGAAAGTAAAAAAATGGCATAAATAATGCAGCCGCAAAGTATTTTAAGGCTGCTCTTGACGTTGGGCGTCACGCGCGGCGCAAATTACCGCGCTCGTAGGGAGCAGGAAACGAACAAGGTAAAGACAAAAAAGCATTGGATATAGTGTATGTACTGTGATGTATAGAGTCCCATATTGCGCAATATTCACCTTAACAATGTTTTCCAACAATTATAGGTTTACCTCAATGAAGCACAAAGGTCCTTTTGCTTTGGAATTTGTGCTAAAAGGTAAAAATAGGGGAAGAAAGTCAGTCATGGATATCAGCCCTTTGAGATGTCACAGAGGACAATCTCTGTTTGGTCCGACGCCTCGCAGAAGGTCATTTAATGCACCCTCTGAAGACCCCATCCACAACCAAACACACACACTCACGCACACAAAAACACACACAGATGAATATCCAACAAAACTCTGTAAATATAAATATTATATATGAAAAGAGGATTTAAATAATAATTGATCATGCAGAACTGCTCTGGTGAATTATGACACGAAAATGTGTAGAATGTGGGTCCTTTAAATATTGAAACACCCCAAGTAAGGAGAGCATGGTGGACAGAGTTCAGCACCGTGGACAGCGCCAATCAGGCCTTTGTGATGTCACAGAGGGCACTCAGTTTGGTCGCAACGCCTCACAAAAGGTCATTTCTTCCACCCTCTAAAGACCCCCTATAACCAAACACACACACACAGACAGAGGAATATCCAGTAAAGCTCTGTATGTATATATTCATATATACATATATAAATATAAATATTATATATTAAAAAGAGGATTTAAATGATAATTGATCGTGCAGAACTGTTCCAAAGAACTACGATGTGGAAATGTGTGGAATAAGGGTCCTTTAAATATTGAAACGCCCCAAGTAGGGAGAGCTCGGCGGACGTGGTTCAGCACCGCGGACAGCGCTCAGCCACGCAGCAACAGAGCGGCGCTCTTGTAAAGGATCCGGTCTTGACCCACATTTTGACCACGTTTTCCAGGACGAGCGGCTGCGCTCGGGCAAACCGTTCCAGCGCTCTGAGTGGGCCTCACCATTGTCAACGCAAACGCCAATCGGGCCGCTCCACTCCGCACACACTCGACCCTCGGGAGCGCGCACCTCATCCGGCCGCTCGCACACTCGCACGAAAACACAGGCAGCGGGTACAGCGGGTGTCAGCGGCGTGCGGGGCGGATAAAAGGGAAATTGTTTTTTTCTTTTTGTGTCACTCTTGTCGGTGCGGCGGCAGTAGTTAGCCTGAAAAGAGTATAATCTCATTAACTCCACTTTATTAAATAGAAGCAGAGTCCAGGAGGGTAAACATTCTGCTCATCTCCTCTGAAAGTTTTTGCTGAAAAAAAAAATAAATTAATTAAAAGAAAATTTAAAAATGGGGGGGGAATGCAAATAGGAAACGGGGCCTGACAAGTACCTCTTAAAAAGAAATATGCATGACTTTGTCTGGACCTTCACTGTGGTACAAAGCCGGTGCAGTCTGACATCTCCTCCCATCTCTCGGCAGCGAGCGCCTTGTGTTGACTCTAAACAACAGATGGGCATGAATATGTCAAGTGGGTCTTTAATGCTCAGCAATGTGCCACCATAGAGCACGATGAGAGGGAGCACAGTCGCTCTATCCTTCTCAAAGTGCATTTCCCAGGTTGGTTTCATTGCCCTTTGTGACATCACAATGGGCGGAGTTCCAGAACTGTATGTTATGGCGCACGTGCTAAACAGTGGAGCAGTGAATGAAGTAAAGGGAGTGTTAGAAACTGTTTGAAAACATTGATAAATGAATTGATTGATGGAGTGAGTTTTGACTACCATGGGACCTTTAAATTTTCTCGTCATACCTAAACAACACAACCGTCCGTCTATCCATTTATTTTCTATTAGAACTTCTCCAGCATTAAGGTTTGCAGGTGTTGCTGGAGCCTCCCAGGTGTTTTTGGGTGAAAGCTGGGTTTGGCCGTGGACAGGTGGGCAGTTTATCGCAGGACCAACAAGCATTCGCATTCACACTCACACCTGCAGGCAATCTACAGTCTCCAAATTGCATCACGTGCATCTCTTTGGACTGTGGGAGGAGAAGAACCCACTGGGAGAAGATGCCAAACACCACACAGAGAGGCCCCGGGGGTCAAACCCACACTTCCTGGTTTGTAATCACAGTGCAAAGTACTGCACAAGCAGAGTCTCCAAGAAACAAAGTCATTAACAACCAAATTCAGGGTTGAAAGTGAATTTGAAAAGCAGATTCAAGAGTTAGAATGACCAGATCCAACTGCATTGTCAAAAAAACTAATGAATAAAATATGTAGTAAAATAAACAGGTGACAAAATCTTTGAATTCAATCTAAATTTGGGATTATTAGCAGTATATTACTGCAAGTATGCTGGTGTCCTCATTTATCTTCTGCCAGAAATTAACTTCCTGCAGCACGAGGCTTCCAAAATGTTTCCGGCGAGCTGCCCAGGGAGCATTAACAACGGCTGCGTTCAACCTGGATGGGCATCCGAGAGTGCGTCGGCTTCCTCCGGGTCTCTAAATGCGGGGAGGAGCGAAGGACGAGAGGCCCGCCTGCCCGTCAAGGCGGCGGCAGCGGTAGAAGCGTCGACGTTTCACTACCTCCTCTCAGCCCGAGCACTTTGAGCACATTAAAAATAAATCACTGATACAAGATCTTCTGACAACGCCATCTGCTCGGCATTGGCCGCGATGACGGCAAAACAGGTTAATGGTTAATTTACTGCTCCCAGCATGCTAGACAGGCTCCTCCCGCGCAGCTCGCGGCACACAGCGGGCCAGGACGCCGCTAATGCGGCCGCTCGGTGAATCATCCCCGTTCTGTCGCGGCTCTCGGCCCGCCGCGGCGCTTTTCTGTCGCAGAAAAAAAACGGAGGATTCGGGAGACGTGATTGCAACTGGTGTGTGTCTGGAACCCTGGGAAGGCTTCGCACCTCGCCGGAACATGACAGGGGATGACACACAAGTTGGGAAAATGGCACCTGATAGTCATCCGCAATGCTTATCGCCATTAAACGAGGCGAAACGGGGGGAAACAAGCAGAGTTGTGTAACTGTAAAAGAAACAGGTGGATGCATCCAGCGAGATGCATCAACATTTAAAGCCCCGGTGTGTAAGGGATCTGGCAGCATCAAATTGGGTAACAATTGTATTTTTCTAGTTTCATAAATTTACAAAGAGTAAACAGTGTGGCTGGGATTACTCCATAAAAGTAATGCAACTACTGATTACTAATTACTCCTGAATAAAGTAATCTAATTACGTCTTTAACGACTTTCTTTCATAAGTAATCAGTTACTCATTACTAATGAATTACTTTGGTTAAGAAAAGGTCAGTGCTTTGGAATGAACTTTATCAAAGTGCAAATTTTGCAATTCCAAATATTGCCACTGTCCTCCTAACATGAATGAATGAACAAACTCATGTACAGCACTGCTGTCTTTTTTACAGCACATATTGTAAAAATAATTAGAAGATTTTGGAAAAGTAATGAAATCGTTACTTGCTAAAGTAATTATGATATAATTTACCAGTTTTGCCACAGTAATCCCATTACATTACTCCATTACTCAAAAAGTAGTTTAATTACAGTAGTGGATTACTTAGTAATAGATTACTCACCAAAATTGAGAATAAACAACCCCTGTGCTTTAATTTGCTATTATTAAGTGTATTTATCTGCTTAAATCACAGGGCAAATTGTAATGTTTTCACCATAAAGGCACCGTGTTTGTACAGGAGTCTAAGCCATGGCTCTGTTTTGAGTTCTGTGATTTTACTGTGACATCACAGCTGGTATAAGATGAGATCAAGTGGAAGATCAAACAGTGATTACTATAAAATTGAGAATCATTGTCAGCAGTACACTTTGTAACCATTAGGTGCTGCTCAATCTTACAAGTAGGGCCTTTAAATTTTTAAAAAGCAATATAAACACAAAGTGACTCAATGAGTCATTGTAAAACTGGCTGACACTTTATTTGTTCTTTGATGTAAAAGATTTGCTTGTACATCCCAAAATCTATACATCTTTGCCTGCTGGTCTTAATGCACCACATCAGAGTTGGCAGGTGTGAAGAGTTTCCAGCCATTTACCCCGGTGACGCACATCACAGTGTTGCGGCTCGAAGGGCCGATGAGTGAACTCAACGTGGAGAGGGGAGCAATTTGCCATACCTGACATTCATCACGACTCAAAGGCGCGGTGGCAAACACGCATCGGATACACGAAAGAGGGCAGCAGTGCGTTAAAGGTCCCCGAGCCTGTGGAATTCACTTTGCCATGGAGTGTCACACTAGAGGGTTAGCAAAAAAAATAAAGGTACGTGACACCCACACACGAGAGAAAGACCCTCCAGAAGAGACAAAGCAAAAGCCTAAGTTCCATTTGTTTAATTGAAAAGAAATTTCATTTTAAAAGAAAGTTGTTTTTCTGATTAGATGGCAGAATAAGCAAGATTCTGGTGTAAAATGCAAAATGTGGAAGCAGAGAAGCCCCAATCACGTACAAGTTGATATTAGCATTGGTGCTCTTTATACTACATATAACACGAGAAGTGTTTCAATTACCAAAATGTGCATGTTTACTTAAAAAAAACAATATAACAAAAAAAATCAAAATTTTGGTCAGAATTCTTCTCTGTCACAGAAACCACTTCCTTTATGCCTAATGAGTATCAAACAGGAGTTGAACGCGAAGTCACAACCAGCAAAAACAGCTCTGGGCTAGTAACACATACTCATCACGGACCATCTACTTTAACATTCTTGGAGGTATAAAACCAGGAAATGACAAAAAAAACAAAAAAAAAAACTGTCTTCATCATAACCTGGACTGGGGAAGTTAAACTGCCACTCTATCACGCTGGAGATCAGCAAGCAACGCTCTCAAGATCCTGGGTTACATAATCCAGGACGTGAGCCGGTGAAAACTGCCTGTGAAAGTGTTTCAAAAACAAACGCTGCATTATTAAAGCTGGAGGCTCCCGTTCGCGCCCGCTCCCCCCGCCAATTTCAGGCCTCTCTCCTCAGATACGCCGCTCAACTGGCACCCCACCCCCACCGCCACCCACCCCACCCGATGCAGTTTCCTTGTACAGTCCACATGAATAAAGCATGCGAGGTGTACGACAAGGCCTATCCTCTGTGTCCAGTCACTTATCATTAGAGCGAGTGACGCGCACTAACCGCGCCACGTCATAATTAGACAGCGGCCACTTCACTCGGAATCTGGAGGAATAACACACGTGATAAGAAGCATCCGCGGGGCGGGAAAACGCCAGCGCTCGCTCCGGCGGAAGGGACGCTCAGCCGCGACGGCCTCTCGCCAAAAACAGAGGGCGGCCGTTTTTAAAAAATATATAAATTGATCCGGCGCGCTTTTAGGGCAGCAAACAACAGGGTTATTGTTAGCTCGCCGGCAGAAAACACTCTCTTCCCACAGTTGGGATTTCTAAAAGGAGGGAGGCGGGACTTCTGAGCGGCGCCCCCCCCCCTTTACATGCGCATGTCCTTTCTGTTTTTCATACATGCAGCTCTGCAAATATACATCAGAATCACGCGAGCGCACACACTCAGATCCAAACACGTGGAAAGTTGAAGTTCAGAAACACAAAGACCAGCAGAATGAGGTATAACAAAATAGATTGAACCCCCAAATCATCACGGCCAGTTTCTTACAGTCATTTATGGAGTCTGAACAGCGACTGCGAACGCCTCTTCACCGCCTGCCCGCCCACCACATTCGTATTTCAAGCAGATTAGAGAAAAGACAAGATAAGGCTCTTCCTTCTTCTATACAGATTCTCAGTGCGACATAAGTTTTCCTTCCACACTTTGGAAATAGCGGTGACATCATCAGCCACCGTAAACACGACCCACTTTGTACCGTCGGTCAAATGAACAAAGCGAGGGGCAAACAAGCACTTACTGCAACTTCAGATGACTTCAGGCTCGGCTCTCGTCCGTCCGGCGGCTTTTTGATTCTTCCGACTCAAGAAGCCGCCCTTTGAAAACATTTCAGGCCACATTATCGGCACAAAGAACACAAACCGTTTCCCTTTTTTTTATTTTTTGCCTCCTCTGGCTTCTCCGTCCTTTCATGCTGCGCTCTCTGATAAACTGGCGGAGTACACAAGGGTTGGGTTTTTTTTCACCCCGCTGAATAAACTAGGTGTGTCATCGCAGTGGATCCTCTGCGTGTGTGTGTGTGTGATCGGCGAAAAAGGGAGGCGGGAGGCGCACGGGCCGAAACGTGGAAAGGTTAAGTGCACACAAAGATATCGACGCGTGATTCAGAGGGAAGAAAGAGGTAGTTGAACGTTGTCGGGTGGCGAGGCATGACTAAACGCGCCGGAAAGACGGGCAGGTAGAGGTGGGCAGGCAGGCAGGCAGGTAGGCTGAGTGGCGGAGGTTGAGACAAAAGAAGGGTTAAAGTGAGACCAGCAGACAAAAGACGGGATTGCAGGTACGGACGAGGCCCCGCCGAGCCGATCCCTCGGTCGCGTCGTCCCCTCCCCCGTCGCCAGGTGACAAAATCTCCTGCAGAACACCAGTCGGCAACTGATCCCCTGCTACACACACAAACACACAGATGTGCAGGCACTCGAGCGTTCATTCACTCTCATTGTGCACGCCCCCCACAGGGACGGACGGACGGGCTCAGGGCTCGGCGCTCAGGGCGCTGAAGGCTCGGCCGGCATCAATACAGTGTTATCAGGCCCATCAGGTGACAGAGCTATTCTTAGAGTTTCCATATGCACCAGCGGAGAGCGCAAAGGGCGGGGCGGCCGAGAGAGGCAGAGAGGGAAATGAGAGCAAGAGATAAGTGGGTTCGGGGCTTTTTGTTGTTGTTGTTGTTGTTGTTGTTGTTGTTAAGAGGACAAGCCCGGCTGAACGCAGAGCAGGAACTTTATTGCAAAGATCTAGCAACTCAGAAAGTGCGGGGGGAAAAAAACGCAAAAGCTCACACAAATGCGAATAAAAGTTGTTTTTTTGACAACTGAGGATCGCAATGCGGGAGAGGGGCTTGGGTTAATTATAATGACTGGTCTTGAGTCAGAGTTTTTGTGTTTTTGTGTGTGTGTGTGTGTGTGAGAGAGAGAGAGAGAGAGAGAGAGAGAGAGAGAGAGAGAGAGAGAGTGAGAGAGAGAGTTGAGAGTACACAACAGACAGTGATTAGAATCCACAGGTTCATCATTTCAAGAGTGGTTTTAACAGCCACGTGGAAAAAATCATCATGCCATCAAATGCGAACACATTAGGCACCCAAACATCCAGATGTTGGAGCTTTAGCATACTAGCGCAGACTGGTTAAGGGCCCCGATCACATACTTCTGTGCTAAATGAGTGTTTTGAGTGAAAGCAAACCAGTAAAACAGCGACAACAGTCCGTACGCAGAGACTGATGATGATGACAGATTCAGCTAATGTTGAAGCCTCCCAGAAGTAGCGTAAAAAGGGTTAGCGTGCTCGCTAACTTTAGCATCCATCAGCCACGATACTTTAATAAGCCATGAATGTTGTGCTTTGTACAGTGCCTTCGTTTTAACATTTGCAATTGACTGGAAAAGAGCAGCGGAAGACAAAGAGGAAGGACAGGTCACAATAACTTGTGTTGCTAACAGGCGACCAAACGTGAGACTCGAGGCCATGTCTAAATGAGTGAACCACACAAATGACGTCCAGTACTCATCAAAGTAACGTCCAATGTCGCAACAAATATTTCACCAGGTGCCACTTGCTGCGTCAATACACGGCAATGTATTAATAACCGGTAGGTATACACAGGGGTGGTTCACAATAGCTGTGGATTAAAGTTCAGCCAAAGCAAATATGATGTAACCTGGTATAAATGAAAATGAATCAGTCGGGGAACGAGCTGGTTGTAAACATATAGAATTACGATGCCCTTTCAAAATGAAAAAAAACAAAAAACAGGAAGGTAAACCAATTGCCTGTCATACGATGACATTTCCCTTCTTTATGATTTCTATATACGTGGCAGAATGGAAGGGTTTGTTTTTGTGCAATAGAAAAAAGAAATCCTCCTTGCGTTCACATTCTGGGGAATTTTTATATTAACGTATTTATTATTTAAAAACAGAGTAAAAAATAAAAAGGAGCGGTACGCGGAGTGATGCAACACGCTCGGCTGGATGGCGGAGAGAATCTGCACTGGGTCGGATTCTTCCCGGCCCATGTGAGCAGCTCTGACTTGGGGACGGAGGCCCGTTTGAGTCTGGAGGCAGGACCTCCGCGCGATGACAACTCGCGGGACACACGCACACACACACACACACGCGGCTTCAAACAAACTGCATGGCCGCTGCGCCCCCATGTAGGACACAAGCGGACAAGCTGGCAGCGTTGCACAACAACACGCATGCACGCCCGCACTCAGGTTACATAAAATATGTACACATGCACATGTGCGCACGGGGCGCGTGCACATGAACTTTAATGGAGCGGCCTTTTTTAGTGTCCCTTCGCCGTCAGCTCCCTGCTGCACTCTGGATCATGGGGCGGGCACGCGCTCCACCTTTGCCCACCACCACCACCACCACCCTTCGTTATGCTGCGCTTTGGGGTAAGTGGCGCCAAGCTTATACAACGGAGTGAATCCATCCTGAGGAGGGCGCACCTCTGTAAAAGTTTGACTGGGAAAAAAAGGAAAAAAAAAAGGCGGATTGGATGCCAGGTAGCACTGATGCAACGTTGTTGTCGTGAGCGATACTCAACGATTAATACTGAACAACCGATACTAGTCCGGTTTCAAACCGATTTTGAAACGAAAGTGTCAAAAAGCCCACCCTTTACAATTCTCTTCTCTTAACACATTAAGTTTAGTTTCATCAAAATAAAATTTTTTTTTTTTTTAAAAAAGTACTGGTAATGGCAATGGCGACACGGTGGTGCAGTGGTTAGCAACTTGCATGTGCACTAAGGCCATGTGCACACCAAAAAAAAAAAAGAAATTTAATCGAACTGCTCTCGCAAAAAACATTGTGCAGATGAAGTCACCCCCAAAAATGGTAGCGCCATGATGGAACCACAAAAAAATAAATATTGATATCGCATGCAGTACTTATGCCAGGCCTTATGTGGCACTGTAACATTACCCCCTGAAACTGGAGAAGACCAGGAGCATGCGCATCAGGTCGCAAAGCAGTGCAATGACGTCATTGTCTCCAAAAAAAATCGGTGTTTAGACGAAACAAAATTTGGAAACTGGTTTCGAAAAAGTGCTGTTTCTGCCTCTGAAAACGCTGGCTCCATTAAGATGGAAAGCCTACATGACAGAGAATTTTCCGTAAACAGTGAAACCTGGCTTTGTGTAAAAGGGCCTAAATTGGCCATAAGTGTTGGTCTGAATCTGAACGCAAGGTTGACTTGCACTGCCTCCACTTTCCTGTTAAGCTAATAAGTGGAACAACATCTTTTCAATTTGTATAACGTATAACTTTAAAGGTTAGTTTACTAAAAATGTTAAACAAATAAAAAGCTCACTGGTCGTCTGTTACATCTGCGATACCATCTTCAGTTTCTTCTGCCAAGAAAAGGCACTTATTTTTCTGTGCGCATGTCAAATTCTGCTAAAGTGTGTCCGGCCTGCGCGAGGACAGGACGTCGTTTTCATCCATTAGGTCTCATTTGAACTAATGGAGCCTCAGTGCGCTCTATCTTTGCCGACAGTCAGCGGCAATAAATGTGACGTCTGAGCCAAGCACTTCCTTTGTCGGCCGTGATTGATGGTGGGGAGAATAAAGTGATGAGTTTGAGACAGACCATGAAAACAATTACCTTTAATTAATTCACAGAATGTTTTTTTGGTTTCGTTTTGTTTGTTTGTTTTTTTTCCAACCGCTGAAAGCGTATAATATGAAAATTACTTTCATGCTCGAAAGAGGATTTTTAATAATAATAATAATATTATTAACAAATTTTGTATCTCTGAAACAAACTACTTCATTGAATTCCCTTTGACACACTCCTACTGACTGACAATTTATTAATTAATACTTACTTAACAGCAGGGACTTACAAACACACCACAACCACAAAGACTTTTTCTACATTTGTGTCGACGGCCACATCAACACAAAAAGGAACCAAAAGCTAAATAACTAGCTAGTTAGTTCAGATAGCTAGCTAGCTAGCTAGTTTAGATAGATAGATCTTTTTCAACCCTATGGTTGTAATTCTAATTAGAACATTCTAATTGAGGTGTCAGCTGCCTAGCATGTAGTTAGCACACTTGGCGTTAGTTAGCTCAGTTATCATTTCAAGATGTGGTCTTCATTCACCTATTCCCTGAGTCACTTTATCAATGGTTTGATAGCAAAAAAATGAAAAAAAGTAACTTCCTGACTGTTACTTAGGAGGCAGCTCCTCTGTGTTTAGGAAGGAGTGGGGGGGAGGAGAGTAGGAACCATTATATATTTAACAGGACAGAGTGCAAACAACAGCTGCTGCACTGTATTCAACCGTCCTCGGGCCGGCTGTGCAACACACGTGTGCCCACACTTGTTCGCTCTTAAACAAACTTGCTTTGAGTGCTGTAAGGCAACCGCCTCGCTTTATATTTGATGTGTGTTTTCAAAGTGCGGGAGCAGATGATTCTTAAGTGCTTGGCGCGCGTACAAAGGTTCCTTGTGGAATACGACGGAAGCAGACGGAGAAACGCCTCGTGCGGCTGCGCCGTTCGAAGGAGATAAAAATAAAATAATATAATGCATATTAAAAAGACTATTGACTCAATCACTATATCATAATCATCAGGTGCAAACATGTCCAGACGTGACTGCGGAACGGGAGCGTTATCCTCCAATTAGAGGTGAGAGGTTCGGTGCGTTTCGCGAGCGGCAGATGGTAAATTGTCTTGAGACTGATCTTCTCCCTGCACGGCCGACTCAGAGTCACAGCCAGTTGGGGGGTGGGGGGTGGAGGGTGGGTGGGGGGGGTGACGGATGGGGCGAACGCAGGTGTAAAGTGAGAGAGGAGTTCTGTAATGGAGGCGGCTGATTATGAGAACACTAGCAACACATTTAGCCCTCTGTTTACAGCCTCCTGCGGGGGGAAAAAAGCCAATGTTTTGTTGGGAAACTTCAGTATTTGGAAGAGGACAAAAAAAAAGGCAGTTAGTGTTGACACCTGGCTGGGTAACCTATTAAATTAGTCAGGAATCAGCTCCCCTTTGTGACATCACAATGGGCGGATTTCCAAAAGTATGCTAGAACAGGTGCTTTCTGAAAAGCGAAGCAAGCAAAAGATTTTCACTCACAAGCCGGAGACACAATTTGGTGAAAATTATCTACCCATCAATCTATCTATCTATCTATCTCTCCATCTTTAATGGTCAACTATGTCCTATTGTGTGAACTGGACTTATCAGCCAGCTTATCAGCTGTCTCTCCGCTTGTCACTATTATGTAACACACACAGTCCCGCGGCTAAACTTTGCTCTGAGCTAAAACTCCTCCGATCAGAGGAGGAGACCCAGGCTCATCACAGGATCATCGCACCAAACAGAAGTTCAGTATTGCCGCTGCAGGTGTCGCCCAGCGACATGCCCAGACTTGAAAGTCCCCACCTGCTCCGACACAAAACAGCATTTTTGTTTTTTTGCAAAAGCAACGTCGCTAACAGTGCCGGCCGGCCGGCTGGCTGGCTGGCTGGCTGGCTGGCTGGCTGGCTCGCGCCGGCTTTTAAACAAGAGTGGTGGTCGGGGCATTGTGAGCAGAATGTAGGGCAGCCACAGCTTTGGGGAAACAAAGGCCAAGTGGAGCTAAAAGGCTCCAGAAGTTGATCAGCACTCCACCATTTTCAAAGCATGTTTGTCCAACACAAACGCTTCCCCAATTTCCATCACATGCCCCCGCATCAATAAATCATGTCTCTTTTTTTCTCCTCAGCGCCACCACAATTCCATTATGAATATTTTAATGTATTGTTTTTTTTTTTTTTAAATTACACACCGTTAAATAGTTAATACTGTCCCGCCCTCAACCAAAGCCCTCATGCTAAAAAAAAAAAAAAAAGCCATTTACATCCAAACAGCATGTATGGCGTATAGAGCCGAGTGGAAACTTGGCCATTAACACAAGTTTACATGGAGTAGATGGTGTTGGTTTAATGCAACCACTTCCTCTTTGGCTCCTGGGATGTATGGCCTTGTTTTGTTCCGGTACTCTTATGATCCATAAATACACTTTCTTAATGAAAAAATTATGATTTCTGTGGCATCAGCTGTCAGCACAGGAATTACTGCAATATGCAATCTCTTTCTGTGCATTGTGTAATGCCATTACCATTAGGATACAGTGGCCACTGAAGAGTGGGCCTTTAAAACATAGCCACATTGCGTTTGACATATTTGCGTGAAATAATTAAAATTTTTCACATGCAGCAAACAGTATTTGTGTCCCCAGTTGCACACGACCATTTAGTGTTCTCAAATGTAGGGCACAATGTAAAGGGCAAAGACCACAATCTACCCACAAATATCAGCCTATAAACTCACAGCATGATGGTAATGCCTGATTAAAATGCACCACCGGAACTGAAGCCATGTTTGCGAACGTTAGCTAGCGTGCGCTTACATTATTATACTGCATAATGGTTTTGGACCATTGACGGTGCATTTTTGCCCACTTCTCAGCGTAGTGATTCGTTCTTGCACATTTTTGCACTCAAAATATAAAGAATTACGACCAAATTTGGGATTTCGGACACACCTAACAACCTTTTCACAGAAAATCATACTGACACAAAGAAGGTACAACAATCAACACCAACACGATGTCTCCGGTCGGTCCGGTTAAGCTCCGGTCGGTGGCCTAATGGTTACATCGCATCAACTGTTGTGTGTTTTCTCTCGCGTTATAGATCATATTCGTGTCACGGGGGCCATGACAAAGAGTCTGGACGCACCGCATGGCTCCGGTGATATAGTGGACCATAAAAAAAAAAAAGGGCCATGATCCTTCTTTCACCATGACATAATGTAGATAAACCGGCATGACTAATGTTTTGCGCACTGTATATCACTCACGGTCATTCTCACGGGGTCACAAGCACCTTTTTGTTAGGGACGTTGGTGCCAACAGCCGATCGGCTGCGGCGTGCCGGTAAATACTCTCAAACACCATTTGGCAGCGGCTGACATGTTTATGACAGAGTGGGGGGGCTCTAGGGCGACACAAAAAAAACCTAGAATGATTCACTTGGACGGCCATTCGTCGTCTGGGGTTGTCCAGGAAAGGCGGCGCGCCAAGTGACAACACGCATGTCTCACCGCACCGCGTCACTTTTTCTTTCTTTTTTTCCCCACTTATGTCGTATTTCACCACAATACCATTAACCCCCAGGTGTCCCGTCAGCCGCCTTTTTGTCTTGACTAATACAGTGTTCAGTGGACTGTTCCCCCGTCTATTTTTATCCCGGCACTTCTAATAAGATCAGCTCAAACATATTGATACAGAGAGTCTGAGGAGGCGCTTTTCTGAAGAGCTCAGCAACAATGAGTGGCGTGGTGCAGCGTGTGTGTGTGTGCGACACAAGGACCTTGGTGCTTTGCCGCATGTCCTTGTCAGCTTCTCTTACCTTTTCTCACCATCATTGTGACTGCCAACATCTCGCATCAATGGGGTAATCAAATAAGGCCCCCGTGCGAATCAGTAAACAGTAAAAATGTGGGGAACTACTGTACGTCAACGACTGTGACAAATATGTCTTCATTCATTCATTTTTTTCTGTAGCCGCTTTCTCCCGCATTCAAAGATCCACAGAAAAAATCAAATCAGGTATATACAAATCAAGTATATACCTGTAAAAGCTAAAATAAATGCCTTGATACCATTCTGGCTTTTACGATCCAAACTGCATTAAATCATAGTTGACATCTTCACTGCTAGTCTGGTTTTCTTGGGTTTGACACCAGCAAAAAGCTTGAAGTCTCTGAAATCAGTCTCTCCAGTGAGCGAGACTGATTTGCAAACATCATCCACAGGGTTCAGACTCCTCTTGCAATGCATGTCTTGCGTCTCATTATGTAAAAGCCACACCATCCAGCGAAGTGAAGCTCCTACCCACAGAAAGCCAGCGAGCTCACTGTACCTCGCCGTTCAAAGAACTGCCAGTAATGAGAACGCAACGACATTTCTCTGATGTTCAAGAGGCATAAACAACAACAAAAATATTATTTTATCTATAGGGACCTTTGAAAATGTCCTGCATTCTTTTACCTCACACTCAGGGAGGGGTCTTACATGATTGATTGTCGAAAAATGTGGATAGATCTCAAGAAAAGACTAAATTTCTTCTGCCAAAAAGCTATGGTTTAATTTAATGCTAACCTCCTGACCACCACCCTGGAAGAATTGCAGGTCTTTTAGCAAAGCAAAAAAAGTTAAGGACAAACTTTTCCAATTGCTGGGGAGTTCACTGACTGGATAGAGCCACGTTGGTTTAGGTGAACTGGTAAAGTGAACTTTGCATAATGTGGACTCTTATACTGTTTAAATAGTCAAGGCCAAAATATATATCAATATATTTTTAATGGGCTGAACATGACAAGAATGGATTTCAGAATAGATAACCTTGCTGTTGTGCCAGCTCCTGCTCTTACATACTTGCCTGTTTTACTACCAGTAAAAATCTTTAGGTACGCCATTAAATTTCAAGCATTTTGGTGTGTGATACTGTTATATCCAGTATAAGAGAAAAACATGTAGATCACCTCAAGAAATCAGCTGCCTAAAAAGAATTTGTTCACTTTAAACTGGACTGATGAGCAAGAGCACTTTGCTGTCTGGCCTAAAGATCAAGATCCAAACTGGATTATCCACTGATTCTTTGGTCACTATAAGATCACACACCAGCTCCCGGTCTACTTCCATAATTACAGCTTCTATCTTTTGAGCAATTCTTTTCCTGCTCCATTAAAAAACGCATGACAATAAAGCACAGGTTGTGGCTTTGTCAGGTGTTTTGTGCTTATTCCAACCCGCTTGTTGTTGTCTTGGACAAACTGCACAGACTTTCCCCTATTCGTTCTCCCCAATATCAAGAAGGTGACCTTGGCTCAGCCACCTTTCAGTGCTTACTCCGTTATAAAGCTCAGATCAGACAAATTTTGCTCATATTGATCCCACCCCAGCTCTATTCTCTCTGCGCCGATAGACTGCTGATCTGGTTAGCGAGCAGCTCCCGCACCCTCCTGCCGAAGCAAAACCTCTTGGTCGCTGTCAACAGAATCTCGAGTTACTGTCTAGATATGAGGAGACAATTTCTTGCTGCTGTGGTGAGCTAGAGGGCGCAAGGAGGTCACTTGGCCACCGTTGGTAAGACTTTGGCATGAAAAAGATCGGTCCCACTCAGGCTTAAAGGATCAGATTTTACTGACAGGTCGTTTTGGGGTGGGTCTAGGGGAGCCAGAGTTGCCCTTGTGGGGTAAAGTGATACAGCAGAGGAGGAAGAAAAAGAAATAAAGTGCACCGTAAACAGATAAGATGGAGATAAGGCGCCCACAGCGGAGGCTGCAGAAGATAACACTTTTTTAAAGACACAGGACATTCTCAGAGTAGACGGAAAGCGCTAGTCATTTGCAAAATCGACGCAGAGACAAAACCCTCGAAATACCGTCTGCGCGTACCAACAGAAAACCAAGAACGACTTTATCCTGAGTGGATCTGTTGCTGTTGCTAATTGTGCTAACAATAGGTAGCATACAGCAAGTTTTTAGACATCCATCACTGCTGCTCATTGAGCTTTTAAGGCAACACAAAAGCAAGAGAACAAAGAACGTGTTCGCCTGGGGAGGCACAAGGCAATCAGTCACTCACTCACTTGGGAGTTGGAAAGAAAGAAAGAAAGAAAGAAAGAAAGAAAGAAAGAACCACATTAAAAAAAAACAACATAAAGACAAAACACATTAATGCCACCAAAGTAAAAAATAAACAAATCACAAGCATCCAACCTTTCACTCATTCTGACGAGGGCATTAATACAATGTCAAGGGTAGCTTTGCTACATTACTTGTAGTAAATCTACAGTAAAAAGTTTATTTTTCCATCATTTGATTTTGCAACACTTGACATAAAATGCTGGTCACAAGAGGAAGATCACCAACCCTAAGACTTGATGCTACTCTTTGAAAAAGGGGGATTATATCACCAAGTTGAAGGAGGAGGACGATAGGTCAACTTCAGAGTTGTTTTTAAGCCATTCTGAGTTAATCTACAATGTTTCAGACACGATACGTAGGAGAAGAAATACAGCGATGGATGGACAGTTTCATTATTAAACTACTGATATCCAAGCATCTGTCATACAAGCATTTCATTGACTGTAATTATATAACAGGATGGCTGTGAATTTCACACCTGAACATTCATAATGACAGGGATCTTTATCTCTGGCTGCGTCATTATAAAATCGTGGTCTTGCAGAAATAAAAAGAGAAATGACAAAAACAATAATAACTGTCTGAGAATGCAGCCCTGAGGGACACCAGTATGAAGTACTAAAAAATAAATGAGTTCTGGCCACCAATATGAATTGTCTCAAGCCTGTGTTACATTCCAGTGTAATATCAGCTCATAGCTTGTGGTACATCTTGGCGTCTTAAACTCAGTGTTAAACCTATTAATTGTTTAAGGGAAGAGGATTCTTTTAAATATTTTAAGACACTTCCTGTTTCTTCTTGTGCCTGCACTAGACTAGGTGTCTTAGGGGGTTTCATGCTTCCTTGCCGCCCGAGGAAAAAGTCAGCATTTTTACCTCCAAAAAAAGTTGACCTGCCTCGTCTTTGTAATGGGTTAAGCCCTATATTATGGAGAGGTTGTTGTCAACACAGGGTAAATGTCATCGGTTTGCCCATGTTTTTTGTGATACCATGCAAGCATGCAGATAAACAAGAGTAAACAACCTAGATGGGATTTCTGCAGATTTTATAAATGCCAAGACTGATGATATATCCAAGCACATATTGTACATTTGACCATGTGCTATGCTGCATTTTACCAAGACGTCAGTGCAGCTCAGTTGATCCTAATTTTGCCTAGATTAAAAATAATAAACTGTAATCTGAAAAGGTCAAAGACTTTTGAAATAAATCCTAGTTTTTTCACCCTAAACTTATATTTATCCTAATACGATGTTCTCCAAATCCTTGATCCCTATCCCAGCCACGATGGAGAATTAGCGGAATATGTGTCTGCACTCAGGTGTAAGAGTTCAGTAAAGGCTACAATTACTCTTAAAAAAAAAGTGTACAATAATTTAACTCTCAGCTTCAGCCATGGTTTTTCATTAGTGCCTGAGCTGAGCCTTGTGAAAAAGTGCCTGGGCCTTTCTGCTTCTCTCTCATTGCACTGTACATACTGTGTTATAACACACTCCCACATTCACCCTGAAAAAAAACACAAAAAAACCCTTCCTCATCTTGGGATGCGGCCATGAGGCGTACAGACTGTCATTAAAGCATCATGCACACCCTGAAAGCGTTTAGCAGGGAGGAAATTCCAATGCTCACCATCCGTTGGGAATGTTTTAATAATGGATTTAAGCTGTTGCACAACTCTGTTATCATAAAGAGACGTAATAGTTGGCTCTATTGAGAGTGTCACAAAAGAGAGCCGTGATGTTTGGCCTTGCAACCGGCGAATCGTGACGGACTCAACAAGAACAGGTCTGTCAGGGCGTCTGCGGTAATGAGGCATTATGGGGGGGAAAAAACCGAGAGCAGAGGAGAAGACAAAGAGTTTTCTGCCACTGTGGACCCACGGCTATCTATTTACCGCTTCGGCCAAAGAAAAGCTATTGTTTTATGCAGGAAAACTACTATCAATACACCCCAGGAGAGCATACATAATAAATACACCTCTTGTTGTTTGTGACGCCGCTGCCGAACAAAAAACAGAGGGCGAGAAGCAGATATGACTGATGGGCAAACACGGTGGAACGTACAACATGCACAACAAAGAGTGACCTTCAGCTTTGATCATCTGCACTGCAGTGATGAGGTTTCCTGGTTTGTATCAGACAAGCATCTGCGAGACTTTTTCCGTCGCCTCGCCTCACATTATTATGACTATCTGTGATTTGTCACAAACTCTGATTCATGAGCTCAGTCACTTAAAAAAAGGAACATTTGAATTGTCCGCTACACATATGTATCAAGACTCTTTCCAATCTTCCTCCCGGGACTCACCACGCTCTTCCTCAACCTTTAGTGCCTTGCGCACTTGCCGCTCCACAATCTTCGCAATAGAAATTGCCTCCATATCTGGCCGCAAACACCTCTCTGATGATAAACTCAAGGCGCTACGGAGTAATCGTGTTCTTAACTATTGAGTTCGCTCCTCTCCGGACTCCTCGTCTCGTCCCGCAGGGGCCTGGTGCAACTTTATTAAGGCAATTGCGTGAGACCACCTCGCCTGAACGGTCGCGCCGACTGTCACTCAGCCACGACATTTCCCACGTCCTGATAAGCACGGATTCCCAGATAACGTTGACACTTTCTAAACTGGCTGGGGGTAACCACGCAAAAATGTCAAGTGCTGCCATGTCAGGGCTAAATGGTGTTTGGCGACATGGCAACTCTTACTGTGCCGGTGTGACCCCCTTCAGTGTGTCCTCAAACCAAAGAAGGCCTCTGGACAATGTTGCCTGGCCTCTTTAACAGTTTTTTTATATATATAAAGGGATTTTGTTCTGTCCCTAGTGCTCCATGTGGTCAGTAACATTATGTACCCAAGTGCTACACTGTCTTCCCTGGTGTGTAGAGTGGAACTCTGAGAGGCCAAAAAAGAGGCGCTTAATTAGTCACTTCCAACATCATCCCTGTCCCTCTGTCAGAAAAACAGGCTACAGGTGTGTGTGTGCGTTTGTGTGTGTGTATGTGTGTGTGTCTTTCAGCTTTTTGAGGACTAACCCCTTGACACGTTACCTTCATTGTGAGGACATAGCACTGCCATGGACTGTATGTTTGGCTGCTCCAACACAGAGACTTTACCTTTAGATTTTTTGGGTGAAGCAATGTCAAGGGTCAGGGAAAATTTAATGCAAAATATATTAATAACCGATCTGTATAGCATTGTAAATATGCAATTGTGAGGACAGAATATTTTTAACCAATAGACCGAGGGGATTTCTTTTTTTAAGTGAGGATATATTGTGAAGTCCTCACTGGTTCCTCCAATCTTCATCTCCAAAGTATGGGTTGAAGGTTTTTCTTTTGAGAAAAGGTATCATTTGAATGTAGGTTAAGGTAAGATGTAAGGCATGCTGTAGTTTGGGTAATTGTTTTTGAGTTGAATGAGAAAAAGAATGGAAATCTTTTCACATGCATTGCGAGCTCTTGCTACATGATTTTGTCCCTGCTGCTGATGTTGTTGTTTGTCTCCCGTGGAAGCTTAAAAAAAATATATGCAGTGATTTGAGCCCACGACAAATTCACCCACCAGAACAATAAAATGTCATCTTATCATATCACACTGACTAAAGTGTGTTTGTGCATGTGAGTTGGTTGGTTGTTGAAACTGAAACTGTGCCTCAGAACAGCGATGAGAAAAAATAGTGCAAGGGGGCACTGCTACGTAAGAATGCTTCAAAACAAACGCAGAAATTCTGGGTTTGATAAACAGGACAAATGCCAAGCTGCGAGAGTTGATCTTTTTTTCTTTTTTTTTTTACTGCAACAAAAGAACTTGCGCGCCACAAACAAATGCACTCGTATGGAGAGCGGGACAAATAGAGAGAGAGAGTGAGAGTAGAGAGAGAGAGGGAGAGCGGCGGGAAGACAGAGGCAGCAGCAGCGGCGGCAGCAGCAGCGGCAGCAGCAGCGGCAGCAGCAGCAGTAGCAGGAGCTGCACAATACTGCCTGCTGCACTGCAGCAAAAATCTACACAGCACACCAGAGCCACCACACAACCTCCAGCGCTGCACAGATCAGACCCCTGCACAGCGCAGACAGAGAGGAGTCATGAGGACAAGAGGAGGAACACTTGTTATAGTGGCCCTTTGTTCCATCAAACCCAAGAGTGCATCGTGAAAAATGTCAAAAATGTGCAATAAAAACGTTTATTTTGTAACGCCTGAGAGAAATCACTCTATTGTATTCACGACAAAAGAGTTGACTCTCCATAAATTTTAATAATTAAAAAAGTCTGTAATGTGGTAACATAAGCACTGATAACCAAATTCTGACAATCAACAATTGTTGCAATCAACAATTCAACTCCACATGAATTACGCATTGTCAAAGAAAATAAACAATTAACCACATAATAAATGTAAAACCCAGTATTTTTTCTTTCCCCAAATACGATACTTAAATCTATTTTTCATTTTTAAGAAAACTAAATATGTGCCTGTGGTATAAAATGTGGCTTATAAATATATTAATTCAAATAGAAACTTGACTTCAAGAAATTCATTTAATGGAGTTGCCTAATGTGGTGGTCTCGCCAGTAACGGATTTTCTTTGACTATGTACTTGATAAAAACAAACAAACTCAAATAATGCTATCCATTCGCACATGATCCGTCATCTGGATTGTTTGTGTTCCAGAGGGTGACAGAGTGGATGAGGACATTTCTGTTCCAGCCGGGGGGGTAACAGCAACTGCTTCATATCAGCCGCAGCTGCTTGAGTTCAGCCTTCTGATGATGTCAGCATCACTGTTCTGGGTGTTCTTAAGAATATAAGGGAGGATATGTGATGTGTTATCTGGTTGTGATTTCAAGTGAAGTCAAATTACAATGTAAAAAATGACAAGGACCAATGCAAATTTGGAGTGTTTCCATGAAGTGGATGGAGTTTAAATAATGAAATATGCCATTTTAAGGAAGTGACAGCAGACGTAACAAAATGTAATGACGTTTTTGTGACAACTATTGTTGTTGTAACGTGTCTGCAACCGCTTTTTATGGGGAAACCACAAAGATATAATCATCATAAACAGCTTCCGCTTCACATCACTATGAGGATTAGTGTACTGCCTCAACACTGTTTGCATCTCCCATTCTGCACAATTACCAAGTCAAAAACCACCTCCAGCTAGCGTGCAAAAACTCGGTTGCTGATGACAGAAAATTTTCTTTAAGTCATGGCATTTTACAAATCATTGCTCCAAAATACACACAGGCAGGTATGTGGGAACCCAACCAAAGAAGCAGTTACTGTTCTAACAACCATTTACTTCTGAATCCTGCCCGTTCCTCCAGAATACACTGGAAAATGTGCATGGACTCAAGCGATGACGCATCTCGCCGAGTTCATCCTGCCGAGGGGGGGGGCGCAGTCCGGTGATGGACAGTAATAAATGAGATGCAGGCCAATAGTGAGTCATGAAATCATATCAGCGATCAATCATAATCAAATCATTAAAAAATTTACTTCCAGCCCCTCGACTGGCCGACCGACCGACCTCATTCCGAGTTTCCCCTATCCTGCAGCCGGAAGCCTTGATGGGCCCTCTGTCTAATAACACACTGGGCCAGAACACGTTGCGGCCCAGTGGGGCCTGATGAAGGTTAAAAACGTTACATTCTCATCATCAAAGCCACGGGGAACATGACCCAACCTTCCCTGCAACATGCTAATGGGACTGCATCACGCCCGGGCCAAAAACGGCGGTCGGGTTGGGGGTTGCATGACTGACGACATGTAGTGGCACAGACACACACTGCAGCTGCTTTTAACAATGGGGAGGATGGAGGCGCTCTGTTAGCACCTTCACAAAGAGATGCAGTCATAGATCTGTGTTTTTGAAACAGTGTTGGGAAGATTACTTTGCAAATGTAATTGGTTAATGTAATCAGTTACCCTATTAAAAATGTAATAGTAGTGTAACTATTGCAGTTACTTCAGCAATGTAATGTAACTAATTACATTTGGCTGCATTTTGATTGCTTTTCTAAATTTTGAATCAAGGTTCTCAACTGTTTAGACCTGACAATGTTCATCTTCCAGCTGTACTCAAAACGGAGAGAGACAATTCAACTGGCAGGCGAGTGGAACCAATCGGAAGCATCAGAATAGCATCAAACTTTTGTCTGTGAGGGGAAACAGAAAAGGACGGCGCTCGTGCCAAGCCGGTGCACAAGGACACCAGGCAGAGCGACACATGAAATTGAATTACATGTTTTTCCAGTAATGTCACTTATTACAATTATCTTTATTCTGTAATTAAATTAGTCCCTTTACAGAATAAAGGGAGTAACGAGGCACGTGTAACCTCGTTACTCCCCAACACTGGTTTTAAATGACAGCATTAGCAAGCGATGAGTTTTCACTGCCATTGATGCCTCTTTGTTCTTGTTGCGGCAGTTAAATTGTCGTCATTATTTCTTTTTTTTTATATCCACAAAACGGTTCGTCACATTCATTTATCTACTGGACTCGCTCCATTTACTGTCTTCCTTCATTCTTTTTTTCCTTCCTCTGCATTTCTAGATCAAGACTGCTGTTGTGGTTTCACTAACACGAGGTCTAAACAGGGCCGTAGCATCGCTCTATCAAGCTGACTGACCATTAGCCCGCCGAGATATCATCCTCCCGGAGAGCCCGCGGAGCCTCGCTAATTCAACACAACCGCTCGCCCCTGCCCGCCTTCCCAGTGACCGCTAAGGACCCGTCACGCAGGTAATCATGCCTTTCGCAGCTTCTTTGCAAATTGCGCCGTGTTGACCTGCGCTGCAAGAATTACGGCTCTCCGAGCGCTGCATCAACAGGAGTTCAATGGCCTTTTTGAAAGTATCTTCCTGTTAAAATCTCCCATTGAAAAATTGTCAGCGGATGAGAAGATAATTGGAAATGGAGGCTGTTGAAACAAGGCGAGTGGTTTCATCGGAGGGCTGGAGTGAGAGTACGCAAGAAGTTGGCACTTCTACTTGGGCAGCACTTACACATACGGTACATAAAACAGATCTTTATTTTTAAGGTATTATTCCCTTCTTCAAACTGTCTTGCAACCTTTCTTGCAATCTAAACAGCTTCCAGAAACCAGCCTACAAAAGTGTCTTCTGAAAACTTTCTCAGCTGGAGAAAATGCAAGGCCTGCAGCGCTCCCTCTTCCAAATTCTCAATTCATCCTGGGCAGAAACATTTCCCAACCCGCAACCGGCTAAATTGCACTAATTATCTTCTCTTTTCAACCACAGCGCAGTGGATCAACCCTGGCAACGGAACTCAGCCTCCCCAGGAGAACCCAACATGTGTCGAAGTCCTCTGAGATCCTAGAAGAACAAGCATCGGGTCTCTCAGAGAACTCCGCGTAGAGTTTTTGTAACACATGGCCACACCTTCGGTCACACAAGCGGGAGACGTGTCGCACAGCCTATTAAGGGCAAAGGAGTGAGCCGAATTAGAAGATGATTTATGGGAAGCTCCGGAAGATCCAGAGCACAAAAGCCAAGCAGGAAACGCAGGGGCTGTTGCACATGCTGCTGTAAAAGGCTATTTTAAGACGCGCCTCCAATTCCCAGTGTTAGTGAAACAGAACGGCGCTAACATCGTTACCCAGATATTCCGTAAGCCCCAGCAGCAAATCTCGCAAGGTCAAGTAAATGAAACCGGTAGGTAGAGCTGAAGGAACGCGCCGCAGCACAACTGAAGCAAGGTTTTTTTTCTCATTTTTTGGAGTCGTTTGAGTTGCTGAGGCTGTCACCCACGGTGTGCTGGAAATCCATGCGAGCACACAAGCACCACTTCCTGCCAATCCCCAGCGGTCATACAGCAGAAACCAATGATCAATTTCATTGTTGAAAGAAAAGGGTGAAAGATCAACAATTCTCAATGGACTAACATTTGTTTTCGAGTGCGTTGGTTTTAGTGAGCGGGGCCGGGCTGCCGTGAGCTACCGCGCGACTTGTTCGTTCACAGCTCAGCCTCGTGGCAGGGAGAGAAAAGTTGAGTTGAAACAAGAAGCCAGAGCTGTTACCGAAACAGCCAATAACTTGCTAAATTATAATAATAATAATAAGTCAGTAAAAAATGACAAAGAGTTTTGAGCGATTTTTTTCGGACGTCAGTAAAATTGGTTGAGGACACTTCTGGAGAATCTTAATACTATTATGTTAAAAGCACAAAAACGGTGTCACATTAGCTTTCAGAAGACAGCATGTTATTTTGTTATTGCAGATTATTATTTTTCAGGTTAGTAGCAGCACAGCTCACGCAGCACCTTGAAAAACTCAAACACAGAAGGATGAACGCGTTCAAAATTGCTCCGCTGTCCTTTCCGTTGTCTTAAGAGGATATATTGATGTCGTTCGAAGCCTACAGTCAACGTGTCAGTCAGGCGTCAGGCGTAAATACTCTCGCTGACCTTAAGCAGGTGGTTTCGGATCAGAAAGTCTACGAAGCTGACGCATGCAGTCAGTTCACGCCATGTTCTCCATGAAGACCAAGGGCTTCACAGCGAAAAAGGAAAAACCGCCGCGCGTTCCCAGAATTTCTGGATGAAAACACAGTTAGAAAATTTTTCACATCTTAACTGATCTTGTTTTTCTTTCCTGAATCACAGCCGAAGCACACATTATTATTTTCACTCAGGCACGTGGGGGTCCCGTGTAACAAGCGATCACGCCACAGGTAGAAAACTGTCTCCTCGGCTCGACTCGCGGAGCAATCAGCTAATCTCCTAACCTCCTCAACTAGGCTCTATATCGCCCACCAAATGCACACCGGCATTAGGAGCAAAGACGGAGCGGAGATGCGTTGGATGGTCTAAAGTGGAAAAATACAGCCTCCTACCTCGGTTCATCTAAGATGACAATATTTACCGTAATGTTTTCAATCTCAGAGGAGCACGTAGCAATCGGCGCAGCCTTGGCTTGAAATACAGACACATTTCCTGCGTCATGACTCTAAAAACGACAGTTTTGCTGTTTTATTGTCTGACGTGAGCTCCAAAGGAGCTCACAGTGAACTCATCACGTTGTCTGGGTCGACGAAGACAATTATGTTACAAATGGGTGTCAAACTTGTGGCCCGGGGGCCAGATCAGGCCCGGGGGCCAGATCAGGCCCGCAAACGTGTTTTTTTTCCGGCCCGCAAGATGATTTTGCAAAGTTTAAAAACGAGCTGCAATTTTTTTTAATAAAAGAAACTGCTGTTCTACTGTCCACTGGATGTTGCAATAGCATTTTCTGCTATGCAAACAAACTGTTAATACCGGCGCTGAGCAAGTGGGCCCAAGTACAGCCACTCTGCAGCTACGTTGTCTTCCTACCTAAAGAGAAAAGTGCAAGTGAAAGTTCCAAGAACACGACTAAAGTAAAACAAGGAAAAAAGTTGTTGTTATTTTAAGTTATTATTATGCCATGGTTTTACAGGTCCGGCTCGCTTAGGAATAGATTTTCCTCCATCGGCCCGTGAACTGAAATGAGTTTGACACCATGATCCTGAGGGTCATAAACAATACAAACACATCCAACAAATTACCCTTTCTCTCTGGAGCCCAGAAAAAACTGTCTAAAGACTGAACTTAGTTTAAATTGCCTCTAGTTGAGCCTGGAATTAAATTATCATTCAAAACCTGAATTTGCAACTGCAATCTTTGTCTGTCCCGTTTTGTGGCAAACAGGTGCACACGGTGGGTTTTAGAGCTTTTTAACTGTCAACAGCTGGCTGTTGCGACTGCGAAGCCCAAAGAGTGAACCCAAACAGGGAAGTCGGGAACGTTAATTAAAAACAAACAGATGCATACGTTGCATAAAGCCGAGAGGACTCCCAGGGTCGGCGGAGCGGCTCTTTCATAATCGTGAAATCAATCGGCCCCTTGTTAACAAACACCGACTGCCGCAGCTTTAATTCAAATAAAAACATGTTTAAAAATAAATCTATTCAAAAATCTGCGTCAAAGCTGTACGGTTGGCGGGTTTCACAATGTGACTCAGTGACAGTGTGAAATCGTCAAGAGAGGGCACTTCAATAGGCGACGCACCCGCGCATTTTAATTCTTGCGCCGATATTAACAAACCTGAAATGAGATGCCGATGTCAAACATCCCTCGTGTCAAATTGGCAAAAGACGCCGTGTCGCGCCGTGTCTTTCCTGGGTGCACGGGAGAACTGATCCGTTTCATGGTGGCTGCCCTTGGGCTGAACTTCTATCAGGTGTAAACCCGTGGGAGCGCACGGCAGCGGAACCATCCACCTGCGAATCTGGAGTCAAACTCCAGTCCAGTCCAGCCAGTCTGGGCCCACTTCCATCCTGAGGCCACATTCCATTCCAGTTTGGATGCTTCCCTTCTCGTCTTGTGGATGAAAACTCGATTGTCTCTGTTAAAGGAGGCTCGGGCCAGGCAGGTACTTGAATCTTATCAACCCCTGCAGGTAAAACTTTACGAGCGCAGGCAGAGGCAGCTACAATTAAAACGGCGGAAACGGTCGACAGTGCCACTGTTCTCACACCAGCTCCGTGTGGACGACCGGGCTGTGCGTTTCCTCAGCGGATTTATGAAATTGCACTGACCACGAGACCTCAGCCCAAGCCTGGAAACACGCAAAAGCTGCAGCTGAGGCCGTTCCCAGCAAACTTGCAGCAATGTTTTTGTATGCAACCTAGCAACATGCCACAGTGATGGGAGGAGGATATTTTTAGCTAGCCCAGCTGTTAGTCTAATTGTAGGAGGTCTTGTTTGAATCTTACCCGGCCCAGTTAATCAGACGGCAGGCCCTTTGTTATATCAAGTTAAAGACAGATTAGACCCGTAGATTAGATTCATCAGGGGAGGCAGATAAGAAATGCGAATGTCAGATGTTTTGTCTTTGTCTAACATTTAGAAGGAGACGACCACAGAAGGGCATTTTAAGCAGTAACTTGAGTCCTTAACTGTTCAAGTGTCTGCTCAGTAGAGCTGGACGCCAAAAAGTGAACACCTGAACACCTGTACAAAAAGAAATATCAATTCAGACAGAAAGAAAGAAATAACAATAACTGTGTCCTTAAAGAAAAGCTGATGCAAATTTCCAGTTGTGACTGTTTGACTTTTGATCTCTTCATTTTTGTTCTTGACTTAGAAATAGAGACAATATAAAACCAAGCCTGGAATAATCCAAACCTACTGACCCTCCTGTCCAGACAAGTCCACTGTAGAAGTCAGTTTACAATTGCCCAAAAAAAAGCCTTTGAAGTCACCGACTACTCTTTCACAGCATGTAATATAAAATAACATAACAACCACCTACGGTATTATTTTATGTTTGAGGGAGCTGGGCAGGAGGGTAATATAAAAAACATGTCCACATACACTGCGATAGTTCACTAGCACCATCACCTGTGAGCCTGACGAGGCAGCACCAGTGACTCAAGCACATTATTTTGGGTCACAGCCCTCAGTGTGAGGTCAGGCCTCAGCCAAACAGAAGCAGAAGCAGCCCGGGCCGCTGTGGCTTCTCGTTGTCGCACGCCACGCACCGCGTGCGACGGCGCCCGCCGAGTTGCACTCTCACGTGGACGACCGGGGCATCATGTGACCCGCGTCGTCAATGGCCAGCGCGGCCCGACGCTAGGCGAGGAGCCCCGTGACTTTGCACGGCTAACTTTGTGACTTTGTCCTCTTAATGTTTTATCTCCAAATGCCCTCATTAATACCCCCCCTGACAGTCATCTTGACTATATGATCCACTGGATGACACTCAGATGTGTGTGTGTGTGTGTGTGTGTGTGTGAGGGGGGGGGGTTAAGATGACAGCTGTGGTGATTTGCACAATCATCAGCACTGCGCAGGCTTCGGGGCGCATCTCCATCTTTGCCACTCAGTCCCTTCATTACTTAATTGACTTAATGAAAAACGTCCGCTAGGATGTACGCGGCCGAGCCGAGACACGAGGCCGAGCCGAGACACGAGGCTGAGCATCAAGGTTTCGCCGGAGCAACGCCATGATCATCGGGCCTCGGGACACGTCAGGCAGATAAGATGGTTCGAAATTGGGTTAAGTTAACTACACTGGCCTCGACAAATTTGTCACGCCGTCGCGCGAACGCCGCAAGAAAGTGAACCGTTCCGTTCGGGGGTTCGGACTTTGGAGTGGGTTTGCTAATTTGTATTGGAATAAATCATCACTCGGCTCTTCATCTTTATCTAAAGAAGTGTGAAATAGCGGTGGCAGGTTCAAGAGGCTGACTCAAGCAGGAGGAGATGCTCGATCAAAAGCGTGTGATGTGGAAGCCTCGCGCTGCTCTTTGGGCGCTGCGCAGCCACTGGGACGGGCCTCTCGACACCAGACTGTCTTTGAAGAAAATAATTTTTCCTTAGCGTATAAAGACGCAAAACCGCCAAACAAGCCAGAAATGTAGATATTTGCCATCAAATAATTTGGATTATGCAGGAGGACAGGCCTTCGACATGAATTTACTTACCCTGCACAGCAGCTGGTTGCCAAATTTGAACAATAAACACTCGCCCATCCTTCCCGTCAGTCACTGGTGCAAAATGTTTCGGATTGTTTTTAATTTTCAACAGATTTCATAAACAATTTGCTTACATTATGGGTAAAGAGGCTAACGTACAAGGTTGAGAAGTGGCTGAAAAACCAATGGAAGTAGACCAGGAAAGCAACGCTAGCACGAGGTGCTAATTAGAATGGATGCTGCTATAGTGACAGTTTTATCAGTGGGTGAAAATTTGCTCTTAAGAGAGCAACATCCAAGTCTTGTGTTCATTTTCCAATGAATGAATGGTGTCAATGTCTTCACTGGTTTACTGCCTGTCAAGCATTCTGCAATCAACTTTTGGAAGCAGATCATGGACTCGCAAGATCAGAGACAACCGCCTATAAAGACTCATTTTAGTGATTGAAAACGATATATCTACCATATATATCTTTCCACACACATGACTTCACACTTCTCATCCTCGAAGGAGCCCTCACGCCAAAGTGTCTCAGCTCTGCTTGTCCATGATTAAGAAAAAAAAAACAACCCCAACAGGCAAGAAAGCAAACACCACTGAGGAAACAGATGCCCCCCGAGGCACTGGACCCAGTTTTAACCTCTTTGGATGCACTGGTGATAAGCACTCGGCGGGCCTGTGTTTTGTTTGAGTTTTTTTTTTTTCTTCCTATTGTTCGGAGTGAAAGACAGAGATAACGCCGCAGACAGATGTTTCTATGTCGACAGCCTTATTGATACAGCCTGGTTGGCTTAATCTCTCTGTGTTCTCTCAGTCGTGTTACTAAAAATACAGCCAAAGAGCTGGAGCACTCTATCTAGGCCTCTGCAGCTCAGGCCTATAGTGAGCACTATACCGGAGACACCTGCCTCGGCTGACGGTGGGACACACAAAGGATTCTCCGTGCTATGGCGACACTGAGACTTTGAAAAAAAAAAAAACTGGTCTCAGGTGGTGTTGGGGCAGCTCTGCCGCTGAAAATAATCGGTTTGATTTGTTCACATCTGCTGAGTTGGCTCCAGTTAGCAACAGAAAGGGGAACGCTTACGATTGAGACACGTCTCGGCCCGTCCTGGCCTACTTAATTTCCCCCGTTAAGTGCGTACCGCTTCAGCAGAAAGTCCCACTGCTGAGCCCTGTTGACACCACTGTTCAGCAGAACAGGTCCACCGAGGTACTGGCAAGCTAGCTTTAGGTGCACATTGCGTCTTCACATCTGACAAGTTCCACAGGCTTAGTCTCGATCAATCCATTGCATGTCGGAGGGATTCAGAGCGGGAATGTCTGTCTGCAGCTTCCAAACTTTGCTGCACTCGCACATTCACAATGGTGCGGATAAAGGTTGTCAAGCTAAATAAAAATCCCTGCCACACAGAGTAATTCGATGTAAATTTCCATATAAATATAAAAAAGAATGAAAGAAATGCATTGGAGTAATATTTTAGGGCCATCAAAAAGCATCCAGCAACCAGTTTAAACTTCTTCGATTTAGCGCCAACTGTTGGTACTCACAGACTAAAAAGGTAATCTAACCTTATATTCTTTTCAAGAAACAAAAGTTCCAAATTCCAACTTGTGTCACCACTGGGATCTACTTAGATGTATGAGTCACTGCAGTGCCACACAGTCCCACCAGAGTTTTCCCACTCTGCTGCATTCACTCGTGTCCCAAAGTTTATGTAATGAGAATGTGCTAGCAACTTCATCACATGCACAGTGGCACAGGCAATCTAGGCCCTTAAAGGAAGCAGACCTGGCTGCGAGAAAGGGTAGGATTCCACATAAAAGGAAAAAAATATAAAGTGACTAATTTTAAAAAACACAAACATCAGGCCTGTGAGAAGGCCCAGGAGGACGTGGCGGCTGCTGCTGCTGCTGCTGCTGCTGCTACGTCTCTTGCTTAACAGCTGAATGCGCAGCGAAAACCAGCAAACTTCAACTCGTGCGGCCACTTTTGGGCTACTTCGCCAAACGCATTTGTCACTGCAGTGGCAGCGGAGGGTGCAAACAGTCCTGCGACGGCGCGGCGATGATCTACTATACCGCAGTCGCAGCGTGGAGGATGAGCTGCAGAGCCGAGCAGATCGCCCTCAAAAGACCCACATCAGCTGGTAGCAGCGTCCCCTCACCCCGACCGGACCCCAACCACCTGGGGCTCCTCCTCCACCTACTGCTGCCTGTTGAAAGGCACGATCCCCGGTCGGAAGGGGTGCGCGGCCACTTCCAACGCTCAAAGTGTTACGGCTTCGGCGCGGCAGGCTGGAACCTCTGGCGGCGGCGAGAACGGCGACAATAACAATAGTAGCAATTTATAAACGAGGGCTGATCTGGAAAATCCCACCGCCGTCGCACGATGAACGCCGGCGGCCTGCCGCGGCCGAGGGAGCGACGCTTGAGGAGCAGCCTGTCTGCAAAGACTTGCCTGCCTTCCTGCTGAAAACAGCAGCTATGTGTGTGTGTGTGTGTAGCCAGTTTTAATCCAGAAGTGGTGTTGCAGAATGTGGTGGTGGTTGTGTGTTTGTGTGTGTGTGTGGTGGTGGTGGTGGTGGTGGTGGTGGGGGCGGGGGGTGCAATGCTGCTGCAGTAAACCCGGGGATGGAATAATCTGGTTAACGTGGAATCGCACTGGACGGAATAATTGAACGTGGATTCGAGCCCCTGCAAAGGAGGAAGAGGAGGAGGAGGAAGGGGGATAAAACATCCTCAGTGTGCGTGTGTGCGTGTGTGTGAGTGTTTAAAAAGTTAGATACCGTGCTGATGCGGGAGGAACAGCCGCTGAGGAGGAGGAGGAGGTGGGGGGGTGATGCTGATGTGTTACTCTCTTTTTTTAGGGTGTCTGCACCCCGCCCCCCCCCAAAAAAAAAAAAACAGCTGATAGTAGCTGCACTGAATAAGTTGCCCCCCACCACCACCACCACCCCTGCATGATCCACTTGCTGCATGGACGCGATTCGCAGATCTGTCACCATTACGACAAAAAACAAAACAAACAAACGAAGCAGCACGGCACGACGCACGCATTCAGTCTCGCACTCGCTCGCACGCACGCACGCAGGAGAACAGGAGTGTGGGCAATGGTGGTCGCCGGCAGGGGGGGGGGGAGGTGGATAGTGGGGAGGGGGGGTGAGAGGGGCTTACCACTTGGATTCTTGTTTTTCTTGAGACTCTTGCCACAAAGACACTGCAGCATATGCGTTCCTTTGCTGACAATGTTCCACAGAAACCACATTGACTTGGGCGAGGAGCAATCCCGTGGCTTAAACACCCAGATGGAGACGAGGTCCTCGCGGTTGCATAATAAGAGCAGCAGCAGCAGCAGGAGTAGGAAGGAGGTGGAGGAGGAGGAGGAGGAGGAGGAGGAGGAGGAGGAGACGGCGGAGGAGACGGTCGGACCGCTTCTCCGGGATGGTGTCATGTAGAAGGAGCGGGAGGCACATCCGCGGGCGGCGACGCGCTCGCGTTCACGTGGCGAAGCTCGCAGCCGGGCGTCAGTCGGACTTCTTGACAGTGCCGCGTCCGTGCCTGCTGCGCCCCCCCACCCCCCGCTGGCGTGCTGTGCGAAAAAATAAAGAGGTGAAAAATGATGAGAGACACGCGGGGACGCCTCCTCAACTGGTCGACCGGCGGGGAAGCGGACTCTGCCAGTTGCATGTGTTGCGGCGGGAGGAGGAGGAGGAGAACGCAACTCAAAAAGGTGGAGAGCGGTGCGGTGCGGCGCGGCGGCGTTCCGTTGCCCGCCCGTTCACTTCATCACTCTGAGGAGAGCAGCGGAGGAGGAGGTGGAGGAGGAGGAGGAGGAGGAGGATCTGCACAGCATCAAAAGCCAGGGGAGGATGCATCGTATGCGCACGCTGCTGCTCCTGCCGCCGCCGCCGCCACAGCAGCCGCTGCAATGATATCCCCGAGCGAGCGCAACATTGCCGGGGGGAAGAGAGGGAGGTCGAGGTGCAGTCCGGTCCGGTCCGATCCGATCCGCCGCTGCCGGTGCTGGTGCTGATGGTAGTGGTGGTGGTGGTGCTGCTGCAGCTGCAACAACCAGTTCGCTCGGCGAGGTCAGACAACGGCAGCAGCACTTCTCGTCTCTTCCCAGTCCCACACTGCAGCTCCGCCGTCCTCCTCTTCCTCTTCCTCTTCCTCTTCTTCTTCTTCTTCTTGGCTCCGACTCCTCAAGTGTAGCTTTTTTTTCTCCCCCTCCTCTCCTCGCCACCTCTTTTTTTGTTCTTCCCCCCCCTTCAAGGCTTTTTCACGCGAGCGGTATCTCCAAAAGTGCGACGACGCGCTTGCAGGAACGCATGCATCCTTTCTTGCACCCACTCCCGCAGCTTTTTTTTTTTTTTTTTTTTTTTTTTTTTTTTTTTTAGCGTTGGACCTCAGTCAGAAATAGACGGGGAGGGAGGAGGGGTTAAATTAGAAGAAGAAAAAAGATTGGCTTTCCATTACGTAAACACGTGGTTTCTGCGCCGTCATTTCAGTGATGCTGTGGGATCTTTTTTTCCCCTCTCCCCCCTTACCCCTCCCCTTCCCGGCGTGTGTGTGTGTGTGTGTGTGTGTGTGTGTGTGTGTGTGTGTGTGTGTGTGTGTGTGTGTGTGTTGTAAAGGAGACTACTGTCCAAAGACGACTCTGCTCTGAACAAACACATATGAGAAAGATGTCTTTGCACGTGTTTGTTTGTGTGTTTGTTTTTGTGCTTTAATGGTTTAACCCGACAAGTCATGCGCTAAACTCCACAGTCACAAGTGTGACGAGTCGACTCACCTGTTAGTAGCTTTACCGGCGACACTTCCGTGTTCCTTGTTCTCCCGCTTCCGCTTCCTGCTCCACGCGAAGCAGCAACAAATGGCTGATTTTTGGGCGGGCAAATTGGACTTTGGCTAAAATAAGCTATTATGTATTAATAAGTGTGAGAGAGTTGAAAATTAAACATACTTAAAGTAAAGCATTTTCACAATTTATCGACTTAAAAAAATAATTGTTTTTAAAGGTCCTACAGTTTATGTTGCCCTCTATTTACCACCTCTCTTATGCTAAAACTGGGTTGATGGGCGGTGAAGGCGGAGCCAACACCTGGCTGTGGACGGTGTCACTGACCTAGCAAAAGTAACAAGTGGCCCCCTCATGACATTACAGAGATTTTCCAGAATGTGGATGTTCTAGCATGCAAAGCTAAAAGAAAGCGTTTGGTTTTCCTCATTTCTGGGGAGTTCGCTGACAGAGCAGAGACACTTGTCAGAGTTAACCTGACATTCATTTCTGAAAGTCAGTTTTGTTACGCACTGGGCCTTTGGTTTTACATCATGTTTACATGAACGTCCTCTGTTTTTCTTCGTCCTCCCCGAGGCTGGCTCGCATTACTCTTGACAACTGTTTGCCCTGCACCGCCGCTCTTCTCCAAGGAATTGAAGGTTTTCCATCACAGGCCGAGACATTGTTTTCACTTGGATTCACCTGCTCTCAGCAGGCAGGCAGGCAGGTTGTCGAGAGGGGGGAAATTTGTCTCAAGTGGGAACACTGTGTTTTCTCTGTCTTGCTCTCGGAGATAAACAAGGATGCTGAAATTGATGTAGAATCAGATGTTACTTTTTTTTATGTTTTCTTTTGTTTGTGTTTTGCCCGCAGTCTGGTATTGAATTGCAGCTTCGGACAGCCAGAGTTACTCACATGCACACAATCAGGAGACAGTTTGCATGCCTTTTTTTTTTTTTTTTTTTTGGAAACTGGACCTATCAGCTGCTCAGGACAGCTCAATCCCACACACAAGTGTTAGACAAGCGCTTGCCAGAACAGCTTCTTCTAATGACTGACGTGCAAAACATACGCAAACACTGCAAGAAAAACACACACGGAACACATTTGTTCCTTTTCAATGACTTTTCACCTACGATGATGTAATGTAAATACAGTTGCATAAGAATGTTTTGTATTCACAGAGAAACAAAGCACCCCTTTTAATTTCTATATTATCTATAAAATCACCCTTGAAGCAACGCACGTCTTTGCCAATAAAGAACCCCAAGTAATGTTGTCCATAAATGATTGAGAGAGTGATAGACAAAGCTGTTTTTCCACCAGCTGAGCGAGAGCGTGAACGTTATCAGCCGAAGCGGGTTGATGTGAGACTGCAGGACTTAATCAGAGGGCTCGTGTTGTGCGTCCATCTCTGAGGTGCAACATTTCTCCGCTTTAATGACTCAGACTTCTGGTGCCCAGGTTGCGTTGGCTGTCTGGGATTAGCAGTGCTGCCAGACACTTCGGAACAACTTCTTCTCTTTTTTTTTGCCTTCTCGACTGCTTTTTGCTCTTAAACACAGTTATGATTTTGCAGAGTCACCGCTTAAAAGTCTAAAGCACGGGTGGGTTTTTGCAACTGTCTAACCCTTAAGTGCACCTGTGGTGTTTTTGCGAGAAGAGGTAAATGCAGTAAATAAGGTAAATGCATATGCAGATATATAATATGCATATATATATATATATATATATATATATATATATATATATATATATATATATATATATATATATATATATATATATACTGTATAAGGGGCTGGGGGACCAATTTAGGCTGCATAATATATTTCATACAACCAGGAAAATATGTAGAATTGCACATGTAGTTGTGGGATGAACGTTGATTTGAATCAGCAATATCACAGTGTAGCAATTTCATTTTTTTTTTTCACAATGTCAATATGGACAGCTTTGTCTCGCTCCGGGCCGCACAAGTTGATGTACAAGCAATTCATTTGCAGTCATTTAAACTGGATGAATATATCCGTTCTATGAGTTCAAATGGACTACGTGGCATTAGCGGCTGCTGGGTGAGTGCACTGCAGGGCTCTCTCCACCGAGCCACTGCAGGAGCCGCTCATGTCGTCCTCGCTATCGATCCGTCTAGTGTAATGTAAAGTATCATTGCACCCTGGAGGATATCGCCGCACAATTTTGTCAGGGATCATTAGAATACTTCTTTTTGATTACCCCGGCTGTGGGCGGCCGCGAGTGGCTCCCTTGGGGCTTTTTGGCTTTTGTTTTTTGTTTGCCTGTTTTGCCAAGTTAAAGAAAGGGAATTTAATATGCACATAGACTGCCTCCTTTGTAGCTTTAATGGTTAAAACACTCACGACTGTCATATCATGTACTATCCTACACCTGCTGAAATATGCACAACTTCAACCCCATTTTTATATCTTTATTTCCAGCTCGACTTCAGCAGCCGTCTGCTTACAACCTCCGATCCCCCCGAGTTTTCGTTTCCTGATAAAACCGATGCTTCGCCGGACCGTGAATACTGCTCTGTCCTCAGTAATGTGGGCCTTGCAGGCGATAAAGTGGAGGGTCCCTGAGTCCTCACAGGGTCAGGGTGTCATTGCCTTCACCACTCGGCAGTAATGAATATCGCCGGTCACAGTGGATTTTAAAGAGGAGCTGGTCATTATGTGCGTGGGATTTCTCAATTTGTTCTGTTAGTCTTTCGCCCTATTAGTCACGATGTGGGTGCGCTGGAGAGGTTTTTCGCAGAGCCGCGTCTAAACACCGCATATAGAAATGCATTTTGTCCAAGTACCAGTGAGGAGTAAGTGACAGTAAACCAGAACTGAATGCTAATGTAGCGGGTCAGCTGTTCCAGAGGCTCATCCACTCATTCTGATTCAGCAGTGCCAAGCAGCAGGTCCTCTGGTGGGCCAGTGGGCCAGTGGGCGGGCTCAGGGTTGGTTTCAACAAAAGCTGCTTGATCTCGGCCAAAGCACGCAAAAATTTCAAGCGCTTCGTAAATGCGCCGGTTTTGGTTGCAATTGCTGACACGGGCATGTTACGATATGAAAACCAAGAAAGGTCAAAGATCATCCGGGCAGCCGGATATATCCGGAGACATCCGTCACAAAGGCGCGTGACGAAAAGATGAGGGAGGATCGTTCCGAGGTTTGATTTCGGGGCGAGGCAGCGAAGTGCCTCAGCCGTCAGGTCACTAAAAGCCCGGGAAGCGTCCCGCCGACAAACGGAGCGACAGCCGAGTAAGTTGATATAAATAATGAATGCTACAGTGGTCACTCGTGCCAAACTGACACCAGGCTTCTTCTCAGACACACGCGCGCTTCCTCATCACTCAACCAAGACGAAACTCAAGCATGACACACACACACACACTGCTTGTTATAATCTAAAAGGCCCCTTTTCACATCCTGATTTTTCATTCTAGAATCCAGCAGAGCTGCTCTGCTGAGGTAATTACAGTATCCAAGAAACTACAGGTACATTTAGCCTGTTGTTTACAGCTCCCCTCCAAAAAAATCAGTTAAAGTTGCTAAAACTGATACTTTATTTGGAAGGCGAGGCGATTAAAGTATCAGTGGCAGCAAAGCGTTGTCACAGGAAAGAACGGACACATGGAAGCGGTCTTAATGCCCTTTGTGACATCACAAGGGAATGAAAAGTGGAGTGAGCCTCTTGCTATAAAACTATTTTAGCTTCCTGCTGAAGTTGATGTTTTGATGCTGCTTCTGGAAAGAGACGAAAAACAAGGCAGCCATGAGTCAGTCTTACAGAGTAGAGCCAATACTAGGCTGGGTGCTCTGTTTGACATCACAAAGGGCTGATTACAGCTTATTTATGATGGGATAGTAAAGTAATTTTACTTTCTTACACACCCTTTCGGTGTGAACGGATTTCAAATAGTTTTTATTTAAATTAGAAGTTGAATCAACATGCTCTCATTGCATTTACTTGCTGGCAGCCAGTCGCACTGCACTACTTTACACGGCTGTGATGTCACAGTTACACAGCATGGCTCATGAGGGCCGGAATCTACCCTAACACGCAGCCGTGCTGGGGCCATGTGATTGATTGTTTCCTGCAGTGCCGATAAGCTAATCAATACTCCTGCTATTTCACCCTCTCTCCCCTGCCACTGATCTGCCACGCGGCGAAGCATTCCGTTCTGCCGCGCACTTTATCCTGCACATCTTGTACTGATATAGAAGACACTTTACCAGCCAGGATAAAAAAGATCACATTGTTGATTTTTTTTTGTTGTTGTTGTGCCATAAAAAAAAAGCAAGTAGGTGGACAGTAGTAAGTGTGATACCATCAGGATATTTTCAGAGTGAGGCATGAGGCGAATGTTTTCCTGCAGAAACTTCTTCGCCGCTAGCCACAGGGTGCAGTTCATTGGCAGACTTGAGCATCCAGGTCCAGTGAGTTTTTAAGCGATTAAACATTCCGTCTTATGTAATTCATTTAAAACACTGATCCGACAAACGATTGTTTGTGTGTTGTGTTGTTGTTGCTGGTTTGTTTCTTTCTTTGTTGTCTTATTCACAGGTTTTTCCAAATGTAACCGATTGGAACAGCCAAAATGAGAAATATATAGGAAAATATATTATGTCATAAAAGATGAGTTTTTGCCAGTTTTGAAGTGAGATGGTGAGAGGTTCTGAAGAGTTGCCAAGGGAAACAACATTTATAGCCATGGACGCAACCAAGGTTATGCTTAATGGGGACAAATCTGAGCTGAGATCTCTGTGTGTGTGTATGTGTATGTGAGTGTGTGTGTGTGAGCGCGCGCGCGCATGTGACTGCAGCCGATTAGTGCGACATGTTGCCGTACTCGGCTCTCATAACTTATTCTGCAGTTACGTAACAGCGCTGTGGGTCTAGTCTAAATTGTAAAAATTGCCTTCTTTCATTTTTAATGCCCTTTCATCGTGCAGATCTATCAAGGATGTGGGCCCGCATACGTCCCGGCAACTTCCCCCATGCAGGAGGAAGTGCAGCACGTGCAGCAAAGAGCACTTTCAAGGGGATATAGCCTATTTCCGAGTCAAAGCGTCCCTTCCGCCGTAGCTCGGCGCCATTAGCGCAGCAGCAGCAGGCTGCAGTGCCTCAGACTCTTTCCCTATTCTGCAGTCCATTAGCTTGAGAACTGTGTTCACTTTGAAACTAGCTTCTAAATTGACTGAGAAGGGTCTTGGGTGCTGTTAGTGTTGAGGTTCTGCAAACCAGCACATGATGGAGAAACAAAAAAAGGAGCTGGAGTCATGCTGGCTCATTGTTAGCATGAAGTGCGGTTCCAACTGTGTTTTATGGCGTGATTAAATGGCTTGCCCTCTATTCTCTATCATCGTGGATGATGGCAGAATAAAGTCGGCTACTTGAGATGTCTCTTTTGAGAGTAGGGCAACAGGAACAGGATAGGGAGGAGGTTGGTGGTAGGCCTAAAACCATTAGGAGAAAATAAAGTGCAGAGCAAAAACCAAGCACGTTCAAAACCAAGGTTGATCTTTGCAAAATTAAGACATCAGGTTGGACTTTTAATTCATTCATTTTCCATACCACGAGGGTCTGCTGGAGCCTATCCCAGCTGTCATAGGGCGAAGGCAGGGTGACAACCTGAACAAGTTGTCAGTTCATTGCAGGGCCACATGGAGACAAACAACCATTCACACTCACATGCACACCTATGGACAATTTAAAGTGTTCAATTGACCTCACATGCATGTTTTTGGAGTGTGGGAGGAAGCCGGAGAGAACCCACGCAGACAGAGGGAGAACATGCAAACTCCACACAGAAAGGTCCCAGGCCCGGAATTTAACCCACGGCCTTCTTGCTGTGAGGCGGCAGCGCAAACCACTGCGCCACCGTGTCGCCCCTGACTTTTAATTAAAGGGAGGAAATGTGGCATTCAAAATGATACACGATACAAAAAGATAGGAATCATATAAAGTTAAGTTTATGGTCTTTCAAGCACAGGAAATTAAATGTGTTGCTCGACCATGTGTCCAAGTGTTTACATACTGCTCAATCAATCAATCAATCAATCAATCAATCAATCAATCAATCAAATTTTATTTGGTATAGCACCTTACATCAGCCAAATGGTGCACAATGTGCTTTCCAGAGTAAAGCATAATAAAAGCAGTACTAATAAAACATAGTAATGAAATAAGAATAAAATGCCAAATTAGAGAAACATAATTAAAACACAAAGGTAAAACAGCAGTCCAGTCAGTGGCTATGTATAAAATGCCAGCCTGAATAAATAAGTTTATAACTGAGTCTTAAAAACTGTGAATCCACCTGCTAATTCATCTTTGTGATTATCATTCATGAGGCTTAAATGTCAGCGTTCACTTGCCTTGACACACGTGCGTGTGTCACACACTCACACACGCACGTTCATGTGTGTGTCAACTCTTCCTTTGCGCCCTCATCCCAAAGGTGCCGCCTTTCGCGGCAATTATTCCCCAGATGGCGCAACACAGGATGCACCACCTGCAAGTGCCACGAAAACAAGCATCATCAACTGCGATGTATGTCATTAAGGTCCAGCCCAATTTATGAATGCAAGGTAAACAGGAAGACTTTTTGCACTTTTTTTTGTCCCAGCTGTCTTCAAAGTTTCCAATTCGCCTCACGTGCATGTTTATGGAATGAGGGAGGAAGCCGGAGAACACGGAGAGAAGCCTCGCAGACACACATGCAAACTCCACAAATAAAGTTGTTTGTTTAATTTCTACTACATGCAAAATAGCAGCTAAACATGCACGAAATACAAAGCTTTAAAAACAAATACTAATATCTGTCTATTCAACATGCATATGCTCATAAACAGCCACGTAAAAGAAGAAAAAAAAATTAGCTTTGTGGGTTTTATCGCCTCTAAGCCATTCATAAGGGCTCCTCTAATGCACTGAGTTACGACTGCACTGGGAGGCTCAATTAATTGGCTTGTGAGTGCGTCAGTGGGGAAATGTCCGACATGAAGCTCTGGCCTCCTGCCACGGCAGCATTTACAGCAAGTGTTTCAGTTACGCCGCACAGCCACAACCGGTAAATACTTAAATTAATTAAAAGTGTAAGCTGAGTTATGTTGTAGGATTGTGTTTCCGTGCCAATGGCTGGCGGCACACGAGGGGATGATCCACTTGTAGCGGATGTACTTCCTGATTGTATATTTAGTTTAATTTAATTTAATAAGGTGAAGTAATAACGTTGCACACTTGCATATTTGGGGTTAATGTGAACTTCTGTTGTTTATTTTGTGATGTGACGCGTAGATTGTAAACCGTAAGCTGCTTCACCACAACGTGTTGTGACCAGCTGTGGGCAGCAGGGGGAGGTGTTGCAATGTTGTTGCTCATTCATGAAGTCGCATCGCCTCAATGAGATTCATTCATCAATTTATAAAATTGATTTTCCTCTGCCAAACATGTGATACGTTGCATTCTATAAACTGTATTAAACAACAAAATTCCACATAATTTAATCGGAGGGCGACACGGTGGCGCAGTGGCGCAGTGGTTAGCGCTGCCGCCTCACAGCAAGAAGGTCATGGGTTCAATTCCGGGGCCCGGGCCTGGGACCTTTCTGTGTGGAGTTTGCATGTTCTCCCTGTGTCTGCGTGGGTTCTCTCCAGCTTCCTCCCACAGTCCAAAAACATGCATGTGAGGTCAATTAAATATTCTAAATTGTCTGTAGGTGTGCATGTGAGTGTGAATGGTTGTCTGTTTCTATGTGGCCCTGCAATGAACTTCGCCCTAAGACAGCTGGGATAGGCTCCAGCAGACCCCCGTGACCCTGAATAGGAATAAGCGGGTATAGAAGATGAATGAATGAATTTAATCGGATTTACAAATGCATTTCTTTTTTTTACTTTTTTAAACTTTAAATTCATTTTTACTATAAGGCTTTTCTGACCAGAATTTTGGTCGTCTGGCATTGAGTGTGTGACATATTGTGTAAGCTTTCCTTGTATAAAGTGTGTTTACTCTTGGGAGATTATGCCGAGTTGCCATGATACAAGTTTCCAAAGTAACAGTCACCAGGAGTGTGTTTCAATACTGAAGGCTGCAAAACGCCTCTGGCTTCACCACTTCACCCCTAAGTCTCCAATTTGATGCAATAAAGTAATATCACATCCATAATTTCTAATAAACATATAACAAATCATTTTAAAATAGAAAGCCATTGATTGGCTTCTTCATGTTTCTAGACATAGACCCGCTGTGCACATCTGGCAGCACAGTTTGTCTTCCGGGTTCATTCACAGCATTGAACTGAGTGAAAGGTTCCCTTTGGTTTCGCAGTTACTGTCTCCGTCGTCTGCTCCATAATTACCCCCTGTCTTTGTGCCCGCGTGCGCTTGCCCGCGCGGGGTGTCTTGCCAAACAAGCACATCATCTGAAAACCATTCATTCATCTCTGCAGCCACCGCCTCCCCATTCTTCCCCCATTCCGAAGCTACCATGGCAACCGCGTATGATCGACAGACAACAAGAGCGAGGGCTCTCTGAGCTGCAGTCAACCTGGAGGCTTCGGAGCGCAAACACATGATTATTATGAGTGTGTGAGGAGTTGGGACATGGAGAGGAAGTCACTGAGGTGAGTGGGAGAGAGTGAGGGAGCCTGATGATTGGGTCAGACGGCACAATCTGGGCTGTTAGTCATTTCTTTTGATATGCAGGACTAATGGTACATCAAAAAAAAAAGTGTGTGTTTCTACTGTGGTGGATTTTGAGGCAGACGACTTTGTTTTGTCTCGACAGAACCGTGAGTCATCTGGCCAGTCGACCCCTGCTCCCCGCCGGAAATAAATATCTGCAGCAGAAATGGGACATGGCTTTGTATGAGTTGCACAGAACAAAGGTAAGGAAAAGTATTTCACCTCAGGTTGTTCAGTGACATAAATGATTGCTCCAACTTCTTGCAGCAATCTTGCGCTTTGTGTGACTTGATATTACACCGCAATTCATGAACA
Organism: Thamnaconus septentrionalis; assembly: GCA_009823395.1. Taxonomy (NCBI): domain Eukaryota; kingdom Metazoa; phylum Chordata; class Actinopteri; order Tetraodontiformes; family Monacanthidae; genus Thamnaconus; species Thamnaconus septentrionalis. The sequence continues at coordinate 8,321,398 of CM020514.1, read as the reverse complement.
CTTAAAGATTTAGGCAAACCTGAGTCTAATTGCTTCTTCTTCTTCTTCTTTTTTTTGCCTCAGGTGAAGTCAGTGAAACCAATGACTGACACAAGCGCGCCCAAGACTTACAGCCCCCTTGTGTTGAAGAAACATCAGGTTGTCTTTAATCTTTTAAGAAGTTAATCGTTTAGACAGTAGGTTAAGTCTAAAATAACATAAAAATAAAACATACAAATAAAAACTTTTTAGGTTCTATTTATAAAATGCAATGCAAAATTAAACATGTATGTTTCACGTGGGTCGACACGGTGGCGCAGTGGTTAGCGCTGCCGCCTCACAGCAAGAAGGTCGTGGGTTCGATTCCGGGGCCCGGGGGCCTGGGACCTTTCTGTGTGGAGTTTGCATGTTCTCCCTGTGTCTGCGTGGGTTCTCTCCGTAGGTATGCATGTGAGTGTGAATGGTTGTTTGTTTCTATGTGGCCCTGTGATGAGCTGGCGACTTGTCCAGGGTGTACCCTGCCTTCGCCCTAAGACAGCTGGGATAGGCTCCAGCAGACCCCCGTGACCCTGAATTGGAATAAGCGGGTCTAGAAGATAGATGGATGGATGTTTCATGTGTTCAAAATTGTTGGTTTTTTTTTTTTATCTTAGCTGGACAAGGAGCTGACAGCAAAGATTCAGCGGGAGAACAACATGCTAATGGAGAAGATATCGCACATCATGATGACAACTGGGAGAGTTGACAACTGGAACTATTATAACAAAAAGAGGTTATGATTGCGAAAGAATTATGTAATCAATCAAAGGCCTTTAAGTAAAGTAACAAAACAGAACTGCCAAAAACATTTACTTAACATTCTCCTTAATGTTATATATAAAATATATGTGTATATGATTGTCTCCTAAAGGTTATGTTTATTCTCTGCTGTAGCCTTGGGGAGCAGAGGCGAAATATGGAGTTGATGCGTATTGCCAAGGAAAATCAAATGATCCTGTTCCGTTTGAGTCGGTGCAGGGCTCACTATAGTGTGAGGAGCTGGAATAAGGACTGGCTTGAAACTGCCAAACTGATGGACAACATTGCATGTTTCCCACAAGGAAGAACAAACCAAGCAAAGGTTACCACTTTTCTTCTTTGTTATGGATTAAACAGTCAGAGACTCCTGCACTCGCCATGTTAATGTGGATTTTCTACTCTGCAACTGAAATAAATAATGCAAATATTATATTATAAATAATAAATAAATATTATTTTCAATAACAGGATCGAGGGAAATAAGACAAAAAGTAGTGCTGTTGATGTGGAACAAAGTAAAGGAAAGAAGAACAAGAATGATGGAACCACATAACACACTGTCTCTCAACCGAATGTACCAGTGCCAGTGAAATTCCACTGATTAAAATTTTCAGAGAAATTATACATAACAATTATACAATAATAAAAATCCTGTAAAAAAAAAATTGCACCATGTTTTTTGTTATGTTTATTTTATATTATTTTATTTTATTTTACATCAACTCGTCGAATATTTGTAGAATGAGATTTTTTTTATGTGGAACGATAAATGCGTGAGGTTTCCCTACGACAAAGTTCCGTGGCGCACTCGCTGCTGAAAGAAGCCGCGGATTTGATTTTACCCAGTTAGCAGGCTAGCACGTAACGTTTCTGTTTTGTGCAGTTTGGTAAATTGTTTTGTCTTTCTTTTGAAATGACAGACCTTTTGTAGACAGACGCAAACACAATCAAACCCGTTAAAATGAATCTGGACAGACTTCGCAAGCGCGTACGGCAGTATATTGACCAGGTAAAAGAAACATTGTGGTTCTTTTCTGAGTTTCTGTGTCGCTAGCTAATGCTAGCTAACCTTCCGTCAATGGAAACTAATGGTGGTGAAGTGCCTGTGTTGCTAGCTCAAAGCTACATCTAACCCTGTGAGCTCTCACAGATATCATGCGACACAAAACAAGAAAAACCCACACATGAGTGACCGTTGTCCTGTCTGTCTGTCTGTCTGTGTGTTTACAGCAACAGTATCAAAGTGCTTTATTTTGGGCTGACAAGATAGCGTCTCTCTCTCATGGTAAGTGAATTATATGGCGGTTACAGCACAGGATGTTAACCTCACCTGCCCTTTCTCTCGACAGTTTAAATATACATATAGATGTATTAATTCTCAGCAGTGCAGTTGTGTAGTAAATAGATACATTTTGTTCTGTTGTTATTGCTGTGCGGTAGCATCGTCTCCACCACCGTCAAAATAAACCCTCAAGTTGTGGTCTTGGGAGATGAAGTTGTCACAATGAATCGCAAAATGCCGGTGCGGATTCTGACAATAAAGACAGTCCACGGTCCGTGGTTAGTTTGTTCAGGTTTCTATATTTGGCTGACATTCAGGTCGTATCCAGCAGCGTCTGCTTGCTGGGTGTGTTGACAGTATGAGGACGGTTAGCTCTCCCGCCAGGGGGACACAGGCACAACATGTATACATGTTGCCGAGATGATGAATCACAATAAGAGACCGGGTTGCTAAATCCGTTTTCCCCTGGCCAAATTTTGCGCGAGAGGATGATCATTTTTACGTCATATGTGCCGGGTAGCTTCATTAGAGTGTGTTCCGCTTTGCTACTGTTTGTATAAGCGAGTGAAGTGTATAAAATGACTGCAGCTAAATGAAGTGACCTTTTTGCCTGTTATATTTATTGTTTTAAACAAGCAAAGTTTAACAATGATATCAAGACACTTTGGTCATTGCAATACCACAAATTCGTCGCATTACTTCCCCATACAGATATTCAATATTGTTGCATCTGCAATTTTAGAATATCACTTTTTGAATAAATGTAGCCATGTTCTCCAGTAGCTGAGTCCAGATGAGCAGTGACAGTCTGTCCAATAACCAAACCTTAAACTGACCTGATGGTGTACCTGACTCTTTGCACGCAGAGGACCCCCAGGATATCTACTGGCTAGCTCAGTGCCTTTACTTAACCTCACAGTACCACAGAGCCTCCCATGCCCTCCGCTCCCGAAAACTTGACAAGGTAATCGCATTTGAGCGCGGACGGACGATGTGCTGCTTCCCGTCAACGAGTAACGACATTATCTACAGCCCGGGCCATCCGCCAATCTGAAAACCTTTTTTTTTTTTTTTTCTGCACAGATGTATGGAGCCTGTCAGTATCTTGCTGCCAGGTGCCATGTAAGTGACCAAATTCACACATCAACTCCTATTTAGGTCAGATCAGTCGGTTATTGTTCGGGGGGATTGGGAGTAACAGCGTTCTGATTTTTGCGTCCAGTATGCTGCCAAAGAGTTCCAGCAGGCCTTGGATATCCTGGATGGAGAGGAGCCAGCTAGTAAGAAGCTGCTGGACAGAGGTGGAAAGGAGGACAGTGGGTCATCGGAGTCGGCGAAGGACTGGGACATGTCCCCTGCATCTGTAAGTCACTGGTCGTTATGGAGGTAGAAAGAACAGGGGGGCACAAATGAGGGGGAAAAAACATGCTTCATGTGACATGTTAAACATTGCAAAGGTGGTTTGACTTGGACTCAACTCATAAATACTGAATGCAGTGCTGGTGCGTTTTAGTTTGCTACAAATATAGACCCTCAGCTGCTGCTGCTGCTGCATGCAAGGGGGTCAGACGCAACACCTGTCTATGTGGGATGCACGTCTGCATATTGTGTGATTCATCAAGACTTCCCCTCCGCTGTCTTTCTTTTTTTTTTGTCCTGACGTTCTTCCGTCTCTTGTATATTTCAGATCAGCAGCTCCATTTGCCTGCTGCGCGGTAAGATCTATGATGCCATGGACAACCGACTGCTGGCCACCTCCAGCTACAAAGAGGCCTTGAAACTGGATGTGTACTGCTTTGAAGCCTTTGACCTTTTGACGTCCCACCACATGTTGACCGCGCAGGAAGGTGAGGCGGATCAGCCGTGAGGATTTCCTCTCATCTTTAATTTATTCTTCCCAACATAAATATGCCATCCGTTCTCTTTTTAAGGAATTATCCGCATCGACCACTAAGTGCTGGTTGTATTGTGTTTTGCCTACAGAAAAGGACTTCCTTGACTCGCTTCCTTTAAGTCAACAGTGCACTCAGGAAGAGGAGGAGCTGTTACATTTCCTCTTCGAGAATAAATTAAAGAAGGTAGGGCTTTGATGTTAATTTTAATGAGGGTTGGAAATTGTTTGCTTTCCTATTACTGGTGAAACCATTGGCCCAAAAGCTGGTGCAAGTCAAATATTAATAATACATCAAAATTCGATCAGTGATCAGCATTAGTGTGGCCTTTTAGGATTCTCCATGATGGAGACGCCATGCACAGATGTAAGCAGGAATGAACTCAAAATCATGGGTATTTATATTATGCAAGATATTACATATGCAAAGCAGCAGAAAGCTAAAAATAAATTAATGAATTAATTAATGATTAATCAAGACAGACATTAGATTTATTTTTCCTCTACATGTAATGTTTTTAAAGCAACTAATTGAGCTTTTTGATGCTGGATGTTATTAGGAGCAAGCTGCTAATGTATCGTAGCACTGAACCATTAGTTTATGTAAATCCTCACGTCATTTTTAGCCAATCTCGTATAAGTTGTCCCATCTTCTCTTCTACTCTTAGTCTGATTGAGAGCTAAAGACCAGTTCAGCTGTTGCCAAGCTCTATTTACTTGCAGCTACATAATAGATGTGTGCCAGTCATTGACATTTTCCCGCTCTTGTTCTCCCGCCGCAGTATAACAAGCCCAGTGATTTGGTTGTACCAGCGATGGTCAACGGCCTCCAGGACAACCTGGATGTCGTGGTGTCTCTCGCCGAGAGACATTACTACAACTGTGATTTCAAGATGTGCTACAAACTCACAGCAATGTAGGTGTATCGTCGTTTCATCTCGAAGCGGTTTCATGTTTAATTTTGGGTCGTCAGTGTCACTCGTGAGAAGGGTCGTGATTCACAAGAACCCACTGAAAATGTGCATACGTCACTACTGAGGGCCTTAAATATATCCTCGGCGCACTGAGGTCTTTTCTTGCTTCACAACAACTTCCTGTACTATTTATTTTTGCCAGATGACACAGGGCGGTGATAAGTGGCTAACAAGTTCAAAACCACAATTGTTTTTGTGCTTCAGGGTGATGGTTAAAGATCCATTTCATGCTAACTGCTTACCAGTCCACATAGGAACCCTGGTGGAGCTTGGAAAGTCAAACGGTAGGTCGCTGATGCCATCTGAGCTTCGGGTTTTTGGTTATTAGCTTTTCATTGCGGTGCTGCATTGCTTCATTGTTCTTCATTTGGTCCTTTTCTCTGTATTTTCCACCCACAGAGCTGTTTTACCTCTCGCACAAACTTGTGGACTTGTATCCCAACAACCCAGTAAGTGTGCATTGACACAACCAGACATCTGTCTAAATGTAATTTTCAAAGCTTGACAACTCAATAGAAAACTTCTTATCAGGTGTCCTGGTTTGCAGTCGGGTGCTACTATCTTATGGTTGGCCATAAAAACGAACACGCTCGCCGATACCTGAGGTACGTCCATTAATCCGCACGCACTGAAGGAAGGACTTCCTGTTTGCTGCTGGAAAGTTATTGAGCTGCTGTTATACATTTTCTGGATACATTTTGTGTGTGCGCTGCAGCAAAGCCACCACCCTGGAGAGGACGTACGGCCCTGCATGGATAGCGTACGGACATTCTTTCGCAGTGGAGAGCGAGCACGACCAAGCCATGGCAGCCTACTTCACTGCTGCCCAGCTGATGAAAGGGTTAGTAGACGTATTGGTTTTGCCTGAGAATGCTATCAGTGATTCAGGTCAAGTTCAAGACCAAAGCAAGGTCAGGTTCCTGTGATACACTGACTTCCTGACGCTGTCGGCTTACATTAGACAAGTCAGTTACAAGTCAATGAATCATAAAAATGTTATAAAAGCAACTGGTGCAGCTTTTTTTTTTTATTGTTTTGGTCATAAAACATCTTCTCCACTGTGTTATGCAGGTGTCACTTGCCGATGCTGTACATCGGCCTGGAGTACGGTCTGACCAACAACTCCAAGCTGGCCGAACGTTTCTTCAGCCAGGCTCTTAGCATCGCTCCAGAGGACCCGTTTGTCATCCACGAAGTGGCTGTGGTCGCCTTTCAGAATGGAGAGTGAGTCACGGAGCAACAGACGCGCCCACATCACACCAGGCTAACTATTGTAAAATTGCACAGAATTAAAGAGCTTGCGCTGCTCGTGAGCCACGTGGTGGGGAAACGTGAACGTAATGTTTGTTTTGAGTTTAGTTGGGAGTGCTAATTTTGGGTTTATCTGTCACATCAGCTGGAAGAATGCAGAGCGCTTATTCCTTGACGCAATGGAGAAGATCAAAGCCATTGGCAGCGAGGTAACTGCTAACCTGTATGCATGCTAATGTGTAATTATGATAAATTTGTTTTGCTGTTTTTTAATTTCGGTATGATCCATTTTAAGGTCACGGTGGACAAATGGGAGCCTCTGCTAAACAACTTGGGTCACGTGTGTCGGAAATTAAAGTGAGTACAAAGCGGTTTGTCAATTTTTCTACTCCAGCGTAGAGCCTTCAACAGCCCAGTCGAGTTCACTGAGGTTCTACTTGCAGTTTTGCTATTCTTTGAGTTTGAGCTGTGGTTCCACAAACATAGTGAGTCACTTACAGTACTTCACTTGATAATTTTGGAAGACTGGTTGGCTGCCAGTCTCGTTTCCTCACCAGCCTGCATCAAAGTATTTTAAGCTTTTGTTGTCTTTCAGCAGAGGTAGAGAAAACACCAGTCAGATAACACTTATATGGATGAGATGTAATGTTTCTTAAAGCATCGTCACGTGACGTTCTCTTCGCTCCATTACATTTGTGGCTGTAGAAAGTACGAGCAAGCGCTGGAGTACCACCGCCAGGCTCTGGTTCTCATCCCTCAACACGCCTCCACCTACTCTGCCATCGGATACGTGCACAGCCTCATGGGCGACTTCGAAAGCGCTATCGACTATTTTCACACGGTATGGTCCCTTCTAGCTTGGCCTGCATGGGTATTCTTACCCATTCTGAACCAGGCAACGGAATAGCACGAAAAGCGCCGACTGGAACTCAAATTGGTTTGATGTTTTATCCTCGCAGGCACTCGGGCTGAAAAGGGACGACACTTTCTCTGTTACAATGCTCGGCCATTGTATCGAAATGTACATTGGCGACACGGACGCTTACATAGGTAAGATACACATCCCGTCTTATTTGTGATATTTGTGTGTTCGAAAAAATATTTACAACTCAACTTTAGCTTGTTGTTGAGCAATTTAGCAATAGATTCACCTTTTGCTTTGATGTGATACCACAGGACTGTCTAATTATTATTATTATGTCATTATATGGGATTATTATTCTTTAGTGTTGGGTTTTTTTTTTAAACTGGGCTGCCAGAAATATTGTTTAAATGCCTTTGTTAAAAATGCCTGTGCACTTGTGGACAAAGCCTGAATCTCTGATAATAGTCTTTAAGATTAAAGATAAAGATTGATGAGCGTTGATAAATAAAAAAAAATCAAATACCCTTTGTCACTTGTGTCCACTAAGGCACAGACCTCAACGACAAGGTGCGAGGCAACCTGAACACTCCGGCCCTGATGAAGATGCTGAACACGTCGGAGGCGGGTGACCTTGTCACCACCTCAAAACTAGAAGACAGCAGCATCACGCCCCTGGAAACGCCACTCTCTAATCAGGACAAAATGATGTTGGAGACCCCTCTGCGACTCTCTTTGACTCTGGAGTGCGACATGTACGAGAGCGACGTGATGTTGGACACCTTGTCAGACACCAGCACGTGATGTCATCCCACCAGGAGGCGGAGCTGACTGCTGTCACAGGAAACAAGTCGCCGTCGCAGCCGCACACGTCCAAGCCCAAGGAAAAACTAATGGAACCAACCAAACCTTGGGGCGTATTCCAAACAAGTATACCTGTGGATTCTCCCTCTTGTGCATAAGATACAGTTGTTTCTGTAAGAGAAAATGCATAAAATGTGTTGTTATAACATTATAGCGAAGAGTAATAATGTGAATTTGTCTACAGCAGCTGCTGTACGTTGTCCTAGTTTTCTCAAGAATGCACTTTAAAAGGGAGAATTTACATGTGCCTTGGTGAATTGGGAGAGAACTTGGTTTCGCAGCGGATCTTGGGTAACGCCTGAAAATGGATTCAAACGGTCCTCTGACACTTCTGGGACAGAGCACGCTACAGCTGCACACCTCACAACAGATCTTAAGGACTACAGTCGTTTATTACCGCCTATGGCGGGACACTCTTGTGTTGCTGTACCTGTGGATTTACACCTTTGAAAAAGAGCCAGCTAAATAAAAAGCAGTCTTGATGGAAAATAATCGGTCTGTTCAGTTCTTACAATAAACCACGGATTTGTTCAAAAGATGATCAAACATTGGATCCTGCTGAGTTTTGTTTAATCTCCTTCGACAATTTGTTCGCTATTTTCCCACCACTTGACATTCAACGAACAGCTTTCACGGTGAATTATCAAAACGTCGTTATGGAGCCAAGCACACAGAGGCGTTTCGGTGTTGAGACCAGTTTAGGGGAGGGGTGAAGGTCACTAACGAAGAGCGACAACGTCCCTCCGACCACCTCCGGAACTCTTCCCTGATGCCGAGCCGCTGCGGCCCCTCCAGGGAGGGAGAGATGGGATGCACGCCGTCCAAGTTAGCCGCGGTTTACGGCGAGGACACGGTCTGTCAGGACCTGGACACCTGCTCCACCTTCGTCTCCAGCCTGAAGAGCTCCGTGTCCACACCGGAGAGAACCCGGCAGCGTGTGGACGCCGGCAGTAACCCAACTTCGCTCAGTGGTGAGTTCAATGCGCGGCCGAAAATTCAGTTGTTTGACCACCGGCTTTTACGCAGTGAGATTTATTGTAGTATTATCTCAGATTAGAGACGGATCTGAAAAGTTTTTATGTGAAACATAGCCTTAAATATATATATATGTTTATTTATTTTTTGATTACTAATTTAGTTCCCAGCCCAAATATCCACGGAAACCAGTGCCACCCTTCCCGCTGGAGCTCTGCTGGCAGCGCCGCCCCAGGAGCCCCCTCTCACCCGGGTCAGCCCAGCACGGAGCCTCGCAGCCCGAGCCCTGACATACGCGGTGATATAACGGCGAGACTGGCGCAGCACGAAGAGACTGATGATGCGAATGACAGAATAAGTCGAAAATTGTCGGAAGCCTCCGACCGACGTCAAACGGTGGCAGCTGCACCCGCTGAATAACAATAGTTCAATACGTCAAGTTAGATTTCAATCTTGCAGAAGGGATATGAATTGGCCCGAACTTAAATATTTTTTGTTTGTTATGTACAATATGAGTTGTCTCTATTTTACTTATAGACCATCCCGATCGTCACTGTATCAAAATCATTTGATGTGATTTATGTGAATACCATCAATAATAATTGTGTTATTGGAAGAGATGATGGAGGAGTAAAAAAAATTCAATTCAACCGAATAAATGTATTCTCAGAATTTTTTTTCAGAGTTTAATGCGATGCATAGTTTAATGCGATGCATTCAACATTTGTTTTTTTTTTTGTTTTTTACCCCATTGCTATCATCAAAATTCCGCTCGAGTCTAACCTTAATGAGCAATCTAAAACAATAAAGACAACAGTACATCAAAGATCCTCATAACACCAGTAGCAAAAAAATAAATCGAGTGATCAAACCGGAGTCAGGTTTCTTATCTGTCATTCGTGGGATAATAGTTTTTCCATCCGGAGGGAGCGCGTACTCGCAGTTCGGACTCGCCTCAAGTGGAGCTGTCCCTATACGTCCATACACTCGCGATATTACAGTTCTCTCGCGAGTTCTCGTTGACGACGCTGTCGAGAGAGAGAGGGAGATGGAGAGAAATGAGGTCTGAAAAGGAGCAAATGACCGCGGGAAAGGAGAAAAACGTCGTGGAGCTGCAGTTCCGAGAAATCCCGGGGGAGCAGGAGCACACCCCCGGCAGCGCCAAGCAGAAGGACGAGAAGAAGGAGGTGTTCTCCAAGGTGAGGGGGCCGAGGGTGGGCGACGTGTCGCAGCAGTGTTTACACTCCGTGCGAGGAGAATAAATATGGAGGAGCCGTGGAGGGAGGTGGGCTCGGTTCAGCACCGCGGACAGCGACGGCGAGGTGGAGAAGGACGACTGGCGACGGCTTCCAGAATCGCCTATCAAAAAGGCTATAGTCTGGTGTTCCGTTAGCCTGTATGACCGCTGTCAATAGTCTCACTATGCGTGCGATTGATTATTTCTTCGAAATATTGCGCGCTTAAAATGTTCAAGCAGTGAACCTCTATGGAGATGCTATCGATCTTTAAACGACTAAATTACTGTTTTCAGCTGCGTATGGTTCATATTTGACACTATTTAAATATACAGTATCTGTGGGGTTTTTTTTATTTTATTTTATTAAAGTTGGTTAAAATAATTTCCTGCGACCGTCTGCTGGTTTACTGATCGGTTTATTACTTTTGGAAAAGTTAGATCACAAGTCAGACAGAGAGGTAAGGCGTTTTTCAAAATTCAACAATAATCTGTAATCTCCAGTCTGTCAGTACACTCTCCAAAAATAACCAACAGTTTGGCCAAGTGTTTGTGTGTGTCTCCCTCTCTGAGCCTCATGGCCTTGTTTTGCGGAAGCTACACTAATCATCAGCAGTATTAGGAAATTACAAAATTGGTGGATGGGTGATGGGGAGGTCTTATTGTGTTGGAGGCCAGGATGGCAAAGATTGGAACATATGTAAACATGTAATATAATAATGATTTTTTTTTTCACCTGTGAAATTCAACTGATTATTGCATTTCCTGTCTCCTAAGTATTTGATAGTTTGTTTGTTTTTTTAATGTAAATCTAAGTTGATTTAAGATACTTGAACAAATATGAGATTGTTGACATCATTGGGGATATTCTCAGTTTTTTCTTCACTGTCAACAGCCACAGTTGATATATTTGTTATTTCTAATAACCTAATAATGATAGTCTAAATATGCCCATTGCAGGTGGTCCTTCGAAGACTGCCACCCAGCCTGTCCAAAGACCAGCTCGAGGAACAACTTAGTCCACTTCCCTCTTTTGACTATTTCGAATTCTTCCCAGCCGATCAGAGGTATCACCGCGTACAACTCAGATTTTTTCTAGACACACCATGATGCTTCTTTCCCTGTAATATGTAACAGGGAATAACTGTTGTTTGGCCTCTCCTTTTTCTCTCTGCAGTCTCTACCCCCATCTGTTCTCCAGAGCATACATCAATTTCAAAAACCCCGATGACATCCTGTTGTTTAGGGACCGCTTTGATGGTTATGTCTTCATTGACAACAAAGGTGTGTTTTTTTCATATTTAATTTGACCTAGTTTGTGGAAAGGCGGCAGTTGTGGAGTTGGTGCAGTGCAACTGTCTTTGTTAGATTAAATACAAACAAAATCATGTTTGTTTCGCAGCCGCACGCTGAGCGTTATGGCCTTAGAACATTTGTTGCCATTGTTACTATCTGGTAGTCGAAAGTGACGAAATGGCTTTTATTGTATTCTAATATTTACTCAGGCCAGGAATATCCTGCCGTGGTAGAGTTCGCCCCTTTCCAGAAGATTTCCAAAAAGAAGCTCAAAAAGAAAGATGCCAAAGCTGGGAGCATCGAGGAAGGTACATAAAGGCTGATTTTTGGCTATCAATATAATCAATAATGAATAATCATTGAGCAGTGTAGCTCATTTTTACGATTAAATGTCCTGTTTCCTTCATCCCATCTAATATGGTGCTGAAACTCCCGCAGACCCAGAATATAAACGGTTTCTGGAGAATTATTCCTGTGATGAGGAGAAGTCGATGGCCAACCCTGAAACTCTGCTGGGAGAGATAGAGGCTAAGACCAGAGAACTCATAGGTACCGCACCATGGCCACAGATAGTTGTTTTATGTCTTGTCTATTTGCTAGTTTGTGTTCCTTAAAAGCATGACTTGTCCCCTAATGGGCACTATATTAAATACAGTTCTTTTTTAAAATCACGTTTATATATATTTTTTTTTATTTTTGATACAGCCAAACGGACCACACCGCTGTTGGAATACATCAAAAACAAGAAAATTGAGAAACAGGTATGAATGAATTAAAAAAAAACATGCGGCAGTATGGCCATAAATCTAGCCTACGCATAAAACTGAACTCCTCGATGTGGTTTGTCTCCCCTTGCAGAGGATAAGAGAGGAGAAGAGGGAGGAGCGCAGGAGGCGGGAACTTGAAAAGAAGCGACAGAGGGAGGAGGAAAAGAGGAAGCGACGGGAGGAGGAGAGGCGCAAACGGAAGGAGGCGGAGAAACAGAAGAAATTGTCCGATAAAGACATCAAAATCAAGGTTTTGTAGTTTCTGTTAGTCACAGTCAATAATATATTACTGTTGTGTGGCATCTCAATTATGTACAAATTTGAACTTGTACCCCTTTTATCTGTTACGTTACCATAGCTCCTTAAAAAGAGCGACAGGGACGACGATGTGGATTCCGACCGAATAAAGGACAAAAGCGACACTGGCGAAACCGAGCGGGGGAAATGGGAAAAAGCTGGGGGGCAAATGAAGCCCAAGGACGCCAAAGAAAAGTAAGAACCACGCACTTTGCTCAATGCCACGGCTGCAATCGAATCACCCGTCACAACAGTTGCTCAAGTAGGGATCTGACGCGACCTGTGCCACTTCCCCTGTTCGTCCACCAGGGGTCAGCCTGAGAGCGACAAGGAGCAGCGGGAGCAGCACGGCCGCAGGCAGAGAGACAAAGATCACCGCGGGAAAGACGAGGAGAGGAAACGGCAGCGGCACCACTACGAGTTCGACAAGTTCATGCGTCGCAAGGACGAGACCAAGTGGGGCAAGGGCTACTGCCAGGACCGGGCCAAGAAGGAGGGCCACCACCACGGCTACTCGTACTGCCCTGACGGCGGAGACAAGCTGGGGAAGGAGGACCGAGACGAGCTGAGTAACAGGAAGGAACGTCTCCGAAACAAGGTGAGCGAGAAGGTGAGCATGAGGTCACGCTGAGGGGGAGGCGGGGGAGGGCAGGATGAAGACAAACGTTCCTGTTTGTGTCAAACCGCACACGGCGGATGCCCCAGGTCATCGCCGTGTCATCTGCCGAATCTGATGAGTCTGTCTGGTGGTTTGTTCACAGCACGAAGCCAGTCGTTGCACAAGCATTTGACCACTACTATCAAGATGAGACAAACGAAAAACATGCATTTCATCCAGACTTAAAGGAGGCGATGACACACAAGAGGGTTTTGCGGTGTTAGAAGAAAAATTAGAAGAAAAAAAAAAAAACTGCAAAATCTCGTCGGTAGTGCAGGGTCCAACAGAGAATCTCATGAGGCCCTGTTCCCACGTAGTCACATTCGATCTGTTCCCACCTGGCATTGACATGTGGCGTCTAAGACAAACCACTTGCGTTCGGATCACACACCGCCCCTCGCTACACATGCAAATACAACACATGCATCATTTCCATTGGAAAAGATAAGTGCATGTCGTCAGGTGGCCACCGGAACGCCGTCATCGCGCATCATTCACATTTTAAAAACTCCCCCTCTCGTTGAAGGACCGTCCGGCCATGCAGCTCTACCAACCCGGCGCCCGCAACAGGAAGCGAATGAGTTCGGCAGGCAAAGGCTACGACTGCATCCCCGTGGGTCTCTCGCCCGAACCCGCGTCCGACCACTGCTTCGAGGTCGTCACCCTGGCAGCAGGACTGGAGAAGGTGTTTGAGAAAAGCAAGGAAGTGCAGTGAACAGTTTTGTGTTGATTGAGAGACAGAGTGTGTGTGTGTGTGTGTGTGTGTGTGTGTGTGTACAGATATATATGTATATTTTTTGGCTACCGAGCCCGATTATAAGGTTGTAGGTCTGATTTGTTCCTATTTAACTTTCAAATATTGGGAAAGAAAACACTCCACTGGTGTTAAATATGATTAAAAGTGGGTGAAATGGGTTAAAAGTTAAATGTACAGCACTTCCATGCACGGGCGTAGGAACCGGGGGAGACGGTGGGCCGATATTGAAGTCAGGCACATTTGTTCCACCCAAAAATTATCCTGCAGATAAGAAAAGAAAACTTTAGAATTGGAAATGTCCCCCTAGTACTTGATTTTTACAACCGAATAGAAACTATAAAAATGGTTATTTTACCACAACTGTTATTTCTATTCCAATCGCTACCTATAGAAATACCCAATAAGAAATTCAATGAATGGAATCGGATCATTTCTAGATTCATATGGCAGAACAAAAAACCAAGGGTACGCTACAAAACATTACAATTAACAAAAGAGCAGGGAGGGATGTCACTCCCATGCTTGGAGGACTACTATAAAGCAGCACAACTGCAGTATATAGTCTACTGGTGCAAGGCGGGTTACGATGCAAAATGGAAGGAGCTAGAATTTGACCAACTAGATATCCCACTTCAATCTCTGCTGGGTGACAAAGCTTTCAAGACTATATACTCTAATAATCTATGTGATGTTATAAAAACTCCCCTTAATATTTGGTACAAAGAGGTGAGCAAAGCGCACCTGGAAAAAAAATCCCGGTTATTAAGATGGATCGAACATGATAGAGATTTCAAACCAGCACAACTTGACTTGAGATTTAAAGAGCTGACTCGAAGAGGCATTACTTCATACTGCGTAATTACATCTGTGTCAGGCCTTGACAGTTTCCAACAACTACAGGCAAACCACAATCTAGAGAAACAAGACTTCTACAGATACTTGCAGCTTCGGCATCACTTTAATAAAAATATCGAATTCTCAAAAAAAGGTGACACAGACCTCATCGATATTCTAATAAGTGCATATAAAGGTAAAATTCATAATAAAGTGGTCTCCAGAATATACTCCTGCCTACAATCACACAAAAAGACATCAACATTATATGTCAAAAGTGCCTGGGAGAAAGAAGCAAATATAATCTTAACAGAAGACGAATGGCTAAACATATGCAAAATAAACACTTCTACCACCAGCTCAGGACAATGGAGGGAATTTGCATGGAAAAATGTCATAAGGTACTTTATCACTCCGAGAAGAACTTATTTTCAAAACGGTATCGCAGAATCTGGGCATTGCTGGAGACACTGTAATAATACGATGGCTGACCACTGCCACATTTTCTGGCACTGTCCGCAATTCAACCCTATTGGTTAGGTGTAGTTAAAGAACTCAACTCAATCCTTGGAATTGAAATAGAATACAATTTTCAAACTGTTTATCTGTGCAACCTACCAGCTGATCTTAATTCCCAGGATAAATACCTGCTTAAGATACTACTATTAGCTGGCAAGAAACCGATAACAAGAAAATGGCTCAACAGGGAACCACCGACAGTGAAAGAGTGGTCAGACACTATAAAAATATACAGGAAATGGAGATGATGACCTTTTCTCTAAGATTAAATCGTAATAAAGCCGAGAAATACTGGTTGAAATGGCATTTGTATGTAAACAAGAAAACAGTGTAGAAGGGGTTTTTTTTTTTTTTTTTTTTTTTTTTTTTTCCCCCAGACATTTGTTTGATCTCAATGCTGTGACTGATGTTTTGATGTATCTGCCCTAGTGACACTGCTTACTAGTCTGATTAGAATGAACTGCCTTCCTGCCACTCCCTTCCTCCCCTCTCAACCTGTCAACTATGGACTCCTAAGGCCCTACAATACTCAACGCAGTATTGTCCTATGTATTTCCATCTAGTTTATATTTTCCTGAGACAATGCCCTTGGTGACCTGAACGTTCTGGTTTGTTCTGTTTGTATAAATACAATGTTTCTGTAATACCCTGAAACCCTATACTTAAACAAAATAAAAATAAAAAGTGGAAAAAAAAAAAGAATTGGAAATGTCCAACTCGCAAGCTTTTATTTTGAAAGTGCAACACAGCGGGTCCACTGTCCCCACCCCACCAGCTTTGAGACTGGAACAGGGACGCAGACTTTAGGACCTAAAATTAAAGGTTGCGTATTACTTTCTCACTCTCAGAGGTGTGAAGTTAAATGTCAGAAAGTGTGAAATGTTATTTTGCAGCTGCTGAAGGCACGAATGACCTTGTGAACCTTGTTGCCTTGCTAACCAAAGCTGTTGTATTGAGATCACGTGTAAACAAAACGAAGAACGCCTGGAAACAAATCATCTCTTAACAGGTTGCACTTAAAAATCATTTTCAAGGTTCCCCCGGAAAAAACCCTGTGAGGCGTTGAGGAGTAATCAGTAAATTACAGCGTTTACCAAAAACTTTAAACCAAATAAATAAACACTAATGGTATATAGACGGTGGTGGAAGAAGTACTCAGTTTGGTAAACAGCACCACTAGCAAATTAGAAGTCCTGCATTTAAAATCCTTATATTTTTTTAAATCGGCTATTGGGATGTTTTAATACCTGTTTTGGCTGAAAATAGTTTTCTTTTCTTTCGACTCAGAAGCCAAACACTGTGAGGACCATTGGAATAAAGTTATTGAAGCGATTAAAAGCAGTCAAATAAATGTAGTGGAGAGGGTGCAATATTTCCCCCTACTGATGATCTCTGATGGTACAGAAAGAATTACCACAGGTGTATACTGTAACTACAAATGTGCGCAGCCCCCTCTTTCCAAGAAACCTCTGGAAAAAGAAAAATAGATGAATGCATTATTTAATGTTTTGCAGTGTAATTATTTCTTACACATTTCTGCACAAACCAGTTCTGGATCTGCAAGCGTTCCGTTGTTAAACTCCTTCCTACGCCCTTGCTTCCATGGATCGACTGGTTCAAATGTGCACATTTACTTATACAGTGTCACTGAAGACAAGCATTTATTTTTACATGCACAACAGGCCCACTTGCAGCATCGGGGTGGACTTTCCCCGATGCGAGAGTCTGCAGAGTGACGGTTGGTGATTCCACCGGCCATGGCGCGCTATGGTGAAAATAAAGGTGTTCATAAGCAAACCTTGATTGTATTAAAAGAATCTTAAGCGTACTCCTCTGGTATGTAAAATCTGGTATGTAATAACCATTATAGCACAACAGCGATTCGGTGATGTTCATGCCACAGTCATATTCTAGAATGCAGATGCGTGAGCCGATGTTCCACCGAGGTTTTTGATTTCCTGTCTTCTGCTGAGAGCTTACTTCAGCTCCAGCAATAGCTGGTTAATTTGAACTGTTTGCACCGCACAGTGCACTAACAGTGTCATGCATCCCTTCACTGAAGTGTAAATACCTTATATTTTTGTAGTCTCTGCTGTGCATGGATTCTTTCAGAATTCAGATTTGACAAAAAAAAAATACCGTGTGCTGTAAGCTGGTAAATTATGGTAATAATAATAATAATAATAATTTGTACAGCTTTTTACATGTACTTTTTGGGTCTGAAATGAATTGCCATCTTCCTCTGAAGTGTGTTTCTGGAAAAAAAACCAAAAAAAAACACCCCCCTTGAAGCTTAGACAAGCGAGTTCTACATTTTTATGCATATTACATCACATCAAATGGTAACTGCACTAATAGAGAATACTTTTTATGGTGTGGTATTGTTTTGTATTAGTTCTTTTATCTAAATGTTAGAGATAATCTTGACCTGGCCTAACATTTGTCAACCTTTCATTTTGGTCAATTTCCCATTGTTTATGGTGTTATAATAATAAAGCTCCTTGTCAAATATGAGGAACTCAGTACCTGTGTAGTGTTTTATGCAACTGCCTGGTTGCAGCACTGGAGAGGCGATAGGACCCAATTGCGCCTTGCAACATTGGAGCTGAATCGCTCTGGGCGCTGACAGCCCAAGCTGATACTTTTGTGACACTGGATTCAGGTTCGTGACGATGGATTCAGGTTCGAAATCCTCTTGTTTTTCCAACGACTTCTTGTCAAAGTCCTAATAAAGACAAGACATCGCAGTCTGTGTCGCCCTGATTTTCAAAACTGCATTGGAACAATGACAGAGGTCCACGTTGTCGCTCACCGATAAAGGAGAAGTGTGATAATCAACAGGAAGTCAGCTGAAGGAGGGACACATGCCATGGACCTTGTGAGCAAAACCTTCTCATTTCATTTTAACGCAGCACGTGTTCGACTCTTGCTGGGTTTTTTTTTTAAATTAATTTTTTTATTTGCTGAATTCCGGATGTTAGATACTTAGAGTATACCTTAAATCCTTCATGTGCACTGATGCAGTTTCTTTGAAATTGCGTTGTAGTTTTTTTTTTTTATATATATTTCTGCAATTGCTTAATCATTGCTGTGATTACAGTGACTACTGTGGAACAGCCTTTGACATGACAAGACTTTCAGTTTTATAAACTTGTCAATTCAGCTTCCCGCCGAGGTCTCCGCAGAGGAAGCGCAAGTTGTGTCAGGCTTGGCCTGACTGGGGAATTCAGGATAATAAAAACCCCTCGACGACAGTCGTTTCGATGGTCGAGGGAGTCTCTGGGCTGTTGCCATGTGCAGAGTGCTCGTCATTCATCGTGGGTGTGTCTTTAAGAGCTGCTTCCAGGTTTGAGTCTTAAGGGTCGGTGCCAATGGGGCGGATAAAAATTGTCACATGATCAATTTCCTGCCTTCCTTTCTAAGTGTTACAGTAACACCGGGAGAGTCGTACGGCGCGCGCACATACCTCCCGTCTGCCTAAGGTCTCCCCTCGTGCTACC
The DNA here is from genome assembly GCA_009823395.1 of Thamnaconus septentrionalis. Taxonomy (NCBI): domain Eukaryota; kingdom Metazoa; phylum Chordata; class Actinopteri; order Tetraodontiformes; family Monacanthidae; genus Thamnaconus; species Thamnaconus septentrionalis. The sequence continues at coordinate 8,302,660 of CM020514.1, read as the reverse complement.
GCTCAACTCTCCCACCTCTGTATCAACAGGTGAGTGTTTCACTGATTCAAACTTGGGTTATCACTCTCAACTATTGTGACTTACTTAACATAAAAAATAGAAATTGTTTTTGGTTTTTTTTGGAGGGTGGGGGGTGAGGACACTTGCTGGTCCTCACAAATTGAATCACAAAGGCGACTGTAACAACAAACAGATAGATATACAGGTATGTGTTGATAACAACATTAGTTCAAGGCACTTTGCAACTTTACAAAAATTCCCATCCTGTTAAACTGAAAAATATGTATATATGGATGTGTATACGTATGTATGTTTGTGCATATATATGGATAGATAGATAGATAGATAGATAGATGTATCTACGTATATACATTTATATACATTTATTCACATACAGGTACTACCCGAAAAATTGGAATATCAAGTAAAAGTTGTTTTATTTTGGCAATTTAACATAAAAGATGAAACACTCAAATTTTATTGAGCCATTACATGCAAATTGACATCTCAAGCAGTTCCTTGTTGTAACTTTGCTGATTAAGATTTTCAGCTTATTAAAACCACAAACCCACAAACTCAAAAAATTATTATAAAATTTCTTTTTTTTAAGCTGCAAGACCTGATCAGCAAAATCCAAAGAAATAAAAACTTGAAATATATTGATTTGCATATTATTCGTTTATATAATATGTCAAATTCACCTTTTAAGTTGAATTGCAGAAATACAACAACCTTTTCAGGATATTCTAATTTTCTGCGTAGTACCTGTATACTGTATGTCATTATTAGTGATTCTCTTTTGTTTTGTTTCTATGACTAAGCTTTTGTATTGCTGAACACTGCGTCAGGCAACTTCCCCTCCTCAGAAACATGTGCGCCACATGTCAGACAGAAAGTGTTTTTCTCTCAGTGAAATAAATTCTCCAAATTGTTGTTGCCAAAAGATAGGGCATAAAATAGTAAATAAAAAAAATGGTTGTGGTTCTATTTCTGTTTTCTTGCCCCTGTTTGTGAGCCTACAGAGAAAAGGGTTGTTTTTTTTCCTCTGTCGGGAAAAAAGTGACAGTTGACATGTTTGACCACAGCATCAGGGTTCTTTCCTGTGCAAAAACCCCAGCTAGAAAACCATATAAGCACTGTGTTTCGCACCTGCAAAACTGCAAACAATGTGCCATATTCATCGGTGGCTTGTGCTGTACTGGATTTTTTTTTTCTCCCTTCAAGCATTTGTTTTTTTTTTCTAAATTAATGATTCATTGTTCAACCCTTTTTTTTATTTTTTAAATACTCTACTTGCCACAGGTGGTGAGAATCCCTACCGACCATGACTGGGAATTCCTCAATCAGTCACCTCGACGACGCCACCCTGTCCTTTTTTAAGGATGCGAACAGCGGCATCATCACATCTGTCATCTACATGTTGGTCACAGCCATCAACCTGATTGGAAACAGCCTTTCCATGTGGATCCTCATCATCCGCACCCCCAAGACGGCATCTGTCATCTTCATGATTAATCTCACCCTCACGGACTTGGCCCTCGGTGTTGCCCTGCCGTTCCAGATCGCCTACCAGCTTCAGGGTTACCACTGGACTCTTGGGCCCAACATGTGCAGGTATTCTTTTTTAGAAGTATATTGATTTCAGGTCCGCAACTGGCTGTCCAGTGCAAAGTCTGATGTCTTTTAAGATGAAACATATCCTCATATCCTTTCTTTTTTGACCCCCAATAGCATCCTAACACTGGTCTTCTACACCAATATGTACTGCTCCATCCTGACCATAATGGCCATTGCGATTGACCGCTACTTCGGCATCGTCAGGCCAATGCTGCAGATCAGCAAGAAGAAGTCCGTCGCTGTTGCCAGCTGCCTTCTCATGTGGGGATTGGTGCTGACTGTTCTTCACCCGCTGATGACCACAGACTTGACCTTTGACGTTCCTGAGTTTGGGATTACCACATGCTTCGACGTGCTGAAGAAAAACATGCTTCCTAGCAAGCCAGCTTGGGCGGCCTTTCTCTTAAGCATGGTGTTCATCCTCTTCCTCATTCCTTTCTGTGTCACGATATTCTGCTACATCCGCGTCATACGCAAGCTGGGCAGCGACAACAAGACGGTCCAGAAAGAAAGAGCCATAAGACTGGGCATCATCGTGCTGATCGTATTTACGGTCTGCTTCGCTCCCAGCAACCTTCTTCTGTTTGCCCACACTGTGCTGAGACTCTTCTACGGGAAATCCATCTACTCGGCCTACAAACTGGCTCTCTGTATGAGCTGCTTGAACAGCTGTCTCGATCCATTCATTTACTATTTTGCCTCCAAAGATTTCAGGCAAAAGCTGAGGCAAATCATGAGGATTCAGAGCCTGTCTGGTACCGACTCAATCAGGATGGAATACAGAGAGAGTGGGTACTCCATGCAGGCTCAGGAGAGAGAGCCAACACTTGCTTGATGACAAGCACAACAGAGTGAATAGATTCAAGACAGAGATAGGAAGGGTGAGAAAGAGAGTGTGCACAGCACAGGGCTTCAATACTGAAGAAGAGAAAAATTAAGTTTCGCTGATACACATGCGCACACGCACGGTCAAAGAGGCTAATTCTGTGATCTGCTTACCTCCACTTCAATCCGTCTTATTTGAAAGGCTTTTCTTTCTTTCTTTGTTCATGTTTTTTGTTATGTTATATATGCATTTTGCCTCTGGCAACAACTAGCTATTTTACCAAGATACAATATGTAGCATCTGTAAGCTGAAGTCTAATTTAAAATCAAAATGAACCTTTATACTATGAATACAGTAAACACCTGTAAATAGCAAGTCTTATTTCTCTGCCTGTATGATAACTCATATATGTTGGGGTGACAGTGGCCTTGTGGTAGGGTGTCTGCCTTGTGCTGGTCCCTACGACCCCATGCCAACCTAAACATGCACATCAATTTGCTGTGATGACCCGTGAGGGGAACAGCTTGATCATGTATTTATGTAAATGTTGTGTTGATAATAACAGATGTCAGTCTTTTGGGGCCTATCAGACCAGTTTAGTGATAAAGTTGGGGTTACACCCTGGACAAACTGGGGGTATCTGGAAAGAGCCCTGAAGACACAGGGGGTCTAAAAATGCAAACTGTACACAGAAAGACCAAACGTTGCGGCCTCATACCTATGGACTTCTTACTGTGCAGCAACAGTGTGAACCCAAGTTTGATAAATAAATGTATTGAAAATATTTATTACTATACTGTTCTTCTGTCTTTCTTTATTATTAACATTAGTAGAATTGTTAACAGTGGTATTACCATTGCAGTTGCTGTTAATTCAATGACAAAGGTGGTAATAACTGGACAGTACTGCCCACACCACAGTCATTTTCGTAGCACAAGCTTTTGTCAACAATTCACTCTGTTTTTTTCTAGTCATTTTCGTTTTAACTTAGCGTCAGAATACGTCACATGACATGTTTAAAGCCTGCCACTTTAAGGGTAGGACGGGATAAGAGCCATGTGACCGGAAAAGCGGATGTAAAATTAACGGCGGATCCTCTGTCCTGGTCCTGCGAGGCTCCGGTCCGGGTGGATACTCCGTGTCTTCTGTCAAACAGGTGAGCCTCATGCCTTGTAAATTGTACATATGCAATATTTTTAATTTTAAATTTCTATGCGTTCATAGTAAACTTTTGTTTGTCTGTCGAAACTTGAAGGTAGTCCCGAGAGTAGAGTTTTTCTGCGCAGCAAAGAGCATTCAGTTTCGTCCAAATCTGAATTCACAAAAAAACGAAAAAAAAAACAAACAAATAAAAATAAAAATAAAAAAATCAACAGTTGTTCAGTAGAGTGCATGTCATTTCGATGCATTGCGCAGTTTAGCTCGGGCCCAATGTCACATGCAAAGCTTGGGTTACGTAACGTCTGAGAATCGTATTGATTTATTCAGTTTACACAGTTGATACAGGTGGTGGCTGCGCGGTCCTGACCTCTTGTCACTGACCGGTATAGTTTTTTTTCTTTCTTCTTCTTTCGTTTAAACTTGCGTGTGATTTGGTAACAAAAAGGTACCCATGACTATGGTCTGGACCAGAGCACACGGGGCTCTTTAAATACCTGCATTATAAATGACAATGATGTCACCTAAAACACAATTGTGCGTATGTGTGGTGATGGGTGGTGGTGGGGGGGGGTTAACCATTGGTTGAAAGTCGGCCACGTTTGTAATGTTTAACTGTGTTCTTTACATCAGGGGCAGTTGCATCAGAAGGCCACCATGGTGCTGAACCCTGTCATCTCCAAGCTGGTCGGAAAACTGGTCGTGCTGGCCAGCGCCTCTCCAAGGAGGATGGAGATTCTCCGCAATGTTGTACGGTGGCTCTCTCCAAATTGTCTCATCAGCTTATTCACTGTGTGTGTGTGTGTGTGTGTGTGTGTGTGTGTGTGTGTGTGTGTGTGTGTGTGTGTGTGTGTGTGTGTGTGTGTGTGTGTGTGTGTGTGCGTGCGTGTGTGTGTGTGAGAGAGAGAGACATCATTAAAAACTAGGGATGACAATTAATCGATTATCAATTAATTGTCGATTAAGAATTTAATCGATTAAATTAAATTAGTTGCAATTAATTGAACTTTTTTTTACACGGATAGTTAATATCATTGTAACAGTGTAGTGGCAGTGAAGAGCAATTCACTTGTAGATACAGTGATGATCATAATATACCCAGAACAAGTTACCTTTAAACAACTTTTTTTTAAAAAAATAAAATTTGACAACTTAAAGTCAGAGGATAAATGTTTAGGGTGTTTGTACTGTTCTCTAATGTAAAAATGGGTCACATTGGACCCTCACCATTATTTAAGGGTTAAATCATGTGCTCCTTACATACTTTTCATTGTGAAATTTAAGTTATCAGGAAAAATCGCCGCTTATCAATTAATTGTGAATTGATCGATAAGGTCAATCAACTAATAATTAATGAATTCATCAATAAATTGCATCCCTTCCAAAAACGCATCCAAAGTCTCTACTTTGGCAATTCAATGCTTTCCAAGTGTTCGTGTTAAGGGATGGAAGGTCAAGATAGATGCATGACTGTAAACTGGAGTCTCATTTATCTCCACTCTTGTTTTTCTCCTGCACATCAGGGCTTAAGATTTGAGGTGGTGCCATCCAGGTTCAAAGAAACTCTTGACAAGAGCCAGTTTAAAACCCCTCAGCAGTACGCTGTGGAGACGGCCAAACAGAAGGCCCTGGAAGTGGCTAAGAGGATGCCCTTTGTGAGTTGACCTGGCCGCAAACGCCATGTGTTGTTATCCCGGCTGTTTGACCAACACTCTGCGTTGATTTGCTTTAGCAACACCTGAAGATTCCGCACATGGTCATTGGAGCCGACACGATTGTGGTAGGAGCAGGAAATCTGCTCTTCTTCTGTTGTATGATTTTGTTGTTTTTTTTTTTTTCCGGTAACAGTCAGTTTTATTTCCACAGTCAGTGGATGGCAAGATTTTGGAGAAGCCAGTGGACAAGAAAGATGCTTACAGAATGCTTTCAAGGTGTGTGTCACTGCGCAGGGTCGGTATCGAAAGATAAGAATGGTCCAGATTTTCCTCAAAGTCTCCATGCCTCCTTTGTTTATTCTCTTCCAGCCTGAGTGGTAAAGAGCACAGTGTCTACACGGGTGTGGCTCTGGTCTTCTGTCACGAAAAAGAAAGTAAGTTACATCAAAAAGCTAGCTGCACTGTTTGCTGCAGAGATTTTACCAAAGTCAGGGGCGCCAACTTTCGCTTATCAAACACTTTTTTTTTTTTTTTTTTTCCACCACGATCTGCAGCGCAAGAAAACATTGTGGGAGCGGCCTCAATTAAAATGTAGCTGAACACAAACAAGATCAAAAGATAGGAAACCGTCATGACTAAGCTGTATGATAGTGGTGGAAAAGAGGCAATGGAAAACAGTTCTCAGAATTTGCAAAGGTCCTTCCTATTGAGTAATAAAGGGTCGTCTTATCTCATATTATCTTATCTTAGAAATGGATCAACAGAAAAGTTAGAAGGTTAAAATATAAAGGCAATTTAAATCACAGTAAAACCTGAGCGGTAATTTAAATATTTCAGTTTCAGATGTGCAGATCGGCAAAAAACGGGAGTGCGTGGGAGCAAAAACGCAACATTAAGTAAAAATCTAAAGTGCCCTAAGGATATAGAAGGCAAAGAGAAAAGTTTGAAATTATTCTGCGAGTTGTTTCATCTGGCAGGTGCACTGCATCGAAGCAAGCTGGCTGACCTCCTCCACTGCACTTGAACACTTCCGCTATTTGCAGTCAATCTAGCTGCGTCGTGGAAGCCTACACGACAAGAAGTCATTGTAGTGAAAAACCACAAAGGGCTCTGTAAATGAATAAACACCAGCCTTTGCACAACAGCCTCCTGTAACCATCTCTCGCAATAAATAGGGTCAGTGCTAGATTGAAGGCATAATAGTATCAAACGTCCCCCCAGCCTGACCCCAAGGAAGAAAAAAAATAGAAAGTTGCAACAGTAAGCATTTTTGACAGTCGGGGAAGAATCTCTTTCAGTCTGTTTGACAGAACCTCTGAACCTCTGTGCCCGCCAGACGAGGTGGACTACCAGTTATTTGACTTCTACGAAGAAACAAAGGTGAAGTTTGCTGATCTGTCCGAATCCATGCTGTGGGAGTACATCGATAGCGGCGAACCCATGTGAGTTAAAGGCCTTTACCCCAACCCACTGTACGGCTGCTCTGTTTGCTTTGAAGGAAGGTGATTGATTGCGCTTCTGTTTGAGTTTAAAGCCACAGCTGATTTTTTTTTTTTATTATTAATTTCAAAACAGTTTGCTTTGTCATCTTGGAAAAAGTTACAATCTCAATTGTAATTGCTGGTGTACAAACATCCAATTTGAAGTCACAGTCGTGTGTGTTTAGCTAAGTTAAACTCCTATATTATTTTTTTTTACATGCATTATAATAAAAAAATGGCAAAAAAGGCACTGTTGCACTCATAAGGCTGTCGGTTCCTTGTTAGCCACCCCAGAGGAATTAATGGAAACTTTTCCATTTTTTGTCTCCAGAGGTTTCAAACAGTCACTTGATGGCCCCATTTTATGCAAAATCCTCTTTGTCTCCGGATGAACTCCCACGAATGATGAAAGTCCATTTTCTGCTTTTGCTAGTTCCCTTTTGTGTTCAAAGCCAGTACCAGCCCTTTGTGATGTCACAAAGACCACTGGTGACTGACTGAATGCCTCTCCCAGTTTGTTTGTTTTCCCTCTACCAAACATGCGGAAGGTCCAACAAAGCATTGGTTCTAACGACGGGCTATAAACAGAGGGCTAAGTATGCTGAATAGGTTTCTGAAGATCTGAACGGTTTCCCCAAGAATCGACTGTGTGCGGCTGCTCAACCGGAGTCTCTGATGAATGACTTTAAATTGGGCTGGACGCTAACCAGCAGCCAGTGTCACTGCATTGATTGCTGAGCGTGCGTCTGCTTCAGGGACAAGGCGGGTGGCTACGGCATCCAGGCTCTGGGCGGCATGCTGGTGGAGTCGGTGCACGGCGACTTCCTCAACGTCGTGGGCTTCCCCCTCAACCACTTCTGTCGACAGCTGGACCTCCTCTACAACAGCAGCAAGTTCTCCTCCTCCTCCTCCTCCTCCCACTCCACCCTGATCCTCAGCCAGCCTTCGCCCGACCACGGTCCCGGCTCCTCCTGCAAACGCAGCCCGTCAGCTGACCCGCCTCAGGGCACCCGGAACAGCCCTCCTGCCAGCCCCACCCACAAAGTGAGGCTCTCCTTTCGCTGTGGGAGGGGGGAAAAGGCCGCAACCTTTGCTGTATGACCGTTTCCTTTCCTGTAGGTGAAAATAAACAGCGAACAAGTCGATGGCTCGAGGACGCCGGTCAACAGCCTGTCCAACGAAACAAGCCCGGGGAAGTCGGCCGAGACGAGGCGGGCGATGCCGCTGAACGTGACCGAGCAGGAGGAGCGCGAGCCCAAGAGGGAGGAGCTGCAGCGAATCATTCAGCTGATGGACGGCTTCAAGGCCTCCAAGGTGAGCGCGGCGTTCCTAGTCTGCACGAAAATGTTTCCACATTTAATGGGCTGCAAAATTCTTCAATTTGAAATTTTCAATTTCGTCTTCAAATCTCTCAATTTGAGTTTGTAAATCTCAGCGTCACTTTACACACATCCATGCGCCAGCCAGGTCTGGAGGATTTGACTCTCCACGCAGTCGTGATTTCGAAGTTGCTCGAACAGCCGATCAGCGCGACGATGCAAATTTAAATTGTTAAAAGTTGTGCTTCAATAGTAGCCAAACATAAAGGATCCCTTACCATTATTTCTCAAGTCGTCATCGTGCGTTTCGAGGAAACGGATTGCGCAATTACTTCCTGGAATCGCAGCCGGTTGCCTAGCTACCGGGGAGACCACAAGATTTCAGACAAAAGATGAAAGGCAACGTCAACATGCCAGTGCAGAAGGTGTCGGGTGTGTCGACCTCGCAGCTCGTCAGAAACGGCGGCTCGCGGGGAGGGGTAAAATAAATAGAAATCAAGATAAATCAGTAGAGTCCTTTTTTCTTTTCTTTGCTCTTCTCTTCTAAGAAATTTAACTCTTTGCCTTTGTCCCCAAACGTGTTCCAGGCACTTTTCACAGCGTCCAACGTGGGTTTGTTCGACGTGCTCCGACGCAGGCCGGAGCTGGACGTGGCCGAGGTGGCCCAGGAGATCAAGGCCTCCGTCAGGGGGACGGAGCGCCTGCTGGAGGCCTGCGTGTCCCTGGGACTGCTGAAGAGCAAAGAGAGACGTCAGTTTGATGTTGGTTGGTGGGTGGGTTGGTGGTTGGAGGTCGACGTCTTCATCTTTGTGCCTCCTTTCCTATTCCAGCCAGCCAGACGCCCGTTTATAAAAACGCCAGCCTGTCCAAGCGCTTCCTGCTGTCGGACACTCCGTTCTCCCTGCGCGGCTACATCCAGCACTGCGACAAAGCCGTGTGGCCCCTCTTCTCCCACCTGGAGGAAGCCGTGCAGGACGGAAGCAACCAGCACCAGAGGGCTTTCGGCAGGACGTCCGAGGATTTGTTCCAGGTGATAATCTGGCCCCCGAGCATGAAAACTGTATAAAAAAAAAAAAGATCACGTTCTTTCCTCATCGCCACTGTCTTGTTGCTGTTTTCAAGGATGCCGTGTACAACAGCCAGGAGGTCAAGTTGAGGTTCATGGGCGCCATGCACAGCATCGCGAGGGTCACAGGGAAGGCCGTGGCGACGGCCTTTGACCTCTCCAGGTTCAAAACGGCCTGCGACCTCGGAGGTGAGGAGAGAAGCCGAGGCCACGCGGAGACGTTGTTCTGGACTGAGAGTCGGAAGCTCAGCTGTTTTGATCTCCCCCTCCCTGCAGGATGCACCGGCGCTCTGGCGTACGAGTTTACCAAAGCCCACCCCGAGATGACGGTCACCGTGTTCGACCTGCCCGCTGTCGTGGAGCTGAGCGAGCACTTTCACCCCCAGCACACGGACAACAGGGTCTCCTTTGTGGCAGGTGCGGTCACGCTAACAGCCATTAGCCCTCAACAAAAGTGGTGTCCGTACTAAGTTTGCTGTTTTTTTGTATGAACAGGAGACTTCTTCAAGGATGACTTGCCCAAAGCGGACTTGTACATCCTGGCCAGGGTGCTTCACGACTGGTCCGACGAGAAGGTGAACATCCTGCTGAACAAAATCGCAGAGGCGTGCACTCCAGGTAAAGTTGATTTGAACGGCGGTTAAATCCCTCTGCATTACTTACATGTCCGTAGTGACCAGAGCTGGGATGATTACTTGACAAAATGTAATTTGTTACAAGTAAAAGTTACCCTATCGAACATGTAATGGTACTGTAACTATTTCAATTACTTCATCAGAGTAATGTAACTGATTACATTTGATTACTTTTCTAAATTTTGAATAAATGTTCTCAGCAGTACTCAAAAACAGAGAGAGGCAAATTCAACTGGCAGGCGAGTGGTAGGGGCGGGAGGGGGGCCGCTGCGATTCCAAACATGACAGGAGAACCAATCAGAAGCATCAGAATAGGGTCAAAGTTTTGTCTGTGGAGGGAAACAGAAAAGAACGGTTGGTGCCAAGCCAGTGCACGAGAAAACCATGCAAAGCAACTGAAATCAAATTATTAAACACAAAGCCCAGCCTTTTTTTCCAACTTTTTTTTTTGTAAAAAAATTGCTAAGATGTAATATAAAATTGTAATCATGAATAATCCCGCAAATAACTGTAATTTAATTACACATTTTTCCAGTAATTTAACTACATACAATTATCTGTATTTTGGAATTAAACTACATAACAGTGACATAACAGTGTCACATGTAACTTGTTACTCCCCAACACTGGAGGTAACATGGTTGCACTCTGGTGCCCAATGAAAAGTGAAAGGAAAAAGTGTTGCACTTTATTTTTACAGCTTCTAGAGCAGCTTTATGCAAATTCTGCACCCCCTCCTACCCGGTCCTCATCGTCGCGCTTCATTGGAAAGGGATGCGAGAACTGCCACTTTCATGTCCTCAACTGCCTCAAAGTAAACACGCGCGTCACGCCCTTGTGTCAGGGTGCGGCCTCCTGGTCAGCGAGATCTTCCTGGACGGAGACAGACGAGGGCCCAGGCGCGGGCTGCTCCAGGCCCTGGGCATGAGCGAGGGCAGGCAGAGGAGCGCCGCAGAGTACAGCCTCCTTCTGGAGTGCCACGGTTTCGTCACGCCCCGCGCCAGACACACGGGCAACGTCCTGGATGCTCTGCTGTGCACCAAAGCGTGACCCAACACTTTGCGAAAGGTCACCGCAGCTTCACTCTGCCTTTCTTTCCATCAGGGATGAGGATAGTAATGAGAACTAATGCAGCCCACGTCTGCGTTTTATTCTCCCTTCACGGCCACGTAGCAATGTGTCCTCCTTCTTTTCGCACCTCAGGCTGTGCAGTGCTCGTCGCCGAGACCATCCTGGACAGAGAGTCGCCCTACGCTGCACTGCAGTCCCTCAACATGCTCGTCCAGACGGAGGGACGGGAGAGGACAAAGGGACAGTATGCAGACCTGCTGCGGCAACACGGATTTGGGGCCGTTCGCACAGTTCAAACATCAAACTTCCTCGACGCTTTTATGGCCTGTAAAGTGTAATCATGTGAATCCTGCACATAAATGTTGCTATTGTAATATATCTCATCTCAGTTTGTTGGGGGCTTTTTTTTAATATGTGTTTCTATGTTTGAAACCCTGTAAAAGTGATAAAAAAAAATATACATGTTTTAAAAGCTAAAGTAGTTGTAGATTCCAACATTGGATAAGCAGAACTGTCGTGGAAACAGATATTTTGTCACATAGTACATCGTACATATTTAGGTTTAATATCCTCTGCAATTGAACAGTTTAGCGGACAACTACTTCTTCAAAGAATCGCAAATTTAAACTGTCAGTAGCTGCCCAGAAATCACTTCATTGCCAGCGTTTCACCAAGGTGCAGTTCCAGCAGACCTCCTCAAGATGGCACCACAAGCCTGCTGTTCCGTAGTCATGAGGAAATCTTTGTCCTTTCGTTCAAATATCCTCACTGTTAGCGAGGGGAATTTCTTGTTTGTTTTAAGAAAACAGGAAACAGCACCAAGCCACGAGTATTAATATCACTGCTTTCGGAGGTTCGCTAATTAATTTGTGCTTTGAAATATATATATATATATTTTTTTTTTTTTGCACGTGCATGAGCTCGCCTGAAAAAAAAAAAAAAAAAAAAAACAGAAAATATTTTTTTTTTTTAATGACATGCTTACTGTCACGTCAAGTTTCCTCATCGTAGATTTGGATTTTACTAAGAAGGAAAGTTAGCCAGAGTGTTTCATCTTGATTGACCAGACAATGTCGGACAAGGACAAAACAATAGAGCCAGAGCGGCGCGGCTGACTGCAGAAGGCCTGGCGAGCCAGAGCTCGGCGGAGTTCCACAGCTGTGAGGGGAACGAGCAGCATGTTGGCCTGGATGTTATTCACTGTCACACCGAGTGTATTCAGGTCGCATCTTCTAAGTAAGTATTTTCCTGGAGGGGCTAGCTAGCTCAGGGGTGGGCAAACTTTTTGAGTAGGAGCAGAGGGATAGAGTTCCTTGGTGTCCAAGCTCATAAGGGAAGGATACATATATCACAGGAAATGTAGAAAACGTGCATAAATGTTAACTGAAAATTAACAAAAGCGTTATTACAAAAGAAAGTAATAAGTATACCAATACGTGTTTTTTTGTTTTTAAATGTCGAATGAAAATGAAAAGTTATTGCAACAAAATGTCTTTGAAGCCACGGTAATTAGCTCTTTATTGAAATGACTCTGAAAACCCCTAAAAAAAAACAATCAACTAATGAAATATAGCCATTTGATTACTTACTTACTATTAATATAATTTCTTCAAACTCGTTGGCCCAGATTAAAAAGGCTAACGGGCCACATATGGTCCCCGGACCGCCGTTTTCCCCATGCCTGGGCTAGCCGGGCGGGTGGTCGTGTTATTCGGGGCTATTTTCCCGTCAGTCCGGGCTCAGGTTGCTCCTGGCTGAGTTCCATTAACTCACAGTTTTGTGTTTTTGGACAGTGGGGTTGTGTTGAGGAGGGAGGACACAAGTTCAAATTTGACACTCAGTGTAAATAATACCGGGAACACAGAGAGAGAGAGAGAGAAAGCCATGCGCGGGAATGTCGCGAACAGCACATCTCCTTCTGCACGCTGTCAAAGCCGCAAAGCCTTGTAATGACAAAAAGGCGTGGACTGAAGTACCGCTTTAATGCATGTAATCCACCGAGCAGTTGTGTGTTCCGGGCCAGCTGACTGTGTTTGTCAGCGGACGGGTGACGCACATCTACCGTCAACCTCAATCCTTTCTCCTTCCCGCCAACCTCGCCGCCCCCCCCAGCTTGCACCCTGTCACCCTGGTGCGTTGCCCCGGCCAGGGGCGGAGCTAAGTAGGAGCCAGGCGGGGGGAACAATTGGACAAAAGCCTAACACTCCGCCACACGACAACGTCTCAAGTGATATTATTGATATTCGTGATTTATTTACAGTATAATTTTTTTTTTTTTTTTTAAACATATATTTCTGAGTTGATGATTAGCCTGGATGTTGTTCTTGGGGTAACAAGATAATCAAAAGATGAAATTTAATATAGCCCTGACCCAGTGGTCAAACTATGGCCCGGGGTCCATATGCAGCCTTCTAAACCGGCCCCTCGAACTTGAAAAAAATAATATTAATAGTCAGTGAGTCATACAATAGCTGTATTTCATCAATTTTTTCAGTGTTTTCGGAGTCATTTCAATAAAGAGCTAAATATCGTGCGGCTTCGAAGACACATTTTGTTGTAACGCTTTGGTTCATTTTCATTTGACATGAAAGCAACATGTTTTCTACATATCCCGTGATAGTTTTTTTTCTCCTATGAGGTGGGTCACCAAAACACTCCATCCATCTGCTCCTGCTTCAGCCCCTCTGTCAAATTTTGGAACCCATTGTGGCCCACCAGTCAAAAGGTTTGCCCACCCCTGTTGTAGTGGGTTTACTCTGATTTACACATCTGTACACATGTGCCTGGCAGCAGCTGCTTCAAAACAACACAAAACAAGAACCACCGCGCTCGGTAATGCATATCCAGCGTCTACATACAAGTCATGAAAGACTGATGATGTATTGTCTAAATGTAAATGTATTGTAAGCAACACAAGGTACATAACAGTAATTTGCAGCTGGCCTTTAATTAACTGACGAACAGGAGTCAGTCACAAGAACATTATACGTATCTTTGTGCATTTTTTAGTGGTTGTAGGGTAATTCAGGACCTTTTCTCATAGTTATATGTATACCTTTAACATAGACTACACCACTGCCCTGACCCCAGGACAGTCAGAACTAAGCTAATATAAGCTGATTATTAATATTTATCATTTGTGAAGATTTCCTGTTTTCTATTTCATTGGAACGGTGACAAGCTGACTGTTGTAAGGTCACACTGAAAACATTTAATAAATACAAACAACTACAGTCACACTTTGAATAATAAAAAACAGTCCTGGATACATTTCAGCTATGTACTTAATGCCACTCCGATGTGAGTCATGATCTCACCCTGGCAACCCCAAGGAAACATTTCCTGGCTCCGCCACTGGCCCCGACTTTTTGTGTACATGCGCGGACAACAAAAGCCCTCTTAATGAAAACCATTCAAGTCAATCAAGTTTAGCAGAGACCAAAAAGGCCAGCGTAATTTGAGGGAAAATTGCTCCGAACTCCGAAGTAATCTTCTGTAACATGAGCTTTGCGGGCCCGACCGAAAACACTGGCCTGTAACTGTAATGTGTCGGATAAGAAGCTCAGTCATTTTCTTCAAATGCGGCCCCTTGACAAGCGCCGCCGCGGATCCCGCCACCTGCAAGCAATCATCGTTCTCGTGTTAAGTGCTTTGATATTAAAATGAGTGATTTGAGGCCATTCGCCGCTCGCAGATAGCGACATGAAAGCGCTTCCATATGCTGATAGTGGCGGGGATAAGGCGGGCGGCCCTGTGAACCGCCGTGGAAACGACGGGCCGCAAGCGCCAAGTCGTGACTTCATCAAGTTGCATGTTGAGAACGCGTGTGCGCGCCTGTCAAGTCGGAACGAGCGCGGAGATGCAGTGCTTGAAGTGAATTCTTTTCTCTTTTTTTTTGTGGCCAAGCTGTTGACTTGTGTTCCCACCTGCAACACCAGGTGCGGCCACTTGGGGGCCACCTTGGCTTGAGAGAACTGCAGTTCAGGCGCAGGTTTTTCTTTTCTTTTCTTTTTTCTTTCTTTCTTTCTTTTTTTTTTTTAAGAAAAAAAGCATATACTTTTTAAATTGCGGTTGCTTTTCGACACTCCTGCGAAAGTGACGGGTGAGGACGTGCAATTTCCATCACCGAGGCGTTTCGAAATTCGCAAATATCCGTGTCAAACTTTTGTTAGCGCGGATGACAAATAAACAGCGTTGGTGTTTGCACCGAAAGCATCTCTGTGACTTTGGGAAGGATACACAGACTCCAAATGGTTGCGTGCAGACTAACAAACAGTCTCTCTCATCAGTTGTGTGTTTTTTTCTCTCTCTCCCCACCTCCGCCCCCCTCCCATCTTCTTCTTTCTGAATTGCCTCGCCGAACTGAACTCATGCTCGGGCACCTGTTTCAAAGAACGGGCTTTGTTTATCAAAGGCCTCCTCTGTCAACAAACAGAATAAGCGCGATGATGGCTGGCTCCTCGGCCCACATCTGATTTCAGCAAATGTGCAATTGTTCAAAGTGAGTTGTGCTTCATTGATTTGTTTCAAGGCAGAGGAAAAATAACCTCGGGGCTTTTACCAGTTAGAAATAACAATGGAGTCCTTCTCCGCTGTTTGTAGATTTTTTGGCCTGACTTCAGTAGTAGTGGAACATGGAGGGATTTTTCAGCACAGATTTAGCTGGAGCTGTGTGAAAGAGTTGGCTAATTCTCATTGGAGATGGGGTTCTGCGTTGGCATTTCGGATTAGGGAGCTAGACAGTCTTGTGTCAGGGAAATTGTTTTGTAATGAAAAGGAGAAGCTTTGTAGATGCACCATTTCACTGTTTCTTTTTTGTTCTTTTTTACTACTGGACGCTCTGTGACGTATTCAGATTTTTTTTAGTACAGACTTCAGGAGCTAGCTTGCTTCAGAAAGCAATCTTGAAGCCGTAATATCAAGCCAACTATGGATATTTAACCCTCTGCTAACAGCAAAGACACATGCAGTTGTCCGTCCTGCTAAAACTGACGCTTTGTTGGACCTTCCACGTGTTTTCAACGGGACTCAAATGCCAAAGGATGGAATGAACGCCTGACTTGGGATCTTGTTTCTAAGAGGCATCAATTATGTGGTAGTGCCCTTTGTGACATCACTATGGACTAACATTCTGAAAGGAGAAAAAAAACACTTTGGGGTGACATATTATTGTTAGAAGAATTGGGTAGTGTGTTTTGTGTAGTAGAGTGTATTTTGCAAAACAGTTACCTATTTGTAAAATAATATGCAGAGTTGGAAACATTTATATATTTCAGAATCTCTCTTAAATCCGCAACTAAGATTTTGTGTAATATTTGTGATTTTGTTAAATGACAAGAGTGTCTGTTAACTTTTTTTCCACTATGGTATTTGTTGTCCAAGTTGATAACTTAGCTTAGCTTTGCCAAAGACCTTAAAGCAAGAGGAAACAGCAAACCCTGCCTGGCTCCGTTCAAAGTTAAGCTTGCTAGCATCCCTGGCTAATCGCCTCTTGGCTCTCCTTGGGTACAAACATGAGAGTGGTATTATTCCTCTCATTGGACTTTTTGTGGGCAAAGAAAATGAGCCCATTCTGTTTCCTCCAAATGTTGAATTATTTCTTGCTTAAATTGCATTGTGTCCATGATTGTTCATGAACTCCCAACTTTTTGATCCTTCCTCTGCCATGGATACGTGACCAGACCGCTCAGACCACGATCGGAACCCCTCCGACCCTCCTCCCCACCGAGGAACACAAAAGAGGAGAGGTTTGGGGGGTAAAAAAAAAAAAAAAAGAGGGAAAAAAAGGCCAAAACAATCCTGTTAACACAGAGAAATATTTGTTGCGGTCAAATATGTGAGACTGTCTCCCCTTCCTGTCTCCATGTGATGTGTGAGGTGTCACTCAGAGATACAGTAGGGGAGGAGACTCTCTGCGCTGAAATGGCTGGTGACAGGGCTTTCATCCGACCCACTGAGGGCCCTTTGTTGTTATTTTGGGATCTCTCATGGGTGCAATCTGAGAGAGCAGCAGACAGACGGGTCTCATCTCTGCACGGGCACGCACACATACAAAAGGGGGGAAATTGCACGTGCATGAGCTCGCCTGGAAAAAAAAAAAAAAAAAAAAAGAAAATGAAAAAAAAAAATGAATGACATGCTTTCTGTCATGTCAATCAAACTGGCTGATTTTCCGGAGGTGTTAGTTCAGAGGAGCCACTTATTCTCGTTAATTAAAACACAGTTACAAATTTTCATATCAGAAAAGTCAATTGCGGGATCTGAATGTGAGCCAAAAAGAAAATAAAACAAGTTCACAGGAGGGAAAAAAAAGAAGAAGAATGAAACGTGATATTAGTAAAAATGATGAGGGGTACACTAGGTACTTTTCCCCCGTTTCATCTTGCAAGTGCAACTCCATGGACAGTAATGCTGGGGGCAAAAAGTCCATTAATGCGGGAAAGAATAACAGAAGTGATAACTACAAACTTTAGTCATCCACCAACAGGGAGATTCAAGTTATTACAGCAGCAGATTCAAAGCAGAACTGAGACATTTGTTGACAAGGCGGGGAATGAAACTGCTTGGAATAGATACAAAAGCTTTCTTTTTGTAAATGAAATCCTATTTGGCGTGCACAGTCTTCCGGCAGTGAAGATTGAAGATCGGCATATGTGATGTGTGATTATGAGTGCAAAAAGATCACAGTGGTGATGATTTTACGTGACTCCCTTGTTGTACTATTTTTCCAGTAAATTTAATGAATTATCTTTCACACTATCAAACCAGCTCTCGTAGAAATAACAGTCTTTTGGCTCACTTGACCGCAGTGCGCAGGGGTCACAGCCAAACATGGGTGGACAAGGGGGGGGGTGATTACTTTTAATTGGTTACAGCTACTCACAAGTGGGTTGGCGGGCTACAAGCTGTCAAATCTCTAAATAACCAGTAGACACTAGAAGTCCAGTTCATGGACAGTGTGTCACTTCTAGAAGTAGTTTGAAGAGCAGAAACACTGGTTTCTGGGTTGTGGGGATATTAGCATATTAATAAACACAATTTTTTAACGTCGTTTTCATGCGGTGGTCGTTTTTTTTTTCCTTTAAAAATAAAAAAGGGATTTGTGATTAGAAACTCCAGCACAGCTGCCCGGAATAAATCAACATATCTCCCACCGCCGCCGCGCTTTTGAAAATTACGCCGAGCGGCGGCGGAATGAAAGTGCTCGGTTTAACAGCTTCACTCCATTTGATTCCGCCTTCAAACGGCGACAACGATCGTCACCCCTGACGGTGTAAGATGCAAAACAAATGTTTAGCCTACCGGTGGGCTCGTGCCCGATAAGATATTTATGGGGTTGGCAAAGTTGTCTCCGTGTCTGTCTGCGCGCCTGTTATCGCAAAGTTGAAGGTGCCGCCGCCGCGGCCTCCCTGACACGCATCACAGGCGTCTGCCGCTTGAAACAAGCGCGGAGGCGCACTCCCGCTCGCTGCGCGACGCTAACCCCTGCTCTTAACCCCCGCGCACCCCTCCCCCACCCAACCAACACCCCCCCCCCTCCAGCAGGAGCTCTTCCTCCAAACAATAACAATCAATTCCCCGCTACATCTGACAAGAGCCGGTAGAATAACTTATAAATGATATGCATCTCCTGCTGGTCCCATGGCAACCGCCTTGACTCCATTGTTGCGCTTCTTTGATCCCGCCAAGCTTTGATTCATTTCTCTTTCACCCTTTTAGCTAAACATATCATGTGAATTTGGAGCTTTGTTCCTGACAGTCCCCGTCTTACCTCGCTCTCTCCACAGGCTCCTGACGCCTCCCCGAGGAGCCGGGCGGAGGAGGAGGAGAGGGAAGAGGAGGAGGAGGTGGTGAGGAATTCCACTGGTTTCAAAGACTCGCTCTCTCGCCTGCCACGCCTCCACGGGCATCGCCGCACTGACCCCAAAGCCCCTGAAGCCCCGAACGCCCTGCCAAACCATCTCCGGCCCTCGGGGAGCTGCGTGAGCACAGGCACATTCGAGGGATGGAGCCATATCAAGACCTCGCGGTAAGAAAGTCCACGGTACAATACCCATTGTCCCATCAATGACTTGGACAAACTGCACTTGGCATTTGTCAATTAGCTATTGTACGTCGAACCTTGCTGAAGTATCGCCATACCGTCACATGGCCTGAATATTGTTACCGGAAGTGCCTGAGCATTGGGTGTCTCCTCTTCTTCTGTGGTATCTCAGTAAGAGAGTCCACGGTACGATACCCATCGCTCCATTAACGACTCGGGACAACTGCACTTGGCCTTGGTCAAATAGCTACTGAACGTCGAACCTTGCTGCAGTATCGCCATACCATTGCATATTGTTAACCGAATTGCCTGAGCGTTGTGTGTACCCTCTTCTTCTGTGGTATCCCGGTAAGAAAGTCGACGGTACGATACCCATCGCTCCATTACTGCACTTGGCCTTGGTCAAATAGCTACTGAACATCGAGCCTTGCTGCAGAATCGTCATGCCGTCACATGGCCTGTACACAGTTATTGGAGTGCCTGAGCATTCTGTGTCTTCACTTCTGTGGAATTTCTTGACAGAATTCTTCCGCTTTAAAAAGTCGCCGCAAAGTCGCAAATTTTCAGCCTGCCACTTCGCCATCTGTATTGGCAAGTTGGGACTGAAAGGATGATGAACACGCATTCATTGGGCTTTACTATGGCCTAATTGACAAATACAGACAGATACACTTTTTGCATGGACGTCCTATCATATGAAATTGCCATATGTTGGAATCAAGATTTTAACTAATGTCATTAATCGAAATTAATGACACATTGCATCCGTTAGGCACGGTAGGAGTGTGTGATGCAGCATTTGGTATCTATTTGGTATTCACTACCAAGTAAATGCACAGCTGGTTTTACTGATGATTTCATTCCAAAAGCAAAGTAAACAGAGGAAAGTTTGCAATACAAATAAGGCAGGCTGGTGACTACTGTATGTTGAGGAGGAATTTAAACTACTCATCAATCTCTCATATTCAACTATCATTGGTATCGATGTTACCACTACTGTGATCAAGCCACTTCCCCAAATGTATACATCTTAGATGATTGCGTGGAGCTTCTTAATGTCCCTGACAAGTTCCAATAGCATGAGGTTGCCCTTAATGTTCAAGCCTTCAGATCAGCCAATGAGGAGAATAAACATTAGCTTGAAGTTATGGGCCGTTTTTCATTACCTCCCTCTTCTTCTTCAGTTTCACTATCGGAGCCTAATTGGTTGACGGCGCTGCAGATGAGCGTGCAGGTTTCTTACTAACTTCAGCCCACGTCGGCGCTTTGCTGCAGATTCCATTTCAAAAATTCATTGCAGGCGGCCCTCAAAATGAGCGAGACGCCGTATCCACTGGACTCGCGCTATAATGAAAAATGAAAAGTGTGTGTTTTCTCAGCGCCATCTGGTTTCAATCAGGGCAATATCCTAAACATGACCGGTTTCTTGAATCGGCTACCCTCGGCTTTCCTCCCAGACGATAGCCGCTCATTATTCTGGTCAGGCTGCTCCGACGGCAACATTAAGTCGAGGCTTTTTCCTTCTCCTTTCTTTTTTATTCACTAGCGAAGGCCGAGCAGAAGTCCAACTATTCCTCCCTCACTTCATTACTGCATTACAAAAGATGTTTTTTTATTGTCGTAACCTGATTCATAATGGTCCAGTTTTTATTAGGGGTAATTTAGTGCACTCACTAATAAGGCCTTGAGAAATCTCTGCTCTTAGCTCTTGATCCTCACTGGCAAACAGCAAAAGTATATTCTATCTCAATAATGGGTCAGTCGCCATAAAAATAAGTTATTGGGACTTTTAAAAATTTGTGTAATATACATGTGTTATTTATTGTATTATTCTAGGCCAGAGGGGCTGCAACACGATAAGGCATTAAAACCAGCGCACAACTTAAAATAAGCATCCTACCCTCTTCACGCAGGGACAGATGAGTCTAGGAAGAATAATTTGGCCGCCGACCAACAACAATCTCAGCTACCGTACGATCTCCGCGACGTCCCGTGTCTGTTTTGTGCTAGATTCTCTATGAAATTAGCACCACATTTCCCATAAACCTCTGGAATAATGTCTGCAACGAGGGCGTTGCCACATCACACACACCCCGAGGAGTAATAATAACACTGGCTGCGAGGACCCCGGGCCTCTGCGTACAGTTTTACTGCAGGCAGCCCTGTTTAAAAGCTAATAAAACACATCCTTTCATAAAGGTGGGGAGGAACATGGGGCTTTTATTCGGCTTTCCCTCAGTCGCTCCTCTTTTATGGCCGCATTTTGGATGTGTATTTTATTGGGGTTAATTCCCAGCCACTCTGCAACGGTGCTTTCACTTGTGCCCTCTAATTAGACTTCAGAGCGAGATGGCAGAGCCGTGCTCTTCAACTGCGGAGACACCAGACTTCCTCCCATCAAATTGATGACGGGGGAAGCCGAGCTGAACCCAGCAGGTGCGTCAAAGGCCAGCAGGAGCTAATGCACGCCTGCAGCCGGTCAGTCATCAGACATCTTAAGCAAGGAGGCGACACCCCGAGGAGGGAACGACTGTGACGCACTCGCCGGCTCCGATGGGGGCGAGCGCAACTCATCTCGGCGTGCACGTTATGCGTCACGGGAAGCGGCCCCTTGACACGGCGCGGTAGCCGCTCCGCCATGAGTGCAGCATAAGTCTGAGGTGACGCTGATGTGGAGCTATTGGCAAAAACGCTGCACTTTTAGGTCTCATAATGGTTGTGCAAGAGTTAAATATGGGGGGCTTGGGGACTTTATAAAGCAGCTGCGTGGGACGTTTAAAGGAATATATGGGCATGGAGTAGAACAAAAAGAGATGTACGGTTTCAGATAGATGAGGGTAGAAAATAAATAAAAGCTGTGTTTTTATATAGTTATAATAAACATATATTTTTGTGTTAAGCGGCAGCAAGGAAAAGACAGAAGGCAGAGATTAAAATGTTGAGCTGCTCTTCGGGAGTGACCAGGATGGATGGGCTCAGGAGTAGGGACATCAGAGGGACGGCGCCTGCTAGATGTTTAGGAGATGAAGCCATAGAGGTCTAGACTGAGAGGGTTTGGACAGTGGATACATGGGTAGAAGGACAATGAGGTTGCCAGGCAGAGGGCCTAGAGGGCGACCAGAGAGGTGATTTATGGATGGAGTGAAAGAAGATGTGAAGTTAGTGAGTTAGCGTTAGCGAGGGAAGAGGATGCAGGGTCAGATGGTGGCAGGTCATTGGCTGCAGTTACACATAAAGGCATAGAGGCATAAAGACCAGGTCAGAAAAGACTGATTTAACCCTGACATCACAGCTGGGATTTAAAAAATGTGAGATTAAGGTTGAAAAAAGAGGACTGGCATTGTTTGCAATATATTTTCCTACCATTAGGTGCTGCTAAATATTGGAAACTGGGCCTTTATTAAAAATTACTAGGCTACAATAACAACCCACTTAACATTTATTATGCCCTTTTTAGCTCTCCTCTCATTACACCAAACAGCATTACGGGGGATGAATGGCGAAAGCCGCATTGTTTGGAATAATTATCAGTGAATTAAGTTTGCGCAAGCGTCATTGTAGCAGTAATAACTGACAAAAACAAAGTGAAGCATGTCCCTCTTTCCTTGATCAGCCCGTCCAGGGCGCCAAGTGCTTGCAAGCATCCCGAGCTGGAGCGCATCGCCCGTCCGAACCTCTCAGCCGCAATGACAACCATGTGTGTCATGCGAGAAGTTTTCGAGCAGCCGCGCGTTTGCGTTTTTTTTCCCCCCTCCAGGCGTGAGGAGATAGAAGAGGGCCGCGCCGCCGCTAATTGGAGCTGATTTTTCAGCAGTGACCGCATTCAGCTATGCAATGGCGTAATCTAGTCTTCAAGGGAACGGACAGAACGAACGATGCGTTGACGGTGACTTGTTTCAACTTTGAGCTGCCTGGGAAGATGTGAGGACGGCGGAGGAAAGAAAAAGAAAAAGGGAAAATTACACTGAAATGAACAAAATCAAGGTACTTGGAACTGGGAACTTCGGTGGAAGTGGCACGCTTCCATTTCAGCAGCCTGACCCCGACCCCCTCCGTCGCCGCTGCAATACACGCTCCAACCAACTGAGGGCAGTATGACTATAATGACAGGCATCATGAGAAGGGCTAAAGAGCCAGAGGAATCCATGTTTAGCAGCATGTAGTACAACTGTTGGGCTGCTCAGTGCCTTATAGGTACAAGATGCTGTGAATCCCGGGTTTCTAGTTTGCTTTGTATATTTGTGGGTTTTTTTTATTAGTTTGTGTGATTACAATCAAGACGGGGGAGAAGATATTATTTTGTAATTGGTCACTCAGGGGTCAGTCGACTCATTTATTTAATCCAAGGATTAGGCTTTGAAGTAATGATCTCCTTCACTTGTGCCGAGTGAAAAAAACCTTTTCAAAGTTTTCCTCAGTGAACTCATTGTTCGTTGTTCATGTTTTCAAATCAACTGGCAGCTCAAGGGGTGATTTCCAGCAAAATTAATGATGAAGAATATAAATACATCTTTTGAAAAAGAAAAAAAAATCTATATACATATATAATCATTTCAAACTCCCTGATGATCATTATTTTCAAAGACTGCTGGAATAGGGGTGGTGGTGGTGGTGGTGTGTGTGTGTGTGTGTGTGTGTGTGTGTGGGGTGTGTGTGGGCTGGAACCAGGCTGCACCTGAGAGCCAACCTCAAACCTGGGGGGCGTGACCCACAACGTGGCCTGGGCGGCCCAGGAGGGGAGGGAGGTGGGGTGGCGGTGGGTTGTTTGGGGGGGCGTCATCAGAGAGAAACAAAGAGAGGAAGGAAGACTGCAGTCTGCTCCTCCGCCACGCCGTTTCCTTTGCCACGCAGCTAAGCTGCTTTCAGTGGGCTTTGACTCCGTCCGCTCCGCCTGTCAACTCCGTTTAACTGTTGCGCGCAGGTCCGGCGAAACTTCCCGCCTCGGCTGTTTTCCGGGTGGCGATCATTAACTTACCGTTTCAAAATAAAATAAATAATTATCAGAAGAACAAACTATTTATTTCACCCTCGCCGCGCTCTTACTGTACCCCACCCCTCCTCCCCCCCCCCCCTCCTCCTCCTCTGCAGGCCCACAGAGAACAGCTGCCTGATTAATAAGTGAGGCGCTCTAAATATGGCTCAGAGTCATGTATCTTTTAAAAACTATTTAATAATGGTAATCAAGATTATCAACAGCGTGGCAATTATATCTTTACACTCTTCCCTCTTTTAATTATGCGCCGCTCTCCTCTGCCACGGACCCGGTGTGTGTGTGTGTGTGTGTGTGTGTGTGTGTGTGTGTGTGTGTGTGTGTGTCTTCCTGCAGTCTCAGGTGAATTGTCCGTGTTAAGTGTTTGCGATGGTGTGTTTGCAGCGCTGATCCTGCAGAAAAAAAAGTGGCAGTGGGCTGGAGCTGCGTGCATGTGTGTGCATGTGTGTGCATGTGTGTGTGTGTGTTCGTGCGAGCACACTGGTGCCTTTGCGCTGTGTGTGAATGGAGGAGTTCCTATGTTTTATTTATCCATACATACGTTTTAGCAGGGGGACGACCTCGCTGTCATTACCATAAAGGCCTCTAGACATGGTGTCACACACACACACACACACACACACACACACACACACACACACACACACACACACACACACACAAAGTCATCCTCCTCTGTTTAAATGCGCGCAGATCAACAGCGCACGCACTCGAGGAGGAGCAGGCGGCCGCCGATGCCGAAGCTGCAGCAGCAGCAGCAGAGAAGAAGAAGAAGAAAAAAAAGTGACAGAAGCTGACGGTGTCAAAGTGCCGCCGTCTCCCGCACATAAACTGTCCCTGAAGCTGTCGTTCGCCGGAGAGAGATGTAAAACACAAGGAGGAAGAAGTTGTTTTGCACCCCCCCTCTCCCCCCTCTTATTTTTATGTTTCGTTTTTTTCTTTTTCTTTTTTTTTTTTGAAATGTCATGTCTTTTCTTTTCCGTCTGGGCCCCTCGGGGGCGCCCGGTGGTGGCAGACGAAGCGGCAGCGAAAGCCAGCAGAGCCGGACCACGTCGCACCTGAGCGCCTCTGACTCAAATTGTCAGAAGCCGCCGACTTCAGAGGTTGTTGCCTGATTCCTCTTCGTTTTGTGTGCGTGTGTGTTTAAAGGAAGACAGCCAATATAAGAGCAAAAAAAAAAAGACAGAAAAAAACCCTCAATATGAACCCTGCAGAGGCCTCCTTCCTCTCTCGCTCTCTGTTCAATTATTTAGAGTCAAAGAAAAGAGGCGGGAGGGGGAGGGGGTTGGGGGGCGCGTTTTCCGCAGACGCCAAGGCGCTCCGTGTTCGGGAGGAGGGTAACGTGTTCATCCGGCATCGTCTTTGCCCGAACGGCCGCGAAAAAACGGAGACAAACACCTTTCAATTGGACCCTCGTGCCGGGGAAGCTCACGCTACGAAAACCTCAAGAAAATATCACAAAAAAATTGCTGACGAGGAGGGTTTTTTTTTTTTTTTTTCTAGGATGGCATCTTCCAGGCAGTTTGGAGCGTGAAAGATAAGACGCTCATCCTCTCAGCTGTCACGTGACAGGAGGGAGGAGGGAGGGTCGGGGGGGGCGAGGGGCGGGTAGACAGGGGGTTGGGGGGCGGGGGGGGAGAAGTGTTCACCTATTTAATTTGATTAGAGATTAGAGGCGGCAAACAGTCGCTCCCCGCCGCGTCCCGCTCCTCCTGAACCCCCGACTTTATAAAGGGATGTCACCGCCGCGCGCCGCCGTAATGCCTCTAATTACTCTGAACTCCCGCGCAAATAAATAAATAAATAAATAAATGTATAAATTTGCCTCCGCTTTGTGGGAGTCTGACAGCTCCGGCAGCATCCTTGACTGGAGGAGCTGCACCGTGCAAGCGTGTGTGTGCATGTGTGTGTGTGTGCGTGCGTGTTTGTGTGTGTGGGTGGCTTGTGTTTACATATACACACTTGTAAAAAGCAGAAATCCAGACAGGCTGAGTTTTTGACAGCTACAGTATATAGCTTTATATTCTCCCCCCTCTTCCCCCTCCCGCTCTCTATTCTTTATTTTCTTGACAGAGATAATCTGCGCTCAGCACCGAAAGGGAAGTTTTGAGAGTGATACGCCTTTGTGAATAATAAGGTTAGAGAATTTTTTTATTTTTTATTTTATTTATTTATATTTTTCTTTTTTTTTTTTAACACAGTTTGCCGCCGCCGCTCATCTCACTCCCGTTAGTGACAATTGGCTGTGACCTCAGTAGGCTCACCACAGAGGGCGCTGTAGTTGAAGCAGCTGCAGCAGCAGCAGGTGATCGCACCTTCCGCATGGGTCCAACCGAAAAGAAAAAAAAGAAAATTCTTGACAAACGTTCCTCGGATAAGCCGGGGAACGCCTGATGCGTGTTGTCGGCGGAGTCTGGCGTCTTTTTACTTCTTGTGTTCTACACGAGCAGAAGCGCTTTCATACTTTGTTAGGATGAGAAAGTGTTGTGTGACTTCTGCCGCTCCGTGTGTTCGTACCCAGTTAAGTGATTAAAACAACTGCTTAACTGCAATTAAGAAAATTATCCTTCATCCCGATGCCTATTCTACTTATTAACATCATCAGAATTGATGTAGTAGCGGTAGCAACAGCAGCAGTGGGGTAGCAGGTGAGTTAGCAGTCCATACTAGCCACTTTATTTGATAAAATGTTCATTTGCTTGTAAAAACACACAGTTAAATCAGCTTAGAAACATGCGGACATGGTGAAAATGACTTGCAGCATCAGAATGGGACAGAAGGAGAGTCTTTGAATGTGGTGACCATGGTTGTTGGTGCCAGACGGGCTGGACGGAGAGCTTCACAAAGTACTACTGATCGACTTTTTGGGGAATAGGCCCCGAAAAGAGAACAAACTGAGCCGCAGTTGTGTGGAGAAATAGGCCTAGTTGATAAGAAGGGTCAGAGGTCAGGATGGGCAGCCTGGTTGCAGACCATTGGAAGTCAACAGGAACACAATTAACCATTGGTTCCAACCAAGTTCTGCCATATGTTGCTTTGTTTGAATGCTAACGCTGCATCTTCACCTCTACTTACTCCTGGGACTTTCCTTCAAACTGGAAACGTTTGTGCAGGACCTGATGATGATGATGATGATGATGATGATAAAGAGCGAGATTGTCATATAGATGTGTGTGATAAAGTGTGTGTGTGTGTATTACATTGTGTTACACCTGCAGGGCAGCGCGATTCAAATCGGAGACTTTGTGGAGCAAAGAATCCGATGAGGCACAATTGTTCTGTTCACTTCATTTGTCCATGACCTTGTTTACTGTTTACAGGAAAAACAATATTTCAAGACATTGTCAAGTTCCACTAGCAACATCCGCTTCTGTTAGCTTCCGACTCGGCTAAATTAGCCGCGGCTAGCAGCCCTAGCTGAGCTCCTTGAGTGGCAGCTCAAAGCAGACGCGCCAACCTGTCAGACAGACTGTCAAAACACATAAACGAGGCGCATGGCGGGTAACAAACACCAGTTTCCCTGACAACAGAGGTGCACAGACGCTAACCGACAGACACAGGGACCCAACTCGCGCAGTCGTACTTGACTCAACAGCATCATCGTCTTTCTATCCGTTTGACTGGCAGCCGCGCAAACAGTCAAGGCCTTCCAAATCCCTCCGCCACCACCACCCCACAGCTCCATGACTTCATCCTATGGACATTATTAGCCAAAGGGAAAAAAAATCCCCATCTCTCTCTCTCTCTCTCTTCCTCTCTCTCTACATCCCACAGCGCTGCCCGCCAAGCCTGCAGCAGATGTTCGGGACGTTCCTTCGCCGCCGCAACTGGGGATTCGCACGTTGGCTACGTGCTAAGAGTAGCCCCCCACACCGTCCCCTCGGGCCCCTCTTCCTCCCCTCGCGACCCCGACCGGGCGAGGCCCTCGAACAAATAAATTATAAATGGCGCAACAATCTCTAAACATGTTCATTAAAGACGGTGTTATCGTGGAAAGGGGGGATCAGCTCATAAATATTGATCCCTGACAAATCTCGATACGAAGACCCCCCTCGCCACCACCACCACCTCCAACATCTCCACCTCCTCCTCCTCGACGTACCGCCGCTTTTTCCCAGTCAGCTGGGACGTTTGGCGGTACTGGAAGGGGTGAGGAGGTCTGTGGGGGGGGGGGTGGGCGGTGCCTCGGCAACCTTGACTGGAGACGAGCGGGGGAGGCGCTAGACGTGCGACTTTGCCCCGTCGAAAGTCGAGGAGTTGCCCCGCCCGCCTCTCTGCCAGCCTCTCTGCCTCGCCGTGCCCCTCCCCCGCCCGCCCCGCTCCGGAGACGGAGACGCCCGCGCGAACGGATGACACGTGATTATCCTTTAATCTCGGGCCTCGGCTTGTTGAGCGTCAAATTGAAATATCCTGAACAGATGTAAAAACACATGTGAGCCCGGGACGCGCACGCTGCGCCTTCGCTTTGTTTCGTGCAGCCGCCGATTGCGAAGCCTTAAGGAGAGGCTGTTTAAAATTTCATCACTATTCAAAAGGATAATTAATACGTACCCCCAGGCTTTTTGATTATGCGATACCCAGTGTGTGTGTGTGTGTGTGTGTGTGTGTGTGTGCAATACCGGCGCCGCCTGTAATGAGCCCCCGCTCGTCAGCCGCCCCACCCCTCCCTCCCCCGCAAACATACAGTTTGCATAAGGCACTTAAGATTCTGCGTGTGGCACCAGCCTCGCGCTAGCTTGCGCGCTCCTGTGTACCTGCGCGCATATCAGGTGCCAAGTGCATTCGAGGTGGGAGCCAACGCCCCCCCCCCCTAACCCCCTCCTCCACCACCACCAACTCTAATTTGCAGTACAACGCTGTAGGTCACATCGCTCTGGTTGCTGCGGTTTGTTTTACACGAGGACTCCTGTCACGCCAAACGCACGTGCACGTCTGCAGGCGAGTTCGGAAAAAGTCGGCGGTTTGTCACAGGGCGAGCGGGCGGCCGGAGATGGACGGGCAGGTGGAGACTGACAGGTTTGAAGGCGCTGCGAGGGAGGGAGGGAGGGGGCGGGTTGGGTGGTTGGTTGCTATCGGGAGTTCACATGTAATGAGAGCCGTCAATTCGAATGCCTCGAGGCTGAGCAGGGGGGCCGCGCAACGTCCCTCGCGCCCGAGGTGGTGGTGATGGTGGAGGGGTTAAAAAAAAAAAATTCGGGAGGGGGGGGGTGTTGGCGAGTAGCTCAACCCCTTGACCCTGAGCAAAACAAGGCCGTTATCGCGGCAAATTGGACAAGAGCGCGAGGCGTTCGGACAAAAATGAGCGCTCTCTCTCTCTCTCTCTCTCTCTCTCTCTCTCTCTCTCTCTCTCTCTCTCTCTCCAAGGCTCTCTCTCTCTCTCTCTCTCTCTCTCTCTCTCTCTCTGTCAAACCAAGGCTGTATTGGATTTGGGGGGGTGAGGTGAGGTGAGGGGGCGGGGGGTGATTTGACAGGTGACAGAGGTTCACCGTCGCGGTGGGCGGAGTGTCACTTTGACTTTGACCGACGCAGTCCTCCCGCTCTGATGGCCCCCACGTCGGAGATCTCCGGACTGATCTCCCACGTTGGCGGCAGCGAGGAGGGGTGGGGGGACGTCATCATAGATTTTGCCGAAAGGTACCCCCCCCCTCCACTTTAACCTCCTCAGGATTTTAGCGTGTTCGCGCGGCGGCAAAGTGACAACGCGAGCGCAGGGGGCCCCACCGACAGCGGCCGGTCCCCTCGAATCCGATTCCGTGCTCCACGCCCGACGGAATTAGCCGCGGACAGGTGACTGATAAGCTCCCCGCCGGCACTTTTTTTTTTTTTTTTTCTTCCCCCGACGGACGGGATCCGAGCGCTGGAGGCCAGCTTCAAGAGGCTTGAAGATACGAAGGCAAATCGAGTTACGGAACGCGTGCTAATCGGCGTTAAAGATCTTCTCTCCTCCCACCGCGTCAATTCCAAGAGATGATCTTATCAATTAGCGATCAATAGCCCTCCCGCAGCTTCAAGAGGCTAAAACGTACAGTTTGTTCCCGCGCCGGAGGGGCGTAGTGGTGGTGGGATCGTTACGGCCGACCGGGCTCGCTTGATTTCAGGGCCGGCCGCTCTTATTGACTTGTGTAAATGATGGTTCGGCTGGATAATTCACCCTTTGATGGGGTGAATAATGAAAGAGGACGGACGCCACCTGAGCGGAGACGAGATCATTAAGAGGTTTGTTTGGCCGTTCTCAGGGACTCCTCTTCCTCCACCCCACCTCCACCCATCCCCCATTCGGCTTTGAGTGACAATCGGCGGCGATATTCAAGGCCTTGCAAAATAAATAAATAAATAGATAAATAAATAGGAGGGGGGAAGAAGAAAAAAAACGCCCTCCCGTCCACCCTCCTATCCCCCACCCGGCCCTCCCTGGTCAATGCGTGTCAATCACGGCTTGGCCCTCGCGCAGATTGGCAACAAGTATCCTCGCACCCGCAAAACAATTACGAGCGGGCGGCGGCGAAAATGGATTCCCTCGCCGCGCTCCCCTTCCCCCGGCCGACGGGGTCCCGCCATGGGAAGCAATTATCGCTGGATGCCAGCTGACAGGCCCATTCCACCGGCTCGCGCGGTCGGCCCTGGTCCTCAGGCTTTCTCTAGGCAAATAGCATCCTCGGCGCTCGAATCAAACCTCTTACCGGCCCACCGGCAGACAGAGAACGTCAGACAGGCGGACGGCTGCCTTTGTTGCCCGGGACAATGCGGCAGAATGAACAGGAAGGTGGGGCTGTGGGGGACGGGGGCGGGAGTTTGGATCCAGGAGGCGGACGACGAAGGTGAAATTTATCTCCTCTTTTCGCTTCCCATGGAGTTTGGCCCTCAGACGCCCGCGACAGGGACGGTGAGGAGCAAGTGCAGAGAGCGCGAAGGGCGAACAGAGTTTTTCCCACGATAAAAGAGAGGAGCGTGAAAGGATGGTCAGCATGTCCCATATTTCACACTTCTGTTGTAAAGATTTTGATAGCGTGCCGTGCAATTCGCAAAACTCTGAAACAGTTGTTTCACGCTAGCGACGTAACGACGTAGCACAGGCGGCGAACTGGTAAACGTGCTCTCAGATACATTAGTGTGCTAGCTAACCACAGTATTGACTGGCTAGAAACTACGCTGTTAGATATATTAGCGCTCTAACCTTCGTATTCACTGGCTAGTAACCATGCTCTTAGATATATTAGCCCTCTAGCTAACCTTAGTATTCACTGGCTAGTAATCATGCTCTTAGATATATTAGCGCTCTAGCTAACCTTAGTATTCACTGGCTAGTAATCATGCTCTTAGATATATTAGCGCTCCAGCAAATGGCAGCAGCAGTGACGCAGCTAGTTTAAGAAAGTTTAATACAGGGCTTTAATAGGGGCTTATTGAATGATTTTTAAAATGGCAACGATGATACATTATAATAGTTATAATAATGAGCCTGTAATTGTTTCTCTCGAAATAACATCAAGCAAAAATTGAAATTGTGTCACTCCAGCTACTCGTGTAGAAATAAATGAGATGATCAGAGCATTAAAAGGGCTCATTTAAAAGCTCAGTATGAAATGATTACGTAAGTACTGCATATATTTCTGTGTACTACATTTTGTCTGTATTTTTTTTTGGGGGGGGTGTCATTTGGGATTGTAAATTCCGTAAAGGCAGCAAAGATTGATGTGATGGCTTAAGAGGACGGTTGTAAGATAAATGAGCCTAAATTAGTGAAAACGGTACAATTAATCGTTCTAAAAGTCAAACAGCTTTCTGCCACTTTGCTTATTAATTGAATAAACACATCAAGGCAAAGTTCAGTCAATCCTTTAATCACTTTAATTAATGCACATTGTTCTACCCCTCCACCCCGTCCCCTCTTCCCGCTGCTCACTCTTTCCCTCTCCCTGTGTACCTATGTTTGTGAAATAATAAATTAATTAGAACACACTCTGCCACCAACTAATTATCATGCAAATAAAGCGGCAACAAAGCAGAGCGGGACTGTTAATCTGTGCCCGATCGGGGGGGAAAATTCCCCAAAGTGCTCCGAGATGTCCGCGGTGCAATTAGAGAGCGGAGAGACGCGGGGACGGCGCGGCGGAGGAGAAGAAAGCCGAGCGCTAAAGCGCGGCAACGGCTGTCAGGTCGTCACTGTCACATTAATTCTGCCTCTCGCTTTTGTCTTTCGGCGGAGAGGCTCCGGTGTCTGTCCCCCTGATTCCCCCCCACCGTCTCTCTCTGTGTCCCCGCGTGTCTCTCTGGCTAAAGAAACACTAGCGCCTGATGCTAAAAGTTCCACTGCAACAACAGAGGGCTAATTTTTTTTTTTTTTAATGCCATCTCTGTTATAAAAGAGTAGACAATAATGATGCGGAAGGTGACCTGATGAGCCAGAGGGAAAATATTTACTTTGTTTCAACCAACAAAACACACACTTTAGATTGAAATGTTAGCTAATCTTATCAATCCACACCGTGTACTTCTGTTAGCGTGCATAAGCATCTTGACACGGGTCGTGTTCTCCCGTCGTACACCGCTGCTTTGCATTAACACAAAGTGACACGGAATTACTTTGTCTGTTGAAGCCCCCCTTATAGGTTAGCACTTAGCAACAAAAACCCCAAGCCAGGTGTTGGCTCCTCCCTTTGGGCCACCACCTGTTTTTGCACAAACAAGTTCCAGGTGCAACATTTGCGGGAAACTAAAACCCAGTTTTTTAGATAGAGGCTCGGGCCCAAATCTGCAGTGTTCTTGACTTTGAGAGTTTTTTTTGTTGCTATTTTGTAATATTTCACTGGAGATGAAGAGGAAAACTATAGTCTGAATACCTGATAAGGCTCAACACCTCTGAAGAAGACGGAAAAAGGTCAGTCGATACTGCCAGATGTCTAAAAAACCTGACTGACTTATACATAAGAAAATGGAGAAAAGCGTTGCTAACAGAAAAGGTAAAATTAACTATCATGTCATAAAATAGTCTCAAAGTTACAAAGTCAAAAAAATTGCTGTCGGTGTGTGATTGTGTGTGTGACTGGCTGATTGAGCGCTTTGGACACCGTTAAGGTATAGAAAAGCACTATGTAGGTACAGTATGTTTACTGTCTACCATTTAAATACGGGACCTTTACTGCACCATTAAATCTAATTGCTATAATCCGCCACCAGCCAACACTGGTGCACAGCACTTTCAGGAGAAAACTTTTAGGCTGCGGTTGAACCGAGCGCAAACGCTGTAAACATTTACGCCGCACTTCCCCAGTCAGCCGCCTTATCACAGGTAATTACTCCCATATATGCATATATAATAAAGATGCGACGCAGACCCAAGACATAATCCCGTAAAACTAGCCAAACTTCAAATGCGGGCCCTGTCTTGATTCGTCCCCAGTGAATTGGAAGGCGCACATCAAGACGAGGGGGGGTTGGGGTAAGGGGGGGTCGCCACCAGAATTAAAATCAAAGAAAAAAAAAAAAAAAAGCCCCCCACTTATTTTTTTGTCCCTCGGTGGGGGTAATGCCGCGAAATAAGAAAACAAACAAGAGCAAAAGTGCCTTATTATCAGCGGGCTGATTAGCATAGCGCCCTTATTTGGCTAAATCCTGTCCTTATTAGGGCCCCCAAAAGTCTCCCTGCCGCCACCCCAGCCCACCACCACCGCCGCCGCCGCCGCCGCCCGTGAGTAATGAGCCAGCCGGCCTCGTCTCCCCAGCGCTGACATGCCTTTCATTGCTCTCACACTAAACGGAGGCAATGACGAACATTTCGGCCGCCGTGATTAGTCGGCCGTCGTGCCACCCTTGAAGTCGGAGGCTAAAAAAGCGGTGTGCCCTCTTTTAATATTTGATTGTTTTTTTTCCTCCACCCCCATCCCCCTTTGCCGTAATTTCTTCCAATTCATCATCGGGGCCTGTTTTTCCCGTTCGCTCGCTCTGTGACATTTGTCTCATTTGGACGTCCCCGATTTCTGATATTGTGTTAACCTTTGATGTCCAATCGCTTCTTCTTCTTCTTCTTCTTCTCGTCCCAATTTCCGGCCACAGCGCAGGCGAGGCGGGGTTAGCAGAGGAAAAAAAACTTTCCACTCGCTCTTCGGATCAACTTTTGCTTCTTTTTTTTTTTTTTCCATTCTCCAAATGCCCCGCTGCGCCCCTGCGAACGGCGCGAGTTTAAAAGCATCCGCCAATTAATCACAACATTATAATAAGGTCACAGCCAGATAATAAAAAAGTATTTGGGCAACTGGGCATGTTTTGATGAGGGCGTACTCGAGAAAGTGCTGCTACACTTGGGAACGCACATTTGGTGGGGCGGGAGGAGGGTGTTTGGGAGTGGGGGGTCATGGACTGCATTAGCTTGGCTGCAGGGCCATTAGCGGCCCCCGGGGGCCCCTGCCTGGCACAAAAGTTCAAAAGTTGTGGTGTCCGAAAAGTTCAGCAGCTGGTGGGGCATCGAACATATGGAACGTCGTTTCTTTTTCTTTCTTTTTTTTTAAATACGAAAACATCTGCGATTATAGGAAGCCAAAAACAACAAATTAGTGCATGTAAACAGCCAACAAAATGAAACAGAAATCTTTTTTTTTTTGCCGGCATCAAAAGAGCCCAAAGATCAAAATGCTTCCCTCTTCTCGTGTGTTTCCCACCACGTTTCTTTCTTTCTCTTTTTCCGTTTTTTTTTTTTTTTTCGCTTCCCGGCAACATCAGTTTGAATTTGAAATGTGAGGCAATCACGTTCATTATTGTCATTGCGCGCGCCCACCAAATTGCATCAAGCTTATGAAATATTTCTGCCCTCCCGTTCAAAGGCTCGTCTGGGGCTTATATTCAATTAGGGCTATGGCCTCGCAACGCGCTGTCGGCTCCCCTTAGCCAATCATTAGTCAGTCAGGAGTGCCGCCTGGCAGGGGCGGACGACGGGTCTAATTGTTGATCGGCGGCTAAAGGTCGGCTAACGAACAGACTGACAGGATTTGCAAAACTTTCCTCTGATCAAAGTGGGGAAGAAGCAGCGATTTAGGGAAGTTTTTTTTTTTTTTTTTTTTCCCCCCTTTTTTTCTGAGCGGGATGACAAGATGTGATGTGATTATGTTGGAGCAAACAGCAAACCATTATTCTCATTAGCATCATGATCACCATCATCATCCTGGGTCTCCTCATTGAGCAGCCGGCGCCCGTGCCTTGACCTCCAGCTACGACCTAGCAACGGCTGCGCGATTAATTGTAGAAAAAAATTGCGATCTCGATTCACACTTGCAGCGATCTCACTTCTAAAAATGTTGACGATTCTGTCACTTTTCACGTCAGTCCATGGCGAGAACAAAATAAACCCCCCACTGTCCTCATAAAAAGAGATCACATTCCGTGGTCGGGAAGTTTTTCCGGTTTAAGTCACAACGATGACGAAAGTCAAAAGAACACGACGTGCAAAGAACGTTTGGCTTAATCGCAGCAGCGCAAGGAAACTCTACAAAATGATACAACCACCTCAAACGTCAACACAGAGCACATTTTCACGGAGCTATAAACGCTCACTGAAGCCTGATAACGTTGACCGGCTTGTGCTCTTTGCAAAGAATCTTTAATCAGTTGGCTGCAAAAAAAGAATTATGTTTTGTTGTTATTGGTTCTTTTTTGCAGTTACAACTTCCTTTTGATGACCAGAGTTGATGTGCCAACCTTGCATGAAGCTCAATTAACTTTTTTTGTTCTGTTCTTTTCGGACAATAAGGTTAATAATAAATATTTGTTTTGTGAAAAAAAAAAAAAACTATCTGAATTCTAAACAAAAAAAAAAAAATCTAATTTTACCAGAATCGTGCAGCCCTACATACAAGCTCAACTCTCGCTTGTCTTCTAAAAAGCCTTCGTCCCCCGGCCGCTCTTGGTTCATTCCTCCTGACGGGGCAGCGACGTGAGAATGTGCCGCAGTAACGTGCGACTCCTCCCTAAGCCCCGTCCTGGCACGGAAACAAAGGGAGGCTTAGGTCACAACGACGACGCTGATTCCCTTCAGCGTGTTGTGAGAACCTGCCGCCGACTCTTAAAGCCGATGAGGCAGAAGCGGCAAGAAGCATCGGCAGTGACCAGTGAGTAAGGAGGAAGTGTTAATTTGTGAGGACTAAGTTCCACTGTGTGCGGATGATTCCTCATATACCGGCTCTGTTTTGTCGCCGACTCTTAGAGCCGATGAGGCAGAAGCGCTGACAAGCGTTCGCGATGACCAGTGAGTGGGGAGGAAGCGTTAATTTGTGAAAGTTCCACTGTATGCAGATGATTCCGCATATACCAGTTTTGTCCTACATTGTGCTTCATTCGTACAAAGATCAGACAGCTTCAAACACAAAACTAGGAATCAAAAGCAAACAACCAACAAGTTTACATTGAAAATTGTCTCAAAATTCCTATTGACATATTTACTGAACAATTTGAGGTTTCACTGAACGTATGACTATACCTAAGCATTTAGTCCAGAGGTCCAGAGGTAAGCAGAAAACAATTCTGACAAAACACTGATCTCGAGTCTCTGATATTGACGCAAACAGCCAATTAAGCCACTAAGCAACTTTATAACCATTAAGCCACTTCAACTATCAGTAATCAATTCCAGTAGAAGTCTGTGGTTCAATGCAGCTCCACCGTCATCCCCGTCGCACCTTTAATAGTGAACAATTTTAAGTTGGACTGAAGAAAAACATTTCATTTGTTCAATGTTTGCAGGCCCCAAGAAATTACAAATAGTGAAATAAATAGCTCCATAAATTAGATTCCAACTGAGCATTCTACTTGGACGAGTCAAAGAAGCCCAAAAGAAATACACAAATAAACATTAAATTGACACTAAATTAACACTAAAATAAATAAAATGCCATAAAAAGCAGCACTAAATTTAACTAAAGGACTTGTGGTTTCACCATGGCGTCACAGCTCATTGTATAAAGGTGGAAATCAGCAAACAGCATTTAACATAAAACTGTTCTGCACTGTGCTTCTTCTACCATCAGGGGTCACCAAACCGTGCACACTGGGGCCTTTAAAAGTCACTTTAAGCAGCAACGACGCTCCCAAAAATCCTACGCAAGTTACTCAGCGTGTTTGTTAACGGCTGC
Source organism: Thamnaconus septentrionalis (assembly GCA_009823395.1). Classification (NCBI taxonomy): domain Eukaryota; kingdom Metazoa; phylum Chordata; class Actinopteri; order Tetraodontiformes; family Monacanthidae; genus Thamnaconus; species Thamnaconus septentrionalis. The sequence goes on along the minus strand of CM020514.1, from coordinate 8,265,680 downwards.
TGCTGCTGCTGCATCAAAAAAAATGAAAGTGCTTCATCACTCGGCCGTTAAAAAGTAAATAAATAAACGCATCTATCCCAAGTCCCCTCACCCCCGCCCCTTCCCCTCCCCGCACCTCGTATTTACTCAGTCCGAGAGCAGGGCTTTGCTTGCTTGCCTGCCTGCCTGCCTGCCTGCCTTTCTGCGTGCGTGCGTGCGTGCGAGCGCGTGTCTGGATGTCTCTGCGTTTCGTCAGAATCCCCCAGACTCGCCGTCAGTCTGAACCAGTTCAAATAGCTCGCCTCAATCTCTCAGCGCCGCGCCAGCGAGGAGGCAGGAGGCCTAATAAGCGCGCGCTTAAACGTGATGAGCTTTGCTTTGTAGCGCGCGTTTTGCTCTCCGCTTTATGGTGCTTTTTTTTTTTTTTGTTCCAAATTCACTGTTCTCCCGCCGCTGCCCCGGCGGTTTACTCACTCTAGGCCGTGGTGCAGTTAAAGCGCGAGGCTCCGCAGTGCAAACACATTTTCTGTCTCTCAATTGGTCCCTCGGTGTCGCAGCGGCAGCGGAGAGACACTTGGACGGAAGAAAAGAAGGGGGGGAAAAGGGAGTTGGGTTTTTTTGTTGTTTTTTTTTGCTATTTCGTTAGAACTACTCCAGCTCCAAATCAGCGCTCTGCGGCCCTACTTTTAGTGGGCTTTTTTTTCTGTTTTCTTTTTTTTTTTTAAAGAGGCCTCCGCTGGAAAGTGTGACTGGAGGCTGAATCGGCAGCTCCAGCTCAGCGGCACCGCTCATGAAAATTCATTCGCGAGTACCTGCGCAGAGGTCAAACCAAAAAAGTTTCGGGAAATTGCTGCCAAGACGTCTCCCCCTCCGACTGGATTTTTTTTTTTTTTTAAACTCTCTCTCTCTCATGTTTGCCACGGAGATACAGGTCCCATTTGGTTCCAGTTACAGAACGGACACGAACGGAGAGGGAAGGGGGGAAAAAAACGCATCTCCAGACGGATGAAAAAGACTTTGCGTGAATATATATCTGTGTGTGTGTGTGTGTGTGTGTGCGAGTTCGCACATGTTTCCTGATGTATGCGGGCGCACATGTCGCCCCCCCCCCTCCACTCTGAGAATGTTAAAAAAGAAAAGAAAAGACAATGAGCCGTTTATGACGGCGGCGCTCCGGCGTCTCCGTCTCTCCGTGCGCAGAGTCGATGGGTGGTGGTGGTGGGTGGAGGGCTTGCGGGGGGCACTTGTACCAGCAGCTGGCGGATCGCACACCCAAAGAGATGAAAAGCGCCTCTGCTCTCCTCTGCGACTCAGGCCGGACCAGCGCCGACCAGCACTGATGGAACCTTTTAAGAGCGGCTGAGCTTCGCAGCCAGTGGGGGGAAAACACGGCCAGGCCCTGCTCCCCACCACCACCCCACCCACCCCAGCGGGGAGGCGGGAGGGTCGGGGGGCTGATGTCATATCCCAGCTGTTAGCTCAATCAGAGAGCAGGTCTTCCAGCACCCCCCCACCACTCCTCCCTTGGCGCGACGCATTCCACCTCACACGCAGTTGCTGTTCGTGAAGCTGTTTTTTGTTTTTTTTTCGCCTCCTTTTCAAGGTCCAGTCTGTACAATTTGACCTGATTTATGATTTTTGTATTGGTAAAAGCTTAATATACAGCCCGTAAATACATTCATAAAAGTGTATAGTCACAGTACAATAAAAGTAATTTGGTTTTCCTACCCAATATAACTCATATTTATATATATACAGGAATATAAATAGAGCCAGAGTCTTGCTCACAGTTAGTTGCACTACCGCCATATGTGCCGCCATATTTCTAAGGAAGCCCACTGTGGACAATCCATCCCGCCTGACAGTGCGTTTCGATACTTGGGGTGACTGCTCACGTCCTCAAATAGACCGGCGAAGAAGAAGGTGGGCAAGGTATCCAGGTTTGTGTGCGCCGCAGGCCACCGTAGTTCACTGGCAAGCTCGGTAGAGTCGCAAGGGTGAGTGAATGAGCGCTGCAATATACAATCTGACCACTGGATGGCGGAATTTTACAGACTGTACCACCGTCCACTGCTGCTGTCATCCGTGACCCCCCAACTCCAACCACTAGTCCTGACCCCCACCTCCCCGCCCGTCCGGGGTCTCCCAGGGACCGGCCGGGTTTATAAAGAGCCGCGGCTCCATCAGCACATGCGGCTCCTCCCGCCGCCCTTGTTGCCGCCGGTCCATCAGTGCTTCCCCTCTGGCAGCGGGCGACGCTGCCCTGCAGCTGTCGGGAGGCTTTTCTCTTCCACACATGTCGTCTTAATAGCGGCACCCGCCCCTCTGTTTAGCGGCCCGTCTTTCAGCGAGCGCACCTTAAGCATTTCTGTTTGATGATGTCGCCTTTTAGCGGGTTTCTCGCCGCTCGGCCCGATTGCCCCACCCCCCCCTCTCAGCCCTGCTCTCACACTCGCTCCCCCCCCTCACAGATCCCACTTCTTCTCTCCCCTCCGAGCGGAATGTTGACTGCGCGTCACCGACTGTTGCCGTCCTCTTCTGTCAACGGCCATTTTTCGCGGGCTTCCCTCTCGAGCGAGATGGGACGCCACATGCTACACTCGCTAGCGCACACGCACGCTCTGTGTTTTTTTTTTTTTTTTTGACAGCCAACCGGCCGTGAGTGACTGCCGCGAATTTTACTGCGCGAGTCTGTCCCGGAGAGACTCTTCTCAGGGCAGAGCGGCCAAACGCCGAGTCGATCCTCGCTCTGCCCGTCTGCCTCTCCGTAGCCCTGGGCAAGGTAAGACATGCTAGCGCGCGTTGACGCGCAGCACCAGAGGCGGCAGAGATGAGAGCAGGACAGCAACAGGATGGACAAAATGACAGGCGCAGGCGCACCCAGGGCCGCCGAAGGTTGAGGAAATGCGGAAGCTGCAGGTTTTGGAGGGCGGTGGGGGGGGCAACAACTCTTTACACGTCGACGTGGTTTATTCGCCTTTTGAAAATAACGAATGGGGCCGCTGTTGGTGTTGTTCTCATTGCCGTTTCCTCTCTCCGCGTCGTTAAGCATTCAGCAGGCGACACTCGGCAGAGTGTCACAGAGGAGCCTCAGCGGCGGCTTGATTGGGAATCACACATCTCGCAGAGAAGAAGAGTTCACCCATTTACACCGAGGCTCCTTGACAGTCGCTGAAAAAATAAGAGGAGACTATTATTATTATTTTAATTATGCTCCTTTTTTTGTTTCATTCTCCCTCAAAGCTGAGAGTCGGTGGAGGTGTGCGTCTGTGTGTGTGTGTCTAGTGTGTGTCAGCTGGCACCCCAGCGATCCTCTCGGCAGGTACAAAAGCCGGCGCGTTCAGGAAATGGCTCTTATTAAAGTCAATACACACACATATTCCCAATGCATAATTTATGGACACTTCTGTAGCATTAGAAGCGAGCACTTGAGAATAGACGTGCAAAAAAAAACTACGACACTTCGGGTTGACGGGGTGTGAGGGGAGGGTTTGAGTAGATTTCAAAGGGGTTCGGAATAAAGTTGCACAAAATATGCCAAAATCAGGCGGTGGAAGAAAAGTCTGTGGTTTTTCTTGTGCAAAACTTGAGCGCTTTTTCGGAAAATGTCCATAAAACACGATTGTGAAACGACTGCGTTTCCCTCGGAGGGACGGCGTGCCTGGTTCTCAGCGGCGGCTCGGTGGATGTTCTGAATGTTTCGCGGCTTTCCGTCCAAGGCGACAGCTGCGCTCGGCGTCATCAAGCTGTCGGCAACTTTTGCCGAGGCCACTTTCCTCAGTCGGAGCCCTCAAATTGAGAGCTTCACGTTTTTTTTTTTGGTTTTTACGTTTGTTTTATTTTTTTCTCGCTGCCTTGCTAGCCTCTGGAAGCCCCTCTGCCTTTTGTTTGCACACTGTCTCTGTGTCTCTTGGACATTTGGTACCCTTTCATGCACACTTGACATTCAACTGCTACTCAGAACATTTCACCGTCCCAAAACAGCAACAGTTGGATTTTCAGAATTGCACCTCTGTCCAGATTTTCCAGGAACTCGATACTGAATATTCTCATACTAACTGGACTTTAGGGGAAATCTTTGGAAATGCAAATTGGGCTTTTTCTCAGTTGCAGTTTTTCTCTCCTGGTGACAAACTGACCTCTTCCTTCGTTGCACATGGTGCTTTTAAAGACCCTCCGTAGCCAAAGTCCTCTCCCTCGTTCACTCTCACGCATGGACGCAAAAAAAAAAAAATCGTGCACGAGAGGAGCAGCAGGGGAGAAGAAAAAGGGCAATTTGTCCATGCAGGCTGTTTCATGTTGCAGCAATCGGAATATTGACACAGCTGCACGGAAACTAACAGAACCAAAGGTGGAATATTTGTTTTCATCAGCCATGGGAATGGCCTTAATTGTCTTTTTCAGAAAAAGGAGAAAAACCGTCTGACTGACACTCGAGTTCTGAGATTCTTTCTTGTGCACCGTCTGACCGAATCTTTAACAATTTGTCTTGGACGTTTGAAAAAGGACAAAAAAAAAAAAAAAACAGTTATAAATAGCATTTGAGACGATTTGGACTTTTGGTGAGAAGTTATAAACACAAACAACAAAAAAAAAACTCCAGCTCTCCTCTCACATGTCCGAGGTGTCAGACAACAGGTTAATGGGGCAAAACAACTCAATTTAATAAGTCAACAGTTTGTGGTTCCCATCATTAGCCGCGTAGCCAAGCAGGTCAGAATATTGCACATTCCAGACTAAAGCGGGCCATCTGGCGCCCGAGTGCACAAAACATCTCTTTCACATTAAGTGTTTATTGTTTTCTCAGATTGATGCCGTTAATATCGGCCTTTCAGGATGACAGATTAGCATCACCTCCTAATCAGCACTATTAGGAGATAAATATCAGTAATTTAATCACGGCGGCAATTGCTTTTACAATAATAAGATTTACAAATGCGGGTGATTAAGTCATTAGCTTACATCTCTGAAGATTACAATCCCCTGGACTTTTGGGGGCATCTGGCTCTGTGAAGATTACACAGTTCCACTTCACTCCTTCGCATTTTTGTGAATGAGATCTGCGCGGCCGACCGGAGCGTGAAACGGTCGGCAAATGACCCCCGGAATCCCTCCTGAGCAGTTATTTATTTATTTATTTGTTTGTTTTATTTGTTTAGCCCACACCGCTTTCCAAGCCAACGTGCACCGCTAGCTCCGCCCCGGCGCGCACGTTTAACGTTTGGACGATAGAAAAATTACGCATGCTTGAAAGGCTGAAGTAAAGGCCGGGGGGCCTCTGTGCGAAAACTCGGCGCGAAGCTCTCAAGGACTCCTTTGTTGCTCCTGGTGGTTCGCTGCGTTTTTTTTTTTAGAGCTCTGCATTTTTTATTCGCTCCGTAATTTGTCAGTTAGCGTTAATTTCCTTAAACGCAACATAAAAGGAGCGCGGTGCAGGGCCGAAAGAAAAAATTAAAAGGGGAGTTGGGTGGGGGGGCGGTGGAGGAAAAAAAAAAAAAATCATAAAAACAGCAGAGAAATCAGGCAAATTGCTTCCATGTGTGCGCGGCTGCCAGAGGTAAAGGAAGCAGGAGAGCCGCCTAAACGCCCCTGACCTGCCCAGACTGGGCCAATTCAGTTTGAAAGGGCCGGCTCTCTAATGAAGGCCTAATTTTTATTGCCACTCGATTGACTTCAAAGCCGCCCGGGACGCCAAACATAATTTCACTGGAGGTATTTTCAGGTGCAGTGCAAATAGTTCATAAATAATTTCCCCATTAGTCCAGACGCTGCAGTATTTTGGCTGAATGTTTGTCTGTTCGCTCCTTTTTTTTTTTTTTGCCCCCGCAAGGCTCCGCCCTCCTTCGGTCCTGGACACGCCCCCCCACCTCTAACCTTGCACTTCCAGTGGTGGGGTGGGAGGGCTTAAGGAGTCAAACGCCGCTTAGCAAGCCCCGCTTTTTGGCCTTCCGCTGGCGAGGAGCCCCCCCCACCGTCGGCAAGACGCGGCTTCAGCCATTACAGGATTAGTGAATTAAAATAAATCCCACCCCGAGAGGCCCGACCGTCGCCGGCTTATTGCTCGTGACCGCGCTGTCACTTTGAATGTCTACCGGTTATTGGCTGTGGAGCGCCGTGTGATGATGTGCGGCGGCGCCGCGGTCAGACGGTTTTTAAAAGTTTTGTTTTAAGATTTCAGGAAGATTGAACCCAAGCACGAGACATCTCCAAGCACACATGGTGTTTTTTATTATTATGCTGTTATATTAGATTGTATATTGTTATTATATTGCTAACCATCCTGGTTTTGTTGCGTTTTGTTGGTTTTTATAAAAGATGGGGCGCTGTATATGAATTTCGGTTTTGCCTTGATAAGATTAATATTGTGTGATTAAAGTGGAGAGTGAGAGAGTGACATTGAGTGAGATCTAGAGTGATTATGAGTGTGTGGGTGAGTGTTTGCGTTGCCCTTCAGTTTCAACATGACTAAGTGTCAAAAAACATCAATGCAATGAATGCAAAGGTCTTTAATGGAAGAAAAAAACATTGGTTTCTTCAAAGGTCCCATATTGAACCACTCACAGGTATCAAGTGTGATCGCTTCTCCCACCAGGACTGTTTGGGTGTCTGGAAAGTAGCACATTTAGCCCTCTTTTTACAGCCTCCTGCTGAGACTAATTTTCTCCCACATATTTGGAAGGCAACAAAAGCAACACCTGCCAGCGGTATCGCCGAGGTAGGAGTGCCGTCCATGACATCACAAAGGGCTGATTTCAGTCTTCTGTAAAGTGAAGTGAAGGATGGACTTTTCTGACATCTTGTTCAGGTTACTGAACGTCAGCAGATGCGTATTACTGTACAACATTCATAAAGTGCGACCTTGAAACGATCCCTTAGCACGACAATTTTTTTTAACGTCAGGTTTCCTCTTTGACGGATGACCTCACTTCCTGTTTGTCAAACTGTGAGCCCAAAAGCGCTGCATCTGGCGGGGAGATTTTTTTCCAATAAGCATAATCAGGCTCTCACATTACCTCACAGCGTTCATTAGCGTTAGCCGTGGCTAGCCTCTTCTGTGGCTAGGAAGAGGGGGAGGGCCAGGGAAGAGGGAGAAGGGGGGGCATTCAGAATGCGGCGTATTCTGTCAAATCAGCTTTTTAATGAACAGTGAAAGCCTCCCAGGATCCTGCAATCACAAGTCTAATTCAAAACAAACTAATACTAATAATAATGAAAGAAAAAAGATTTGGTGCCATCAAAGCACACATGGTTCCCATTTCCCTCCGAGAGCTGGCGGAGGGCTCGCAGGGCCGTGCCTGGACTTAACGGGCTGTTTAAGTAGTTTTTTCCGTTGCTCTCTGTGAAGAAGTTTTTTTTTTCTTCTTTTCTTTGTTTTTTTTTCGCTCTCTTTTTTTCGGGAGTTAAAAGAATAACGAGACATGATGCATCTCTTGATTGGCAATAACGCGGTGAGACGTCTCGGGACGAAAACTGGAAGCTGAGTGCCCATTAACCCCCCTACCCATCCACCCCCCCAGATGTCCCCCCCTCCACCCGCCCAACATAAATCCCTTCCTTCCTTTTGTACATTTTAGACGTTATTATTGGTCCGTAATCGTGTTTCCCCTCCCTGCAGCGAAAGAGATTCTCTGAGGGGGGGTTGGTGGGATGGCGGGGTGGCACTTCTTCATTTTTAAGCAGGAAGGTATTCCTCAATAAACTGGAGTGTTGTTCTCGTTGCGACCTAACAAGTTTAATGTGAAAACAGCCCATAAATCCCGGCGGCGATGACTGATTGCGCTCAGCTCCGTCCCTCTCCTCCCGCTTCCGTCCTTCTGCTTGTTGTCTGTAGCCATTTAGCCGCCTGAGTGGCTCCGTCTACCGTCGGCCAATAGTACGTCTGCGCTTTTGAGGTGCGGCTGATGATACGGAAGTTCTTCAACGTCGAGTTCCTGAAAATCAGGAGTGTAAATTGCACGTCATTAAAATAAATAAAATAAATAAATGTTGGCTTTTTTTTATTCATACACTGTCCCTCAAAACATCCCTGCTTACTCCACCATCAGTTCATGCTCAAAAAAAGGGCGGCGCGTTAAGCATGATGGATTACCTTTGACAAGAAAACAGATGGAATCAATATAATTCATTACCCCCTTTGAAGACGAAGAGAACACAAAGTCATTCTTTGACCGTGTCTATCTATTTATTTTTTTGCTAGAAATCGGGCGTTTTAGCGCGTCTCAACATCGGAGAACAAAACTCCCCCGATTTGTTGTGATTTCTTTAATCCGTCTGTCAGAAGCCGTCAGGGCCACGTGTTGCGCCGCGGCCACGAGCTCCTCCACCTGAACGCGGCCGTCCTGTTTCCGCTCAAGATAAGAAACGGCCTGGCAAAATAATTTGCGGCATTTTTGGTTTCGCATTTTGTGAAAACTCTTTCAAAACTTTTTTGTTTAGATTAAACAATGAGTCAAATTTGTTGACATTATACATCCTTTACAACAAAATCGTGAGATCAGGATTTAGTTTGACTATAGTTTACTGCCACTTTAGGCCAAGCTGACTTATTAAGTGTCTAGTGATTAAAAAAACAAACAAACAAAAAAAAAACCCAGTTTTGCGTCTCCATGGAACATTTTGATGTGCACTAAGAAGAAATGCATGTTAGAAATTTAAAGAATCTGAATAAATCCCCAAAAGAATTCTCAAAAAATAAAATAAGAATTGGTATGCCAAAGTGCAAAACATTCTTGCGTCTTTGAGGACGTTTCCGAAACAAGAAGTGAAACACCTCCTTTAAAAGTTCCGCCTGGACGGACGAGAGACAAAGTTTTCCTCGCCCTCACTTATGGGGAAAAAAAAACCCAGCCAGTCATGACAGTGTTTCTTGGAAGCCTCTTTCCAATCTTCTGCTCGTTCTGTTTCCATCCAGCGGCCACGTAGCGCCGGCCGATGACGTAGCTGCACTTTACGCGTAATTCACATCAAATCACTTAAAAACAAAAAACAACACGACTGTCTTACCTATTCCAGACTGTGACAGACTATGCCAATGTGCCAATCACATCACCCGCTGAAATATATATGTATTTGTCTACGATGGGTCCGTGTAAAATCCAACCAATCTTACTTTAAAAAAAAAAAAAAGTTTGAGTCTAAACTGCCTTACAAAACTTGCAAAGTTTCTCTTTTGGGGTAAATAGTCTGCAATAATCGCTGCAAAAGGGAGCTCACAAACGAGCGTCCATAAACTAATTCCAGGGGCGTTAATGAGCGAATTGTGCATCTCTCTCTTTGTCTTTTTCCCAGTGTAATCCGGTTATTGAGCGGCGGGACGAGCGCCGCGCTGAGTGATCATTCATAAGAACGGTGGGGATAAATGGGGGCCGCGTTAACCAGCTGCGTCTCACGCCGCCCGCCGCCGTGTTTGTCCCTGTCAGCCGGCTGTTTGGGCTCTGATCAATAACCCGAGACGGATGCGCGGCGCGATTCGCGGCTACGGCCTGCTCTGATCCTTCCCCCCCCCACCACCACCACCACCACCCCCACGCACACAAACCTCCATTAATGAGCTGTTATTGGAAGAAAAGAGGGCCCTCGGTGTCTGTTAAACACACACGGGCCTCCTTAATGAGCTCTCCTTCTCTGGCTGCACACACACACACACACACACACACACACACACACACACACACACACACACACACACACACACACACACACACACACACACACACACACACACACACACACACACACACACCCCTGAAGCCCAGCGTTGCAAGCAGAGTGCCATTGTTGGGGAAGCGTGACCTCGTCTCGACTGCAGCCCTCGTGTTGTTCCTCGAAGAGAAATAAAAAGCACCTGCCCAGGTTCGGGATGGAGCGGCTCCACTAAGTTGGGGAGGTCCGGGAGGTTTTTGATGGATGTGGAAGCGTCCACACCGGCTCTCTGCACTTTACCGGGGAACCTAATCGGAGCCCCGGGAGGCTCCTCGCCGCGTCCTTCATCCAATCCGGCCAACGTCCAACAGGAAATGAGGGCGGTTCGGGGGTTGGGTGGGTGTTGGGTGGTGTCGGGGGGGGGGGGGTAAAAAACGCGGTGCTCGCCCCGCAGAGCAGACGTATGAAAAAGACGGGATCCAACCATAACACTCAATGGATGACTGATAGCGAAAGCGTCGCTCGCCAAGAAACACATTTTCTCTGTCTTTTCTCGCAGTTTCTTTCATTCCTCGACATAAATCAGTTTGTCTGAAGCCAACACACCGAGCAAAAAAAAAAAATTTACAACCAGGAATTACTGTGATCTCCAGAAACCATTTCAGTTCAAAGAACACTTTAAAAAGTTCGGGAGGGGAGCGGGGGAGCGGGACGGGGGGGAGGCGAGGGTCGGTCGGCTTTTGTCTTTGAGTGGGAGGGGGGGATAGGGGATGGTGGGGGAAAGCCATTAGATATTCCGGACATAATTAATCGGGGGGCGGGGGGGGGAGCAGCACAATCCGATCCGCATCAAAAGGCCGGCGAAATTTCCGGATATCTCCTCCTTCATTTTCCGCTAACACTTTCTAATCATAAATAATCACGCGGCAAAAAAAAAAAAAAAAAAAAAAAGACAGTCAATTAGATTCGTCTCCAAAGTCCCGGGCATTATGGGGTGGAAAAAAAAGAAAAAGAAAAAGAAAAAGACATTCCTCCGGTCCTTCGCTAACTATCCAGCTAAAGCTTAATTGCTCTCTGGTGACTCCGTATCAGTTGCGAGCTCGGGCTCTAAGCGGCCTTATTAGGGATTTTCAGAGCGCACCAGGTTTTTTTTTTTCTTCCTTCGGACCGGCCGCTCGCAAAGGGCGAGAGCGGGATCACGCATAGGCAACGCACGGAGATTAGATCGGCCCGCTGTTTTGATTATTGTGCGACGTGTTGTGAAGTTATCGGCGGCGGCGGAGTAATGATGTCTGGAGTTTGTGCCTGCAGATTTTTGTCAGATTTTTTTTTCCCTGTCTTTTTTTTTTTTTTTTTCTCCCGTCACGCACACACATTTTTTTTCGCGAAGGCCCTCTGATGCCGGCCGAGAGAATCCGCGGCTCTGCGGTCTTGATACGTCATTAAACTTGCATGTTTAATCCATTAAACGGGTCGGCCGCGTCTTCTTGCAGTGGTACGAGAAGAAAAATATCCTTCGCTTCCCTTTTTTCCTCTCTTTCACTTGCCCTCTCTTTCTGTCTTTCTTTCATTATTAGCATCCCCATTATGCCCCTCAGCCAAGCGTTTGGAGAACTGGCTGTTCATCCAGACGTCTGCTCGCTGCCGTGGCAAAACAATAGACGCGCCGTCGCATCCGCGTGACAGCCAAGTTCAAAACTCTGGAGGAAAACATTCCTTTAACAAGGTTATAAAATAAGCAAATACAATTCTGTCCAGACATTATTGCCAACGTGACTGTGTCGGAGACTGTGCATCCTAAATACCTGAACAGACCTAAATTAAGGACATTTAGTTCAGTCTAATTGTGCTTGATTGCGATGGGATTCACCAAAAGACGTCTTGGAAATGTTTGTTTTCTTGGTAGAATCATTGACAGAAAGAGTCTCGGCACTTGGTGAAAAGCAAATCATCTGACAAAATACATGACACCTGTGGAGGGCAGGCAGTGTGGCCAGTGGTGCATCATGGGAAACGAAGTCCCTGTATTAAAGCTATAATGCTTTAAACGAGAAGTTCAGGGACAGCCATGAAACCAAAACCATATTTTGCAATGTTTTATGACATTAAATTACAACTGATAGCTGCATTTTTTTTTGTAACTTGTGGCATCTTCTCTCTAGGACTTATCCTTTTTTGAAAGTTCCGACGAGACCTCTTGCAAAAATTTAGCAAAAAAACAAAAACAATCGTGGATCTTTGCCAGGTCCAGTTGGCCGATCCAGGCTGCTTGCGCACGTCTCTCATATTGACTCTCTGAGAGCGCAGCGTGACACTTTAAGCTTCTTCTCTCATCGGGGCCACCACGCTGAAACCACAATTACCACCTAGCTGTTGCGCGACAGCTTTCAAAACACGTCCGACGGCAACTGCGCCGAAAACTGCTGGCGTGAAACTCGACACCTCCCCCCCCGTCGGCGGATTCCAGCATTTATCGCACGTTTCTGCTCAAAGACGCCACATCAGATTCCCAGACCTCCACGGAGCAGCGCCGAACCTCGGCACCGTGAGTGAGCCGGGTTCGGTCCGACGGAGGTGTGGGCGAGTTGCTGACAGGTGACGGAATGAGAGAACCCGCTTGGAGAGAAATTCCTGAACCTCCCTGATTTCTGTTTCTTCCCGCGCCAGCGAGTGAGATTCCGGCAGAAGGGCTTCTCTCCCCTCGTCGTGCCCTCCCCCCGCCCCGACCGCTCCCACCCCCCTCCTCCCCCCCCCGGTGAAAGAAATTGCGTTGACCTCTTCCATCCATTGCTTCCATATGCGGGCAGTTATCTCTCTTGCAAATGGAAATGAGACCCAAAATTGCAACAAATGGGGCCATGCCACTGGATGCAGATGTTCCTGCGCCGCTCCTCGCCCAGAGTACACATGCCCGATCAAATTAACTTTAACCCCTCCGCTGACAGAACAGACGTCTCTTTTATCAACCCCACCTCCCCTTCGCCGCCACCAGCACTCCCCCGCAATTTGTTTTCCAGTTTCTCGGGGCCCGAGGAGCGACTGTAACGTCAGCGCGTTGCAAATGCAAAGTGATGCTATCAAACACCTGGTCGGTGGGACGAGTGTCACCCCCCTCGCCTGGGTGAGGGTCTCCCGTCTTCTGAGCCCCACTCCCCCGCCACCACCCTCCCAGGCCTGGACCCATTTTGACCCCCCGGTCAGTTCCCTCTCCTTTGAGCTCTACTCTCTCTGCCGGCCGTTTGACGGAAAACACCTGCTTGCGAGGGCGATTTTTTTTCTTCTTCTTTTTTTTCCAGTTTGGTGGGGTGAGTGGGGTGGCGGAGGCTGAGAAGGCGTAGTGATGGAGGGATGAAAGAAGAGTGGGTGAGTGGCCGCGGGGAGGGGGGGTGAGAGGGAACTTGCTAAGAGGCTAACAGGTGCTTCCTCCGTGGGACTCTGGGAACGGCGAGGTAATGTATGTAAATGGAAGCCGAGACGACTCGGTGCCCATATCCCTTCATCAGGTGCACCGCCACCCCCACCTTTCCAGCAATAAGAAAAGCCATATAAAAGCGACCTCGCAGATAATTTGCCAAATTGGTTAAATGCTGCTGAGAGCCTGGAGTGTTAATATGCGTCTGTTCGAGCAGCGGGGAGGCAGCGGCGATGACACACAGCACACATGTTTTTTTGAGAAAGTTGCTGGGAAACTGGTTTTCCCTCCGTTACGCTACATTGCAGTGCACTTGCTGCAATACGATCAGGCGCACTCGCACGCTGCTCGTTGCACTAATTTGCACAAGGACGGGACAGTCACATACTGTAGCGGGTTTTACGCAAATGGACAGCGTTTTGTTTGCAGCGCCATTTCTTCTCTGACCTCTTTGAACAGTGAATTGGAAACCTGAAAGGTCCAGTGTGTAAAATTTGACTTGATTTATGATTTTTATATTTGTTAAAGCTTAACATAGTGTTCATAAATACATTCATAAGAGTGGGTACTCGCAGTACAATAAAAATAAAATACATAGAGCAAGAGTTTTGCTCCTAATTAGCTGCTAGTTAGCTGCTCTTGCACAGCTATTTTTTAAAGGAAGTCCACCTGACAGTTCCCCAAATACGAAACGTGGTGTCAGATGGGCTTCCTTAAATACCACACTTCCTTAAAAATTCAACACACTGGACCTTTAAACCACGTTTTATTCCAGCAAAACATGCAACCAAACATTGCAGTCCGAGAGCGTTAGCTAGCTAGTGAATACCAGCGTTAGCCAGCTGGCTAATTCCATTTGGCCTGTTCCACTGCCTCTCTGACTTAATTTATGGCCCAATCCCAGTGTGAGAGCAGTGAAAAAGCACTACCCCGATCAAAAATGTTAAGCACACTGCAGAAGTATGAGACTTTATCGCTTGGCAAAGCGAGCCCTTCTGTCTTCCCCCATACGCTAGCATCTGCTGCACTTTAGGCACTTTGATTGTGGCTAATGAGCGTTTCAGAACCTCGGTCCCACATCCATCTCACTCCTAAGGGGGGAAAAAAAATGTCACCAGAAAAGCCGGTTCCTCCCTCTGCGCGTCCGCCAGGCCTGGCCTGGTCTCACTCTGCAGCACAACACCGTGACTGAATCCAACCCGTCGTTCGTACGGCTGTCAGCTTGATGCGCACAAATATTACGTACAGGCAGAGAGGCATTCGCAATTGGAACATACAGGTGATAACTTATTTGGCCCGGGTCTATTCCTGGTCCAGGGCTAATGAGGAGCAGGTGAGTGGCTGTTGCTTTAATCAAGTGGAAAGTCGGCCGCATACAGATTTGCAGCTTGTTGAAAGGCCAGTCGTACACATGGACTTCATTATGGGGTTAGGGGAAAATCAGTCAAGAACAATTGTTTTCCCACTCGCAGCTAAAGTGGAAGAGGTTCTCTCTCTCTCTCTCTCTCTCTCTGTTTCTGCCGCTCGCTCTTTTCCCTCTTGTCTCACACACCAACGCTGAACTTCACATGTGCAGAAAGGAGGACAGAGTAGCAAATCATTTTATCCTGCTCGAGATCAGGAGGGCCAAGTTTGCTACACACAGTGCAAAATAAATACAAAATTATATTTACTTAAACTATGCTATTTAGGGAATATCCAATTTTTCACTTTCCCAACATCTCACCCGCTCGCTGCCTTTACATTTTTGTAATTAAATAATTTCCAATTTATTCCACAAATCTGAGAGAAAGTAAAACTAATTTGCCAACTGTCATCAGCATTCTTGGAAAAATAAGAAATCCCATGGTTGGGTTTTTCTTTGTTATTAACAGTAATTTGCAAATAAATATTTATAGAATTATTACACATATGACAGCTGCTCAGAAATATTCCTAATTCAATTTCCTGAAAACTGCGCGGACCAAATCCTGGCAGGAGACGCTGACTAAATACCTTGGCAGGAGACGCGCACATCTGCGAGAGCCGTTCGCCATTTTTATTATTCAATATATCTCTTCAAATGATACTTTACGTCCTCTGTTTGTTTCCTCGCAGACGACAAGTGGGGACGGTTCCTGTTGCAGGCGGTCGTGTCTGTTTCCATGTAATAATTACCCATTATGCTGTGGTGAATACATGTTTTTCAGCAAAGATTAAAATATTGTGGAAAAGAGGGAAACAGAGTAAAGAGCGCCGCCTCCTTTTAAATCTTATTTCTTGAGGCCTTTTTTAATTTACTTACTGAGTTTTTTTTAATTTGTAAATTAATCTCCTCTCGCATTGCTAATTCAAAAACCTTTACCCTGATTTTGAAGTATAGCGAAGCAGGAATTTCACACATTAAAACTAATGCAAGCTTGACACTAAGTAGTGAAAACGGAGTGTAATTTACTGGAGAAGTCCCGCTGAATTACTCTGAAAACGCCATTCATTTCACGCACATAAAAACAACATGCTTCTTTTTTTTCCCAGTTTAACTTAATTTGTTTTCTGCAGCCGGCATGAGTGAGCGCTTTCAAAAAAAAAAAAAAGAAGAAAAAAAACAACCTGTTACACAAAATTAATTGAAACTGGGCGAGCCAGATTTGTCTCTCGATGAATCAAGCTTTGAGTGACTCAAGTGAAACAAACAAAGAGGGAACAAATTGCGCCGGCGGGCCACAAAGAGCCGCTGTCGATTTATGGACCGCTGGGGAGGCATAAAGGCACATTCACGCAGATTATTCAAACAATCCAGACAAATGAGCAAATAACTTTGCGTTAGTCGTGACGGGAGACTTACAGCGGCGCAAGTCTCCTCGCTTCCAGGTCGGATGGAGCAATTTTTTTTATTTTTGAAGAATTATGGCATCCAGGGCCGAGGTGAAACTGAGAAGCCTGTGTTTTTTAAAAGGCCGGCGTCTGCACTTGATGAATAGCCGCAAATATGTTTTAAATACGACATGTCAGCCCCCGGGAGCAAATAGGCGCTTTAATGTTCAGCGTATCGGCTTTAAATCCCAACGTTTTTCCCCACTGATTGATGGACGCGGCCGCCGCTGCTTACACTGGCTCTGGAAGTGCACACGGAGCGACGCGGTGGAATAATTCAGGGGGAAATTCATAATAAATAAGACGAGTGAGTTGCCATCTCAAACCATTACATTTCCAAGATCCACTTTTATTTGTTATGTTGCCTTGACAGAGACGGAACCTGAATATGTAACAGGCTAATTTTTGGGAAGGGTATTTTTTTTTTTCTTTTCTTTTTTTAATTTATGGAAGTAAAAGCACATATGAAACCCGCGGAGAAAAAAAAAAAAAAAAAAATCCTCGTCCGTCTTCGTTTCTCCTCAAAGACGTTTCATCTTGTGAATCCCAGCAAGCCCCGGCAAGGCCACACGGCTCCCCGCTCAGAGCTCCTTACTCATGCAAACCAAATCACTTTGTGCAAAAGCGAGCGCGTTCGTCGAGGTAAACACAGCCCTCGACAAACTCACTTTGCGTTTGGTGGTTGCCGTTTTTTTTCCCTTCTTCTTCTTCTTTCCCTCTCCGTCTTCTCCTTCCTCTTCTTTTGAAAGCGCTTGTATTCGCGAGAGGCCGAGCGCGGGAGGAGCAGCCAGTCCAAACTCTAATGACTTTTCAGTACTTGGGAAATCACAAGGCTTTACCCACGAACTTTTTCCGGGGTGAAGTGCAGAGGAAGTGTGTGGGTGAGGCAGAGGAGGAAGAGACAGCGAGAGAGAGAGAGAAAAAAAATAAAAAAATAAAAAACTCCACGGCGCCGTCCCAAAAAGTTTTGCTAAAACTCAACTCGACCCGGGTGGCTCCCTCGTCTGCGAGGCTTCCCGCTGAACTTCGGAAGGTCATCGTGGAGCGAGGCGCGGGGGTAGGGGCGGGGGGGGCGTCTTTTGCATAAAACTTCGGCGGGGGCCCCGACGCCGTGACAGAGCCGCTTAGCGCGTGGCTCCTCTGACAGGGTCCCATCAGCACCCATTACGCCCGGCCGTGTCACCCGTGTCGACTCCGCTTCCTCGCCACGGCCGCCAAAAGCAGGTGACAGGAGGAGTTACTGTCACGAAGGGGGCGCCTGTGAGCAGCCCGTCCACCGGCTGTCACCTGCTGGAAAAATATGCCGAAAGAGGCGCAATAACAAGGAGTGTTTGGTCATCGCCGCAGAGCAGAGCAGGGAACAATTAAGACTGTTTTCTCTTTTTTTGCTTTCTTTTAGTATGAAGGCTGTTAAGTCGTTTGGGAGACACACCTGTACGGAGCCGGCGGCCGGCGTGGGAGCGCGAGGAGAACTTCTGTTTGACCTCTGACCCCTGCCCCGCCGCCACGGCTTCAAAGTGTGAAGGCTCGTCGGGGGCGGGGGGAGTCGAGCAATTAAGTCGACACTAGTTAGCCGCGACGGGGGGGAAACGCGATAGCTGTGAGACGCGTCGGGGGGGACGGAGATCTGCGCGGTTGTTGGAGGACAACAAGTTAAAAACGACCGAACCACCCAAAGGTGAAGTTGCGGATCAAATAAAAGCAGCTACAGGCTCTGCGGTTTTAGAGCCACCGTGGCCCTGAAAGGCCCAGTGTGCAACATCTAATAATGGCAATAAAAGAAACTGAAAAAAAAAACACTTTTAAACATCCTTAAAATAATAATAATGAATGTTGTGTTTCATTTGTTAATAGTAATGATAATAAGTATTTATATTTGGAAAAGGAGGTTTTATTGTTCTACCAAGTGTCTACAGTTGAAACTGGATCTGCCCTGTTTTACGATTTTACCAGTGATTCGATGCTGCAGCACCCCCTATGGGCAAGGGGCTATGGTGGTAAAGCAAACAAAGTATTTTCTTTCTCTTTTATATTTGCATTAATATTTCTGATGAGTTCTGTCTTCGACAAACACAGTAATACGTGGCCTAGATAACCTGAGGGATTCCTCAACAACAACAATAGAAGAAGAGAAGTAATAATGTGTGTGTGTGCGTGTGTTAAACACTACCATCAGTTCTTCTTAAGCTCCCCTCTGTATTTTCTTGTTTGATTTAAGGGCCTTATTATATTAAACAGTCGCCTACAGCACAATATTGAATCTTTCTGCGCTGAGATGATGTCATTGTCCCGTCTCTGCAGCACCCCTAACACTGAACGCCTCCCACCGACCCCTGATGCCCTCTCCCTCCTCCCCCTCAACATTACAGCTAGTTCGAGGAAGCTGTGAGACCAAGTGGAACCTGAAGGAACAGGGAGTGACTGGTGGCAATATGCTTCCTGACCATTAGGCGCTGCTAAATCTCAAACATTGAGCCTTTAATGTCGTCGCCAGTCGGTGCGGCAGCAGTTTCAGACAGCAGAAGAGTTTCCGACCCAATTCAGTTGTGTTCAAAGCAACAGTTCATGACTGCAAGGTTAACCAACATACTCCAGATTGCACCACGATTCTTAAGTCTGCAAGAAGGCAGTAAGAATCAGCACTGAAATGTACAGGAAGTCAGTGAACAGAAGCCAGAACCGGCGCAGAAAGACTTAAACAGACGAGGAAGGGGAGGCTGATATTAAGGCCGAGCAAAGTTAAACCTAATTGGAGAACGATATTAACAGGCTGTAAAAATTTGGGGGTGAACTGGAACTCTTGGCAACGGCCCCGTCGATGGAGAATCACTTTCCCTGGGCCTGGGCCCACCTCGAGCACAGACCTGAGAGAGAACGCAGACGCCTCAGCCTCTTCCCCGCGATGACGAGTGCGATCCGGAGCCGGAGGGCAGGAAGCGATTTTGCATTTTGCACCGTTTTCAATTGAGCCAACAAAAGAAACCAGCGAGATGTTTGATTCTCTTTGGGCCAACCGTCAAAAATGATATCAATCGAGAAGAGTTTAAGACAAAGACCAGTCATCAGTCCGGTCAAAACATGGATTGGAAAACAAAGTGTGCATCATCTAGAATCCAAACTGAACGTCATGGACCGGCTTTTATGGGACTCATGTGATGGAGTCTTCAACATGAAAAAACAAAACAAACTACGCATTGCTAATTTAAACTATGCTAAAGCTCTGTAAACGCCGCATGACCTCAGCTGCACTGCCCCTTGTAGCCCTGCTGCTGCTTTAAAGGGCGTCAGGTGGGCAGCGAGAGCTGGACAGTCGGGGCTGGACAGTCAACATCCAGCATTTGGAGCGACTTCCTGTTTATATTTTACCTGGTAATTGCGCCTGGGCTGGTGCCACACAGACGTTTCTCTGTCTCTGCCACAGCTGCTATTCCTGCTCGCCACCTGGACCGGGTCGACCATTAGAATCACGATTTTTTTTGAGGGCCCTGCACTGACGTCGTTGGCCCTCGGCACATTTTGTCGTTATTCTGATATATCACAGTTATTTTAACTAGAGAAAGGTGATATTT
The DNA here is from genome assembly GCA_009823395.1 of Thamnaconus septentrionalis. NCBI lineage: Eukaryota > Metazoa > Chordata > Actinopteri > Tetraodontiformes > Monacanthidae > Thamnaconus > Thamnaconus septentrionalis. The sequence continues at coordinate 8,246,225 of CM020514.1, read as the reverse complement.
TGAAAGTTTTTTTTTTTTTGCGCGCTTGCGTAACGTCAGGTGGAATTCTTCCGAGACCGTGAACTTCCACCCGGCGTCAGAAGTTTCCCCAGCAGGGTCCGCTGAACCATCGAGCCCGTCCATTTCCTGCGGGTATGACCGCGTTTCCTGTTTGGCTGGAGGCCCTTTTCGGTGCGGTCCAATTTGATAGGCGGCTCTCCGAGCAGCAGAGCGCATATGTGTGTGTGCGTGCGCGCCTGTCTGCCATGCGCTCCATAAAGCTGTCTTAACTTGAGCCGTGATTAATACGCCCATCACTTTCTAAAAGCTGCCTGCCTGTTCTCCGGCCGCGGCCTCCGCACACGGCGCACCAGTGTTTGCCTTTTCCCAGAGAACCGCCTCCCCTCCACGACAGGCAGCGCAGGGGTCAGCGGGGGAGAAAAGGAGCATTCTTTAATTTGATAATTAGCCCCGTGGACTCTTTTCGGTCGGGGAAAGGGGGGCGAAAGTAAAGGATTGCCTCATTAGCCGTAATTGTCTAATTGCCTTTCATCCAAATGGGCCGTAATTTTCACTTCGCGGATTATACAAATACCATAAATGCGCCTCTGTGTTATTTGTGTGTCTTGTAATTGGCCTGAGAGGGGGGGGGGGGGGAATAAGGCAAATTCTTCTGTCAGTGCCTGCCAGAGTGAGAGATGAGTGTGTTTAAACGGGTGGACGAGTGGAAGGCCTGGAAATGAACCGACCGAGACGTAGCGGTGAGCAGGGGGGATTTGTTTTTTTCCCTCCAACTTGGCATCCGCGTGTCAGAAGAACCGAGGAAAAAAATATACATCGCAAGCATGATGGCGTGAAATAATTTTGTTGTTTTTTTTTTTTTTTAAATCCTTCGAGTTATAGCACCCCCCGCTGTGCATCCTGGGAATCGAGGCGGGTCAGCTCGCGCATTAACACGTAAACAGATCAGCCTCTTTCTTTCTTTTCTTTCTTTTTTTTTTTCTGCAGCGCTTTTCACACCCACAGGAGCCGCGACCCCTAGCAGGAGTAACAAACTGTGTAAGTGAGCAGTCTTCCCTCATTCACACCCACCCACTCACCCCCCCCGCACCCCCGCCTTCCCCGCCCCATCAGCGCAGACCTCTCCATTGTGTGAACGTCTCTATAAAGGCTGCTGTTCTGTTCCCCTGCTCCCTGGGGAGGGCGCGCACGCCGCCGCAGACAGAGCCCCCGCTGCTGGTAATCCACCTTCAGAAGACATATACTGTCTAGTCAGGGGGACGGGGCGGCGTATCACTTATTTATCCGCGTGCGCAGACAGCTTTTGGGGCTTTCAAGGCCCTGGATTATGAGGAGCTCATTTTACCAATGTGTTCTAATAATAACGTGTCTCTGTTGGGTTGGTGAACAGCCATGGCAATGTGAAAAATCTACTGTAAATAATTAATTTTTTTTTTTTTTTTGCCAAGGTGTATTTTTTTTTTATAGAAATAAAATTAAGTAGACCAACAATTAATAAAAACATTTTTTTTAAAACAGCAACAACTTTAACTTTAACACTACTACCACTACTGCTACTACTTTAGGCCTCACAAAGTTGAAAGCTGGCGACCCTCAGTGCCCTGCCCTTGTTCATGCATATAGCTGAGGTTGCATATATACTGCTGCCACAGTAAAAAAAAAAAAAAAAAGGGCTCATTCAAAGGCAAAGGCAGAAAATCCAATTACTTTGGCCGTATTGTGTGGACTCAAAGAAAGAAAAACAAAAATATAACTTGTGCTCGGGTACGGCCGGGGGTTGCCAAAGTCGCCACTGATTGATGCACCACCCCATATGAGCCGTAGCTTCGGGTTAGCGGCCCCTTTAATTACGCCGGCCGCAGAGTGCGCTTTCTAAATTATTGCGTGCGAGGAGCCGTTCCGAGATGGCCGTCATAAAAAATAATGAATTACGCGGCACACGTCTGCCGATCGTTAGTGGTTTGTTGCTGAGGCGTCCCGCGACGTTGCGGTTTGCGCTGTTTACACAGTCGGATTGATAAAGCGCATTAATCCGGCTCCTCCCTTCCCCTTCCAGGAGGCTGCAAGACGAACGCGCTCGCCGGGGCCCGAGCTCCTCGGCCCGACTGTCAGATGCGATTGTGCTGGAAAGTGTTTGGGAGGCCGTTTGGCTTAAATGAAGTAGAATTATGCAATGGCTGTGGATATGCGACAGAAGTATGCGTGTAAGGCGTGTAATAACTTTTGCATGTCTGTATTAAGGGGCTCTCGGTCTCCGAGGCCTGAATTGGGGAAATGCGGCCCATCTGCTGAACAAGGCGAGCGGGGATGGAGATGATTGCATCACAGGATCATCTATTAGCGCTGTCATCTGGAATCCACCGCGGGACCACGCCGCCGTGAGCCTGCGAGGCTTCGGTGGCGGGGGAGGGAGGGAGAGGGGGGGGATTTTCATTTAGCGCCACGCGCCGCTTTTCAGCAGTGGCGGCGGCGGCCCGTCGTAGGTCAAGATTCGTGGGAGGCTGAGCCACTCGAAGGCATCTAAATAAAGCTATTGATGTTTGGACGCTCTTAACATTCAAGTCCTGCCGTTTAATCAACCTGACAAATTGTGTTTCCTGCATTTTGTTGGATTTATGTCACACATCTTTCTTGCAAAGAGCCCGTAGAGTGTGTTTAGTCTTACATTTAGGCAGATCTGTTAAAGTTTTCAGTGCCGGTAAAGCACTTAAGGCTTTTATTCTGGATGTTGGTAAAAAAAAAAAAAATTGTTCTTTAGCCATGTATGAATAAAGCAAAAATAGATTTTCAAAAAGTAAAAGCTGTCAGTGTTTTTCTTTTTGTCATTTTTTAATGGTAAAATATCATCCAGCTCTGATAAAAATGAGTTGCGACCTTTTGCGATCTTTTCAGTGAACACCTCATGAGAGTGATATGATGGTCTGTGTGCCACAGGTGCAACATTGGTTGGGCGAATCCCCATCTACCGATTGATGCACGATACGCATGTACATTTTCTCAATATGCATTAGACCTATGACGTCACAATATTTCACGGCTGCAAGCCAAAGCAATCAGTCCATAGCCTGCATGACAACACAAACACGTTCACAATTAACATTTTTTGATAAGCTGATATGCTATAGTTATCATCAAGGAGAGGCAAAGTTTTGCGTTACAACGAATGCAGTTGCAACAACAGTTGGCACCAATCTGGCGCGCTTGACAAAGAGCAGCTGACTGGATCTTTGTCATGTATAGCCGACCTGCACGCAATCAGTGCTTTCCTGCAGTGTCGCAGATCGTGTGACCATTATTTAACCATCCATCTACAGCAAGTGGATTCAGACAAATATATCAACAAAAACACAAACAGGAGCAAAACCACAAAGTACATTCACCAAAGTGTGCAAACAGGCCACATCTCAGACTGAAAAAAAAGCACCATAGTGGATGCTGACATGACAAACATCACCACGGCGGGTGACCTCTCACACACACGTCCAACTGTCCAACTCCAAGGCCTACATAACCATCCGGAATGCCAAGGCCGTAAAGGACACGCAAACAGTCACACACACTCACACACACTCATCCTATGAGCAACAATCAGCTCTAACATCACATTTCAGCCACTGCCAAGATTGGAAATACCAGCTTCTTACATTAAGACGGAACAGCCCAAACACGCCTCAGCCACATCCTGGTTTCCAAGAAGAACAGAGGCGAACACAGGCTTCTGACCAATGGAGCTGGCTCGAATGTGTCCAGAGAAGATCCGTTGAGGTCCACAAACTGGGCCGAAGGCGGGCAACCAACAGTCTTTCCAACGTTTCCCCAGTGCAGTGCAGTGCAGTGTTTCCAGTCCCCAAACTGCTCCACGGCCTCCCTGGTTGCATTCACAAGGCTGTGGACTGCCGGTTCCTCATGCAAAACTGAGTCTTGCTGTCGTCCTGGCCCCTTCTTCAGAACTTTGAGCATCAGAACCAAATTTGACTCCGGTAATCGCTTACTAAGAGACGCAAATCACTGATTCATAAAAACAAGACGTGTGTATTTCCGCCCTGCCTTCACTCAGCTCTACGCAGTTAAAACGCCAGATGCGACAGACTGCTCAGCCTGAGAGAGTTTGTTGGATGGCGAAACTTGAATACACGAGCAGTATTTCTCTTTTCTGCACACTAAACACGCCGACTACTGTTTTTAATGGCAAGTAAAGGATTGCGGTCCTTCTCTTCGTCCACCTGCTTCGTTGTCCGACTAGGCGGCAGGTCACTTGTGCTAGCAGTAGCAGCGGCTAACGGTCTCACCTGTCTCTTAAGGCCACTCGGTCTCCACCTCTTTAGGGTCTTCTGTGGTGTCACTGGGTGGGAGAGGATCGTCTTCCGGTAGCTAGTGGGCCCACTGCTGCTTCACCGGCATCTTCATCTTTGTGTACAACTTTATCCGATGTGAACCCAAAGTGTCAGAGTGATGCACACTGGTTTAGCTTTAGCATGCTAGCTCTTTTTTAATAGGACGATTTCTGTTACGTCTTTTTTTTTTTTTTTTTTTTTTTGTTAGCGTGCACATGGCTAATTTGAATAGGACTGGCTTGCTCTGCTGGCCAGAATAAAAAATATATATATTCAAATATTATATTATATGCTGAATATGTAGATATGGTAAGCTTAAAACATTTTGGTGACAACTGACAGCTTTGCCAAGATTAGACGGGTTTGAAATACAAAATTAAATGAATTGAATTATTGAATGAATTATTGCATGTTTATTAAAATGGGAATAAATGCATAAAAATATTAAATAATGAAAATATGAATTCATGCATTCATTGTTATTCATTTGCATGCCTGCACAGTGAAAGAATAAAATTGTCAGTCTAGCAGAGCAAGCAGCTATAACATGGACTCTCATATACTGCATGTCTCTTTGAGCTTCTGACACGTGCAATCCATCCACTCTCTTTGGCCTCCCCCTGCCATCTGAAAACCAGCATAACATCCAAACATCCTGTCCTGCGACAAATGCCCACCTTTGTTAAACACTTTAGGGATAGAGAAGATTCAGCAAAACATGATTCTTTATTTGTTTACAGCAACAAAGCTGACCTGGCTGCTGCAAATGCTGAGAGGGACTCAATTTCAAATTGGATTAAATTTCTATAAATAAATCTGCTTTGAGTAGATACAGCAGGTTACAGAGGGATGCAACGATCTGGAAAAATCACACCAGGTCAACACAGAGCTAAGCTTAGGCGAATTATAAAAAGCATACTTGTTAAACTGAAGAACTGTTTAGGAGTCGCAGGAGTCAGTTTTTATTGGTCAGCTGAACTTTACAATCACTGGAATTCCCACCGCTACTTCAGAATCCACAGCAGTTGCACTAGCAGTCCATCTTCGTCGTCTTCTGTGGCTTTCAGGTCACAGCATTTGCCTTCCGCTGTAGCCACAACTTAAAAGACTAGGGTTGGTATTGGGAAACTAGGATGGAAAGAAACCACCTAGGATTGTAGCTTTTCAGAATTAGCAAGAGAGAGTTACAGGGTGGCAGGAGTCCCAACAGGACTGGGCTAGCTAGCTTTATAACTTCTTCATTTTGTTGGACTTCTTCCAGCAAAACGTTGGGAACGACAGATTCCAGAGTAGCTTTATCCTCTTCATATGAGGGGGTAAATGAGCGACGCTGCTTTGTAACTCGGCCTCTTTGTTATGACAGCGGCGGCTAACACCGCTCACCGTTCGTGCCGCGCCGCTGTCGCGCTGTAAAGCGTTTGTCTAATATTCGCAGTCAACCTCAGCATAAAAAAGCTTCGCGCGCAGCATCTCGCGCCACCCTGAATCCAGCCTTTCATCAGCTCGCCAGCCGTAATCTCGGGCCCCTCAGACGGGGCTGCGGCGGGCTGCTGACTTGAACAACGACGCGCCGGCGCGCCGCGTGAAGGGAAGAACAAAGGCCCCTCTACTCGTTACCACTGACGCTTGATTATTCTAAGGCTCTCTGTGAAGACGGCTCCCGATATCGCCTCGCAGTCGGCCGTCCCCGCTCCTTCCGCGTGCCCCTGCCGCCGCCCCGGCTTTCATGTCCTTCAAAGACCAGTCATTAACGTGATTTATTTCTCGCTGCGTATTATTTTGTTCCTCTAATTTGTTTGGCTTTTTGTAGTGCGGGTGTGTAAATCAGAATCAAAAACGATTGCCGGCGCATTTCGCCCGTCACCTCGGCTAATGGCCTGTCTAGCTTGGAGGGGAGCCGTGAGAAGAAGCAGACCCCGCTGTCTACCTAAATCACCTTTCCGTCTCCCCGCCCCTTCGGAAACACAAAGAGCCTATTGGCCGCGGTGCAAACACCTTCCCTAGTTGACCCCTCCCGACTCCCAGAGCCGTAAAAAAAACAAAAAAAATAAAACACCGACTTTCTGCGAAAAAACAGGAAAAATTGGGGATGCTGGATAAACAAAACACACCGGCGAGTCCTCATTTACCCTGCCAAAAAGTTTTGATAAATGACAAAAAAAGAGGAAAATATCAAACTTTGACACTTTAACCAACAATGCAGTCTGACACTTTCACAGATATAAATGGGAGCAAATCGCAGGAACAGATGCGTTCCGGCGGATGAGGAGACGGCGCCGAACAATAGAGCCGGGATGATTGTCATCTGTCCGTCACGCGGAGGAGGCGAGCGGCGTCTCAGGCGGCGTGACGGGTAATGTGATTGGACAGTCGCGTGACAGTGAGCTGTGACCTTCAGCTGCCTGCCGACTCCAACCCCCACCTTGCGGGGTTCCGAGAGGGACGGCGGTGCCGCTGATCAATGGGGGCATCGGCACTCGTCATGTCAGATCCACTCCGCGTCCATTTCCCGTCTCTTTTGTCATCAGGCCTGCACTCGCCTTCCGCTAGTCAATCACCGCCGCCGCCGAAGCCGGATCTCAACACCAGAAGTGGTGATGTTGCATAAATTCACCCTAATTTTTTTTTTTTTTTTTTTCGTCCCCCATCACCTCAAAGCACAAACCTTGCATAGAGCCGTTGAAGTCTCACACGCACACACACACGCACACACACACACGCACGCACACACTGAAGAGCGCCAGGAAAGAATGATTCGCTGCGGCACACTGCCACAGCGGCCCCTAAATGAGAATTTCACCAAACAAACACAATCAGCCCCCCCCCTCCCTCCCCATTAAATTCCTCTTTCATGATGCTGAAAGGAAATGCAAACGAGATTAGATAACACAAAGGCCACAAGGCTCATTTCTCTCCGCTGTCTGGAGATGGCTAAATTCTCTAATTCCCCTCACCGCTCGCCTCCTCAGGCCAAGTCCCCACTTTGCTGAACCCAAACCAATGGCAGCGATGTAATGTAAAATTGCCCCTCGGAGGAGTTCTCCCCCCCCCATTCCTCCCCGCCTCTCACTGTCTCTCTTTTAAAAGGAGGGGATATTTCACCTGTTTTCTACTCGCCGCAATGCTAACTCACACAACCCTTCTTGAGTTTCACAGAGGGGGAGCGCATTCAATGGAAGCCTGTTGTGACCGGACAACCCCAGAGGGAAAAGAAGCAGCCGTGTTCATGCTAGCGTTCACAAGTGGCGCATTTAAATAAGAATTCCAATCAAACGGAGCCTGTTGTGGCCAGCAGGAAGAAGCAGCAGAAGAAAAACGTCACGTCTCTCGAATCAGTGACGCTGGTTTCTAGCCTGGGTATCGACTGTAGCCTCGTCAGTCAGAGTGACAAAGTCAGTTGACATGCCACTTGGACCCGTCACACTCATGATGAGAGCCAACAGGAACGTGGCTTCTGTCTTACGTCATGTTGAACGCGTCGGTTGTGGATTTCTCGGGCTGAAAACACGGCGTTAATGCCACCGTCTTGAGGGATAATCCAAATTCTTGGGTGACGTGTTTCTCTTCAGCTGTTTCTCCTCAACGCGGCCTACAATGAGACAAGAGTCCCACCGGGTGGAATTCTATAACTCTGTGAAACTCCTGCACAGTTATATGGATTGGAACCAGCGAAAGTGGGGCCTCCACTGACATCGTAATGAGTGCTAAATGGATCAAATGTATCACTCAGATTTAAATTTCCCTTTAAACACTCAATGCCCACCTTTGATGTTTCAGCCAGACTCCAAATGAACGCAGCAAACCACTTCTCCCTCTTAGTGAGAGTGGCATTGTTTTTAAGCTAGCGCGCAGTAACGAAGAGATCCGCCTGCCGCGCTCATTCACAGTCGGGCCGAGACCGAGCAGGACCTAATGGACGGGTGCAGACGGAAGGGAAGAACACGGTTCATGCCGTGGGGGCCTTTAATGTTACAGCTGTTCTCCGGTTCACCACAGCAGCGTTTAAAAAGCTGCTACACAAGTCCCCTCAATCAGCCCGGGCTAATCAGGCCGATCCAAAAAAACAAAAAGAAGGACAGGAAAAAAAAACACATTTCCCATATGGAGCCGTATCTTAGATGGTGGGAGAGAAGGCGGACTGGACCCCGGGAGAAGCTGATAAAATAGCGGGAGGAGCGAAGTGTGGGAGTCTGGCTCTGCCAGGGTTACAGCCAGGACACAGGCCACGGAGAGGTTAGAGTGTCTGGCTACAATTAGCCCGGCGCAGATTGAGATGCTGCTTCGGGGAGCCGCGGGTCCTCAGCCATTAGGGATTATTCAGGCAGAAATTTTTACAGACTCGGAAGGCATCGCGCGGAGGCTCCGTCTGGGAGTTTGCCGACACGCCTCCTTCTTGTGTGTGTGTGTGTGTGTGTGTGTGTGTGTGTGAAATTAAAAAAAGTTTGTTTCCCTTTTGTCTAGTTTTTTGTTGTTTTTTTTAAAAGGGGTTAATTGCCCAACACCCCTGCTCCGTTCACGTTTGGGCTCCGACGCTCTGCTCACAGGCATGGCAGGGGTCCGCCTCAGGAAGCCTTATTAACTCAGAGCAATTTATGGGACGTGGTAACGATTGTTGAATTAAAGGAGCATTACGGGGTGTTTTTAAGCTCATAAAGAAGTTATTCAATTTCCTTCGCTTTTAACCATTCCCGTAAAAACTGTACCGTATTTTTTCCCCCCCTTTAAATAACAAGGAGCACATTAAACGGCCGACACTTGCGCTCATTTCGCACAATTACGCACTGTTAACGCGCAGCAAACACAATCCGGGGCGACAATTAAGCCTTTGCAGAGCTGCGGTTGTTTTTATTTGAACTCTGGGTTCCCGGCGTTACGAGACTTTGCTGCCGTAAAAAACCCACATGCGCCCGCCTGGTGAGACCTTCTCGCTAATCTCTGTACATTACGACGACAGCAAAACAGCGGCAAGGCGCAAGGTAGAACTTTTCTTTTAAAAAAATAAATAAGTGAATAAAAATCAACATTTGCTCTGCGGCGGGTTTTGTCAGCCCCCTCGGTGAGACGCCGCCTATTTGTTTGTGATTGCAGCTGATGTGTAATGTGGTTTCCAAAACGCAGCACCTGCAACTTGGCACGGCGCGCTAGGTACTTTTCAAAGCCTCACACACACACAGACGCACGCTCGCGCAAGCGTGCACGCTACCCGGAGGATCGCGCGTTTGTACACACAAATGGGAATCTCAAGGCCGCGTCGCAGAAGTCGCGGTAAAAAAACAAAACAAACTACGAGACGAGCAGGGACGTGTTGTGTTGTGTTGTGGTTCCGTGTTGCCTTGCGTGAGAGAAAAAAAAGCTGCAGATGCGGCCGCGGCCTCCCGACAAACCCGCCGCTTGCGTCTCTCTCCCGCACCTGATTCATCGTGCGTTTGCTTCCTCTCGCCTTATGCACTCCCAAAATAAAATGAAAAAAATAAATAAATAAATAAATAAATAAATAAAACCAAGAAATCAATGTAACCTGCAATTTTTACAGGGCTGATCTGAGTGTGTGTGACAGGCCAAATCCAATATCTGCGGCGGGGGCTGACAGGCCTGACATGAGTCTTGCCTTGCCGGCCCCTCAATTATGCATGGCCCAATGTTTCCCCGGCTCTTAATTGAATCACACTGTCTCAAACTTGTTATTTCTAATTTGTTGCATTTGATTTCTGACATCGGCTGCCGCCGCGTCATGAATTATGCAGGCGGAAGGACCCTTTAATTGTGAGTGTTATTAAAACAAAACTAATTGTGGATGATTAAAATGTGACGAGGGAGCAGGATGTTGTGTGGGGGGGGGCAGGGGAATGGGGGCAACCTTCACCCCGCCTCCCACCGCCAGCCCCACCCCCACCCGACTTGGTCTCCGCCTGCCAAGTAATGATGAGGTCACGCGGGCGACTGCGGCGTTGTGGCTGCAGCCTCGTAGCCGCCTTTAAATTAGGGAGGGACCGTCGCTCGCGCACATTAGCTGTCGCAACGCGGAAAACCTGACGCGATCGATACTTTCAGTTAAACTCCTTTCATCCTTTCACGTGTATCGATCACCATCCGCGCATTTTGATCGGGGAGAATTGCGCCGCCGGCTGACAAGGCGCAAGGCCTTAACATTAAAAAAATGAGAAGGCCTCTGAAATTCATTTTGTCTGCGACCGAGAGCAATAAAGCATTTTATTATACAGGCGAGGCTGCAATCAAGAAAGCTGCATAAATGTGGTCGATGCCTGCGCTAATCCAGGTCATCGCATTATATTAAAAATAGAAAAATAAAGCTGTTAAAATCGTGCATTACCTTTTCTAGTAACGTTCTTTTTCTTCAACAGGACTAAAATATTCCTGATGGTTTTGGGGGGCCTCACTGTGGAAGGGGGAGGGGCGCAACGATACCCTCTGAAATGACTGCGCACGAGGTTCGAAGTCGCGCGTTTGCGTGAGCTCGTAAGCGCGGTAAAGCGAAACGGCGCCGAACCCCGCCGCCGCCGCCGCTGATGAGAGATTTAACAACTGAACTGGTGCCTGCAGGGCAACAGCTCAGCACCTGACTGAAGGTGGGGATCCTCGCGGCTGCGCTCCACACGGGACGCCGTCAGTCTGGAAGTCATTTCCACATGTGAGGAGGGGGGAGAAGGAGGTAGGGAGGCGGAGGAGGGGGAGGGAAGAGGAGGGGAGGGGAGCACTTTAGTTTTGTGAATGCTCAATCAATTCGACGGGACAGTTTCACTTTGTGCTGTCCCCCAGAGCGCCGGCTCCAGGCCGCCACGGGCGCTAGCAGGCCCCGCTAGCAGGCCTGACGCGGACGCCAACAAAGCTGCCATAAAAGGGGAGGCAATAATGGGAACGGGGGTAGTTAAGGTACTTTGCCTTTTCACTGAAGGATTTTTTTCTTTCTTCACGTCTCCCCCAATGAAAAGCAAAATTTCTGCAAGTTGCTGGTATGTTTACACAAGTGACACACTGCCAGTTTCATATCATAGCATTTTCTGATCTTTTAAAAATAAATAAATAAATAAATAAACTGTTAGTAGACTGTAGTGGAGTGCGCGTGCATGCATAATTATATTTTTTTTTAAAAAGAAGAACTCTATAGACGCCCAGAATATTTACCCTCCGGACAAAATGAAGCAGTTTTAGCTTCCTTGCCTGATTAGCCTGATTTGCCTGATTATGCCGGTTTTATGCCTGTCTTTCATCTCTCGGTACATTAGCGCAGCCTCGCATGACGAATCATCCAGGAAATCTCCACAGATCTCGAGTAAGAGGCGTATTTAGCCCTTTGTTTGCGGCCTCTGTCATAAACACTGGTTTTTGTCTTCCTGCAAGAAGTGGCGCTGTGTTCAGCCAACATTTTTGGAAGGGGACATAAAAAAACAACTGCAGCGTAAGAACAGACACATTGGCAGAGGCGTTGCTACTGACCTGGGAGAGGTATCAGAGCCCTTTGTGACATCACAACAGGCTATTTATTTTGCTCTCTTCTTCTAAAAAGTACGGTAAGCACAGGAGGTAAATGATGAGCTTTTCTTTCTCTCTCTCTGGCAGATTATACAGACTAGAGAGTTGATAGGTTGGCAAAACAAAAGGCCATTAGTGACAGCAAACTAATTAAAAAAAAAGAAAAGAAAAAATATCCAATAAAAGTCTGCTATTTGAACTTTTAAAATGCCCTATTTAGGTCATTTATAAGGCAGCTTTAACCCAGTTCACACATCACAGCATCATGATTAATGTCGCCTCCAGCTGGGGTGACACTGGATCTGCTTTAAACTAGCTTTGTCTGCACCAAACAGGTCAGTAAAAAAAAAAAAGCTCACATCCCCATCTAGGAACCAGCTCAGGTCGGGGAGACGAAGCTGGGAACAGGTACCTTGAACTACCGAACCAATCCTTTCAGGAGCCCACGTCTCAAGCGGCCGCTTCACCCTGATTATGCATACGCGCTAAGCCGTGAGTGACGTGACCTGCCGATTCAGAAAAGTCCACCTCTGCTTTTGTCTACGTCAATAAGGCGGCCGGACGGCCGGGTTTCTGTCTGTATGATAAAGCGGCCGAGGGTGTCTCAGCCGCGGCTCCGGGACGGCAGCAGAACCTTGTCTGTGGGGATGACAATTAGAGTCACTTTCCACCAGGGTTAGGCCAGACAGGCCCTGTCAACCGGCGGGAGAGGAGAATGGAGAGCGACAGGGAGGAGCATGTGGACCGTTCACCTCGTGGTCTGACCACCGGGGAGGCGGGGGAGGCTGGGGGGGAGGGAGGGAGCGAGGGAGGGAAGGAGCAGCCAGCCTCGGAAGCTGCTGCCGATCCATTTCTAGTCTAAGAATGGTTCCAGGCTGGTGGTGAGTCACTTGATCATTTTCTCATGTCAGCTCTCCGGGACACTAAGACCAATAAATGTGCTGAGGGCATTATTTCTACGGCTGCAGGGAACAACTATACTAACCTGTACATCAATGTGGGTACTTCGAGGGGATGTAAGAGAAACTGACTTTTGGTCTACGTGTCAATGCTATTCTATCCTATCTATATATTTCGCTCAGTACCACTCATTTTATTTAGCAGGAAGCTAAATCCAACTTTTTTTGTCGTAGAACGCTATAAACAGAGGGCTAAATATGCTGAGCTCTCTTGTAAATATGACCCAAACAGAAACTACATGATATTTTTCAGTCAAAAATGTTATGACAATTGATGACTATTGACATCGACATTTATATCATTGGGATTACAATCAATTTTTGAACAAGCCATCTGGACTTTTAGGCAATTTTAAACTCAACTTGGGTAAAATTGCTTCTGAATATTTGACACTTAGAGAAAATAATAGTCTTAGTATTGATAGCCAAGTATTTCTTAAAATTAGTTCAGTCCAGGTTAATGGGTAAGGAGAGTTTACAAATGAAAATACACAAAAATATACAATAGAAATATATTATATTTTAGTATGTACTGTGAAAAATATATATTAGAACTATGGTATATATTATAAAAAATGTATATGATATTCACAGACCTGTTTGGGTTCAGACAGCACAGAAGATTTAAAATGTAAAACCCTGCATAAAACTGTCATGCTAAAAAAGTACACAAGAGCACACTTACTTAAATATACACAAGAGGGGAAGAATAACACGACACAGGTAGCAAAGGCAACAATCACCGCGGGAGGAATTGCACCCTTGCATGATCTCAGGCCAGCATTCCTTTTTTTGTTGTTGTTGTTGTGTTGTTGTTTTTTTTTAAATCTCGCCTGACACTCTGCCCCGGTGTCTCCCCGACAAAAACCTAAAGTGGAGCAGGCTGTCAAACATTTTGGCACAGCAGTACAGCTGTCAGGTCTGAGAGCGTGAGCGACGCCTCCGCACGCCTCTGTGTGGCGGGTGTGGGGCGGAAAGGGGAAAAAAAAACCCGGCATAAATAATTTACATGGGATTACTCTAAAATTCCACCGTTTGCCGCGAAACTGTGTAACACGGATTTGTTGAAGTGTCATAATGGCACATCACTCAAGGTAAACAAGCGTCGCCTTCGCCGAGAGCCTGGGTCTCTCTCTCCCTGTTAGAGAGCAAGGAGGAGGAGGAGGAGGAGGAGGAGGAAGGAGGCTTTCCTTCCGCTCCTTTCTGGTGGTTTCCCGTCGAGTGGCTCCGTCCTCGCTGGCGGAGAGGAAGAGGGAGACTGTAATTGCTGTCAGTCTCTCCTGAGCCGAGGCCTTAGAGGCGCCTCCTGTTCCACTGCCGAGGAGTGAAAGGAGTCCGGGGCTCGTGTGTGGCTTCCCTCTGTAGGCCTCGGGAGGATTCCACAACACACACACACACACACACACACAGTCTTGTTTACCTCTCACTGTCGACAACAGCGCACATTTTGGCGGGCAGGCGTGCGTGTGTGTGTGTGTGTGTGTGTGTGTGTGGGGAATCAGAGGGCTGAGGGCCCACCAGCCTCAGCAACAGAGGCGCGGGGTAATTGAAAAGATTATCTGCGGCGCGTCGGCTGTGATTTGGAGTCGCTTCAGTTTTTTTGTTTTGTTTTTTGGTGTTTTTGTGTGGTGAAAGTTCCCCCACCCCGCCCCCTTTTCCAAAATACCGCACGCCGATATCAAAACAGCAGACGGCTCAGCCCGGCACATCAATGCGGACGTTCTGACACCGCCGTCTGCGTGCGTGTCTGTGTGTTGGCGCCAGCCGCCCTGTCAGCCGCCCTGTCAGCCGCCGTGGCAGTCGAGCGCTCACCCGCTCGCTCGCTAGCAAAACCAGGCGGGCGGCATAGCCGTCTTAAAGGCCCCTGCGTGTGTGAAATTTTAAGCGGGGATCTATTGGCGCGTAATGGAAGACAAAATGAATTGTTGTACTTAGAAAAAAAAAGTTCAGAAAAATAAATTTGATTTGTTCATAATCAGCATTGAATTAGGAGAAGATCCACTCATAGAATCAGGACCAAGTACTTGATTTAATGGCGGATCATGTGCCATTATGAACTCCAAAGCTAGCACAAACACATTCTACATGGACAGCAGCTGTACCACCCAGCTACTTAACATTTAAACCTGTTTAAATTTTATGATAATTTGATGTATACAACACAACAACATCTATTTATATACATCTGCATGTTTATATTGATATACAGTACCTAGTATACTTATGTGTGTCTTTCTGTATTTATTTCTTTTTATATATCATCATCTATATTGTGAGAGCTTTGTTGTTCACCCTGCAACTCACTCTGGCCTGTCTGCAGTTGGTTTTTCCTCTGATTGTACAAAGCGCTTTGAGACGCCATTGGATGTGATTTAGCGCTGTACAAATAAAGTTAAGTTGATTGATAGGCAAGTGGCTGTATTGTTCTACGGCGGCAAAGATCTGCTCCACTCGACCTGCTTGAGCTCAGAATTTTGTGATTTTACACTGTCATCCCTGCCGGATTAAGACAGCTGTGAGATTATAGGGACATCAGAAAGTAGGGATTTATCTGTAATGTGCTTTCTTACCATTAGATGCCGCTAAATCTAACTCGCTGGGCCTTAAAGATCCCCAACCTTCCTCGCCCCTCGCAATCATGTCAAACAGTGAAGACCCTTGCACGAAACGGCGTTTCTCTGAAAGAAAAAAGCCTTTTATTTGGTATCAGAGCCCCGCGCACCCACCGCCGCTACTAAACACGCGTCCCTCCCACTCCTGCTCATTTTCATGGTTATTAAATGGGAGGAAAAACAGCAGGGCAGCCACATCCTTCTCCTCCGGTCTCTGCCTGACCTAATCCCACCTTATTGGCAAACATTAGAATTCGCTTTAAGTGTAGCCCACAGAGGTCACATCGCCTGTTAGGCTAAAAAGCTGCAGGAAATTGCCTGCATTAGGGAGATGTATTGGTGTGAAAAGATCTCATGACATGCCGCTGAGCAGGTCAGCCTCCTGCCGCTTGTGCCTCGTCACCTCCCCTCTTCCTCTTCTTCTTCCTCTTCTTCTCTTCTTCTCTGCCCCTTCCCTCCCCGTCTGCTTCCGTTTACACCATTTTGGTCTTTATTGTTTAAGAATATTCTCTTTTCTTTCTTTTCTTTTTTTACGTAAGCCTCAGATGCGTATTGTTCTGAGTTCAATGCAGAATTTCTCCCCAAATCTGAGTTCGTAGCTGACATTCAAGGCAATTTGTTCACTTTTTTTTTGGCTGCGATTACGCAGGTAGCACCATAGTTTCCTGTCATAGCATTATTGAGTCGTTGAGCGACAAATTAGGTAAAATTCCAAGCTGATCTCTGCTGATTAGGTGCACAGCCTGAAGACGTATAAAATAAGACAAAAAACACTCAGGACAAAACGTCTGCAGTCAGTCAATACTTAACTATGAAGAATAGTTTGTGTGTATATGTAAACTCTTATGTATGCTTTCTTATGTACACATGCCAGTACTTTCTCAGTTTGGTATCAGTGATCAGTGCTGCACATGAGCACTGCACAAATGGCTCCAAACACAACGGAGAAATGTGTAAATCCACTTGCCATTTGTCCCACAATTAGCTTTTAAATGCAAACTGTTCTCTTAGTGGACGATGTGTATCCTTGAATGCTTGTGTTTACATTTCTTTGGTCACATGATTCCACGTGAGAGCAAAATCAGGACTTCGAAGTTTGCGTCTCTGTAAAACCATTTTATTGACAGCAAAACTGACCTTGTAGTCATCATGAGATGCAACATTTTGGAAGTTGTTGAAATCCTATCAACTATTAATTCATTTGCTCATATTTTTATCTTGAATTTGAGGCACAGTGCATAAATGAAATATATTAGGATTTTCCACTGAGGTATGACATATTTTTAACAGAACATATATAGATTCATCTGGTCCTCCCAGAGCACAGTTCCTGATGTGGTTACTCAAAAATCTAATTTAAATCAACTCTTCTAAAGAGGTCTCATTGAAACTTCCAAAATCCAAAACAGCAGACCCTAAAATATATATTTTTCAATTCATATCTCTGTGAAAAAAAGACCCCTGCAGTCTCAGATGTTAATCAACACATTTGAATCAGTTTTGAAAGTTAATGAGTTTTTAAGCAGCCTCTGGGACTGCCCGTCAATAAAACTACAAGCTCATTTCACTTTCCCTTTTAAATTTCCCATAAAGGGTGCTTCCCCTCCAATGCAGTGAAGAGCCTCACTTTGAAATGCCTCCACTTTGATAAGAAATGAATTAACGCGTCGGAAAGGGAGACGCGGCCGGCGCTGGCGGGATGTGATGGACTTCTTCCCCGCGTCCGTCTGATACATATTCTAATTGCTGAGTGCTGACCCCTACTCCGGCTGATGAGCAGCCGGCGAGATTTTGACCTTGTGGTGTGTGTGAATCGATGGGAAGTTGATAAAGCCAAGTTCATTGCTGCCTAACATAAAACAAAGCTGATTTGTTTACCTAGCTAAGCCCGCGCGCGTCAATCCCATTACGGAATGATTTATAGACCAGCGCCCAATGAAATTGTTTAAAGCAGATTAGGTAGAGCCAACGATCACCACTAATATGACAAGCTGATGCGCTGTGACAGGTAACCAAGCAAACAAGTTCCTGAAATTCAGATTGAATTAGAATCCTAATAATCCTGCAGGGAGCCGCGGATTTAATCAGTGGAGGAGAGGAGGGGGAGGAGGAGGAAAAGAGGGCGAGAGGAGAGAGGAGAGAGGAGAGGGGATGCTGGCTCGGCAGCGGCGCGGGCCAACGCCACCTCTTTTGTGATTTACTTGTCAGGAGGCATCGCCGGACCTGCGCGAAGTGGAGAATGTGAGAAGAAAGCAAGATAGATTAAGGGCGGGAGAGCTGTCTCCATACTAATACACGTCCAATCATTTCAAGGCGCGCTTTGATAAAAAAAATTTAGAAATTCCATCATTCCTCCGCCGTCCGGCAGGTGCTACATATCTATATACACATACATCTCCCAGTCTGTGACCGTCTTAAAGGGATTAATTCAGTTAAAAAAAAAAAAAAAAGTATTAAAATATCACATATCCCCAGAAGAAAACATTCCTTTTCGGAGTTATACAATAAAAAAAAAGAGCGCTGTATTGCGTTACGCGCGAGTGCGGTGCCACAAATAGAAATATTAATGCAATTCCAGGCGCAAAGGCTCCAGCAAAGGATACACGGAGCCAACGTCCCCCTCAGAATGATAAAAGAGGTCCCTAATGGTATGGATATTGTGTTCCAGCGAAATCTAGTTTAAGGTCATAGTACAACTGGAACATCAAGTATTTAAAAAGCGGTAAAAGTAATCAGAGGATGTAGTTTAAAGCTCGCTAATATCCCTCAGAGTTTCTGCATATTCATCATTTGTCTGCAGCCCACGCAGGCACACGCAGGCACACACACTGTCCCTGTTTATTTGAAAATAATGAGAACAAAATGAGGAGCAATGCGTCTTTTTTTCCTGGACGCATTAAACCCGATTGTATCCAAATTATGATATTAATGTCTAACTAAAGTGTATTGTTTGGACATTTGAATATGCATGATAATCATTATAGTTCAGGGACACAAATTTCCCTGCATCCACACATACATTATGCATGTTTAATATATCTGCTCGTTCGGGAGGAGCACAATTAGAAACTTTCTCTTTTCTTTTGATGGATATTACTCTTCTGGAGTTGAATATTGGTCATTGTTGAGCAAATAAATCTGCCGTGTTTTTTTGTTTTTTTTTGCTACGCCTCGCGTCGGTGTTTATATACGAAACCCAATTAAACATTCAGAGATGTTTGCGTAAAAATAAGTGATATTCCATAACTTGGGCAGCGGAGAAACTTCGGATACATTCTCAACTCCTCACCAGTCAGCATTCGCCACTGATAATCTGAGGGAACTGAACTCAAGGGGTTGGTGGCGCGCTTTCGTCTCGCAGACACAAACCGTCACCCAAACTGCCCTCCCCGACCGTCATTTGATTAAACGCGCTTTCCATAAAATGTCAGCATTCTTGCTCCCCCTGTGATGATGGGGACGGGAGTGTGATGGAGATGAGAGGCAGGACAGAAAGTTTCAGATTGGGGACCTAATTAAGGGAGCGCGCAGCCCACTTCTCTCCCCTACTCCTAATGAGGGGGTTTGTTACGGCACGGACGGGCGCGCGGGCATGTCAGGGGGAGGCCGAAGTGGAAGAGAGTGGCGGCCACCGCTGCCGCCGCCCAGCGACAAGCAGATCCCCAGTGTCCCGCCGCGCTGCGCCACGCTGCGCAATTCCTACACCTGCGAATCCCCAACACATCGAAACCAGGCCTCGTTTGATGTGCTATTCTTTTCATGTTGTGGAACAGGGAGGAACCGAGGACCAAGTTGAAACGAGGCAGGGTGGGGGAGGGGCTCGGGATGAGTGTCGGGGTCTATTAGGCTTCTTAATAACGTTAATTAATGAATAATAGGGTTTGTGATGAGCTACCGGTTGCGGTTTTATTCATGTGGTTACCTAGCCGAGCGAGGGAGTGAGCGAGAGAGCGAGCGTCGTCAAGGGGGGAAGGCGGCCCAACGCAAGCAGGTTGGAAGACTGGAAGCCCGTAGTTTGCAAAAACTGCGCACAAGTATTTTTTTGAATCATCGTGTATGCTGATGATATGTGGTTCTGTTTGGCTACACACAACTTCTTTACCACCTAAATCGACAGCAAACAAGAGAATGTGAGTTTTTTTCCATTTTGTTTTGAATTAGCACCCAGTCTTAATATTGAAAAGTAATAGCGTCATTTCCAGTTTACGCACAAGACTCCCCCTTGTGCTTGTGCACTGTAATTTACACCTCACTCCAGGCTTCTGATTGGCACCGTGACCTCACACTCACAGGTCATTTGGCTGGTTTGTGCTTTGCCCTGCACTTGACATTGCCTGACAGCCGACTCATGTGCTTGTGTGCAGGCGAGATAACTGTAAAATATTGTTTAGTATAGTTTTGTTGTTCAAACCGGAGGCTATTAAAAACTGCAAGAGAAAAAAAAAGAATCTGTGTACATGTGAGCAGGACCCTGAGTGGAGATTACTCAATAATAAATTCAGTCAAGCTGTGTTTTAAGCTGTGGACGAAACCCACTGCGCACCCCCCCCCGACCCCCCCACTCCCTCCGCCTCCTACCACCCCACTCATGAGTTATAGACTTCCTTTACAGGAAATGAGAGCATTATCAGGGACCAATTACAGCGAAATGGTGATTTACGCACGCCGAGATGCACTGCACCCACACACATGCAAGCGCGCATGATTTATATGCGTGAAACAGGTGGGTCTGTCTTTGTTGCTGTTTCCCTGCCTCCCCCACACATGTGGGTGCGTGCGTGTGTGTGTGTGTGTGTGTGTGTACCTTTGATCAGAGCCTGGAAAAAGCCTTATTAACCAAGTTGCTAAAATATCAACAGCCCAAAAAGACCATTTCTCAGCTGGGCTACAGGTGTAAACTTTTAATTTGTAGATTTGGTAGCCTCGGTCATGTGCACAAACCAGTGGTCAGAGGCCCTCAGATGGCTGATATCTCTCAGAGGAAGGCTAAACAGCTAACAAGGTATCTGCTATCATGGGTAGCCACTCAGTATGAAGAAGGCGCTGCTTTTTGTACCCATAGAGAGGATGTGGCATCAGTGTTGCTGTCTGTTAGCCACCTGTTTGTATGTGCATGTTAACTGTTACAAGCACAATTGTATCTGATTGACTCTCAATGACTTATTTGTTTTTGTGTCCTTATTGCACTTTGTATTTACGGGAACATAAATAAAGTACTTAAAATGTGTGTGTGTGTGTTTGTGTTGTCTGGTCTGGCTGGGTGCAGAGTGGCCACTAGTGGGCCCCAGGAAGATGTTCTCGCTCCTCCCTCCACCCCCACAACTCTCCCGACGTAGCCCCTCCCACCCACTTCCACCAACAGCCGCCCCCATCTGTCTTGACAACATGCCCGCCTGGCGTTGGAAGGTGAGGACGGGCCTGTTGCCAGAGACAATCCCATTTAAAGCGCGGTGGATGAGTGCCAGTAATTAGAGAGAGATTCTCCAAACAAAAAACGTTGGGGATTTTGGATCGACTCTGTCGTTATCGATTCCCTGATTCATATGCCGGAGTAGGACTTCTAGCGGTCGATCCGGGACAGTTGCGTCACTGACCTTACGAGTGGTACAGCTGGATTCAGGACGACATCAGTTCTGAAATCGTAACGCATCCATCCTGCCAAGATCACATCCAGAGTGTTTTTATAAGGTTTCCAGGACCAATCTGGATAATTTTGGCTGCGAAAGGAGAAGGGAAAACAACCTGCTGCATGCTACCATTTAAAAAGCACAGAAGAACAGGAAGTGGTTGTTGGTCTGGCTGCTGGATTAACGTGGGTAGCTTTTGTATTTCATTTGACTTTCACTTCAAAGGAAGAACAAAGAATGAACCTAAAGGCTTTTTCATTGGGTGGAAACATATTTGTGCTATATTTATACTCCTCACTGTTTATTCCCCGTTAGGTCAGCCAAAGACAGAGCATTTCACCTCTGCACACCCACAGGAAGCCTCGAGCTGCTGCTACCTGGACTTGAATCTTTATTTTTATTATTGTATTGTTTCTTATTCTATGTAATGTGACTTATTGAGTTGGATGTTTTGTGCTTGTTTGTTTTGAAAGTGATGTGTTCAGGACCCCGCCAACCCCCAAAAAACGAGTTGAATAAACATTCCTAATGAGGTCGGGCTGCCCATATCATCTGCGCCTTATACTGACTGACGCCTCTCCTTCTGGGGGGAGACACCTTAAAGAATCCCAGCTGAACCAATCCCCTCCATCCTGCCCCATCTGCTAATGAAGTTAATGAAGTTACCACTGGTCCACGCTGGTTCCCGCTCTGTCTCCGTCCAGGTCTGCATGGATTCTCATTAGGCCCGTCTTCATTGTCGGACACACGCACACACAAAAATGCGGTTGTGCCGTCCCTGGGTCCACGCCGCTCTCCGAGAGCAGCGGAACAAAAGACAGCCCGGGTCCCAATCAGCCTCTCGTGACGGGTGGAGGTGAGGGGAGGGGGGGTTGTTCCACTCAGGTCTTAATCAGTGCACTGCTTAATAGAGCAACACTTCCCAAATATTATTAACCTCATCTGTCTGCATTAGGCCCTAATGGCCTCCCCCCTCCGCGTATTGTCTTTGCACCAGCTGGTAATGTACATATATATTAATCCACTCTCGCTGCCTCTCCTCTGCCGGCAGATTGCGTCGGCGCCTCCGCCGGAGCGAGCGGTGCCCTTCAGAGGAGCGAGGCGGACACAGGTTAGGAAGCCACTAATTAAATGTCAGACTTGACAGATTAAAATTATGAAATTTCAAATCTGCAAGTGGCTCTTTGTCATTGTCAAATTAAGGGGCCGCGCCGCGCGACGAAGGGGAAGGGGGACGCCGGGGCTCCTAATGGATTGGAAGGGAATGTGCCTTAGCAGCAAGCGGCTCCCAGTGAATAAAGATTCGTCGCTCCCGCCCGCCCGCCCGCCCGCCGCCTCCGGTTGGCGCGGCGCCGTGCTGAATTCCTCCATATTCTCCCAAGTTTGGAGGCCGAGGGGTCACTCCGACGCCACCGAGCCCGTCCTGACCACTCCGTTTAGATTTCTCATTCCTCTGGCTGTGCGTGAATACCTGGCCGTGAATCCAGAGCGCTGAGAAAAGCTATTCCACCTTTGGCTCTTCTGCTTCCCCCGCTTTGAGGGCGATGCAGATTGACGCGCCTAGTCACTGTTACCCAACCCCCCCTCCAATGACCCTTCCAATCACTGAGTTTTGTGAAGAATGAAGGATTGCCTTTTTGGGGGCAATTTGCCTTAAACGCGCCATGAACGTGGCTTTGATTTAAGGTTCATATTCACATTCACGCAGTGCTTTATTTTTCAGCAGAGTTGACTTGCATGTTAACTATCTAAAAAACATCATATTTAGCCCGATGTTTGCAACCTCCTGTTAAAACTGATGTTTTGTTGGGATTGTTTGGATAAAAACAAGGTGGCCTTTTAGCTTCCCGATAAATCTGACCCATGTTGGGCCTTCTGTATTTCTGGAAGGGCATTATCGCTGTCATATACTGTATGTCCTATGACTTTCTGTTCTCTAAACACAAGTGTTTTCCTGAATCTTTTTGTTCATTTAGCTTCTGTGGCTTATTTCTGGAAAAGACCCCACAGAGCCTCGATTTAAATTGATTTAAATGACTTCTGCTGGATTCCTCTTTGATTTTCAGTTTCTCACAGGCCTAAAATTATAACCATTTTTGGATATTTCGTCATCCCAGACTGTAATATAATAGTAATAAGTCACTCTGTAGAGGCGGAAAGAGCAGAATAAGCCCTCGGTTTACAGTCTCCTGTTAAAATTGACGCTTTGTTGGACCTTCCACATGTTGGGAAGGGGAAAAAAACAAGACCTCAAAAAGAGGGACCCACACAGCCTGGAGGGGTGGTCACATACCTGGGAGGGACATCAGTACCCTTTGTGACATCACACCGGAATGATTTCAAGGGCAACATGTTTTAGCACATACTGTGAGAGGAAACAAATGCAGTATAGTGCGACTTTTTATCATTTCTGTGCAGTTTAAAGTCAGGTAAGAAACATGTTATATTGTTTTTACAATATGAAGTCTGAAATGGATTGCAGTCCCTCAATGCTTTTCTCTCCGACCTAACTATCAGACATGCAACATGTTTCTTGCACGTTCAAGACTTTATTCAAAAGGATTGATGGAATTATTGTTTCCTTTTCCAAACCTCTCCAAGGTTTAAATTAATTTCCAGAGGTCACCATGATCTTTATGTGTTGAGTTATAGGCGACTAGACTTCATTTGTTGTTTACTACACATTTACAAAAGGGTCTTTAAGTAAACAAGAATGTCATCCAGTGTCCCACAGCTGAAACCTAAATATTCCCAGAGTAGGTGGGAATATTCCCCGCTATCACCCCGAATCATGATAAACTATTTCCAATTTCAACTCAAGGTTATTTCAGGGCTTCGTTCCGACAGTCGGGGTTCAAAGATTACTCAGACGACTTCGACCCGGGATCTTTGGCAATTTGGCCCAGGCGAGACTGAAGACAGGTACTGTAATAGAGCTCAGTGTGGCGCGGAGGCAGCAAACACTCAGCAAAGATCAAAACACCGGCCGCATGAGAAGTGACAAGATCCAATTAAATTTAATTACTGAAGCTGTAGTTTAATTTTAACTGACAATTTTGATTAAAGTAGCCGCGCACGCACTTAAAGGTACGAGCCGGGGCCAATCTTGCATGAGGAGGTGGTACGTGGGATCTCGGCCAACCAAATGGGTTTAATTAGGCCAGGGTCAAGAGGGTCCCGGGGAGGAACGGGTCGGGTCGGGGTGCAGGGGGGGGGTGGGGGGCTCAGCTCTGGATTGTGTTGCTGTGCTCTGTGTCTCACTGCAGTTGAAAGGGGAAGAAAACGACGTCTTCAAGCCAGTCAGCGCCGTATCCACTGTTTGTTTTACGCTCCCGCGACCCGAAACACAACATGTAATTTGCTGCAGGAAAAAAAAAAAAAAAAAATCGAAAAAACATTTTGGCGTTGTACACTTCACATTCAATTTGTTGTTTTTCCCGCTTGCAGCTTTTCAACGACGCCAATCAGTCATTTTTGCGAACAGGGCCGCGGTCACACGCCCATTTAGTTTAAGCACACACAAGAAACAAACAGCGAAAACAAAGCTAAAGGCGCATTTCCCCGCAGTAACGATAACAGCTCTAAAACTCTGAGTTCTATTAATAATTAAAAACAACAGTTGAAAAAAAGACATTGAGGGGAAACAAAACCATAAGAAACAATCTGGTATAAATGAAAACACACCGGCGGAGACGAGCACGCTGACGAGACGAATGAGAGCTAGCAGTTTGTTTGTTTTTCTTTTTTCTTTTTTTTTTTAAATCTCCTGAGCCAGAATTTCAAGCGCTCGTAACGGACGGCAGATTAGCATCATCCAGCGCGGCTGGATTATGTCTTTGTGCTACCAACCAGATGTGAAATGACACCTTCAGGACGGCACGTTTCAAAGGTTAGCGAGGCGTGTGAGTGGCAGGAGGAGCAGTTCGCCTAAGGTGCTTCACTTCTTCAGTCGCGTGTTTTGCTGGGAGCGCGAACAGACAGAAACACACGCGCACTCACACACACACACACACACACAGACACACGGAGCAGTTGTTCCAAAGGGATGAGGCTCATGCGCCTGCCCTCTGGTGCTCTTCACTGTTCAAAGCGCCTGCAGCTTTTGTTTCCTCGCTAAGCGTCTGTCAACGAAAGAGCCTCTTTGTCATCCCACTCACAGGCGTTTGCGTTCGCTGGGTTAACACACTTTTCCATGTCAGGAGGCTTTCTGATGGCAGACTTAGGATGTTCACATGTTACGCGCACGGATTCTTTGGAGCATGTTGTGGTTGGCTTCAAATACAGTGCATGACATATGGTGATATATATCATGGCATAGTTTTACCCTAAATCATTTTCTAGGACTGTTTTCTATCTATTTCATGTACTTATAAGTCTGGAAATTTTGTATTGGTGTGTTAGTGGTCTTACTTTAAATCTTAATGTCCTAATGTTTTATTTCAATCTTTACAAATGTCTTTGTAAAGTAAATAATACATTTTAAAAAATGAAAGAATACATTTTAGAATTTCCTATTACTGATTGCAGTGGTAGTGGATGTTGCCATTGAAACCAATTATGTCCTTGAATTACCAGTGGCCATGGTTCCATAAAAGATTTAGCAAATTACACCCCTTAAAAGATGTTTCAAAATAGCAACACATAAGTGACTGACACTGAACAAATGCAAAAAATAAAAACAAATAATAATATAAATATATACAAATATTTGTGAGATGGCATTGATCCTTCCGTAAAGTGAGCTTCCTTTAATTATGTTGTAGGAATGTAAATTCATCAGAAGTATTTTATTTTGTAATGGCCATTACTTGCTATTCTTTACTTTGGCGAGCTTGAATTTGAAAGGGCACGGTGGAAATCAGACAGTGTTATATTAATAAATGTAACTCGTGCAATTTAATCCAAATCAACTGGCAGAACAAAAGAAATCCAGGGAACGAATTTTCTACACTGCACAGCCGCATGTTGTAGCACACCTGTTGTTAATCTATGTGTTAATCCCTCTCCATCTCTGCTGCTGTGCGCGTGCGCGTGTGTGTGTGTGTGTGTGTGTGCGCGGGAGGGGGTCAGCCAGGTCAGTCCTGACACCATCTTTAACTGTTATTTACTGTGATTCCGCGACAAGACAGATACCAGCTCCCGCGACTCGGCTGATGTATGTTAAGCGTGCTCCAAATTACCAGCCTGATGGATCTATTGATGGCCCATTCCAACCTGTCACCTAGTCTCCATCAGCCTTTCAGTTATCCCCCCACACCACCACCACCACCACCTCCGTCCTCCTCGCCCCCGCGGTGGCTCAGAATGAGAAATGAGCAAACGGGCGTCGGAGCCGCCGCCGCCGCCGCCGCCGCCGCCACTGACACTGACGCGAAAGTTAAACGGGCCGCAGCTGCACCGTGCACGCGTGCACTCGTCCCCGGAGAGACGGGAAGGGCCACGGCCGCCGCCTGCTAACAACCTCATCTTATCACATCCTGTCATTTATTATTCCGCTTCCGAGGCTGCTGCGGATCGCCGGCCGTGTCGCGGGGGAGAGGGCCCCAGGTCCCAGAGGTGAGTGTCGCCCCCTCCTGTAACACGCCGTCACCCGCGTGCGGCGGCCGTGACATCCCGCGAGACGCTGATTGAGGGGAATCCGGGTTAACGCGCTTGGGGGGTTGACACCCTGGTTGTATTATAAGAACTGGATAGACTGGTAATATGGCAGAGCAGCAATTTTTTTTCTCCAGTGGACACTCAAGGTACTGCCACCACAAATAGAAAAATACAAAGATACAAACAGATGATATGACGCCTCCAACGTCAAAATATGTTTCATAATAAATCTTTCTATTGTATATTTTTAAAGGTTGAGTGTGTAATATTTGGAGATTTTGAGAAGAAACACCGACATCAAGTGGTTGCATTTTAGATAGCGCCGCTCTTTTGCTCAGCCTCCCTCTCTTGAGCTTGCCAGTGAGCTACGGTGGCCTTCACACACAAAACCTGAATACTTTGTCCACCTTCTTCATTGGTTCATTTGAGGATGCGAGTGTTCACCCTAAATATCGAAACAAACTGTCAGGCGGACTGGATTGTCACCGCCGGCTGCCTTAGAAACATTGTGGTACAAGATAGCAACTAACTGGGAGCAATACCCTTGCTCTATGTATATTCTTATATATCAATAAGAACCGTTCCAATGGGTAGGGAAACCAAATGACTGGACTTGTACTGCGAGCGTACATTTTTATTAATGTAATTATGGGCAGAATATGAAGCTTTTCAGGTCAAATTTTACTCACTGGACGTTTAAGTCATGGATCATTAATCTTTCTAAAAGAAAAAGTTCTAAAGGCTAGAAAATCCCCAGAGGAGAGTTTATTCCCAGCATGACGTCACAGCATCCTATGCACAGTGTCTTGGCTCGCTCTGATTGGCTGACGCGTCCCGATGCATCACTTGTGTTACAGAGGCATGATGGGAAGTTACACACCGACACATGTTCTATAGGGCCACATAATGCGGAAGCCAAAAACTTTTTTTGCCGTATGCGCTGGGTGAGCAACTCCATTGAAATTAATCTGCCGCCATAGTGGATGCTGGAAGCCTGGTTCACACACACCGAAATGAGCAGCGGGGAGGGTGAAATCAACTATTAAAAGAGTTGTTTAGTGCCGCAAATCAACAGCCACTCAATTTCAAAAAGCCCCCACAGGCTTTTCAAAAGGGAGCCTCGCACTGTATTTCAGAGCGGAGCCGACAATGGGCCCTGCGGACCCATTAAGCACAAAGATAAGATGAAGATGGTCAATTGGGCACACGCTCTCTCTGTCGTGTGTGTGTTTTTGTGGGTGCATGCGTGTATGTGTGTGTGTGTGTGTGTGTGCCAGGCCTGCTGCAACAGATAAATACGGCACTGAATCTAGTTGCGCTAATTGACTCTCGCAGGCATTACCGGGATTAAGTTAGCGAGCATCCAAAGTTCATTACGCAGATAAATGCATCTCTTAGGCTGCTAAACAGCCCCCGTACAAACTTAACTCCCACACAACATCAGCAGAACACAGAGAAGGATTCAGCTGCTCTCTCTTCTGTTTTTAATTGTTCGCACATTGGTGTCCACCTCCTCCCCCCACAATTACCGTCAGTGTGGCTGGTATCGCTAAAGTGCCAGAATTGCACTCACCATTTCAATGAAAGACGGCTGGTTTCTTTTCAGATTACAGCTCAATCCTATTTCACCCCTTCAACTCTGCCACTCAGGCCTTCACCTCCGTTTTCACGTTTATGTTTCTAGGTGTAATGGAGAGGCTGACGTTTTTATTTGGGAATCTTGCAGGTCACGGTATTCCCACGGGATGGAAGTCCCCTTTACTATTAATCATGTGATTGGGACAGCACAGGAGTACAAACAGGAACAGACGGGAGAAGAAGCCAACCAAATGGATAAGAAGAAAAAGAATCAAAACAAACACGTAGGACAGGTGCACCACCATTTTGTAGTTTTCTTTCCGTAAGCCTACACTGTAACGCAAGTCAAAAGGACTACACAGCCCAGAAGCCAACATAGCTTCCCGTCACTGCTTTCCACCGGAATTCAAAGAAAAGCAATAAAGGAAGCAAACCGGTGTGGAAGAAATTGATCTGTCAGAAGTAACAACCTACATATCAAGCTCACAGAAATGGCAGAAAAGTCGCAAATAACTTCACCACAGTCGAGTGTGCTGGTTGTTATAAGTTTTTAATGTTGTTTGCTCAGGCAATTGAAGACAAAAATAATGTCACTGTTTTAAGGAAAGACTTGCACAATTATTAGTAAAACAAAACTGCACACGTCATGTTTTGGCTTATGTAATGACAGTAGGAAAACATATATTTTCATGTTGTTGTTGTTGTTGGTCTTCCAATTGGCTTTGGTAAAACAAGACTTCCGATTGGCTCATTCAAAACAAGACTTACTCCACATAATGGTCTCTTTCAGTGAAGCCTATTTCGCCACAACAGCCACATTAAAACAATTAACATTGAAATCCCAATAAAAACACAGTTTAAACTGCATAAAATCAAGCTTGAGAATCAAAAATATTAAGAGCCAGTTTCTAAACCAGGCTAAGTTTAACAGCATTAGCCACATTAGAAATGTCTGCGGGTTCACATGAGTTCCAGATTATCTGGCTACAACTCTAAAGTTGGGGCGCAGGTTAACCAAACGGTCTCATTACTATTGCTACTTTTTTTTTTTTTTTTTTTTGCAAAACCTTAAACGTTCCACTATTTTTTTGCACTATGTTATTATGTTCTTCCTCTGCACCAAATGATGGACATCTTTCCAAAGCGTTCATTGTAAGATGAAGAAGAAAAGCAACCTGGAACGTACATGTGCGCGCAACATGGCTCGGGCCGAGGCGTGACTTCGCATATTATCGCGGCCTGGCCAAGCCGAGCCGAAACAAACCCCCTCTTACAGCTGCCGATTATTACGACGTCAATTCCCAACACTGCCGCCAAAAGCGGGGCGATGACATCCGAGTTGATAATGGCGACGGGGGTTTTTTTTTTAACATGCGACTCCTGATAGCATTCGAAACACTTGCGGCCGCCGCTCTCTCTCTCTCTCCCCCTCCTCCTCCTCCTCCGCCCTCCCCGCCTCCCCCGCATCTGCGGCGATGAGTGACACAACAGCCGGTGCTCGGAGAACCGTGGCGAGTGCTTTCATTTTGCCACTTATACGACAAATTACCCAGACAATGGACCTGGCGAGCCGGGACCCTAATTCAATTCCGACTGTTGACTCTGGGCATTCGCCCGCGTGCGTCCGACGGCCTTCAGGAAAAGAGACCCCCCTCTCCGCTCTCCCCCCGCCGCGGAGAAGGAGAGGTGGGGTGAGCCCAGGATAATTCCGAACACACAGTCAAACAAAATGAAAGGTAATATTCTTTATCTGGGCGGCCGAAGATAGCGGCGGGCGGACGAACCCGGCTCTCTAATACTGCCGCAAATATGATTTCGTGATTCCGTGCTTCAGAAGCTCTGCTGGATCGATCAGAGCACGTTTGCCGGCAAACGGGAGAAACAAAGGCGGCGAGAGCCAATGAGGAGACACGTGCAGGGAGGAGGGGAGAGTGTGTGTGTGTGTGTGTGTGTGTGTGTGTGTGTGTGTGTGGGGGGCAACTGCGCTGGAGATGTAGTCAAATTTCACTGGTGTCAAATTAATTTCCGCGTTATCTGGGAATTCAATTAGAAAGCAACCCCCGCATCCCCCTCGCCTCCTTCCGCCACCACTTCCTCCTCCCCCGCCCCCCTGCCTCCCTCCCTCCATCCATCCCTCCTCCTCCCTCCCTCCCTCTCTTTTGTGAGTAAGAGAGTGTCGGACATCCCGGCGTGACAGATTACACTGCTCAGAGTGCATATCAGGCCGAAGTGTTGAGGCCCACTAATCCGCCCTCTAATTCTCAATTAGTGTAAAATGAGGCCATAAATCACGCAGACAGGCCGATCGATGGAAACGTTGTTTTAGGAGTGATTGGCAGCCTCCCCAAAGGTTACTGTTTAAGCTGGTTTAAGGTTACAGCTCTCTCTCTCTCTCTCTCTCTCTCTCTCTCTCTCTCTCTCTCTCTCTCTCTGGGCTGGAGGCTGGCTGTGTGTGCGCGTCCGTCCGTCCGTGTGTGTGTTTGTGTGTGTGAGCGCGTCGGCTTGCGGTTGGGAGGGCTGCGGGGGGTCGAACTCAATCTATATGATGCAGGGCTCCGGCTCCTCTGGGGATACAGCGGAGGGACAGCACCAATTTTTAGCCCATCAGCCGTCCAATTTTTCTCCTTTTCATACCTGCTGTAGTAAATGAGAAACAAATTAAATTTCGCCCCACTATCTCCACAGAAACCATTTAAATCCTTTATGGAAACCAAATTGTCCCCAGACAAATCGCCCCTGGTCCTGTGGCAATGCACTGTGGCGCCGCCACCGAAATAAATTTGTGTCACTCTGGATATGGCATTGTCTGTAATGCCATTCATTGGAGGGTCCTGGTGAAAGAGAGAGGGGAATAAAATAAAGGGCACTCTCAGAAAAAGGGGAACAAAAGCGGCGACGGCGGCGGCAGTGGGAGATAGAGGCCGGCTCCTCGTCCTCTCCTCCTCCGTCTCCTTCTCTGGGCTTCTCCTCTGCGCCCACCTCTCTCCCTCCCCTGTGCCGCGTTATTAATTTTCGGCCGAGCCCCCGGCTCCCACCCACCCTGCCGCCGCACCCGCATTCATGAGGCTGAGATTGAAATGGAAATGAGCGAGCAGGGGCCCCGGCAGTGGCCGCGGCCCCCCGAACGGGGAGGGTCCCCGGCGGTGGCGATCGGCGGCCGACACGTGTCAGAGAGGGAGGGGTGGGGAGGGGTTTGGTGGCCGGCATCCAGCCTCTCATTCCCCCAGATTACCAGGCACCGCCGGACATCAATCACAGCATCAGGGAAACAATGCATGAAACTGCCCCCCCGCTCCCCAACAAGGGCGATGAAAAATTACTGACAGTGCAGGAGTGGATGGAGGAGAGGGCGGCGGCGAGGAGGGTGGTGGTGGTGGTGGTGGTGGTGGTTGGGGAGGGTGCAGGGGGGGGCGAGCGCCGCTTCGCCCTCGCCGAAGCCTGATGATTAGTAACGTTTGGGAGGAACCGACGGCGACGGCCAGCGGAAGCAGATGACAGAGGAGAAAACAGCGGGCAGAGCTAAATAAATGTGAGCGGCGAAGGCCGGCGCTCCCGTTCAAATGGCTCCTGCGGCTCCGCGGGACGGCGCGAGGAGAGAAACTTTGCCATTTAATCTTCAGGCGCCGTGACACAGGACGCCCAATATAAAGGCAAAATAAAGTAGTTTTGCATACGGAGCACTTTGGTGAAAGTTGTCGGCCGAACTGTTATTACTTTTTAATGCGGCCAACTTTCTGCAGATCCGAGTTTCCTGTTCTGGCCCAAGCAACGTCTTTGGTTCCCGGCTCTCTGGACTTCTGCTGCCGTGACACTTTTTCACCACCTAATTTGACTGACACGTAAATTAGTGTCAGCTTTTTAATTACTTACAACTAAAATGAAAGTTTTATTTGCAAATATAATTGAACAGAATTTTAAAAGGGAATTAAAGGTTGGTTATTATCCAAAATCCACTTTATCAATGTTTTCTTTCTTTTACTCTGTGTCTCCTTGAATGGTCAGTAAACTTTGCAGGAAAGGGAAAAGTCCATCTTTCACTTTTTTCTTTGCTTCCATCACTTTCCAGGATGTGTGAAAAAGATGGAATGTTCAGGCATCAGTTTTGGCTGGAAGCTAAAACCTGTTATTTTGTTTTGTTTTTTGGTTGAAGGCTGTAAACAGAGGGCTAAATATACTCTTTTCTCAAAATCTACATCTATCATCTAATTAATGAGGCTTCTCCACTGGACTCTAGGACAAACAGCAACGATCTGCAGCAACGTGTGCAGGATGGGTCTTTTAAAAGTCTAAAGAACTAATGTTATTTGAACATTCCCCAGGATTGGACGGCAGCTGCGCGCGTTCCGACCCTGGCGCTCCAGTCCGACCCGACACATGCGCCAACTCTCTCTCCTCACCTTTTGAAAAATCCGCCTTTTTACTCAAACTGCGGGGGTCACTTTTTACGAGCGTCTCACCCCAGGTTCATGTCCAACCCAATCAGGGCCATTATTGATGACATCATGACTCCAGAGCAGAAAGGAGGGGGGCTTGCAGTGGAATTCCATCTCCCAGACTTGTGCCAGACTGCTCTATTATTATGATCATTATTAGCTGTGTGTTCCTCTTATTTCCCTCCTCCCCCTCCTCCTTCTTCCTCTTCTTCCTTCCCCCTGCAGTCACTCTGCGTCTGCTTTGTGTCCTCCACGGCAAAGAAGAGAGAAAGACAGAGAGAGAGAGGCAAAAAAAAAAAGAAGCTAATGCGCTGAAAGGGCTGGTTTCTTGTCTCCCCGAGCTTATTGAAATCGTGTGAATGCCATTTGTGCTTAATCCTTCTGGGGTGCGCCGTAAAGAGAAGAGAGTCGGCAGCTCCTGAAGCGAGATGAGAGGACCTCAGGGGGATTCACTTTGCCTCGCCGCCGCGTCTCCTGGAGAACGGGGGAGCAGCGGCGAGAAGAGGAGAGGAGAGGAGAGGAGGGAGGAGAGCGTCAGCCAGCTGACAACCCCACCAAGATGCGTCTCATAATTTGATTAGGTTACAATGACAATCTTTATTTATAGTCGGCCTCAGATGCGGGGGAGGGAGGAAGGAGGAAGAGGGTGCGTGGGTGTGTGTGTGTGTGTGTGTGTATGTCTGTGCTGTGCGTGTGTGTGTGTGTTTGTAGCGTCACATTCATATTAACTGGTGCCGGCTTCCTGGCTGGAATCTGCATAAAAATAAGGCGCACTCATGCATCCGGAGGCTAATTACAGGCAGCAGCGTGTCCATCTGACGCCTCGGCCCCCGCGGCTCCTGACACTCGCGCGTCTCATTAGGTTTGTGATCGCTGTTTTTTTTTTTTTTGTTGTTGTTCGGCAGAGGGGTCGCCTTCCCCTCCGAAACAGGGGGAAAAAAAACGGAAAAAAAAAAACAAAGAGGAAGGGGAAGATTATCGAGTCACTGGAACACCTTCCATATGCATGAGAATTACATCAGAGACGGCGCCGTCTTCGAAAGCTTTTGAAATAATAATGCGGCAAATGATAACGCCTCGGGACGCTACAACACCTCATTACAGCTCGGCGGCAGCGGCAAAGCAAAAAAAAAAAAATGTACGAAAGAAAATTGTAGAAAACAAGACTCGCAATGAATGGTGGGATAGGAAAGAGGATAAAACATGGCGGCGCTGGAACGACTGCGGTATTTATACTCCCGCCGTTTACATCAAATTGTTGCTCCCCTCCCCACTGCCCCCACTGAGAAGAGAAGGAGCCTCAAAAACTGGGGTTTGAACTCAGGGTTAATGAAAAAGTCCCCGGCGTCAAGTTACCTGCTCGTCTGCGGAGCAAAGCCGCGTCTGTCGGAACAAACATTTCATTTGTGCGCCACATGTTCCTCAGACGAGGCCCCAGTAAAAGTTGTTCAATAAATTTTACCCTCTGTTTTTACGGACTCCTACCATCCCACCCCCACCCCCACCCCCACCGCACACACACACACACACACGCCCCCCCCTCACCCCCCCGTGTCATTTTTTTCATTGAAAGTAGAATCTAACTCGGCTATAAACATCTTTGCAGCCAATCACAGGTCGTTTAGATCAAATGCTGCACTTTTTGTCTTCTCCTTCTTCTTCTCCTTCTTCTTTGTCTGCGCGGGGCCGCGCTACCTACACGCGCCTTCCAACCCTCGCCTCGTCTCCCGTGGCTGCCGCGCTGTTAAACGCTCTGGCACTCTTTTTTAAAGCGGCGGGGATATGGCTGTCACTGTATTTTGTCAGCAAAGCATAATATTTCTTCAGGAGTTCTGAACCTGGCACTCAGCGGGGTGGAAATGAAAACAAGGCGGCGCATAAACGGAGGGGAGTCGGCCGTAAATCAGCCGACACGCTCGGGTGTGGAGGGGGGGGCAGCAGGTAGGCTGCCGCTCGCGCCGATTGGACACCGGCCCTCACGCTTTAATCAAGCTGCTGCTCCTTGCAGACGTGCCCAACCCTTCCCCTCCCCCTCCCCTCCCCTCCCCTCCCCTCCCTCTCCTTCTCCGTGACGTGTGCAGTCGCCGTACACGCCATCGAGCGCGTTCTCGGAGACGCCTCTGAACTTACGCGATTTAAACGCGTTTGTTTGTTTGTCGGAGGTGATTCTTTTCGTCGCCTCCCGGAAGCAAAATCTATTAAACTAACTCAGCGGTGTAGTGTCTTGGTGCAGGACAAAATAACCAGACCAGGCACGGCTTCAGAACATGTCTTTACTTGGTGACTTCCGGGCAACCGACACACGCACGCACAACTACAGGTTCCCGCTTGGCTCAGTTAAACTCACTCAAACATTGTTGGCCCACCAAAACATAACACAGCAACTGCCTAGCAGTGATGACTCACAATGTGACAACCTTTACCGTCAGTCACTTCAGTCTATTACAAGTGGCTTTACACATGTTTCTCTTTCTCTCTCTCGTCCCTCCCCTCGACACGCTGGGTTAGTGTTTGTAGTTCTCGAGATTGGTCTTGGTCTCGAAACCACTTTTAAAGGGTCTCCTCTCATCTTGGACTCTGAAGCGTTTTTATTCGGTCTTGTCTCGGTCTCGGACTGGGCGGTTTTTGATCAAGACCAGTTGAGATTCAGCCAGCACTGCACACGATAACAGAAAAGAATGCAACAGCTGCCTTGTTTTGCTCTGTTTGTGACACCCAGAGTGACACACCACCTTATTCCTAGTTGATTGTTTTTTTTGGTTTTTTTATGAAGCAAAGTTTCTTTTTTTGAGAATGGTAAATTAGAAAATAGCTAGCAAAACAGCAAAATGTTTAAGGAAGTTATTGAAAGATACCTTGCTGAAAGGAAATGTTGTTCCATTTATGTAGAAGCAAACTTGAATCGAGAAAAAGATACTGGTCATTTGTTCTGTTCTGTTGTTATTTTTCTTTGATATATACAGTCTTGAACTGGCGACTTGTCCAGGGTGTCACCCTGCCTTCGCCCTAAGACAGCTGGGATAGGCTCCAGCAGACCCCTGTAACCCTGAATAGGAATAAGCGGGTATAGAAGATGAATGAATGAATATACAGTCTTTGTCTTGTCTCAACCTTGATCTTGATCTTGGTTGGAGCGGTCTGGACTACGACACCACACTGGGTGTCAAACAATAATCTTTTTGTCGGCGAGGCTCCTTCAAAGCTCCACGGCTTCACTGCGACTTTGCCCTTCTTTTCAATTAAACAGTAAGATGTCTTCTCTCGCACGGCACGGCTGCGGCTTTGCAGCCTGAAAGCTAACACCGAACAGATGTGCGCATGTTCGTTGGAGGGTGGGAAGGGCAGAATTATCCAGACCCCTGCAACAATGCGGCGTCAAATCAGACCCAGAGAGTCGTAAATTGTCCCAACGAGACGTTTGGCGTCAAGGTCGGCTGGAGATGAAAGTCCAGCGGACTGTTGGCAACGTTGTAACCTCGGTTCTTTCTTTAATAAGTTGTGCGACACGTCGCGTTTCCCCCCACGGGTTCTATTATTATAGAGTCTGCTTATTATCTCATAAACCAGCGCTCATGTGCTTCATTTTTAGCATTGAATGTCACATCGCTTTGAAATGTCAGAAAATTACTAACAACCTGTTTTTTTTATATTTTTTTTTAATGTCACAACTTCCTTGCCAACCTACCTAATAGTCAAAAATAGGATGAGAACAACAACATCCCCAACACCTTGTGAGCCTGTTAGGCTTCGGCAAACAGCGCCGAGATGTGACTAATGATGCTCTTATGTGGGCGACTCACTCGAAGGCACTCGAAGGTTGCCTGACGAATGATTACAGGATTCAGCTCAAAAGGAGCGCTGATTGTGCGAGAGGCTCTTCTGAAGTGAGCGTTCTCCAAGAAGGGTCAAATCATCTAATTTGGCTTTGAATTGTCTCTTTTCGTCTGTTTTAATCCTCCACCTGCCACCCGCTTTGTCTGCACCGCGCCGACTCGAGAGCCCCAAAGCCTGTTTGATGGACGAGGAGAACGGAGGCTTAAGTGAAGTCAAGTGACAAAGTGTGATTGAGTGAAGAGGCCCTGAATGGGCCTCATTTCCTCAATCTGTTGGATTTGGGGTTTTTTCACGGATCCATCTGGAAAAAACTGGGATGTATGGAAAAGGTATTGCGTTTTTAAAAACGCACTGAGAAGAAGGTTGGACGAACAAATAAGACGTGAAACCACAGGAGTGCCTATAGCTGCACATCATTAGATGCCAGTCAACGGATGTGTTGTGTCTAACTATTGTCTTGCAGATCAAGTCAGGGCTAACGCAAAAATGTATTTTCCACTGAGAAAACCTACCTTTTTTCCATCTTCTTTTTGATGCACAAATGTCATCTAATGCAGACCTAACAACTGTGTTTGCCCCTGCTTCTTTACGTTTACTATTATTAGGCTATATCAGTATTTGTGTTATCCTTTGTATCATTATTGTGCAGTTGATGAGGGCAACTTGTGGCAGTCGCTTCCTGCTTTCATATGGTGGCAGAGGCAGAAATTGGGTTTTCGCATTTGAAATGGTGCACACGTGCCTTGCAAATTGTGAAAATGCACGAGACATTACACATTTAAAAAAAAAAAACTTCCATCACCTTTGATGTAAAGCAGGAGCCTTGACAACCTGCACATTTTCTCCAGAGACATCAGACAACCAAGAGTTGGTACAGAGACTGGAGTCTTGCAGAACACGCGTAGCCAAAACCTCCTGTTCAGCTCCGGTTGCAGCAATTTAGGTTGTAAGACCGACAAAAAAAAAAGCCTCATCTTGGAGCCTGGCCAGATGGATGCTGCCGCAGGACGTGAGACTGGGAACGTTGCTGCAACTTGCAGTGGGTTTTTCTCATTACGCCCACGTGCAGATTGTTAATGAAGTGCCTCACATCACCTGAAAAGCGACAACAGCAAACGTGGCCCGCCCCCCCCGATGGGGACAGATGCAAGCCAATTTGCAGGCAGGCAAGCAGGCGCAGTGGGGGTGGGGGGAGGGGTGCTGGAAAGCAAACACCAATTGGGTTACGGCTTCATTACGTAAAGGCAGAGGAGCCGAGTTTAAGCCGTATGAATGATAACCCAATATATTGGACATTAGTGGCCGAGGCTGACATGTGACAGGGACTGGTGGTGGTGGGGAGGGGGGACGGGGGAGGGGCGAGCAGATGGTGCACCCTCTCCCTCGGAGTCTCCGCTCTAACACGGTGTACGTTGTCGAGGGGCCGAGTTTTATTGATTGAATTCCTGCCCTGAGACGCAGGTCCTGTAGCTACATGTGTCAGCGCCGCTACCGGCTGCCGGAAACCCAACACTGGAGCTCCGGGCTGAGCAGCAGGCCGGGGGAGTGGCTCTCCCCGCCATCGTCGCGCAGCCTGCCCCATCTGTCATCGGGCGTAAGGTGGGGGGTTATTGCAGGGTGGGAGGGAGGCACTTTCGCTGTCGTCATGATCCTGCATGATGAGGCCTCAGCATCACTCGGAAATAATGGTGGTTGGAAGGACGGTTGAAAAAAAAACAAAACAAAACAAGATTCCTAAATAACCTGTAAATGTCTGTGGTTTCCTCTTATGCCTTTCATCGAATTAAAACTGAGATTTTATTTTTTTTGTCACTCAGATCTTAAGAGGGAAACATTTCAACGCCTTGTTGTGCCGAAGATCTTTTTGATGGATGTCATCCAGTTCAGACCTAACGGCATTTGTGTTTGCTCCTGCTTCTTCATGTTTAGTATTATTAGGCTATATCAGTATCACTATCAGTATCGTGTTATCGTTAGTATCATTACTGTGCAGTTGTTGAGGGCAACTTGCGGCAGTCGCTTCCGGCTTTCGTCCAGTGGCGGAGGCAGAAATTGCGTTTTCAGTGGGCGAATACAAACATGGCGCACCATCTTACCTCAGAAAAAAGGAATTCATATAAACGGATAAAGGACGTATACGAAACTGAGAAAAGTGCCTCTTTTTACTTCAAGTTCTCTGCATTACAGACACAATAGCAGCAAAACACCGCCCATAAAACATGCACAATCAATAGAGTTCGGTGAAGGTTCAGCACAACAGCGTCTTATTCACAGTAAAACATAGATTTGCATTCACAGTGCACGTCCGCTCTTAGTATTTGTATGACAAGGCCTCGGCATCACTCGGAAATAATACTTGGGAGTACAGCTGCAAAAACAACAAAACAAGCTTCCTAAATTACTTTTGAACATCTCCATGTTTTCCTCTTACGCCTTTCATCGAATTAAAACTGAGATTTTTTTTTTGCTCAGATCTTAAGAGGGGAACATAACATTTCGACGCCTTGTTGTGCCGGAGATGAAGACATTGTTTTTAAAGTGAAAAAAAAGAAAAAGAAAAAGAAAAAAATAAGGCTTTGGATGTGCTCGTGTTGTTTGTGTTTTGTTATCCCGTCAGGAGGGTAATTGCCACGGTTGCAAACAAACAATCAAAACAGAAAGAAAAAAAAAAGCCCACTGGAGAAACACAAGAGGCGTTGTTTAACGAGAAGGAGCGGGCGGCTAGCGGACGCGGTCACGCCGCCGGCGCAGTGAACCTCGCCCCGGCGAAAACCCACCACTTAATTGCGCGCGGGAAGGCGGCTCTCGACGTTTCCCCTTTCGAGAGGCCGTCCATCACTCCACGCAAAAAACTACGAGCGGGGGCGGGTGGGTGGGGGTGGGCAGGGGCCGTTATATAACGATAACCATCAACAGCGGCGCGGCGCAACCCCGAGACCTTTCCCATCAATTACCCGTTATTGGAGCCGCTGTATCCTGTGTATTGTGATATTCGTTTACGCTTGATGAATGTTGCGCTCGGCGGGCGTCTCGGTCCCCGGGATATCTTTCTCCCACTTGATGTACTTATTAATAATAAATTGAGCGAGGAATGTGTGAGTTCTGCCTCCCTCCGCCGTGATTATAGAGACAAAGAGTGTTTGAAGTATCCATCTTAATACAAAGACACTTTATTAGATAAAACTAACTTGGCCAAGACAAATAGTGACGGCGCGGCTCTGCATCAGCAGCAGCAGCAGCAGCAGCACTTGCAGTCTTCCTCTCTCCTTCCCTCCAGTCGCACCCAATGTTTTATTTCCAACAAAAGCGTGATGTATTCTTTTTAATCGTACCGGCAGTGTTGGGAAGATTTCTTTGCAAATGTAATTGGCTGCGAATACAAGTTGCCCTATTGAAAATGCAACAGTAGTGTCACTATTTCAATGACTTTATCAGAGTAATGTAACTAATTACATTTGATTACGTTTTGATTACTCGTCTAAATTTTGCATAAATGCTCCCAACTGTTCAGATCTGATAGTGTTGAGCTTCCAGCTGCACTCAAAACAGACAGACACAATTCAACTGGCAGGACAGTGGTACGGGGCGCTGCAATTCCGAACTTGACAGGGGAGCCAATCAGAAGCATCAGAATAT
Organism: Thamnaconus septentrionalis; assembly: GCA_009823395.1. Taxonomy (NCBI): domain Eukaryota; kingdom Metazoa; phylum Chordata; class Actinopteri; order Tetraodontiformes; family Monacanthidae; genus Thamnaconus; species Thamnaconus septentrionalis. The sequence continues at coordinate 8,206,123 of CM020514.1, read as the reverse complement.
TATCGAGAAACAGTGGCGGGAAACAGAAAAGATTCAGATTCAAAATACTTTATTTGTCTCAGAGGGCAATCAACTTTACAGTCAATCCTGTTCATAGAAAGTCACAAAATAATATAAGGACAAACAAGGAAACGGTGCAGCGTTTGACATTTCAGGGCCGAGCTGGTGCCAACATTCCCAGGAAAACCATGCAAAGTAAAAGTATTTTGGTAAATGTAAAAAAAATGCTAAAATGTAAATAATTGTAATCATGAAATTGCACAACTAACTGTAAGTTATTTTTTAAAACACATATTTCCACTAATGTAACAGATGACAATTATCTTTGCTTTGTAATTAAATTACGTAACAGCGTTACGTGTAACCGGTTACTCCCCAACACATCAAGGATCATTGCAGGGAAGAGCGAAGACCTCCGCAGTGGAAGCAGGCGGCAGGGATGTGGTCTGGGGGTGGTCCCAGCGTGATTTCTGACTGTGCAAACCACCAGAGGTTGTCCGCAGTGTCGTATGTCATCTGTCCGCGGTTCAACCCCCCAACCCCCCCGCTGCTCTTACACCAACAATACATAATCTCTGCGCGGACCAGACGTCGGAAAAACGCAAACACAGAGTCGTATTTATGCCCCTCGTCGCAACCTCTCCCGCTTGTGTGTTTTTCTCCGGCGCTCTATCAAAGAGCAGCCAGTCGCCGCGGCCTTATAAATCAGCCCCCCGAGCTGCACTTTGCGAAAACACTGGCGATTGAGCTCGCGCGCCGCGCTCGGCCGTAAATTTCCCTGCTAACAAAGTTTACATTGATTCAGATATAAGCACTTGTCCGCGTGTAACAACGATAACCTTTTAGTAGATTTGGAAAACATATTTGACACCCATTAACGTAACGAATGATTTTTTTTTTTTCTCCTCCCCAGAGGAAGGCAGAGAAGGTGTGTTTGGACAGGGAGGCCGAGGCTGGGGGAGCGGGACGGGGGGTCGTAGTCTCACGGTCCTTCAGAATAAAACGCGTGCTGCCAGTTAAATTCACACTGGCTTTTGACAGTATGAAAACAACTCATCTGAAGACGCTGAACGATCATTTATGGTTGAAACATGATAAATGTAGTGCTCATGTAGTGCATGTTATTGTTACGACACCAGCCAAGAAGGTTGTCCAAGTTGTCTTTGCTAAGATTACCCGTGACGACAGTTCATGATTTCACATTTTTGGTCTTTTTTTCCACAGAATTATGCGTCAATCTTATTTATTTATTTATTTATTTATCTTACAATAAACCCAATAGAGTGACTGTAATTTCTGAGTGAATACAATCTAGTGTAGATCAAAGTAAAAACTAACCTCACATCAACATTCAAATCTGAAATCTCCCTCATCCATCTTGTCAACATTCATAAACAGCATTTTCAATATGTTGGTATATTGGTGGAGGAGGAATTTGTTGGCATTAGAGGTTTGTTGGAGCTGGAGCCACATCTGGAAACCCACAATTCATCAACTAATAGCTCGCAGCTAGTTTAAGCAGCTAGCTTAATGTGTTGAAAAGAAACATTAAAGCTATTGAGCTGTTTTTAATGATAGAGTCTAATTTAACCAGTCAATGCACGTGGGTTCTGTCATGTTTCAAAGACGCAAAGATACTTTTTCAAGAGTATTTTTTGCGTCTAAGAATAACACATTCAAAAAATAAACTCCATCCCCCTTAACAACCAAAGCTAGCTTCATCGGCTGAATTAAGAAGACCCGAGTTCCGTGTTTTCACACAGTCAAGCTTTTGTGTCTATGATGTGCGACGATCGTGTGCGTCTTTGTGTGTCTTTAAATAATTTCCAAGAAAACCAAACTTCAGGAAACTTGAGCGCAGCGCTTTCATTACAGCCTAGCGCGCCGTTCACTCGATCGTCTTCATTTCAAGTGCACACATGAGAGAGTATGTACACGTGTCCATTCTCTTAGAGTGGATCTCGTCACTATTTTCATGATGCCACGTTCGGGTTAGCTTCGACTTCAATGAGTTATGACAAGAAAAGCTCATCGTCTCGAGTCTGTAACAGTATCAAAGAACAAAAGGAAGAACAAGTGCGCCTCTTATTTTTCCCCCCCTCTCCCTCTGCCAAAAAAGCAGGAACACATGTCAGCCGGTTGTGTGTGTTCTTCCCGAGGTAAAATATTTTTCCTAGCGAAAGCACCAAAGTGACAACTCCATCACTGAAAAGTAGTTTGTCCTCCGCAGTTCAGTGAAAATATTATGAGAAGCCGAAGAAGCAGAACTAAAGGAGGAGTGGGCGGAGGTAGCCGGGGGGCGGGGGGGCTGGGATGAGTGACGGACAGCTCTGACACGCTGGAGTACTTAGACAATTACTAACAGTTTCTGCCAGTCACCACTTTTGACACAACACAAACACGGCGGGGATAATTTTACACTACACCGGCGGGCACGGGTCACTTTAAAGGAACACAGGGAAAACCCGTTTCAGCTTGCATTTCAAGACCAATCATCCAAAATTGCCCCCCCCCCCCCGCCTCCCCAACCCTCCCCACCCTGTGTCTGACGTGGACGACTCACACAACAGATGATTACCATGAGCAGCGGGACAGCCAGGCGGATCTTTTGAAGTGCAGCTGTCAGTCAGTCTGTTTTCTTCCAGAGTGGGGAAACTTTGAAGGTAAAATGATGTACAGGTGTGGGAGTGCGCACGGCTGGACCCCCACCGGGTCAAACTGATACAGACCGGGGCAGATGTCGGGAAGGTGGTTTGGGTGGTGGTGGTGGTGGTGGGGGGCCTGGTTGGATTAAAAAAAAAAAAAAAAAAACAAGTGCTGGCTTTGTATGCTGCTGCATGATAAAGGATATGAATTTTTTTTCTTACTTTGTATGATAAAGTACTGTTTTTTCAGGTTCTGTTTTTAAATTTGTTTTGCACCGGCACAAAAGTTCTACTTTGGCTTCGACACTTTAAATAAGTAGAAAAAACTACCCTGCTTTGGCTAAATCAATTACTGCGTAATCGCTCCAGCATCACTTTGAGCCACACTTTGGGCTCCTCCACATTTAAAGGTCCCCGCTTAAAGCTACGTTCACTTTGTGTGCCTCCAGCGTGTCAGTGTGCTATGAGGGAATGAGAATAGTCCATCTTTTCCAGTTGGGTGGATCAACTTGAGTTTTTTTTTTTTTTTTTTTGGGGGGCGTGGGGGTTAATCACAGCAGGCTGCTGCTTCAGAGTTACTGACCAATTACAGAAGACGCAAAAAACGCTACTCAATGAAAAACATAAGCGTTAAGTCAAAGCACTATTTAAAGCGGCTTTGTGTCATATCACTACATGAGTTTTATATCCATATACTAGTCGAGAGCCATCACCACTCGAAAAAAAACACACCATCTGTCTGCTTTCTGGAGATTTTTTATTTACATTGTCAAGTGCTGTAGAAAATGTGTTAATCTTTATCATTTATTGGTTTTCAGAAGTGCTTTCAGGTGAAAGTGTAACTGGAGTCCTTCAAAGCAAAAGACAGAAGTGTAGTTAAAATCCAAAGACATTGGACGTAAGCACAGCAGTGATGCACCACTGGCCACTTAGAAATACTTTGAATTACAGCTCCAGTAGGGGGAGGCATTAAGGTGCTTTTACCTTCCACCTCATATTGAAAACATTAACTTTTTTTTCCGGGGGAGGGGAAAGTAAAACTAAACTCATTAACATTTTTCGTAGACCAGGGCGACTCAATTGAAAGTGCAACCAGCGTCTAATTTGTTTCACTTTGCATAAGCGCAGCCGCGTTTTACGCCACTTTGTGTATGAATTAAACAAACCATATAGCGCCTTGCTAAAGAGGCGCTAATGAGTCGACTCCATTACGTTTTCAGCACAGAGCAATAAAACAAATGGAAGATTTTTTTTGTCTCCCCCCCCTTTTTTCTAATTGCTGCTCTAAATTCTGGCCACTCTCTGCGCTGTTTTGTTTGGGGAAACGTCTTCTGCCAAGGCGTCTTTTGTTTTTTTTTTTACCCCGCCGGCGGCTAGCGAGCAGGTAATTTCCTTTTCCTGCCCTCAGGGCTCGCTTTATGTCTTAATGAGCTTTCTGTGTTTTATCTCTGAGCAAGACCAAAAAAAAAAAAAAAAAAAGGTAACTGAGCCTCGTAATGCGGCGCGATCAACATTAGGAAAACACAACTAACCGGTGCGGCCATCTTGAAAAAAAAAATCGCCATCAAACTTGCAACATGGAAGCAGGCTTGCAATTCCTTCCACTCTCAGCCCGTCTATTATCCCCCTCCTCCCATCCCTTGCACGTTCTTCTCGGCTGATTTGCGCGGATGTCACGGGCCGGAGTGTAAAAGTCACATATGTTCATTCTTGCCGCACATGTTTTTTTGGACGCGCTCAAAGGGGAGAGCGCTGACATTTTTCATCTTTCATTAATTCGCCGCCGCGCGCCCCGCCAATGAATACAACATGTCATAAAAATCGCACACTTCAAAGGCTGTTTGCTTCCTTCCACGTCCCGCCGCCGCTCCACTCGGCATCAAACGTCCAATTGACAGACATTCTTGTCATTTCATCATCGCCGATTCGCCGGCCGTCCACTCGCGATTTCCTTTCATTTTCCGACAGCGGCTTTGATAGCGGTGCGGCCGCTCTTCAAAAGCAGGTAGCCTTTGAATTATCATTATTATTCTAATTTCCACAGAGACGGTCTAATTTCTGCAGGACACCTCCAGCGGGCAGGCGGCAAATTAATTCTCAGAGACGGAGGGGGAAATTAATAGTCAAAGGCAAAAGGTTCCCTCAGACATACATTAATCAGTTCTCGGCAGGGGCGAGTAACACTTATGATACGTCACTGGTTTAATCCCGGCGGAAAAAAATAAGAGCTCAGCCACTCTAATTTGCGAACATATTGTGACGAGGCATGTTCTAAATCCCAAGTAATCCCTTTACATTCTGGCGTCATTATGCAAGGTCAAGCTGAGCCGCCCCCTAAAACGCCACACGGCCGAGGAGCCCGGTGCGGCGTGTGGGTAAAATACAAACTGCAGAATCTCCTAATGAGAAAAACTGAGCTTATTTTCCAGACAGCTTCTGAGTTCATCACCCGGCACGGCAGATTCCAGCTCTGAAATCCAGCTCATTAATCTTGCCAGCCTCCAGTGTAGCGCTTTTTCAATCAGTCTCTTGATTAGCATTAGCTCCTTGGACCAATCGGCCGCCTATTAGCCGTGACAAAACCAGGTGCCAGCCACCGGTCAAAAACCACAGAAGAAGACAAAAGAAGAGATACAGGAAGTGACCGCACGCCCTGCTGACACTCACAAGAGTCACTACGGTGTTGTTTTCATCAAAAGTCAATCAGAGACTGAGATTTTCACATTAAAAGGACAAAGAACAACACTGGGGTCACACAGTGTGAGTCATCTGGGGCTGGAATATTGCCTGGATCACGGCAGCCTTCTCAGAGTAATCTCACTAAAAACCTGTTATGAGCCAAGTGACGTGTCCAAACTGTCTTTTGACTGAGGTGGGTGAAGGGCGAAACTGAATGGCCTTCCATTAAAAAGCAGAGTACACACACGCACGGACGTAAAATGCACCAACACCGTATCAATTTATCATCTTTTTCTCCCTATAACTGATTTCAAATTTATCATTATAGTGTTACGAGTTCAATGTAAAAGACAAATAAAACAAAAGGCAGGTTGAAAACCAAGGAATAGATGGAAACACAATCACCATATTAAGACACAATCACCATAATTAAGCAAGAGTGCTTTGATTCACGTCACCAGTAAATCTTCAGATCGCACTAAAACATGGCCGTTTAAAAACACCTGTTTCGATTACACTACATGTTTTCAACAAACTCATTTTCTTGAACAAAATGTATAATGAACACATGTCTGTGAGTTACATCTGAGGGGGAGCCACAGCAGAAACCACACTGGGGTTTTGTTTAGTTTTTTTGTATGTGTGTATTTAATTTCACACAGTAACAGCAACACAGCACTTCAATACTTCAATACTATGAAATCATGCAGGAAAGTAAGTTGTAAACGCAGACTGAAAAGCTGGACAGATTCGCTTCTCATTCAAATAAATCAGAAAAAACAACACACCCTGAAATAGTTTCAACTGATTCACACAACAGCTTTAACCTTTCAAACCACCGGCGCAGTGAAGGTACCAAAGTCTACTCACATCTTCAGAAGTGACCAGTCAGCATCCCAGGTGAGTTTGTGGCCAGAGGGTGTCATGTGACTTACTGGGATTTTGAATTCTTCTTTTACTTCCGGGTCAAATATCTTCTTCTCTCTGTATTAATGGCAGGCTGGACAACACTCCAGCACACTACTGCCCCTCTGGTTGGAGGTCAAATTGCACCTCTGGATGATAGAAACTGAGATGTGTATCTATTGTGTGGAACGTGGAGGGGCCAATCAGATTGCAGGGGTGGCACACGGCCACACCCAGCCACCTGACCATAGACGACTCCGCCCCCACACACACTCCCATACACACAATTTCCACATTGACAGCCGTCACATCTCCTGCGCGTCTGCTTATCAGGTGACAGCGGTTCCCCAAGACGAAGTGACCCGCTTTTCTGGCGACCCGATTTCACCCTGGTGTAAAAAACTTCAATGGGTCTAAATTTGGAGGAGCTCAAGTCACCTGTCAGACGCGACGGCGCCGTCACTCGCCTTCACTCGGCTGGGGCCGCGCATCCGGGGCTAATTGTTCCCCAGATGTGAGCGTCGGCAGCCATCTAATCACTCCCCATTGCCGCGCGCCGAGTCGGAGTCCAGGTTAATCCGAACTGAGCGCGGATTTCAAGGAAAATCAAAAACATCCTGATTGGCTGACAGTCCCGGTTAGCGGCGCGATTCCGGAGTGACTGCGCCGTCTGAAAATGGACCTGGACCTCCTACTGATGAGTGCTCGCTGGGATTTTGTTTGAAAGACACTCCTCAGAGATCTTAGAAAACACACGCACGCACGCACGCTCGCGCACGCCTATGCAAACACACCCATGCACGCATGTACGCAGACTTAAAGTGGTGGTGGTGGTGGGGGGGGGGGGGTAGAAAGTCCAAACTCATAAGTGTCAGTGATGGACAGCTTGATGCACAGTTCTTTTGAAGTGACAGAGCGAGAGTGGTCCAGGTTCTCTCTCTCTCTCTCTCTCTCTCTCTCTCTCTCTCTCTGTTTCTGCATTTTTCAGCTGTTATTGGCTCAAACTCAGATGTTCCTGCTGGGAAATCACAACGCTTCTATTGTTGTGGTGGCATTTTTGTGTGTGTGTGTGTGTGTGTGCGCGCGTGTGTGTGCGTGTGTGTTTTGGTTTTGTTTTTTTCACGCAGCCCCGACGTCTGCCTGGAGATGTTTGACTGTGCAAATTAATGGGCCTTAAATGGCTGCAATAATTAGTCAGGCTTGTTTTTTCTTTCTTTCTTTTTTTTTTTTGCTCTTCTGCCAAACCGGCCTTAAAAAAAAAAGGAGAAAAGAGGTAAAAAAAAAGAGGCACCCCCCCCCCCGACCACCACCTCCTTACCCCTCCCAACCCCACCTGCGTGAGCACGCCAACACATGAAAGTCATTTAGCTGCACTTAACTGTCAGGAGAGAAGAGGAGGAGAAAAAGAGAGAAAAAAAAAACAATTAGGGCAAAGCATAACAACATCTGCATGAGCGACTCCCGTAACATGTTACCTCCCCTCCCCTCGTGCCCCTCCCCCGCCCTCTCTTGCCTGGCGAGAAACAAGTATTGGTTGGCAAAAAAAAAAAAAAAAACAGGGAGAGAGAAAGTGGAAATGCTAGCTAGGTAGCCTTCATGAATTTTACATGGCGTTCCCGATCATTACCATAACGATGCTATCAAAGATATTAGGAGCCTTCAACGCTGTTTTCTCTTACGCTGTGAGGGAATCTCCCTCAGATCTCTTGTCAGGGGTTTCAGTTGGGGGCTTCATGCGCCCGCCCGCCGACACCAACCTCCCCTAATGAGTGTGTGTGCATGTCTGAGCGTTTCCGTATGTAAATGCCGCCGTTGAGTGATAGAGATGGGGGGGTTGGGGGGGGGGGCTCTCTGTCTGCGGGTGCGTGTGTGTGTGTGTCATAAATCCCCATAAAAGAGGCGGAGCCGATTTATCTTCAAATTCAGTGAATGCTTTGCTTGTTATTACCACATCTTCTTCTTCTTCTTCTTCTTCTTCTTCTTCTTCTTCTTCTTCTTCTTCTTCTTCTTCTTCTTCTTCTTCTTCTTCTTGACGGGGAAGAAAAAAAAATGAGCTCCTCGTCGCATCCATTTGGATAAAATGTGTTTTTCTTCTCTCTCTCTCTCTCTCTCTGTCTCTCGCCCTTCCAGGCGGCTTGTGGTTGCGGCGTCAGCGGCGGTGGCGGCGCCCCGCCTCGCGACGCGTGTCTTAAGCGACGCGAGCGTATGGATTTTTCTTCGCGAGGAGGCCGGGGCGGTTTTGACAGACGTCCAATACGAGGTGGAGTAATTAGCGTCCTCATCTGCCGTAATGGTCCCGTCGCCGTCCAGCTAGCGTCTCTCCACCCTCCCTCCTCCCTCCTCTCCTTCTCCTTCTCCTTCTCCTCCTCCTCCTCCTCTTCCTCCTCCTGTCGGCCGGTACAGGCCCGTAATTGTTTGCTGCTACAAAGTGCACGCGGGGAAAAAAAAAAAACACCGTCGCGACAAAGCGGTAGAATTGCTTTTCCTGCAAAATGTGCAGCACCGGGGCGCATAATAATCACACTGTGACACGCACAGACAAGCAACACAACAACGTCGCGGATGAGCACCAAACGAGCCCCCCCCCCCCCAACTTTTTCCCTTCCTGGTTGTGTTGATTCCCAGAGAGATGTCGACGCGCTTGTTAACGCAACAAACGCGGTCTGTTCTCCGGCAATTTGAAGAAAGAAGAAGAGAAATTGTTTACACGGGGGACGATCCGCGGAAATCGCACGTTGTTGCGCTTTTATTAACAACCGCAACCAGCAACACTTTGCACTTATGGAGCCACGCGGGCGCAGACACACACACACACACACACACACACGCACGCACGCACGCGCACTCACATAGAAAAGCTGGCATGTAACAATCACTCAGCACACCGCCAGCGTCTTCCTTCCCCCTGTTTGCCGGCAGCAAATTGGATGTCCCATACATATTTTCATATGCTGATGGCCGCATTACCCGCTGAAGTGATTTGCGGTGCTCATTTGAAAAGTGATGGAACGCCGGCGAAGCCACTGAACTCCCACTCAGCCGCGGACTGGAAAGCCGCCGCTGCCCCTTTTTTTTTATTATTATTTATTTTATTGCTTTACGAGCCGAGCGGCGGCGGCGGCGGCAACCTGGCCGCGCAGCGTTGGTAATGGGCTGCCGCGCTAACAGGCGGGTAACGCGTCTGATCCGTCACTGATCCTCACTTTTTTTTTATTGTTGTTGTTGTTGTCATCGTGATGGTAGTTGTTGTTGCTGCTGCTGCCGATGTGCCACGCTTGAAAGCTCGCAAAGAAAGAAAAATACACACAAATGAGCAAACATGCAAACAAAACACAGGGCGCCCCCGTTAGCCGCTGAAAACGCATCCGGCCGTCTGTTTTTGCCAAAGGAGCCGTCCGCCAAACAAACAGTGAATCCATTAGAATGACACAAGTTGCTGCTTTTTATTTATTTTATTTTTTTGGAACAACAGACAATTTGTTTTATCTATTTTTTTTTTGTTTTGTTTTTTTCCTCCCTCACTTAGTTGTTAGTGACAAATGATGTAGCACCACGAAATCATAAGTACTGTGTACAAAGTCGCTCATTATTCACTCTGCACTTGTTTCCCTATCAGACTGTCAGCCTGTGTGGCTGCTATACAATGTGATTACCTCCACTCTCCCTCTCCTCCTTACCTCTGCGCCCCCCCCCCCCACTCCCTCCTGTCCTCCCTCCGTCCAGCTCCCCTCCGTGATTACCACACCGCCTCCAGCAAGTGAATTTGAATTGGGGGTGGGGGAGGGCGAGGGGGGGGGGGGGGGGCTGCCTATTATTCTCCAACCAGCAGCAGCAGCAGCCCCATGTGATAGTAATTATTTACAAATTTGCGAGCGCTCACGTGAAATACAGGATGTTCTATTAGAAGTTATGTGTCACAGGGGGAGGGGTGGAGCAGCGAGGGCCTCGCCGATTTTTTTTTTTTTTTTGCATTTTTTTAATTTCGTGAATAAGCTATTAGCGCAATCGGATTAGCGCACGGCTACAGGTAGCGGGGGAGGGGACGGGGGAGAAACCCCGGAGACACTGTTAACCCAATCAGATTAATATTACAGATTGTCATGACTGCCCTGTTTTCCATTTGGGTGGCAGAGGCGGCTGCGGGCTCGCCGAGGGTTGGGATGTGATTACCCACCAGAAACAATAGGCCAACGAGCAGCGCGTGGCTCTCGGCGCCGCGCTTTGCGTCCAATAACCACGGGAGAGAGCGGATTCTCGCACATTATATTTCTTAATTTGCCGAATCCTCACGCAAATTACTCTGGCCGGCCTGGTCGGGGCCGGAGAGGCGGATTACAAAGGGAGGATGTAATTGCAGGAGACGCTTGTTGGGGGAGCAGCACAGGGCCTGATTGTACAGGAAGTAGTATTATTCGCCGCCGTATCGCGGCGCACGGCTGTTGTTCGAAGCGCAACGGCCTTCAATGAAGTAACGCGGCAAATGAATGCTTGACGGGCTCAAACTCAATAAGTATAGATTTTGGCCCGTAATCATTATCTGTTCACCACGACCATCAGTCTCGCACCAACCGCCCTCCTACTGCCGCTAGCTACCCACTAGCTAGCCACTAGCGAGTCGCTGACTCCGAGACGGCAGCAGTGCAGTTCGGCTCACGGCCTGAAGCTCGCCACCAGGCGCAAAGTGGAACAATACACACGCCTGCATGCACACACACACACACACACACACACACACACACACACACACACACACACACACACTCACAGGCAGTCCGTGCTAGCTCCTTTAGCGCCTGGTTTGAAAGTGCAGTAAAGTATCTTTATGCAAATTTCTCTTGGAGATTAATAAAGTACTCATCTATCTATCTATCATCTATCTTTTGTTCACTTTTTTGTCACAATAGTTTGTCAGTTACACACTCCAAAATGGCTGAAAGGTCCCAAAAGTTCACTATAGTCACTAAAATATTCTTACAACTGTCTCTGCCCTATCAGTCAACAACCCAAATATGACAAAAATCCATAATTTACAGCGTTGAGTGATGTCACAAACGACTCAATGAAACCTCGCCCAGGTTAGTGACGACAACCAATTCCATCCTCCTTTGATTGTGTCTCCTTGCAAACACGTGGAAGTTAACAGGAATGTGAAAACTCAGCGTCTTACTAGCCAGCTGTAAACAGAGGGTTAAAAGTGCTGCTGGAATCTGTCAAGCAAAGCTGACTGAAACTGGCCACCAAATGTAAGATGAAGATTTGGGTTTGGGTATATTATGGGACCTTTACAAACACTCTTAAAAACAGTTTTCAAAACTGCTTTTTTGTGGTCAGGGACACAAATAATCAACAACACAAAATCATTTAATTTGCTCTCCAGTTTAGCGCAGGCAAAGACTGTTGACTCCTCGGCGAGGCGACTACGCAAATGATCGATGGCGCTCAAGATTCTTGGGTCTCTTCACAGCAATTAGTCTGTTAGCCAAGGGTCACTGTCAGGTTTTCATTTGTTTATTGAGTGGTTTATCGATTGGCTGCTGAACGCCAGGGAGGGTCATATCTGGTTTTAATCTGGCAGCGAGAAACAGATGGAAAAATAAAACAAGCCGTCCCACACCATGAAGAAAGTGATAAAGCATCCAGCACCAATGTGTTGTGGCTACGAGTTACTAGCTGTTGGTTTAGACCAGGCATGGGCAAACTACGGCCCAGGGGCCATTTGTGGCCGGTAATAGTAGGTAAGTCTTATTTATTTATTTATTTTTTGAGGTGGGTCACCAAAACACTCCATCCGTCTGCTCCTGCTCCGGCCCCCTCGGTCAAATTTTAGAACCCATTGTGACCCACCAGTCAAAAAGTTTGCCCACCCCTGGTTTAGACCAACTTAGGCGGGCACTGGAGGTCAGAGCTCGGTTAATGATTCGAGTCTGCACTGCAGAAAATCACTGGGGCTCCAGTTTTGTTGAATCATATAAAGCTGATGACTAAATACAGAAAGGAAAAAAAAAATGGATGATAGGGGGTTTGTGAGTTTAGGCGGGTTTTGCAACTGATTCTAATGCAAGGCAGGACTATCTTTTCTCTTTGGCTCCATCCACGCCTGGCCCTCTTGTGTATTAGAGGAGGAGCTGCTGTGGCCAACGTGCCAAAGGGTGCGAGGAAGAAGCTCATGCAAAGTCAACTCCACATCACACGTGCTGCACCTTAAAACAAAACAAAAGCAGAAGAAGACGGGGGGAAGTGGCCTCACTGCCTGAAAACATCCTATAATAGCCAATTAGACCATCAAAAACACTACGTTCCCAGCAATATAAATACACAAAGAGCCGGGGCTGAGAAAGAAAGAGAGAAAAAAGAAGAAGAAGAAGAAGACGAGGGAGAAAGGAACCCTTGGGCTGTTAAACTTTAAAGCGCCTGCTTCAAAAACTACATAAAATAAATGATCTGACTAAAAACCATAACCCTGGGAGACCCCGCTTACTGCTTGATAATTGTCTCGCTCATGACACCATCCATCCAGAACATTAGGGGCCTGTGTTCTCGGAGGCCTGCTGGGTGCTATCGCGCAGGGCAATCGCAAATGAGCGCCAGAGTGCAGAGGGGAGGGGGCGGCTCCTGAAAGGCGGACCCTCCGCGGGGAGCTCTACACCCCCCCGACCCTCTCCCTCCTCCAACACCCCCCTGCTTATCTGGCCGTAGGGATCTGGTCCTACATAAACAATTTCAAAGAGACGGCCAGATTGTTGCAAACCTGCTACACAGGCTACAATCGCCGGGGCACGTTGTGCACACGCACAAACACGCACACACACACACACACACACTCAGTGTTTTTGTGTACACACGCACACAGTGTTGACGCCCCGATGGTTTTGCCGAGGCGTCGACGCACGGGCGAGGAGCCCTTTCTTTTTCCTGCGCTTCCTCCGCCCGCCGTCTTTCTTTGAGGCAATTGCTGCTTTCAAACGGCGGATCCATAAAAGATGAAACAACCTTTGCACTCGTCTCCCTCTGATGTCGGAGAGACGTACCTGCAGCCAGCCGCGATTAGCCGCCGCTCCGTATCGATATGCGCTTTTGCCGCGTGTCGGCGTTGCTGCAAAAAAGAAAAAAGAAAAATAAACCCGCCGCGCGCCTCTCCCACGCCTCTTCCCGTCGGACAAGCGAGCCGCACTCTGGCCTCCAACCGACAGCACTGTGTGGGATACCAGCGTCTAATTGGGTCTCGGAACGACGGCGGAGCGGAGGGGAGGGTTCGTCAAGTTTGGCATCCGGGCGGCGAGCGGGTTCGGTCGGAGAGGAGCGGAGGCGCGGCAACGGGCCGGTGATGAGCTTTGATTGGGTTCAATGGGACGAAAAGTTGAAAACGCGGATGTAAATCCTGATATGTAATATAGTCAGAGGTGGGAAGTGTCGGAGTACAAATACTTTGTTACTGTGCTGAAGTACATTTTTCAGGTATCTGTACTTTATTTGGTAGAGTATTTGTTTTTCAGACAACTTTGTCTGAATTTGTACCACAAATATCTGTACTCTCTACTTATTATACTGGAAAAACATGCTCACTGTAGTGTTTAAAATATACAATTTCTGGCAAAGGTAACTACATCCACCAATGGCCGCTTCTTCCTGAACTCGGATTGCAGGCATCTGCCGATCAGGCAGGGTGACACTCCAGACAAGTTGCCAGTTCATTGCAGGGCTACATAGAGACAAACAAAGACAAACAACCATTCACAATCACACACACACACCTACAGTCAATTTACAGTTTCCAATTTACCTCATATACATGTTTTTGGACTGTGGGAGGAAGAAGGAGAACCAGGAGAGAACCCACACAGACACAGGGAACTCCACACAGAAAGGTCCCAGGCCTGGAATTGAACCAACAACCTGCCGAAAGGTTAGTTGTTGTTGTTGTTGTTGTTTACAGCTACTATCAACTATCAATTAATCATTTATTCACGAACTAGAGAAAGAGACAAATCAGAAGAAGATGTGGATGTTCCACTTCCAACTTTAGAGTTTGAAGCCTCAAGATGTTGCAAACTGGCATTGAAAAAAATCCACTTTGAATATGAACTACAGATGTTAGCGAATCCTCTTCCACGCATTATTCCGGTGAGCTCTTCCTAGATGGAAATGCGATATAAATAACTCCAACCGATGTGGGAAACCTTTGGCGCTGGACGTGCCTGGAAAAATCCAGACCAACACAGTGAAATTGGATTTGGGGGATTTACTTCTCCAAGGCCCCCAAAGTTTTATTCTCAAAACTTGTGCGGTAGCCACGATTCCCGGGCGTTCATGTCATCCATACGTGATTTTAATATTTTGGCATATTTGACTTTTTTTTTTTTTTTTTTTTTTATTGCGGGAGCTTCCTGCGATGATAAATTCAATCCAGAGTGATTCACTGTCGTGCATTCATCCGAACAGACGCAACTCTATTTAGCCTCGGCCGATGTTCTCCCGCTCCTACTGAGAGCCGTCCAGTATGTCCTGGCGACCGGGGTTTTTATTCGTGCCGTTCAAATCACAATTCAATTCATCTTTCACAGCTTCATCTAAAAGCAGCTTCTCCGGTCAAACCCCGAGCCGGTTCATTTGCTTCTCCGTGTTCTCTAAGTGTGCCCGCAGGGACGCACTTTGCTTTCCCTCAGCAGGCCCCGATTCCTTTGTTTTTCTCATCAGCATGTCCTACATTGTTTACCTACGACATTTATTTGCAGCGCCGACGAGTCATCAAGCGTGCCGAGGCAAAAATAAAACCCCCTCAGTTCTTCCCTCCGCCGGCAATTATGCAGTACATTTGTTTCCGTTAGCGCGCTAATGTGCACGCCTTCGCCGCCGCGTGTCATCCCTGCGGGTTTGAAAGCGTCAATAACACTCTATAAATTCCTCCAACAAATCTATAATAACTCCTGATAGGTATCTCTACCCTTTACTTCAAAGATTTATTTTTGCGCGCGTCTGATTCCTGGCAGCAAAACAGAAAACAGCCGCATCCGCCAGGCTAGCGCCGGAGGAGGGAGAAATTCCTAATGATGATATTTATTAGCCGAGTGAATCTGTCACAGCCGGATAATGCGAGGCTCTACTCAGAAGCGTCCTGTAAATAAGGGTAATTAGGTACTCTGTTCTCTTCAAAGGAAACAGCAGCCTTGCTGGATTTACTGATGTATCTTTCAGCGGCGGATAATCAGCGTCTGAAATCGAAGGTGTCCGCGCAAATGCTTACAAACACCGTAGAGAATACAATTTTTTTTTTTTCTCCTCAAAGCTGGCAGATGCGTAGGTGGATGTTTGCCACTGCGTTCGCTGCACGGCCTTCAAATAGCTGGGAAATAAACACTGGTACCATGACTGCGTGTCGGTTTTCATAGTTTCCGTTTTTCAGACGGTCGAAAACATGATCTTGAAAGCAAGAGGCGGAACTTTAGGATCTTAGGTTGGATATTTGCACTCAGCACGGAGTAATAAATATGTCTGTCCACTTTTGAAATGATCTTGGATTTGCAAATCTTTGCTTCATGCTTAGAATTTAGCTGGATCACAAAGTTTTTTTCCGAAACCATGCTCATCTAGCTTGGTAATATCCAGGCGGCAGCAGTTTTATGTCTAAATGTACCACTGAATGTCAGAAACAGTCTGCTTGCACTACAGAGACAAAAGAAGTAAGCAAGTGCTGCCAGCTAGCGACGCGCGTTTCAGATTAGCATTGTACCCGTTATATAATTAGCTTCTGTGTGGTAGTTTGATCAGAAAGCTAGGAGGCGGCAATGTGTAGCTAATGTCACCTTTGGAACCAACAGGCAGCCTTTGACTCAAGCTCTTAACCCGCCTGGACTGGTTGTAACAAACCTAATGAGTCAACTTGGATGTGAAGTTTGTTCAAGTACCTTCAACATTTAGCCTCGCCTGTACAAACACTGAGATAAAATCCATAGAATCTACAAGGGTGCCAGGTGAAAAACTACTGTCAAATTGACCAACCATGTATTTACCCGTCAAGGCGGCAATAACTAAAAACATTTTAAGGCTAATGTCACTATTTCTTGTCCGAAGCAGGTCAACAAACAGCAAAGAAATGTTGCGCAAGGTTGTACGCCGCTCCTCCGTCGACGATACTCCAACCGCAACCGCACACAACCGACTCCTGCGAGAACAAAAGCAGGCTCGCCGGGACCGCGGCGTTGCACAACTGACAAGGAACGCTGCCATCTGTCCGCATGCAGCCTCGGCGTGTTAGCGAGGCGGCGGCGGCGGCCATTGACTGACAACTACTCCTTAGGCGTACTATGAAAGAGCGGTTGCAGGCTGAGGGGGTGCATGTGTAGCTATTGATTCCCAGTCAGAGGAGCACAAAACATCTGGGAAACAGCGAGATGAGGAGCAATCAGGAGAGCTAGCTTTCCCCTCAGGCCATTTATAGACCCATTTGCCTTTATCATATGAAATATACCCATATTCTTCACCTTAAGGGAGGGCGGTAAGTAACCCGTGGTGCGGACGAGTGTGTGATGGAAGTCTGCCCGCTCCCCTTAAGGCGTTGCTCTTTGCCAAGGAGAATCCTTGCAGGGCCAGAGGTCAGGTGTGTGTATGTGGCATATTGTTATTTTACATGGCTGCGGATGACCCCGGTGGGCCGCCATGGGGATTCTCGGCTTCTTCTTGAATGCATTTGTTCCCATTTATATTCATATTTATCTCACAGCGCCGCGTGCATTGAGCCGGGGCGGTAGAATAAAGGCTGCAGCGCGAAAGGTTGCGGCCTGTAATTTATCAGCGAGGTTGGGGGGGGGGGGTCACGCGAAAGTGTGTGATATACATGCGGGGCCTGATTGAATTTGAATGTATGTTTATTGATTTCTCATTTTTAAGCCGCGCATTAGTATTTAACTTTTAATTATGCAAGATCACGGCGGCGGGCTGAACGCAAACGGAGATCAACACGCGGATTCGGGCGTTCTTTTTTTTTTTTTTAAGTGCCACTCGCAGAAATGTTGCAAGGTTGCGTCTCAATTTGCATGATTTACAATAAGAGCTGGAGTTAATTCCGTGCGGCTGTTTTAAAAAAGGGAACATATGCACGGTGCAATAAGTCGAGTATACTAACCGCCGCTACACAAAACACCGAAAAAATAACCGTTGCAACGCCGAGAGACGTTTACAGGTTTGGAGTGAAGTTGCTGTGTTTTTGTGTCTTTTTTTTTTTTTGTTTCCTTTTCGTCTCTTTGTTTCTGGAGGAGGAATCAAGGCGTTTGCGCCGCGATATAATTACAGAGGAGCCCTGACCCGTCCGGTTGAATGAGATCATTTTTCCAGACCGTGCCCTCGGCCAAGACTGATTAATTTGCCGCACATTGCGTTGGCTTATTGGAGCGCTCGCATTACTCTCTCTCATTCCGCCGCGGATCATGATGAATCCCTCCTCGAGTGGTAGAAACACAGAGGTTCTGCGGCATGAAGTCAGTCATAAATTTAGCCGATTATTTCTTTTTAATTGATTGGAGCGTCGAGGCCGTCCTAAGCGTTTTTCCACACAAGGCTATTGAGCGGGTTATAAATTTTCACTAATTTCTGCTTCAAACGCAGTGGTGGTGGTGGTGGTGGGGGTGGCGGGGATTGGGGGAGGAGGGGGGCCTTTTGTTTTAGTATAAAAGTCTCTTTTTTTCCCCTCCTCGGTCTGTTAATGCGGAGCCAAATGGGGCTGATGCACAAGCGCTGGAAGTATCAGTGATTTTTCATTACTGCACACAGAGAGCTCCCGACCATATTTTATGGAAATATCACTTTTCCTCCAACCAAAATGTTCCCCCGAGGACAAAAATCTGCATTCACTCAGTCGAGTCTGACCTCTTGGCCTTGAAAAAGTCGGGGTTGGGATCTGAGACTGAGACTGGAGAAGAAGCCTCGTCTCATTCAAGCACACCTCGCACTCTTGTTATGGATTTGCACTAAATCGCGCCTGTTCGGTGATTCACGCCATACGCTTGTAGGACAGGAGAGCTCAACGTTTGCCGCCGCTAACACAACAATTGTCTGGAAATGAGCAACAGTACGCACAGTTCCGCCTCGTTTGTTGTGCAAAACTTGTGCAAAACTTGGCAGCGAGCTTCTCGCTTGAAAAAGTATTTGACTCATGTTTGTATTTTTACATTCTATTAGCAAGGTTCCATATCGGGGAAGTTGATTTCATTTGCATCCAAATGAATCTGACCCTCGCGCTGGAAATGACTGATAAATATTTTCCCTGAAGTGTCTTGTTTGCAGGGGTGGATGTACCAGCGTAGGGAGCCGCGGGATTTGTAAGAAGCGTGTTTTTCAGCACAAATTGCAGCGCGCGGCTGTTTGCTTTTTCATCAGCATTCACGCCCCCATCGCCTGGCTTTGAAACGGCGGGCCTCTTTTATTCTCGACTGCAGCAGCAGCAGCAGCAGCAGCAGCAGCAGCAGCAGCAGCAGCCCTGCGGGGAGCGCACTGTCCGGCAGGTTTGAACCTCCTCGCCGTTCAACGAGAGATCTGCTGCGACGGGATTGAATCAGATCAGTTGAGAATAGACGACGAGATGGCACGGGATGAGATTTATGGGGCTACTTGATTGGACATGTTAAAATGAAATAAGAGGAAATAAACTGGGATGGGGGTGTTTGTATAAATAAATAAGATAAAGTCATCAGTTTATTAAAAAAATATATAAGAAATGAAACCCAGGAGTCAGGTGTTTCATTGAAAACTATCAATACAAATACAAATTTATACTCACTTGTATACAGGTTCAAACAGTAAGCTTGACAACTGAGTCTGTAGTAAACTAAAAATTTTAGTTTACTCTCCAAAGGCAAAAGTCAGTGAGCCTGCAGTCGCAGCTGTACACATACAGTTCCACTCTCAATCATATTTACTTCCCCTTTGATCGTTATGTTTTTAGCCTCAATATGGGAAATATGAAGATAACCTTAAGTGCTAAATGGCATCCACTTAGTTCCCACAGTCAGTTTTCTCTCTGCAGGGAAGACAAACAGGCTGGCAGCCCCGGCTGGAAGTAAAGCTGCTGTTTGTTTGAGATTATTGATCACATTAATATGCGCTGATTATTTTCTCAGGGGCGAATTTGTTGTCTAAATACTGGTTTGAAGTTGCGCAATTACCCAAAAAGAAAAAAACAAAAAACAACAACAACCGAGGGGGTCTGAAGACGATTGCAGTAAATAGACTTGACATTTTAAGGAGCATATTTTTGAAAGCAGTTCTAAGCGAAGTGTTTGTTACTCAGGACTTCAAGGAGACGCTTCACAATGAATTATGGTTTTAAATTGCCGTCGGATGTTTGTTTTTGTGCGCCGCGTCCGCCATGTTGCCCGTGCAGAAATAATAAATGAGTCATACACAGGAGGGGATGCATTCACGGAAAAGGTGAGTTTTTTCTCATGGCCCTTTGAAACGCTTCAGAGGTTGAATTTCTTTTTTCGAGAGCAGCCACTTGACAGCGAGAGTTCAGTGTATTCTCAGACTGCGACTGTGGGCAGTTCAAAGACTCCCCTCAAACACAAAGTGTCGAGGCTGTTGTCAAGTGTCATCACACTCTGCGGGAGCTCGTCCATCAGCAGCCTAATGTGCAGTGATATATCTCCTGCAGTAAACAGGCAGTCGGAAAAGAGGACATTAAATAAAAGCTCATTCATATTTAATTTTGCGATTCTAACAAAGCAGGTTTTGAAGATATTGACCTGGATTTTTATTAGCTGCAGCGCCAGGAAGCAATTTAAAAGCACAAAATGCTGAATCAGGAGGTTATTAATACCAGGTTAATGAGGCAGCTTTGAGTTTGTGTAGGTTAAAATGCATGTGATGGTAGAAATAGTCTGTAGCCGATATGAGTACAAGTAACACATTTTATACTTATACTATACATTTATACTTACTTTACCTACTTGACTTGTTTTCGTGCAAAAACACTCACTGTGAAAGATTTAATAAATGCAACATGCATTTAACTAGGACAAGCTGAGCCACCAGTGGTTTTACTTAACTTAACACTTTTAGTTACTTTGTTTTACTTAACTTATAACACCTTAAGTTGACATTACTTTACTGCAAAAAACACACCACGTGAGACGAAAAAAAAAAATTAATTTAAAAATTCTTCACTCCACTTCACTAATTATGCCCACTTTGTAAGTGGACTACTTTTTTTACTTTTGCATACTCAAACTAGGGCTGGTTCAGCGAACAACAACATCACTAATGTTTCGGTTTTAAATCCAGTCTGATGTAAACTGGTAGCCGGTGCAACATCTGGTCCGTGAATGAAAGTTATTCATTAAAATTCTTACTTGCCATTTGACTGACATGTTCATCTTATTTTGCAATAATTTGAAAGCAACGAATATTAGCGTTAAACTCACCTATAACCTCTACTTGCCAGGGAAAGATTCCTGAATCGCAGCCATGTTTGTATCTATGTTAAATGTATACATCTGGAAACAAACTGACGTCAGGCTTCAATGTGACCCCGTCACTGGTCTGGCTCCGCTCCTGCCTCCTGCCAACCGTGAGAGAAAGATGCAGGAACAACAATTTCTGAGCCCACTGGATGGAGCTGCAACAGCACTGCACCGCCGCACAGAGACTAAACCCCTCCCCCAACATCCAAAGACCAGAGCGGCGGCTAAAATATTTAGCCCGAAAAACAATTCTCAGCAAAATCAGCGGGAGATTATCTTCAACGTCACGTATCGGTTATTATAAGGGGGGGAAAAAATAACAAGATATGACGAGTAGAAGGGTCGATAAAAAACGGCGAGCAACATCAAACTTATTTATTTTAAGACAATGTTTTCGAAAGTCTGTGTTTGTAGATTGAAGCCGATACGAACAAAATGCGGCCAATTGGTGGGATAATGATCCGGAGAAACGCACGTAAAAATGCCGGTGTTTTCAAAAGGGCAACTCTCCGGGATTAAACCAACACGGGCGCAGCGAAGTTCATTTGAAAATAAACTGCTAATGAGCGAAACATAAACATCTGAACGGAATGTGAACTTGAAGCCCGTCTACCGTCTCCCGTATTTTCCAAAAGTCCAAATTCTTGACACTTTCCATCGACGCGGAGGAGGGGGAGGAAAAAAAAGACAAAAGTGTTGACCCAGACTTAAAATGTTAGTTTTAATATAGCCTCGCGCCGCTGACGACTCGGGCTACGTTCGAGAGCATTAGCCAACAA
This sequence comes from Thamnaconus septentrionalis, assembly GCA_009823395.1. Classification (NCBI taxonomy): domain Eukaryota; kingdom Metazoa; phylum Chordata; class Actinopteri; order Tetraodontiformes; family Monacanthidae; genus Thamnaconus; species Thamnaconus septentrionalis. The sequence continues at coordinate 8,184,664 of CM020514.1, read as the reverse complement.
AGCAAAACCCGAGCGGAGCCCAAACAAACTGGGATGAAAGGTGGCCTTTGATCCGATGGGGGGGGGGGGGCAGTTCGCCTTCGAGTGACTTCAACACTTCTGCTCGATTGTTTTCAGCTGAGGTTTCTCCGGGTGGCTTCGCTTCAAGCTCCAGCTGAAACCGCCGGAACAGGACTTCACTGACGGATTTGAGAACCGCAAAAGTTGCCCCCCTCCACCACCACCACCACCACCACACACACACACACACACACACACACACACACACACCACCCAAAAGCTAATCTTGGGCTAGCTAACCCAAAATAATCGCTTGTTTTCAGAGTCGGCGAGAACCCCTCCGAGTTACAGTGCTGCTGGGATGACAAAAGCTCGAACCCGATGCCTGAACACTGAATGTTCCCTCCCGTCCATCTTGTGCCCCCCCCCGTCATGCCACCGCCAGCTCTCGCGCCGAGGGCCACGACAGCTCACATTCCACCCGATCATAGTTGTGTGTGACATTTCAAAGAGGATTACGGGAATGAAATGTGATAAAAAACTATTTTCACGTGACCGCCGAGCACTTGACCCCCCGGCTGGGGGCAGCGCCAAAAGGCTCAGACCTCTGGGACTCTGGGTCCGTGACTTTAGGACATTGGAGGCTCGCGGAGGCATGACTGCATACAAATCAGGGCGTGAAAGAATTTGGTTTTGTCTAAAATCCTAGAAGTCAAGTCAAGAAACGGGGGAAAAGCTAAGAGCTAAAAGGCACAGTAGGCTGGTGAGAAAACAAAAAAACAAACCCTAAGCGCACGCACGCTTCTCCGCTCTATTATGGTGTGTTTGTCACATGTGGCCAACATAAATAGAATGGCGCGGGCCCCCGCGCACGTCGGCAAAGCGGCCGTGGCTCATTGCAGCTTGATGGATGGCCATTTGTGCCATGCTAATTATTAGTACACATAAAAGGGGCGCTGTTATTTCCAGACCTGCAGATCCCCCAGCCGGAGGGGTCGCCGGGTAAATAGGCAGCAGCAGAGGGAGGGGGGAGGCGGGGGCACCAGTCGTATCGCTCAATCTTGACGTACGAGCAGAGGGGCACAAATTAAGACGCGCGGCGGCCTTCGCAAGCGCTCAACAGGACGCCGTTTTGGCTAGTTCCCGCAACCGGTTGCAGACAATAGGCCACTATGGCCACACGGCGTAATGACTTTTGTGCAGGCACATCTGGAACGAAGCCGCTCCCTCCCCTGGTGGAGTTGGATGGGACGATGAGAGGACGCCGTTTTTTGGTCGTGGTTAAACATTTGGCGCCCGGGAAGATTAAGATTGTGTGTGTACGTGCACGTGAGATCGGGAATTCTGTCCCCTTTGAATGGGCACGCTCATTGGCTGAGTTGCCCATCGCAGAAAAGATCCACTTTGATTGGTTGGTTATTATTATTGGTGAGATTTCACTTGCATTTGCACTTCAATGTGTTTTCTGTGGAGAAGCAAAGCTCTGATTGGTTGTTGGGATTTGACAGATATTGCTATTGGTCAACTGGGTTCACACACACACACACACACACACACACACACACACACACACACACACACACACACACACACACACACAAAGGAAACTGGCGTCCATATTTGAGAAACTCCCTCAAAAAAAAGCTCCAAAAATCAGCGTAACACTCCCGTACAAATATTTATAACTTTATTGATAGTTTACTTGTACAAGATGTACATTCATATTTTGTGAGTCAAAAAAGGGCGGGGGAAAAAACAAACTGTACGATGATTCATGTTTAGGCATGCTTGCATATGAAAATGAGAATCTTTTTTTCTTTTTTTTAATGGGTACAACAAATTGCATGGAGTTTTTGTTCAGTTCAGCCATCCCTGAAATGTTTGTAAACTCGGACACGCTACATTTTTTTTTCTTTTTTTGTATTTTTTTTTGTGTTTTGTTTCTTTTGTTTCTTAGGCAAACGATGCACTACAGCCACACACCTCCCGCATCCGATCCAACACTTAAAATAAAAAAATAAAAGGAAACCAAACATACAAAAATAAATGCAAAGCCATGTAAAAATGTACACTTGTAGTTCAACTATTTCATCTTTCATAAACTTTCAGACAAAATAATAAATAAAACACCAATATGTTTAATTTAAAAAAAAATGGAGACACAGATAAAGAATTGTAAGTGGAGGTCTGTCGACGGAGGAAATGTATTTTTTTGTGGGGGGTTGTTGGAGGTTCGTATATAACATGTTTAATGCAGCTCTGACAGCAGTGTTCAAAAGTTCATCTTTGAAAATAAAACTCATTGAAAATGTCACTGTTTCTTGTCTGGGACAGTATGCAAAATAGCATCTGGCTTATTGGCATTTAGCCAGCAGAATCAGGTGTAACATTTAAAAAAGGAAAAAACAGAAGGAAAAAAAAAATCAGCTTGGTTTGAATTCTGCTGGAAAATGTGTTGAAAGTGAGCAGATTCCTTTGAGAGTAGCAAAAAAACGATTTCTTCTTCGTTTCCGCAGCGTTCAAAAAATGTGCTCCGCTCTTCCTCCGTCAGTTTGAAACTGATCCCGGGTTTTCATGTTAAGCTGGGACACTTTGCCACCGGGTGAGAGAAACAATCCACGCCGCTGCTGTTTGGCAAAAAAAAAAAAAAATATATATATATAAAGTTCAACACTTCCGTGGAAGCGTGTGGGGGGGAAGAAAAACAAGACCGACCGCCGGGTCGTCGCTCCTGCGTGGCGACGGTCGAAGATCAACTGCTGCTTTAACCTTTCTTTTTTCGTTGGTTTGTTTTCTGCTATTTACAGTATTGCACTTAGACTGCACACCATTGCATTTCAGTTTGACTGATGCTTTTTTTTTTCTCTTATTATTATTTTTTTAAGAATTGAAAAAAGAGAAGAGAAGAGGAAAAAAAATAAGGTACCCTTTCTCCGAGACGACGTCCTTTTTCCTTTTTTTTTTGCTGATCAAATCCCGATGCCCCCCTCCCACCTCCCCTATTTTTTATTTTTTTTTTAATTTCTTCGGAACCGTTTAAAGTAGTATCTGCTTGTAGTGCCATTTTGTTTTGTAAAACGCCCACATTACAAAGACCCGGAGTGCAAAGGCTATCGTCACTTCTTTTACCCAGGATGCAACACAATAAACAGAATAGAAACAGGGAAGAGGGAGGGAGAAGGAGGGGGGGGTCTCACTGACACAAAATTCTTGGGGGGGGGGGTTAAAACGATTCGTTGTTGCTTTTGTTACAGCATAACAAGGCCATCAAAAGAAGAAGGGCGGAGGAGGAGGAGGAGGAGGAGGAGGAGGAGGAGGAGGAGGAGGAGGAGGAGGAGGAGGCCGCTAAAATCGGAAATTGCGTTACAAATTAGAAAACAGCTGTGGGGTGTCAGGTGGGGGTGTAGGGGGCCAAGCGTCCCGTTCGGGGTCCCGTCGTTCGATCGCTCGATCGTTCAGTCGTCCTGTCAGAGCTCATGCGGCAGTGAACACGGTGGTTGGAGACGAGCACGGCCATTGTTTCGGTTGGTCGTGTGTGTTTTGTTTTTTTTTCGTGGGGTTTTCTCTCGCTTTTCTTCACTTTCAGGTGAGTTTGGCCTTTTTGGGCAGAGGCGGGGTCTTTGCAGTCGTAATAGTAGTAGAAGAAGAAGAGGAAGCTGGCGAAGATGAGGAGCGGGCGATGGATGGAGGGGAGGGGGGGGTGTTGGAACTGACCAGAGTTCAGGTGCCTCTCCAACGAGTTGCCATTTTGGTGTTTTATCCCCCACTCCTGGACCCCCCACTGCCGTGCTGCAAGCACTTGGCTCTTTGGCCCCTCCCCCTCTATTACCGCTGCCTTCCTACCTGCCTCCCTGCCTGTCTCTGTTCCTAACGTCTTCTTCCAGAGAGGGTGTGACGGACCCACCCTCCCTGACCCCCCATCGTCGGAGGGGGGAAAAAAAGCACCCCCCCCCCACATCCCCTCTCCCCCCCACCACCACCACCACCTCAGACAGACATCCACATGTGTTTGTACGGTCCCTGGGACGTGACGTGTGCCTGGAGTGGACTGAGCCACTGGCCCCGCAGAAGTCCCGCCTGTTGGGGCGAAAAGTAAAAAGGTTTGATTTCATTGGTATTTAACGAGCGTCCTCTCTCTCTCTCTCTCTCTCTCTCTCTCTCTTTCTCTCTACAAGTGGTTTGTTTTGGCAGCTGTTTTTTTTTTTCTTGTGACAATTTCCCCCCCTCCACTCCTCCTTTTCTTCTTTTTTTCTCTCTGTGTCTCACACATACAAACACTCCTCTCTAACTTTCACTCAAGCGGTTTTTTGTGGGGGTTTTTTTCTTCAATTTTTGCTTTTTTTCCCCCTCAAAAAAAAAAAACCCTCGTTCGTCCCCCCCCCTCTCTCTCTCTCACAGGCTCAGTCTTGTGTGTGTGTGTGTGTGTGAGAGGGCGATTATGGGCACCGGGAGGGTTGGGAGTTGGGGGTGGGGGGCGAAGGGGTGTGGCCCCCCCCCGTGCGAGGCGGGGGTCAGAGTCCCAGAGCCTCGGCGTGTTTCCTTGCCTTGAGTCGCAGGTCGGCAATGCTGGAGTTCTTGCTGTTGCTCTTGGCGGCCGCCGCCACCGCCGCCGCCGCCGAGGCCGAGTCGGCCAGCGAGGCGATTGGTAGTCCGAAGGGGGGGGGCGGGAACATCAGGTAGGGGGCGTGGGCGGCCAGGTGAGGGTGCAGGTGCGGGTGGGAGTGGGTGACGCCGTCCAGCTGCAGCTGAGCCTGGACCTGGAGGAGAGAGAGGGAGAGAGAGAGGGGGGGGCGGGGTTAGTCGGCGTGGCCGCCTCGGGCTGCGTGTGTGTGTGTGTGTGTGTGTGTGTGTGAGAGGATTTAGGTTTCACGGTCTGACACTATTAAATCCTGCGCCCGACCCCCCCACCAGATTTTTACCCCCTCAAAGCTGTTGCTTACTGTGTGTTTTCTAAGAAAATAGTTACGGGCTGCACTCTCGGTCGCCCGGCTCCCTTCCCACTCTCCTCTCTCTCTCTCTCTCTCTCTCTCTCTCTTTTTTTTCTTCTTGTCAGCTATTCTTAAAGTTAATGAATCATACATTGCTCTCAGACAGCGCATCCAATTTAATCACCCAGAATCAAAGTCTTCCCGGGACCCCGGCGCAGATTTGTTCAATTCAGGCTGAGGACTGGGTTCTAAACCTCGGCGAAGGCGCCCGGTCTTGTTATCCTGATTACGTATTCAATTGCATAAATAAACAATTTTGCACTAAAAAGACGTCCACGTATTTTGGAGTTATAAATATTTATCCAGACATATTCCTGAGTCAAGGCTGGGAGCGGGCGGGGGAGGGGCACGGCGGAGGAGCGGTGGGGGTGCAACCATAAGGAGCATAGAATATCAGTTTTCACATTCTTGGCAATTATTTTATAAGAGGGAGGTGAAAATTAAGCATCCGCTCACTTCAGAAGGAGCGAGCGGAGCCCCGTTGCCATCCCCCATGTGTTTCAGGCCAGCAGCAGCAGCGGCAGCAGCAGCAGCAGCAGCAGCAGCAGCAGCAGCAGCAGCAGCAGCAGCCTCGGCAGCTAAACTTATTCCGCGCTTTCCTCCTCCAACCCAAACAGGTCGGCGCGACAGTCGAAATTTCGCTCCTCCGTCCCCTTCGGCGTCTCCCCAGCCGCGAAAAAACACACCGACAGAAAGCTGAGAAGTAGAAGTGTGAAGCTAATCCGGCGCGCGAAACAGGAAGTGACTGCTTCAGTAGTGACAGCAGCAGCAACAAGCAGCCTGATTCTGTTAATTTGATTGCATCGGTTCACTTAAAATAGGGTCGGAATTGTGTGAATTTGTTGAAACACGCGGGGCTGGAAGGCTCGTTGGGGTGCGACACACCAGGTGTTGAGCCGAGTCACCACAACACTGACGTAATTCACCGGCGTGACATCGCTGGACTCCGTCGCTCCGACGCCGCTTTTCCCAAATCCAGCTGACGAGAAACACGACGTTGTTTCCCCCCGCCTTAAAGATTCTCAAGAAGTCGTCCGTGGCCACCAAACAGGTGCCGCCTCTGATAAAGACGCAGGTCTGCCAGTCGGATCCGACCTTTGGCCCGGCAACTCACCCAGACGGAGTCTGAGCCGCCTCTTCTTCTTTTTCTCTATTTCTCTTTCCTTCCTTCCTTCCTCCCTCCCTCCCGAGCCGAGCCCATCTTGGTATGCAAGGCCCGGAGCCTCGGCTCCTGCCTGCGCCGCTCAACGCCAATATCCATCACGGCTACCGCCCACCACCCCCACCCCCTCCATCCACCACCTCCACCCTGCCCCCACCAACCAACACGCTTTCATCATCTCTTTTATGTGCTGGCACTCCTGCCGCACCGTCGGCTTAATTAGGACGCCGCTTTACGCCTTTTTTTTTTCTTTTTCTTTTTGACGGGTGGTGGTGGGTGAGGGGGTGGAGGGGGGGTGGAGCGGTCAAAATCAGGCAAAGCGGACGGACGGACGGACTGCGTGCATCTTAAAGTGTAAACCGCCGCCGTTCAGCCTGACCCCCGGCAAACTCGGTAGCAGCACCGGGGGCCGCAGATCCGTCTGAGTGTGTGTAAATACAGGAGACCTACTTTGACTCCTGATTCCAGCTCAGCAGCTACTCGCACACACACACACACACACACAAAGCTCAGGCTCATTCGCTTTGACCTGTTTCTTTTCCTCCTCCTCGTTCTTCTTTTTTGAAATTACTTTCCTCCTTTTTTTCAGCCTCTGCTCACAATAATCGCTGAGTAATCTTGGGCCTCTTTTGCCCCGCCGTGTTTTTCTAATTCCCTATCGGCCTTTCGCTGTTCTTGTTATTTCCCTCTTGCTTGTCATGCACTGACAGCATGCGTCGCAGCAGCAGCAGCAGCAGTGGCCTACCTGTTGGAAGGGCATCCGCAGGGCGCCCATGTTGACGTAGGGAGCTACTCTGCAGGCGTCCAGGTGGCTGCCGCTGCCCAGAATGACACCTGGTGAGAAGGGAAAGATGTCTGTCAGACAGCCAGACAGTTGTTGTTATGAGATGAGCAGGTCACAGGTTGATTTTTTTTCTTCTCTTTTTTTGTTTGTTCGCTTAAGTGTTTTTTATTTCCGCATGCAGTTAAATAATAAAATAAAAACGGTAATATTGTCAATCTGCAAACAAATAAAAACAAAGAACTAAAAATAGCTCAAAGAAGGACGTCGGTTATAAATAAGATCATTCAAAGGGTTCGGTTTAGAAGACTGGATATTCACCTTTGTGCATCTGGTTTTCTTGTTTTCGACACTTTGCTCTTCTGTTCTGGAACCAGACCTGCGAACGACAACAAGGTGTGAGGGAAAAAAAATAACAAAACAGTGATAAATCCTGCTATTAAAAAAAAAAATAGAACACAGTTACTTCTATTTTCGGAAAAAAAAAAAAATCCTGTCAGGCCTAGTTAGCTATTTAATTTCTTATACTGCCATTAAAAACTCAACTTAAATTTAAAATCCAAAAGAACATAAAAACAATGCTCGGCTTCCAAGTGTGTAAATGGAGCTGTGCTCAGCTGTCTGACAGGTCAATATAAAATCTTAAAATAAAAATAAAATGTTGGATTTCCACGTATAATCATAAAAAAAATCTGGTTTGATTTTTGATATCAAAATGACAATATTTTTCAAGGGAAAACAATTGTTTTTATTTTTTGCTTATTATCCCTGCAGCTGCATTCTACAGAAAAACTAAACAAGCAGAAGCATTTAAAGCGAACGCCAATAATAATAATGATAATAATCCTCGTCCTTTGTGTTCGGTGCTGCCGAGGCCGCGCTGTTAATCATCATCAACCTAATTTGCGTCGGTGACTAACATCATGTCCCCCTCCCCTTTCGACCCCGCAATGATTATCATTTACAGACGCGAAATTAGCGACCACAAAGGGCGCAGGGCTGATGATGACGACGACGACGATGATGATTGTGAAGGTGGTGATGATGAGTCAAACTGCCGCGGAGCCATTTTGAGCTGAGTGTGCGCGTGTATTGCAGTGCCAAAAAACAACAACAGGCCAGTCGATACAACTGTTCGATAAATAGCCCAAAAAAAAAAAAAAAAACATTACATTGAATTAAAAATTGTTAAACATTTTGAAAAATAAAAATATCAAGACCCAGAACAAAATTATATCATTATTATTATTATTATTATTATTATTATTATTATTATTATTATTATTATTATTCAAAACAAACACATTTGTCAGGCACTTGTTGTTGTCAGTAGCGTGTGAAGCCTGACAGTTGTAAATGATGTATGTGTGTGTGTGTGTGTGGGGGGGGGGGGTGACTAAAGGTGTTCGCGAGGAGGATCCCAGGTTGATCTCTCTGCATATGGGCGCCGTGGAATGCCTGCAGCAGATAAATCAGGGCCTAATATTAGACGGGATCAATTCCAATTACGTGCCAGTATGTTAAGCAAAGTGAACTACACTGGTTCAGACAGTTATTTCTTCATTAAGGGCCACTCAATGACGCGGCCTCGCAAACACCCTAATCTCATTTCCGCTTGGATTTTTTTTTTTTTTTTAATAGAGACAGTGAATAATGACATTTAATTTAAAGCGGCGCGCCGGAGAGCCGAAGATATTAGTCGTAACCGGATTTGCTGCCCGCTCCTCGCCGAGCTCTCATAACTTTCAATTAGAATCCATTGACAGCTGCTCGGAGCGCCGCTTCTTTTTGTCGCGAACGTGGCTGCACGTCGGGACAGAACGTGGCCCCGGGCCTGTTAAAGAAGAGGAGGAGGAGGAGGAGGTGGATGAAGAGGTGGTAGTAGAGGAGGTGGTGGTGGTGATGGGCCACCGAATAAGACAAGTTTAGGTGCCTTCTTCTTTTTCCAAACCATCACACAAACACAAACACACCCACACGGCCCTCAACCGCGTTTACACCGTCCATTATTTTAACACGCACTCAATAAACTTTATTAGTGCACCGCCCGCGTTATGCACACGACTGCATCCCGGAGTGTTTCTGCTGGGGAACTTAAAAAAAAAAAAACAAGAAGAAAAAGAAGAAGCTCCTCCACTGCCGGCTCTTCTAATGGCTCTTATTCATCCGATTAAATAGCTGAACAGCGGCAGAGTTCAGCGGCGCAATCGAGTTATTTCTAATCCGTTTTTATGGGGCCCACTACATCAAGCCGGTGGCAGATATTACAAGGGGGAAACGATGAGGGATACGAAGTTGACACAAGCGGCGCGTCTTTCTTCCCTCCTTCTCTCCCGCTATAGCAGCAGCACCTCCACCCACCCACCCACCACCACCACCCAGCCCTGCAGCAGCAGCAGCCATTCAGGCTCTTCATTCATTTTAATCAATGGTTGGGATTCTTTCTTTTTTTAATCCATACACCCTCCTCCTCCGCCACCTCCACCACCACCCACCCCGAGGCTGCTGGGACCGAGGCTGTCGGCTCCACAGGCAAATTTGCTGTTGCTGTTGTTGTTGTTGTTGTTGTTGTTGTTGTTGTTGTTGTTCTTGTTCTTGATGTCCCAGAGTGGTGATTTAACGCCGTGTCTGGGTTGGAGCGCTTGAAAAAAAATTAAACGAATACGTAAATAAAAATTAAAATCTTGAGTGTCTTTTGTTTTGCCTCGTGGACGTTAATTCAACACACACGGATGCGCACGCATCTGCTGACATATTTCACTCGTCAAAAATATAAAATAAATGTCACCGCAGACAACGGTCGTTTTTCATTTATTTTTTTTTTAAACTGCAGATTTTTATTTTTACGAGATTTTTTTATCGATTTTCTGACGCCGTGCAACAAATAGAAATCGCAGCGTTTATAGCCAAAGAGCATAAATAAAACAGGAAAACAAACCACGCCACATGTGGACGTCATTATGGTACAATTCTATTCGAGCCCTTTGCGCTAATCACTGCCGTGTTTGGAGAAAAGACAGAAAGTTTCGCGCGCGCCCTAAAAACACGAGGTCAGTCTCTTAGATCGACGAGATTACAGGCGAGCATTTTCTGATATTATCTGTCTGTTTTACAAGCAGACAAAACAAGCGGAAGTGTGGTTTGTTTGTTTTTTTGTTGTTTTTTTTTAGTATTTTTTGCGGACAGTGACCTGCCACATACGCACCAAAACTCTGATTACGAAAAAAAAAATAAAAATAAAAAAAATATAAAAAAATAACCCGCAGGCCGCCGGTTGTTGCTGCGCGACTCACTGCACCACAGATGTTTCATACGAGGTTTCTGCTTCCTCGCAAGTTCCTAAAACACTATTTTTGAAACATGGATATTAACCGAGGGCGCTGCAGGCAAAGAAAAAAAAACCTCCGCGTCCCTGCAGTCTGCATCAGAGAAGAAGCAGCATCGATTTTTATTTGTTTTGATTCTGCAGCGGATGACTGAGAGGAAGAGAAAGGGGGGGGGGGCTGTGTGTGTGTGTGTGTGTGTCCCTCTCTCACCCACCTGCACCCTGGCCTCGGACAGTCCCAGCCGCTGGCTCAGCTCCTCGCGCATGAAGGCGTCCGGGTAGTGCGTCTCGTCGAAGAGCCGCTCCAGCTCGTTGAGCTGCTCCAGGGTGAAGTTGGTGCGACTCCGCCGCTGCTTCAGCTTGCCCTGCGCGTCCTCGTCCTCCGACTTCACGTCCTCCTTCTTCTCTTTGCACTCGTATATCCCTTTTTTTTTTTTTTTTTTTATTGGTGGTAGGAGAAAAGGAAAGTAAGGAAATTAGAATCAGCACGATGCGGGGGTTTTTTTTTTGTTTGTTTTGTTTGTTTTTAGATTCTTGCGCCGTTTTGAAAGCGGATTGTTTGTTGGGGAGACGCAGCGGAGAGGCCCGTGGCTGCTGCTGCGCCTCCAGCCGCAGCTCAGTCGCCGTTCACAGGCAAACAGAGGCTCAGTCAACACCTGGCTGTGGAGGATGGAGCTGCCGGAGAAACGGCCACGATTTTAGAGTTTTCTCACGCAGGCTGTGAAATGAACTCCTGTTGTTTTAAATATAAAATTATTTATTTATTCGAATCCTTCAAATCTGCTTCCATCTTCCTTTTTTAAGCACCACTCCGGTTGTCAAGCAAATACCACCGCGGCCCCCCTCTCCTTCCCTTCTTTTAAAAACTGTATATTCTCCGCGCTATTATTAGCAGCCACTTGACAACCGCCGCAATTACTGACACATTGTGCTGTTTGTAGTGCGCTGACGTGGAAGCGGCGCTACTCGCAAGCGAGAGGTTGCTGCATCGGATTTATAGCACCGGGGGTAATTCGTCACCAATTAATGCCACTAAACGGGAACCCCTGAACTCGATGTAAGGGAGATGTATGGTGGAAAATTAAGGAAACGAGTGACACCGTGTGCGGATGAGAAAACAGGCCTGTAACGCTGCATAGAACAATTATCGAACTTCTTAAACTATTAAGAAATGACAGGAGATGTATAGGTTTTTAAACAGGGTTAAAGGTTATTTCAGCTGACAGCAAAACAACACAGTCTGAAAAACGGCACGAAGAAATTTTAATAATTTAAACTGTATATTTTTGTATGGTCCACCTGCCGAAAGTACACTAGCGCCGCTGTTTTATGAAAGGGTTATGAAAAATTTTATCGCACACTACATTTCATCGCGAGAATTAATTTGCCACACAGAGAAAAATAAAAATAAAGGGAGAGTGTTTTAAAAATGTCTGCAACCTTATAAAACACATCATCAGCAGACATTTTGGGTTGGAATCAAACTATTAAATTCCCTATTAAAGAAAATACAGTCCAATTAAAACACACGTATAACACCGTGGATCCAATAACTTTTTAAATCACAATAATTTTAGCAAACGACCTGCCTGAAGTTAAAAACCGACCGTGAGGAACGGCCCGCCTCCTCTTCTTCTTCCTCCTCATGGAAAATAATGTAGTGTAACAGCGATAGTACAGTGTGTAGCCTTTATCTGAGCGCCGCACCTTCACGTGCGACTGCTTTTCGCTTTTCTTCTATCATTTTTTTTTTGTCTGTTCCGTTCATTAAATTTAAAAACGCCGATTTTTCGCGGAGGAGAAAAAAAAACATTCCGGAACTTGTGCTGAGAACATTTCCGCGACGCAAAAAAAAAAAAAAAAAAAGCGAAGCAACTCACACCGAATTGAACTGAGTGGAGATTGAGAAAAAAACAAACAGAAAAGGGGGCGTTTAAGAAATAAAAAAAATAACAAATATATATATAATTTCAAAATCAGAGCAGCGGCTTACCCTCGGTCGCCCTCGACACGTTAAAGTCCTTGAGTTTCTCCTTGTCCAGCTCGACGTGCTCCTTGAACAGATGCACCGGGCAGTGGCTGCCCTCCGTTATGTCCTGCAGGTTGCCTTCGTGCGGGCTGCCCAGCTCCCGCGCCCGCGCCAAGCCGCTCTCCAGAACTTCCCGGTACGTGATGCTCTCCTTGCTGCTCTCCTTGCTCTTCTGATCGAACGACTTCGACACGAACGCCGTCAGCTCCTCCATGCCGGCTCCTGTCGCTCTGCGGCTCAGCTGCTGCTCTCTTTCCCTGCCTGGCCGGGGCGAAAAATCCACCGTGACGCGTCGCGTCTCTCGCCTGCAAAGCCCCCCGTCTTTCTTGCCTTGCTCTCTCACTCACTCTCTCACTCTCCTTCTTGCGTTGGAAAAAAAAAGCAGCTTCTGCTCTACTGCTCCGTCTTTATTACTATTATGACTATTATATAAATATATATCGTTTTTTTTTTTAAAGGCAGGCAAGCGGCGATGGCGAGGAGGGGTGGAGAGGAGGTGAGATCACTCCTGCTGTTGTGACTGTGTATTTGAGAGCTCACTATTTATACACGGCCACCTCAGCCCCCCCCCCCCCCCCCCACCCGCTACTCCCGCTTCCCCCCGCCGATCTCCGCGTCTTGAGCAATTACAGGCCGCCTCGACTTTGCAGAATTCAACTTTCACCAGCTCCTTCCTCCTCCTCCACCACCTCCTCCTCTTCTTTTCTTCTCTCCCTCTTCCTCCTTCCAGCAAATCAATGGCGGAGCCGACGGAGGCGGTTAATTGAATTACGGGGGTCATTAAAATGCGCACGGTGGCGCTCTCCTGCGTAGGGGTGATGGTGGTGGTGGTGTGGGTGGGGGGTGTAGATGGCTGTTATGGGGTCTGATTAATTCGGTGAAAATTTAATCAACGCGATTAGGAGATGGTAATAAAAAAAAAAAAAAAAAAGGAAATCTGAGGCCGGAGGTTTCTATCGTCCTCTGGATTTGTGGCTGCTTGTTTGAGGAGTTTTGGAAACGGGCACTTTGCGCATCAAGGAAATTTTGGTCCCAAAAATGTTAAATTTAAATATCTGGTAAATATTAATTCCAACAGGCTACCATTTTATTTATTAAAAATAAAAAGAAGAACCAGGCCCACACATTTTGATTTGTGACATTTTTATTTTTTGAGCACTTCCCCCTGAATCTGATCGCAAACTGTGTTAAATAGCGATTTACATCAGACACGAAGGGGGCAGCCGCGCGGATAAAACTGTAAATAATATTAGCGTGTAATAAATTCCCGTCCCTTTTGAGTATTCACTTGTAATCCTTTGCGGTTTCCGGTTACAAGTATTCGGGCTGCAAATCAATAGATAACAGCGGTGGGATTGAGAGAGTGAGAGAGAGAGAGAGCGAAAGAGAGCTAGAGAGAGAGATTTAAAAGAAAAAAGAAAAAAAGATGTTCCCTCTATTTACGGGATTTTTCATGGGGGAATAAGTGAGGCCGTAATGGCTTGAACGTTATCTCAGCCGCTCATCATCATCACCATCAGTCCGTCCGGCGCACACGGAACACAAAAAAGGCCGGGAGAGGAGCGCGATCCCCCCGGGGTGCGCCACCCCCAGCGCGCGGCGCAGCGCGGCTCGGCGCGGCCCGCCACTGTGTGAAAGTCTCATATCTCAGCTCTCTAATGACTCGGTTTGATGTCTCTCCATTTATCAGCGAGAACCCGCCGCGCACGTCACATCGGCGAGCATCGCGCACACGCTCGGGGTGCCCCTCCACCTCCCCCCACCACCACCACCATCCTCCTCCACCCTCCCCACGCACCGTGAACTGAGCCTTTTTGTTGTTGTTGTTGTTGTTAATAGACATAAATCCTCTTTAGGGCGCGCATCCCTGCGCCTCGGTGTCACCCCCGCAATGAAGTGGCGTTTACCCCCACCTCCTCCAGCCCCTACCCCAACCCCACGGCACCCCCTCCAAATTCAGAGCGTTCACACATGGGGCCAAATTGTGTATATATACGTATATAGACAAAACAATAGAATTAAAAGGTCGGATGGGTGGAAGTTTCACGCAGGGTTTGGTTTCTTTTACGCGTGACTTCAGGGTCACTGATCTGAGCATTTCCACTTGCGCACCGAGGATGCGGTTGAATATCCGTCAATTATGACTTTACATTTATTGCCAAGCATTACACATGTAGGTATGGCACATAGCTGGAACGATATAATCGCTGCGTTTTAAAGGCGCACCCCCACCCTCCCCCCCATATTTTGTATTCTTCAATGCAACAAAATATTCACAGATTTTTTTTTCTTAAAAAAAAAGGGAAAACGCATCGCCAGAAGGCCTGCGTATTTAATATGAATGACGCGCACGATGCCCAATTAAAATAACATAATGTAAATGGGGAGGAAAACTCTTCTTCTTTTTTTTTTTTTGCTTTTCTAATTATAATCCACTTGACTGTTTTCCTTTGTTTTCCACTTCATTAAGAGACACCAGTAAGTGAAGATGGATTTTTTTTTTCAGCACTTCCATGATATTTTGTTTTTTTTATTCTCGCCCCCCCACCACCCAAAAGATTTGGAACGATAGCGTTGCTCTCGCGCACACACCGGGCGTGTGTTGTCCAATCAGCGGCAGCCTGCAGGAATATCAAAAGAAAATCCAGGGAGGGTTGCTCGCTGCTTTACGCACCGACGCTGCTGTCGCTACAGTGGTTAAGTGGCCCAAAACTCTTAAAGGGGCCTCAATCATATTTTCACACACTCGCCGTTCATTCGCCGCCGTCCCGGCACCCCGCCTTTCCCGCGCTGCACGTGCGCGTTCGTTGAAAGAAAGGGGTGGGGGAAAACGGGGAGGGGAGGTGTGTGTGGGAAAAAAATCAGGCAGGTTATTTTTAATTATTCGTTTGTTTATAGTGTCGTTATTACCCAAGGCAGACAAGCTACACTGTGTGGAAAATGTAGCGTATTTTATGTGTTTAAAAATCATTTGCTACATATTACTTATTGTTATTGTTATTATTATTATTATTATTATTATTATTATTATTATTATTATTATTATTATTATTATTATTATGTCATTTATTATGTCAAGTGTGTATAATTTATTAATTGAATTTAATATATTTGCTTTAATATAAATACTTACTGACGCAATTATTACTTCTACGCTTTGTTCTTACCCTTTTCAAACTTGTGGATTTTCATCACCAATTTCTTACATGAAATTTTAAGCAGCTGAAAGATTTGAATGAAATTTTCTCAAGAATCAAATGAAGCTCGAGGAGCGAGCGAAGCTCGGTGATTACAGCAAAGTTAAAAAGATCAGCCTTGAATCCCATTCAAGCGCTATTTTGCTCGGCAGCCTCCGTAATGGAGCGCGGGCTGCGGGGTCTCCTGGCATCGCCGACTCCACAACGTCCCGGGGAGTTGACAAGCGCGGCCATTTAACTGTCTATAAGCCCACTCATGCGCTGATCGTCCCATTTACTGCTAATTACGGAGCTGAGGAATTCCGTCTGTACCTGCTCGTGAAGGATTTGGAACATTATCAAGACATCAGCAGACTGAAATGAGCCTGTGCTGAGCGGAGGAGGGAGGGAGGAGGGAAGAGGGAGAGGAAGGGGAGGAGGGAGGAGCAGAGGGGAGGAGGGAGGAGGGAGGGAGAGAGAGAGAGAAAGTGGGAGGCATAATGCAGCAAAGCAACGCAATGAGCAAATTGTGACTGATTGATCATATGTCAGAGTCAGACTTTTGGGGGCCGGCGCGTCGCATATTGGAATGGAAATGTGTTGCAGCCGCAGCCGCAGCAGTAGCAGCAGCAGCAGCAGCAGCAGCAGCAGCAGCAGCAGCAGCCAGTGTGAAGCATGGTTTCTTTTTTCTTAGAGATAAGGAGAAGCGGACACTGGTAGGATTGGAAACAAATGCCAAAGCTATAAGGTTCTGGGTTCAAATCCATTAGCTGTGCTGGAGGCCTCTTGTCTGTGTGTGTGGAGTCGTATGTCAGCACGGGTCTCACCCACCGGCTGCCTCCTTGTCGCCCACTGCTGGGTTAATTACTGGTGCTAAAATTTTAAGTGTGTGTGTGTGTGTGTGTGTGTGTGTGTGTGTGTGTGTGTGTGTGTGTGTGTGTGTGTACGCGAGGTTGTTTGTGTATCTGTCAGCCTGGCGGCGTCCCGGTGATTTGTCCCCACCCCTCCCAGCCCACCGCCAGCCCGGGACGAGCCCCTCCCTCAAGCCTGCCGAGGCCCCAGTGGTGATGGATAAGGGACGGCAGCTCGAACCCTTGCTCCCCCTGCTGCAGCGAAACCCTCTGAACAGCTCCTCGCAGCTTTGCGGAAAATCTTTTTTTCTTTCTTCATAATCGGAGAGGTCAACAGCTTCAAGATAAATTGATTTTTTTTTTAAGTATTCAAGGTCTTGTGTTAGAAAATGTATCTTTGTTCTAATCTAAGCTTTGTTTTCTAACAATAATACGAGTCTCTGTCCAAGTTGGCCGTTGGCAAACTACGGCTCGGGGCCATATCCAGGCCGCCGAACTTGAAGAAATTATATTAATAGTCAGTAAGTCATAAAATAGCTGTATTTCATCCATTGTTTTTCAATGTTTTAAGAGTCATTTCAATAAAGAGCTAAATATTGTGGGGCTTCAAAGACACTTGTTTTGTTGTTCATTCTCAATAGACATTAAGGCACATGTTTTCTACATATCTCAATCTATTTCTAGTCAAAAAGCCAAAATGTTTGCCTGCCACTGTTCTATCCTGTCAATGAAGTCACTGGAAATGATAAAACTCCATCCTACCTCTGTAAAAATCAGCACTTGTGATGTCACAAAGGGCGCTGATGGTCCTTTCAAGGCAGCAACAAGATCCACCGCCAGGTGTTCTGCCTTGTTTTTGACCTGAAAACATAAAAAAAAAACATATTTTCTTTATTTTTGGAGGAAAGCTGCAAACAGAGGGCTAAATATGTTGCTTCAAGGGCACCTGCAAGCGTTTTTCGGCTTATCAATTATACAAGTCTGCTCCGCTGGAGGGTGGCAAAAAGGCCGCCACGTTATAAACACTTACCACCCATGTGCAACAAACTGTACATCATACGTGTGCGAGTCCGCACGCCGAAGACGGAACGCTGATCAAATGCGCCTCAGCTTGCGCAGCCATGCTTCATTCCACACACAAAAAAAAAAACCCACACACAACAAATGACAGACACAATTGTCTTGACGTCATACTTGGAACCCCGAGAGAGCCGAGCGCAGTTTTTTTTCCCCCCCGCGAAATTGAACTTAAAAAGCTGACGACCGGCACCACCACCGGCTTCTAACGCGATTTCCACCGCCGTAAAGCGTCTTTTGGAGCGGGCGCTTATCTCCAAATATCATCATCTCGCGCTGCGGGGACGGGGCAGCGGCGGGCGGGGTGGGTGGAGGGAGAAAAAATGCAATAAAGTGGTGTTCTTGAATGTGATACAGCGAGACGGAGATGCGGCGCAGATGTGGTCGGCCGATTGGATTCTTCCCCCGGTGGAAAAATTCCAGCCCTTCCTTCGAGAGACGGGGGGAAGGGGAGTTATTTTATTTTATTTTTATTTTTATTCTATTTTATTTATTTATTTCTTACATGCGCTCATGTTAACCGCGTGTTTGTTTGCCGGGGGTCCTCGGGCTCGTCTGCGGGGCCGAGGGGGAATCTGGCGCCTTCATTTAGGCCCTTTATGCCGTTGTTGTTGTATCCAGTGTTGCGGCGGTCCACAGAGACTGCAGGCTGCTCCATGTTAAACAAGCCTTGGTCTGTCATCTAAATGAGGCTTTCAGGGCAGGAGGAGAGAAGAAGGAGAAGAAGAAGAAGAAGAAGAAGAAGAAGAAGAAAAAAAAATCAACATGAAAACGCCACCACGTGCTTCAACATTAGCACCAAACTGGCCCTGTTTTAGGGACATGTTGGAACCCCATCCCCACCCCCGACTCCCCCTGGAACCCACCACCTTGTTATTCTTTCCCCGGCTGCTCTGTCCATCCGGGGGTCACCGGGGCCTCTTGTCGAGGAAGAAGAGGCATGAAATTGACATGGTGCCTTTAAGCGCGCTCCAGACCCCCCAGTAATCCGACGACGCGACGCCTTTTTCTCTCATCGCCGCACTTTGGCACTTGAGTAGAAACCTCTCATTAATTACTAACGCCGAGTTCCGAGTGTTTTCCCTCAAATTCCCGTGTAAGGGATGCTATCGTTGTGCACTGGGGTGGAGGGGGAAAAAAAAAAAAAACACAGCAATTTACACAAATCAATAGCGTCGAAATAATTCATGGCTGATCACATGGTGCTTTAGCTCCTGTTTTTTCTTCTTCTTTTTTTTTCCCGCTAGGAAAAAAAAAACACGTTTTATTCGCCTCCCAGAGGGCAACTTGAAAGAGAGGAGAGGGAGAGGCGGAGGCTGCGAGAGTGCACGAGGATAATAGGAGGGACATTGATCATTTGGCGCGCGAGAAGACATCTGAACCTGCGAGCGAGTCGGTTGGTCGCGCGCGTGCGTGCGTGCGTGCGTGCGTGCGTGCGTGCGTGCGCGCGTTGGAAGGGGGGTAACAAGACGCATCGGCTATACATTATTTAGACGCGTCTGGGCCCGCCGTCGCGGTTGCATCAGGCTTGCGTCATCGGCCGAGGTGGCCGCGGTGAAAACTCAGCCGGCGTCACTTCTTTCTACCTTTCATTTCGACCCCCCAATCCTGGAGGTGCCGTTCGTCTGAAACTCGAACGCGCTGGGGGAAGGCGAACAAAAGCTAGTGCGAGTCAGTCACCAAATGGAATTATGGAAAGGTGGAGATGGTTGGAGTCCCCCCCTGGCGGGGAGAGTCATCGCGCAGACATGTTCAGAACGTCTTGGGAGACCAACGAGGCCCCCGTTTTACAACAAGTGTCCGTTTAAAGTTGCCCGGCCCTTGTTGTGGTGCTAGCTAGCGCGTTAGCGTGCGCGTACGTATCGCCTCTGCGGGCTGCGAGGGGTCCCTCTGGTGTCAGCCAGCCAGAGAACAGCCTTCTGAGGCAGGCTGGGCTTTTTTTTTTTTTTTTTTTCCCTATGGAGCGACGCTACACTTTTCTCAATCGCACAATTAGAGGCGGCGGGCGGCGAGAGAGAGAGAGAGGGACAAGCGAGACGCGGCCGAGTGATTTATGTGGCGGCGTTGAGGAAAGAGGGGTCCTTGATAGATGACTTCGTTAGATATAATTAACAGAAGCGACTCGGGTCCGACTCCGACTCAGACGGCGGCGGGGAATCGGCGGAGGAGGGAGAGAGAGACAAGAAGGGGAGAGAGGTGGATTTGAGGCAGGATTGAGGGATAAAGGAAAGGTGAAGAAAAGACAGGGGGGGGGCAGGAAAAACACAGGGAGAGAGGGCGAATGGGGAACAGATGCCAGAGATTAGGAGCGGGATTGTTAGTGTGCAGTCGGACGGGGTGGGGGTGAACTCGGCTGCCGGGTCTCTGAGGAAAGAGCCCCCCATAAAAAGGGGGCGGGGCGAGGAAGGGGTTGAGGTTCACATCACTTTTACATAAAGCCTCGGCTGCCCCCGTTTAGCCGGACTGGCACGTATATTACCAGCATACGTGCTGATAACGTGCTGCCACCAACAACGACAACAACAACTACACAACCACATAGATGTGAAACTAATTCACATTAGAGCTGCAGGGGTCAGAGGGGTCAGAGGGAAGCATCTCATCCCTCTCGGATCCCTTATCGCTCCAGTGTTTTGGGAACTTCGCCCGGGAAAAAAATTGACGGCTGACCCCGAGTGACCTCGTGCGGTCGTGTTGGATTTAGCTGAACAGCGTTTCATGTCCCCAAACTCTGTCACTGGAAATGCGTAGAAGAAGAAGAAGAAAATACAATGTCCTTTCGTAGAAGTGCTTTTGAAAATGTAAGTCACCATGTTGTGATCCTTGTATTGCATCCCAGACTCCAGTGAGGCAGCCTAGTAATATTTAACAAAAGTGAAGCCTAAATAGATGTAGAAAACAGAATATTTAGCCCCATGTTTGCAGCCTGCTGTTAAAAAGCTGGGTTCTGAAGCTGAAACTGTTGCGTTGTTAAACCCGTCATGCTTTTAGAAGGGGATAAAAACAAAGCGCTGTCAGAAAGCCAAAACCCACACCTGGCTGGCAGTGCTGTCGTTCACTGCCCCCTGTGTGACATCACTAAGGGACCTTTTCCAGAACTACTACTTACAGGACATGCACTGAAAGAGACGGAGCAAGCAGGAGAAGTAAAGGGTGGACTCTCCTCATTTTTTGACGAGTTTGCTGAGAGGACAGCGACCTCGTTGGCAAAGGTCATTTCGCGGGATGATTGGCCCTTTACAGGCCGATGTGAGCTTCGTCTTTTTTATTTTTTTTACTTTATTTAAAATACCCATAAGGCCGCCTTCACATGGGAGCAAAGCAGGCAGTTGCGTGTGCGATCGGCACTCGAAAGGAAGGAGCGAACACCTGCCACCGCTCATCCATCCATCTCCGGTGAGAGACGAGAGGAGCCGACCTCACAGGCTGAGAGCAATAATTAATCTAATTCCTGCTCAATTCATCCAACGCACCCCATCCATAGGTGTAGACGAGGTGCCGGCGGCGGCGGCAGGGGGAGGGGGCAATGAAAACGCGTCGCATTAAATATGAGCTCTGAGAGATTTTTTTTGCAATTCTTGATCTTTTACCTTCTAATTACATCACCTCTTTCAAGCTGGCCCCACCCCCGCCCCTGGCCCCCCGCACCCCCTGCCATCCTGTCCGCTCATCCATCCCTCGGCGGCGGCAGGGATTGATCCGGGCACCGAGCGCACAACGCCGCGTGACCCAAATGACTAATCAGCCGGGTATTGGCGCGTGTTAGCATTCTCTCCGAGTCAAGTCATCAAAGATCGGAAACAGCAACAGAAAGGGGGATAAAACAAAACAAAATGGGAAAAGCCAAATGGCCCTCGGCCTCCAGCGACGCTCCCCTCTGAAGTTGTTTTGCTGGAAAATTAAGCAATCGACTAATGGCGTAAATGCTGTTAATTACCGGCAGCAGTGGCCCTAACAGCCTCTCTGCCTGTAACTAATATAAAATCAATTAGCTAATGAATTGGTCATTAAGTGAAAAGCTAATCTTGGCAAGGGCTATTTTTTTAAAATAATGATTATGTATGTATATATATATATATATATATATATATATATATATATATATATATATATTTTTTTTTGCCTATGATCCTGGCTAATTGCCGTTGTCATACGGCGCTCTCAGCTTTCAGCATGCCTAATGAAGCTTCATTAGATCACAACTGGCACTCTTGGAAGATTCGCGGGCAAACCTGCTTCCCAATTATTTTTAATTGCCAGACATTCCGCACAAACAAGTGCCGCAGCACCTTGCGGAACAGGAGAGCTCGGGCTGGCTGCGCCACGTTCTTCCCTTCATGACTTCATTTGAAGCGATTAGAGCGCGGGGCAGGGTCGCCGCCACCCGCCGCCACCGCCGAGCTGCTGTTGTCTGCGGCGGAATTTTAAAGAGCCCATCAGCTCAAACCGCTGTGGCTCATTGTCACGCTTCCTTCCTCCCTTTGATTTGAACTGGGAAGAAAACGCGGCCGCTTCCAGCGCGACTGATCTGGGGCGCCGCGTTTTTTATTTTTTGCACGGGGGGTTGACGGACACACGTGTGCGTATCGGCATAGACAAAGAGGGATTCTTGCATTTCTGCGCAATTACAGTGCAGGCAAACACAACGCGCATGAGCGCACGCGTATGTTGCGCGCGCACCTGTACGGCTGGAAAAAGCGAAGGGCAAAAAACGTTCCCCCTGGGCATGAATAATCAAGAATAGACAAAAGAGCACTGTTTTCTTTTATATATATATTTCTTCTTCTTTTGTGGTTTCCAGCGCGGCACACGCCGAGCTTCTCGGCCCTAATAAGACGGAGGCTCTTCTCTCCGGTTGGCGTTTGCGCGACACATGTTTCCAATCTGACCCTTGCTCAAGTATCTCCATCGCCAACGGCGGTGGAGGACGGGGGGGGGGTCTCCAGGGTGAAAACAGAATGACAGAACTCGACTGATCCCAAATTTGCAGCGAACACAAACAAGACATGCAGCGAAGAGACCAAAATGAAAACCACGGCCAATGCGTTTGAGAGATAACGTCTGTGAAGTCGGACACATGGATCTCACTTCCTGTGCAAGCGGGAAGATTCATGGTGCGGACTTTGGTTCAAGTCCCCAAAGAGTGACATTTACAGCGGAATAAAAATACATGGCTGGGTGTTTTCAGTTAGGTTGACTGGAGCTGCTGGAAGGGCTAAAACATCCATCAGCAGGGATTAATAAAGTTCCATCGATGCAAAGTCACGAAAGATGTATGACCGGTGTGTTTTCACAGGCTAATAAAAACCACGGACCTTAACATAAAGAGCAGTAGCCCAAAACTGTGGCTCTGCTTCGGGTTGGGTGATCTCACACTGCTGCTGTAAGGAGAGGTGGCAAAGGTATTCACATTCTGTACTGATTCAACTCCTTTACTTAAGAAAAAGTACAAAATATCAGGTTCTGAAATGTACTTAAGTAATTAAATCAAGCATTTTCAATTAATGAAACAATACATTGATCATTTTGCAAAAATGAAGAAGTTGTGACAGAATAATCTGGACTGAACTGACCAAAGTGATCCCAAAGCTGAGGTACTCTAAAATAATCTCTAAAATATAAACCGCATTTATATTTAACTAATGTATACAACAGCAGAGTTAAAATAGGTCCACTTTAAGCAATAGCAACAAATTATTTTTAACAGAATTTGTATCTTTTAAACACTTTTAAACACAAAACTAACTAGCGTGTTTTGTAAGGAGGAGAAAGTACACACGCTTGAGCACAAAATACTTCCGTAAAGATATCTGAAAGAAGTGCAGTAGCAAAGCATTTGTACTTAGTCACTTCCCACCTCTGGCTGTCAGAAAGTCGTGAGGCCTCCTTCTCGCCACTGGATGCTGCTAAATCTCACACGGTGGCCCTTTAATATTTAGGCCGAGCCCCGTTTTCCCTGCACCCCAGAGGCCCGAAATCTGGGATTTGCGTAGATGCCAGCCACCTCTTACCAGGTGCGCACATGACTGCACGTGCACGTCGGGGTTGGAATCGTCGGGGGGGTGGGTGAGAACGACTCTGAGCTTTTGACGGCGGGTGAATGGAGCTCCAGATGTCCATCAATATTTAGCAGCAAACATCGCGGGCAGGTGGGGGCGGGAGCGAGGAGGGGAGACGTGGCAGCCGAGGAGGTGCGGCTCGCCGACCGGGTGACTCCCACAGCGAACTGGTTAAACTGGGAAGACCGCCCAAAGCTGGCGGCGGCGCGGGTCGCAGCTGCGGCACTCTGCGGTCCCGTTTTTGTGGCAACTGGCAGGTTTAAAGAGAAATGAAAAGAAGGTGTTAATTAACTGGCGACGCACGCATGCTCTCAGATCATACGTAGCAGCGGAGGCGGCTCAACGGGGGCCCTCGTCGAACGATTAGGGAGAGCAGCACACAGTAGGCAGGAGGAGCTGCCAGCGAGCACAGCTGAGGAAAACGTGTGAGAGCTCCTCCGACTTCCTGTCCAAGTCCTCCGCGCGATGAAGACGCCTGTAAACACTGCGGCGCTGACTCGCACACACAAACGCTTCACACGGGGCACTAAACATTAGCCCATTATGCTAATTCAGCTTCAGGGGTGATGGTGTGTGCGTGGAGGGGGGGGGGCTCGCACGGCCATAGCCGCGGCCTTGACATCTTCCCACTTCTGGCTTCCACCACCTCCCCACCCCCACCCCTCACTCCTCCCATCTCGCTGGGAGCTGGTGGAGCTCTGACATCCACACACTCGTGTCTGACTCCGGGGCCCCCTTGCGCTGGAGAAGCTCCTTGACCGGCCTTGATCCGCAGAGGAGGCGAGTAAGTGGAGGGGAAGTGAGATAGACAGGAGCAAAGACAGCCTGTCAGAGTTAAAGGCAGACATTAGGAGAAATCCGGAGCCGCGCTTGCTCCCTTTCGAAACACCCCTCTTCGCCCTCCGCCCCTCTTCACATCCCCCCGCCCTCCCCGCTCCACGCTTTATGAAATTTACATGACGCATCAGAAAGGCCACAAGAGCCTCTTTGATTGTGGAACCGTGGCTGAAAAATACATCAGTCGCCATCTTTTCTGGCGTTTTTTTCCCCGAGCCCGCAGACGGAATGAAAAACATAGTGGCAGGCGCGCGCGCCTCGTCCGCAAACAAGGCGGCGTGCACGAAGGCCGAGAGACAAGGAGGGAGGGAGAGAGAGAGAGAGAGAGAGAGAGAGAGAGAGAGAGAGAGAGGCCGTGCGCATCCGCAGGTTCGCCCCCGTGCGGCTGTAAAAACAGTGGGACGCAGCTCCTCGGTGTCACCTCCAATCTCTGTGATCTAAATGTACAAGAATTGATGGTGCACTTCCACCAAATGCTGTTATTGGGGGGTACCCGGGTTCTTTTTTATTTAATGAAGCCCGTGTCGCAGCTGATCTGCGTCCTTGCCTTTTGGAAAACGGTGGCAGGTGTTGGTGGCAGATTTTCCCCTCAAACGGGGCCACGGAATTAACAAATCAAATTAACATAACACTGGCGTCAGATCTGGGGGCCTGCGTCTCTGGCACGGTTGTCCCTGCAGTTTGCCTGCGCCGACGCTCCCCTCTCATGTCCAGATGTCCCCACAGTGCCAGCTTCCTCTGCCCAGAAAGCGCTGAACTGGGCCCGGGCTGGAATTGAAACAAATCGCAAGGCAAGGACGGAGCGCTCACCTCCGTCTTTTGAATCCAAAGTCATAGTCGCAGAGCGGCGACACATCGCCGGAGCTCCTGTCGAGGGTCGCCATATGGTTGGCGTGGACTAGAGTGTGTGTTTGTGTGTGTTTGACGCACAGATGATATAAATAAGAAAAGGGCAACAACAAACAGTAGGTCTGATGGGTTTGATTAAAAGTGTACGGTCTGAGACCGTGTGAACATGTTGGAACACGTGTGTTGAGATTCTAGATGACATTGAGGCTGATAGAAATCAATCTCAAGCGTGATGAGTAAAAGCAAGCTGTAAAAAGTTGAAGAACCCGTTGAACTTTGGAGAGAAGCATTTAGGAAGGTTTTTGCAGAATCATGGACAACTCCTGCTAAGAGGTAAGGTACATTCACTTGCTATTTACCCCAATTTGTTTTAGTTTTTGTCAAATTTAAATAGGGATATAATACAGTTTCCTGCAGACTAGTGAAAAGACATCAAAAGGTATGTTTGGATGAAGGAAAACAAATGAAAAAATAAACTAAAACGTACAAATGTGGTATCGTTTCACCTGAAGCTGTCACTGTTTTGCACCTACACGTGTGCACCAAAACAAACCAGCTCCCTGCAGTTCCTCAGCAGCCTAAAGTGAGGCGAAGTGAGATCCGAACCTCCTTCTGAACCTCCACTGAGCAAACCAGGACACAGTAATATCCACAGTACGGCAGCAATACTTGCTTTCACATCCGTCTGACGCAGAAAAACACTTAAACACATATGACACTCTGGTTTATCTAGGCGATGGCCCCCCTTTCCGCTTTGTTGGGTTATTTACGTTCTTTCCGCCTTTATATTTTAAGACGTCGGCAATCATTCTTGCGGGATGAAGATTTATAATTCATTTGACTTGCTTGATCCAAACAGGACCGTACAGCTGATCCCGCCGCTCGCAGACGCAACGCAGCCCTGCAGAAAGGCAGAGGCGTCTAAACCGACTGTAAACTGGCTGTCACAGTCGCTTACTTCCCGCTCGTCCGTCGACCTGAAGTTTGCAGGAAAAAAAACACACAGAGGCGGCCCGTGGACCGTCTCCCTTCTGTTGGAAACTCTTAGCGGCGTTTAGCCGTATTAAAGAGAATATTAATGTCAACGGAATGAGAGTGGCGAGCGCCATTAAAGCCCTCAAAAGCTCGATATAGATTCCATTACCTCCGTTTACCTCGCCGTTTATTCACCCGCTTGACAGCGGTAAACAAAAAGCAAAAGAGCCTCCGGAACGAAACGAACAATCCTCCCCCGCCAACCCGCTCTTAAAAAGCCCTCATTACGGCGGGTGAAAAGCGGCTGTGACGTTTGGATTTTTTCTGATCACCTCGTCTCGCCGCCGACTCCCCTCCGCCAGGCGCACTTCAATGACGGCGAGCCGTCCCGAGGCAAACGCAGAGTGAAGGCGCATGTCCCACCGACTCAGCCTCACTGGCGTCGTCGCCAGCTGTTGGAACGGCGGTAAGGACTAAGTTTTTTTCTTTTTATTATTATTATTATTATTATTTTTATTTCTCCTCTCCCCGCTTCTTTATTCCTAATCATTTGGTTTTGGTCCTCTGAACGCGGCGGCGACGGCAGACAGGTGGATGAACGCTGACGGCCGGGGGAGGAACTTATGCTAATGGACGCGCGACGGCGGGATGGCTCAGTCAATCACCGCCGCCTCTCATCTGGTAATCAGCAGCCAGAAGCGGGCCGGGGATGCCTGCAAGACGCCAAAAAAGTGACAAACACGATGATGAACAAGCGGGCTGACAATCGGCGGGGGGAAAAAAAAGCCAGAGCCGCGCAAAACGCTCGGCTTCAGATCCACTAAATAAATAAATAAGCCAGTAAATAACGTGACAGCGAGATCCGAAGCTCGTGATGCGTTGTCACCGCGTCCTATTTTAGAAGTAAGTAGTTGCCCGACGCTTAACGACAAAAGAACCCCAAATTCACCCGCCTCCCCGAGAAAAAAAAAAGGGAGGAAAGTTTTGCACATCCTTTCAACAAAGGCGCAGCGAAACCTGTCAGAGCGGCTGCGTCCATTTCCATAAACGCTCCTGGCTGTCTGGCCCGGACCGGGACGAGCTGCCGGGGCCTAAAACGCCTCGGCGATAATCACCGCTTCCACCGGCGCTTCCGCCCGAAACCCAACACCAAAATGTTCATTACTGATGAGCGAGCGAGAGTGGGGCTTGCCCCGGGAGGAGGGAACGAAGGAAAGGGAGGCACGGAGGGAGGGAAGGAAGGGAAGTGAGGAAGAAAACGAGCCGGAGTGCGAAGCCGAGGCCGCTGACAGCTCGACGTGACGGGGGTCAATTGAAATAACAGGTTCCTCCCGCGGTGTTTACGCTTTAAATGGGGCCACACCGGCGCCGTTGGCCGCAACCGTGCGAAAGGCCCCCGACACACACACACACACACACACACACACACACACACACACTGGCTGTAATGAGCAGGCTATGCTAAGGCGCAGCCTGTTAAAATCTGTAATTATAATCAACTTCTCTCCACCTCCTCCCTCCCCCTCCCGCTCCTCATCATCCCCCCTCCCCCGACCCCGCCCATCGGGGGGAACCCTTGGCTAAGCACCGCAGGTAACGAGTCCATCGATTAACATGCGGGGGCGAAGCGGCGCTCTCAAATTAGTGTTGTTCTACATTGCTATATGGACCCGGGGCTCCTCAGAGCGCTCTGCACCGCCGCTTAACTCGGGGGACGGCGGAAAAACGGAAATATCCCAGGACGCTCGCCGCTTTGCCGAGGAAGAGACGCTTCTGCTTGAGATTATTTTGTGCGGGTAATTTGGAATTTTTGATTTTTTTTTTTTCTCTTCCTTTTGTGGTGGGTGACGCGCTCTCTCTCTGAACATCTTTGTGTTTTGGTATGCAGGCGGGGAGCGCGCTCCGTCACATCGCTGCCAGCTCCGCACCTGGCAAACCATCTGGATGAAGACGATCCCATGTGACCCACATCACTGACGCGCCATCCCGCTCGCTGACAGGTACCGCCGTCGACGGCAGAGGGTTTTTTTGTTTTTTTTTTCTTAAAAGAGGGGGCCCATTAATGTTAGATGACGTGGTGTGAAAGCTACACCGCCGTGTTTGATTGTATGACATTGTGTTTACACAGTTTCTCTTCTTCTGCTTTTTCTCCTTTGGGCCGTTCCCTTCGGGGGGCAGGAAGGGGGCGATGGGGGGTTCACAGCCAATCACCTGCCTCCGTTTAACCCAGTCCTCAGCATCCTTTTTTCTCAGACGTCACGCCCACCTTCAACACATCAGTGAATCTCCTCGCTGGTCTTCCTGCAGGCCTCCTGCCTGCCAGTTCCATCTTCAGCAACCTCCCACTCCCATATTTCCAAATTATTTATTCAAAAAGTCAAAATTGTACAGATTTTGATCGGATCAGAACAACTCTGGCAGAGAGAGTTGCAGGATCTTCTTCAACTGGGTGTGAACGACTGCTAGTTCATGAAGGCCGCTAAGCTATTCAGACACCCTTAGTGGTCATTAAGTCAACCATGTTTGTTCCAAGGTCATATAAACATGTCCAGAGAACAGCACTTGTCATACCCGAAGGCCTGAACATGTGCAAAGTGAAATATTTCTTGTTGTTTTTTGCTTTGTATGACCATTTTTTGCAGCTTCTGTGTTGATTGATAAAACACTAGACTTACTACTACATATTACAAAATATAATATTTTAATGCCACACCAATCCATTCAAGCCACTAAAACACAAAGGAAAAGCTTTGTTTTTTATTTGGAAGGCTGGGGAGAAATTCCAGACAAACATCGAGAGAACATTGAGAAGGACGTTAAATATCTGTGACGGGTCATTTATGAACACAAACACATGGGATCGAGTGATAGGTTCGCTTGTACGGCGCGGTGACAGAGGACAGGCAGAGTTCAGCAGCGGAGAGGGAAAGAACAGAGCAGGTGAGTCAGAGAGAGATCAGGAAAGAGACAACTGGAAAGTGTTGCATGGTGAAGAAGTAAAGAAAGTAAAGAAGAATGTGGTGATGACTGGAGTGAGTGTTCAGCCGCTGGGGTGAATTGCATGGAATGGGCTACAGCTGTGCTGATTGGTTGAGTCAGCGCAGGTGGAGGAAGTGGGGCAGTGGAAAGGTCCTGACAGGGGCGGACTGATAGAAACATCTGTGTTTTAATTTAATTTCATATTATGATATTCAGCCTAGATTTCTTCTATTTAGAATAAGATATTTTTAAAAGATAAGGTTGTGTTTAACAACATCAGAAGTCACGCAATGCACTTTTTGTAACGATAACATGTGGCTCAATGCTGTCAGTGAACTGCTCAGGAATGATAAACAGTCCACCCTTTGCTCCTCGTTCCTTCCTCCGACTCTCAGACACAGAATACACAGCTCTGGCATTCAGCACTGACACACGCATGATATGGGGTATAATGAATTAATCACGCAAGTCTGCTCCACTGGAATCCAAGATGAAAAAGTAAAGAGCTGAAAGTGAGTGGAGTAAGGGCCCTCTCCGAACAAAGAGGTTCTCTTCAGCTCTGTAGGTTACGGCAGAGTCACTTTGGGAAGCAGGACGGTGGAGAAAGTCAAAGGAGGAGAGTGAGAAAGTGGACAGATGTTTGCTGGACGGAAAGCCCGAGGTGACTCGGCAGCACTTGACAGCTTTCAAAACCGACAGTCTCTCCGCTGAACTGGATAAAAAACCTTCCTGTTCATTAACACAACTGGCTGCTCACACCACCGCCTCTGTTTTCCGACCTGAACCTGAGCTGTGTTTCGTTTGTTGCCACTTGAATAGCTCCTGGAAACGTTCCCGTGTCCTTTAGCTAGCTAGCCAGCTCGCTTCAAGACGGATTGAATCCTGTCGACAACACAAATCAGGCCCCAGCAGCTCGTCACGTCAATGCATCACACGCTCCTCCCGCTGCTCGCCTCTCAGCTCGGGGGAAAAGTCCCCCCAAAAAGCCCTGCCCTGTCCCACGCCACCTAGCGATGCCTCCTCCGAAGGTTCCCGGCGCGGCTGCCCAGAGAGACAACCAGCCGAGACGGCAGAGCAGAAGAAGAGGGAGCGGCGTTGATCTTTCATTCTCCAGCGCCGCTTTGATGCGGCGCTGCTCTTTTGCTTCTCGACGCGCGGGAGCTGTCAGATTAGCCGAGGCCCCGTCACCGCAGGTCCAACCAGACCAGGGGGGAGGGGTTTTCTTGGGAGGCTTCCAGGGGGAGAACGTGGCACCTTTCAGCAGACGTCGAAGAAGACGCGAGTGGTGCGGAAAGACGTACAGGAAATAGTGTCGCAGGTCAAAGTACAAACCTCCATCTAATTGGAACAATCTTCTGTCCATTTGAAAGCCCATCACTGCTTTTTTTTTTTTTTTACCTATCGAACAAATTCATCTTCCCACTTACAATCGAGCTGTTTTTGTTTCTGATATATTGATTAATTTCATCTTATCAGTGGCATTCTGTTGCTCCTGATGTTTCATTGAGATGTGGTTTTATCATGGGGACGTGCCTATGTGTACTGCTATGTGTCTACATATGTAGCTTAAGTCATCTGTTGAGAGCCTGTGATGTGGTGGGTAGGGGTTGTGGGGGGGCTGTGGAAGTTGGAGATCAGTATGTTTTTTGTATCAGTGTGTTTTGTGTATCATTGTAATGTATGTCTTTGTGTTATTTGTATGTGTATGGACCTCCTCGAAAAATGAGATGATGCATCTCAAGGGGCTATCCGAAATAAAATTGAAACTGAACTCAGCGAAGCTGCATCCGTCACAGATGCACGTGCACAGTACATGCATGCATGCATGCACTCGACGATTACACATCCTTTCACAGGAAGTCCCCGCTGCACGAACTTCCCCTTTTAAACGCAGCTGTTCCTCGAAATGAGGCGTAGAAAAAGTCATGTGTTCTCGGAACACCTGGCGCCTATAGCGTGCAGGTGCGTGCGTGTGTGTGAAAACACGCTAATGAAGAGCGAGTGATCGCCGCTGACACGGCCCGTAATAGCAACTCGCCCTTTCAAAGGAGTAATTTTTACTTCCTGCGTGGCCCGCGCCGTAATTAAGAGGCCGGGGTCCCTCAGACCGCAGCACTGTACAGTACAGCCGCTCTGTCTGAGGCAGTAGTCCAGATTTAGCATGAGCCCACCACTTCTACTCCACCTCCTCCACCTCCCCAACAGATGTAAAGCCAAGCCGGCGATGAGAGCGATGGCCTCCAGCGAGAGATGAACGCTCGCCGTCCGGGCGCTAACTGAGGGCAGCTGACGAGTCGGACCAGCGTGTGATTTGTCTACTGTTTGTTTACCCAACCTGCCGGTGGTCTTGACACGGTCCAAACTCAAACGTAAGAGAAAATGACTGACTTTAACACTCCGCGCCCTTCTACACTGAATGGGAGAGGATGTTAATTCCATTTTTAGCTTAGCTTTACCTTGCTGTCATCACATCAAGGCCTCAGAGGCAGTTTTTTTTGCAGGAAGTTGCTCATATTGACGTGCAGTGGTGGGAAGTAACAAAGTATAAATACTTTGTTACTGTAATTTAGTAGATTTAGTAGATTTTCAGGTATCTGCTGGCAATTTACTTTTACTCACTACATTTGTAAACAATCATCTGTACTTTCTACTCCTTACATTGGAAACATGGAAGTTACTTTGGTATTTTAAAGTGTTTAAAAGATACATATTCTGTTAAAAGTAAATTATCATATTTATAGTTGTTATTGCTTGAAGTGATATTTGAGCAATGCTCTTGTGTAGCGCAATATGAAACTTGATGATGTTTTTAAGTGAGAGTGATCACTTTAGAGTACCTCACCTTTTTGGTCACTGTTCAGTACATTTTCAGTACAGAGAAAAATGAAAATGTGAAAAACAACATTGGTTATTGTTGTTAAAAGTGTAAACATGTAACAATGAATGCATGGTTTCATTAGTTTAAAAAAAAGACTTTTTACCTAAGTACATTTCATTACCCTAACCCTGAGCCTAACTCGAGTCCTTTCTTATGTTTCCTTGAGTAAAGGTGTCAAATCAGTACTTTTACACAGGCGTCTGTACTTTTACTCAAGTATAGAATGGAAATACTTTTGCCGCCTCTGTTGATGTGTCCTTTCTGTTGACAAACTGGAATAAGGCAAAGGCTAAAAACTCAAAAGGTTCAGAAATGGCTAAGAAAGGTCACATGACCTGTAAATTTCACTTGGTTATTGGTCATACAGTCCAAGCAGGTCGACAAAGAAATCCCTCGCGATCACAGAGTATCGTCCGCTTATTTTATCATTGAACGTCGGTGCAGATCTGGATTTCTGGATTCCAAGCGATGAGCAAGAGGCCGAAGAGACAAACAGAGAGAGAGAGCGAGGGAGAGAGGAAGAGAGAGAGGGAGCATATTGAGTAGGTTGATAGTTAAATGAAGAGGAGGAAAAAAAGAACGCGTGCTGCATCCCGATGACGGGGGAGGAGATAATGAGGCGTTTTGATGTGACACGAAAGACGGAGGGATCTAATAAAGGTAGTCAGCCTCTGCTGCACAGCTGAACCCCGGGTCCACACACACACACACACACACACACAGGTTGTCACGTCCGTATAAGTCTCTCTTTTCTAGCTTGACCCACTGATCTGCAAAAGGGAAAAAAAAACCCTCACAACCGTCATTGGGGTTTAATCACAGCCTTCCGTCTGCGTGCGTCTGCCACCGCCGCCGCTGCTGCGCCCGCGTGGAGCAGTCTGCAATCTCTCTCTCATCAATCACGAGACGTTTCAATCGGAATTGTTTTCAGATGGCGCTCGCGCCGCGCAACCAATCGGCCGTCTGCCCGGCGATGACAAAAACAGGAAGCGGCCGCGGCGGGCGGGCGGGCGGGAAGGAAAAAACTGGAGAAGAAGAAGAAAAAGAAGAAGAAGAAGAGAAGCGACTTCCAGCTTTTGCTGGTGCAGCATGGCTGCAGTTTTATCAGTTTTTTTTTTGGGGTTGGGGGTTGCATTAAGAGAAGAACAAATAACAGCACCAGAGGCCTTTCTGGGATTTTTGTTATTTATTTATTTTTTGTTTTTTTTTGCTGGTTTTGGCAAGAGTTCAGTGCAAAAATGCACACAGGAACCCTGCAGCTCCTGCCACCAGGCTCCAGTAACAGGACGACTGGTCGGTTTTCAAGGTTTCCTCCAATCGGTTCTCCAGTTTGTTTGTCCGGGTGGCGTCTTGCATTTCTTTTTCTTTCCTTATTTTTGATTTTTCCTTAGAAATTGGGCAAAGTTTCTAAGAGCCCTTTTCCAGACGGACATGTGAAGTAAATCCATCGCATCTGGGAGACGCTCCAATGGGGCTGTCAGGTTGTGAACGTCTCTCCCAGGTTAGCTGGGCTGTGTGTGTGTGTGTGTGTGTGTGTGTGTGTGCGCGTCCCAGAGGAGTGAGTGACAGTCGGAGGCAGCGTGGCGATACGCTCATTCACACTGATGGAGAGATCAGAGTGAAACATGGCAGACGTTGTCACTGCAGCCTCGCACCAGAGGAAGGAGAGGCTCCCTAACGCTGATGTTACCGTCCTGTCTGGCAGGCGGGCGGGCAGGTGGTGGCGCTCCGAAGACAAACAATCAACCAGGAGCTGCTTGGAAGTCCCATGAAGAAGCAGAAGAAGAAGAAGAAGAAGAAGAAGAAGAAGAAGAAGAAGAGAAGGAGGGGGGAGATGCAGCTCAGGCGTTGATCTCCTCCGCCAAACGGCCAGTGGTTTAGAATGGCTGCTATTGATTGCGTGATGTTGCCTTCAGATTAGACGTTGCAAATTGCATTTACGCATGTGGCGTGTTCGCAAACTGTGACCTGTGTTCTGTCAATGACTGTTTGTTTTTTTGAAAAAAATAGCAGCCAACTACATGCCACGGTAGTTGGAGTACGTACGCCAGTTAGCAGACGCGAATGTTAGCAAGCACGCTTGCTCAAGTGCAAGTAGAAGGCCAAATATGAAGTCTAATTTGTTGAGTTTTTCTATATTTTTTTTCATGAAATGATATGTTTACAAATCATAAAAATCATAAGGACAAATGTTAGGTAATAAATTCCTTTGATACCGCATGACGGGAACTTATTTGAGCTGCTAACACAGCTTCCCTACTTTAGCTTCTGTCTGTCCATTTGGGACAGCAAGGCAGAATTGCCATCTGTGACCGTTTGCAATTGATAATTGCAGTTTAATACAATAAATCATGAGAAAACAGGAACCCAATTTAACAAAAACCTCAGACCACAATGGTCAAAGGTTTATCATTAAGCTAGCAACCTCCTTTGCTAATCCCCTGCCATCCCTCTCGCTGTCTCTGCTTCGGCTGTACGATCGACGCTGACGTGTTCCGCCAAGGACGCCGCGCCGCTTCCATGACTGGCCTCAGATAGGATCTAATAGGGGTCTAGTGGGGTCACGCCTCCAATTGACAGTCTATTAATAGCAATCAATAAATACACCATGCGTGGAAAGCCGAGGGAGGCGAGAAAGATACCTGTCGGGTTTTAAGAAAAAACAAACGGAAAGGGAAGAAGAGAAATGAGAGGACGGAAGGAAGGAAGGAAGGAAGGAAGGAAGGAAGGACGGAAGGAAGGAAGGAAGGAAGAAAGAAATGGCAGATGATTTAAGCTTAAGGGGACATCAGGCCTTGGCATGCCAACAAAGGCGCTCTATAATTCAGCTGTCTAAGCGCAGCTAACAGCCTGGTGGTAATGAAGCATCTGATCTCTGAGATTAACGTCTTCTTCACTCGGACTTTTGAGCGTTTAAAACTGCGAGAAGCCGTCAAAGCGTCGCTAATATAACCGTCGGCATGACGAGGGTGAAGTGTGTTCAGCCCAGCGGTGTGTGTGTGTGTGTGTGTGTGTGTGTGTGTGTGTGTGTGTGTGTGTGAGAGAGAGGAGAGAGAGAGAGAGAGGGAGAGCACGTGGATGACTCGACTCCGGGCTGCCGTGGGACAGTGAAATAAATCAGGCCCAGCTGATGTGTGTTTACCTTACTCCCCCCACACACCCACACACACATCCCCCGGCCCCAGGGGACTGTGGGTAATTGAGCATGAGCAGATCAGCAATAGAAAACCCATTTCACACGGGGAGAGATACACACGGCCAAAACGCTCCACTGAACCGGCTCACAATGAAAGACGCGCACGCACGCACACGCACATGCTCTCAACGCTCCCTTGCGCACCCACGCTTGTTGCTTGTCAACCCTGCAGGACAACACGTGTCATTACAATCCAGCAGGTGTGTGAAAGGATGTCAGACAAAATGACTTGACAACAAAGGTCAGTCCAATTTTGAAGGTTCCAACACAGGGATAATTCTCACATCCTTATTTTTTATACCATCTAGATCTCAAGAAAGACATCCAATTTAGCCCTTTGTTTACAACCTCCTGTGAAAACACATAGATGAAAAAAAATAGATTCCAGCTTTCTGCCTAATTTGATGCCTTGTTGGATTTTTAACATGAGAATAAAATTAAGGGGGCGGAGCCAAGACCTGGCTGGGGTGTCTGTGCCCTTTGTGACATCACAAAAGGCTGAACATGGTGCAGGCAAAAGAAGTAAAGGATGAACCTGCTCACACGTCTGGAGAGTACAGATTTTTTTGATTAAAATGGGACCTCCAAGGCAAAAACTTCAAATATTGAAATTGATTGAAAAAAATTTTCTCAATGGGTTTTTTTTTTAGTCCTTATCTCAAAGAGGGCGCCGGCTCGTCTGAACAAATGCACGGGCTTCACGTGTGTCTGGGAATCTCGGCTATACGTACCGAAGGTGCGATCGCGTGTGTTTGGTGTCTCTTTCTGTCAGGGGCGCGCACGGCGATGACACCCCAGCAGCGGCGGCGCCCGGCGCTCGTGTAGCGTACCCGTGTAATGGTGTAATGAAAATTCATGATGAGAGCGCGTTAACGGCATTAGCCAGTCTCCCGAGTTCCAGCACATGAATAAAAACGAACAAGGGGAGGAAAGGAGAGAAGGGAAGGAGAAGAAGGAGAAGGAGAAGAGAAAAAAAAAAACAGGGAAACTCATTTTGATGCCTAATTATTTTTGGACTTGACAGCCTGGCAGCAGTCTGGCCCTGTGCGCGTGTGTGCGCGCGCGCGCGTGCTCATGTAGGTCGTCGGCGTGGCTCGGTAGACGCGCGGCGGAAAGCGGGGCCCTTCATTACGGGCCATAATGAGAACATCCACCCCAGATACAACAGCCCGCCAGCCTTTTGTTGCATTGTTTTGTTCCGACAAATCAATGCGTTTCGCGCGGCTCAAGTACCTGCGATTCTTTTTTTCTTTTTTTCCCTCCCCCTCCAGCCCTCCCCCCGTCTGGAAATATTTAACAGGGCCAGATCTTCCCTGGGTCGGATGCGCTCTCCTTTCGTTAGTTTTCCCGGCTCATTTCTGAAAGCCCCGAAATCATTATTTTGATACGGTAACTTCTGTAAATGACTCCGGGGAATGTTTATTCTATAACGACGCTGCCGACGCCGCTCGCACGGGCACCAAATCCGGTTGAGTGCAGTTAAACATCCATCATTTTAATTGTACATTCATCCCCGCGAACGGCGGAATATCTCCAAAGACACACTACATTCGCAAGCCGAGCAGCCGAGCCCAGCGCCGACGCAGTGTTTTCGGCTCTTTTTCTTTTTCCTCCAACATCACGGCACCGCCTCGAGGGCTGATGGGCGCGCGGCGGCCAAGTGCTTCTTTTGGTGGTTGCCGTCGGTGGATGCGCAGTCTGTTGTTAGTTTAGCGGAATCAGATGCTCGCGCATAGCCCCAAAAAAATAGATCCTTTTGGAGATCTGATCCTGCAGTTTGTTTGATTAAGCGTGGGTGGCGGCCACCGAAAAAGACACGCTCCAAAATTCTATCTATCTAGCTAGGGATAGATAGATCGATAGATAGATCGATAGATCGATAGATAGATAGATAGATAAATAGATAGATGTGAGAATGGCATCAATTGTGAAATGAACTGTACAGGTTTCCTACAAATGTTTTTGTTTTCACTGTCCTTAACGCGTAGCATGAGCAACGCTAAGCTTTTAGGGCCTTTTTGGACCAATTTGGACCTTTTTCTTCTGGTGGTTGCAGTCAGTGGATGCGCGGTTTGTTGTTAGTTTACCATAATCAGATGCTTGCTTATCAGATGCTTTTTTAGGCTTATAGCCTGAAAAAAAAATTGATCCTCCCGGAGATCCTGCGGTTTGTTTGATTCGGCGTGGACGGCGACGGCCGAATGAGGCACACCGCAAAATATGACAGTCTGGTGGGGAGGATGAGGGGGATGGGGGGACTGAGAGGTGGGGGCGTTGGGAGGGGGGACACTGGTGGCGGCTGGTTCCAATCAATTTTCTTTTAATTTGCTGTTTTGAGAAGCTAAATCCTCCCTCGTCTGGCTAATAATCAGCTGAGCAAAGCTTTCCTACCTTGGATAATCAGAAGCACCTGCGTGCTGAAGATGACCGCGTGTGCATGTGTATGTTTGTGCATGTACGTACAATCAAGCCCCAAGGGGGGTTGGGGGGAGCGAATCCTTCCTGCCCGTGACGGGAGACGCGCTCCAGTGCAAGTGATGCGGCTCACACAGGCAGGCAGGCAGGCAGGATTCCCACAATCACAATCTTCCAGGATTAGATGGCGAAATGAAAGAGGAAGCGGGCCGTCCGGATGGGGCCTTTTATTGGTTTATGATTGCCCTTATCCTAACCTCATTAACCCCCTGATTGCTCCAGCAGACATTATTAGACGCTTCCATCGGAAACTAAAAAAGACAAGAACGGAGGAGGGGGAGAAGAAGAAGAAGAAGAAGAAGAAGAAGAAGAAGAAGAAGAAGAAGACGAAGAAGAAGACGAAGACGAAGACGAAGACGAAGAAGAAGAAGAAGAAGAAGAAGAAGAAGAAGAAGAAGAAGAAGAAGAAGAAGAAGAAGAAGAAGATGAAGACGAAGAAGAAGAAGAAGATGGCAAACGTTGGGAATTTAGGGCTCGACGAGGGAGAGGGAGCGGGAGAAGTGAAACGGTTGGGGGAGGGAGAGGGGTGTGTGTGTGTGTGTGTGTGTGTGGGGGTGGTGGTGGGGAGGAGGTTTGTTCGATTGTCGATTAAAGTGCAATTGTGCAATTTCATTCCTGTTCCAGCACAATGAGGAATGAGATTAAGCTCAATTTGGAGCTGTTTCGAGAAATCTCCTCACCTCTTGTCTGTGCCGCACCCTGCGACACACACACGCACACACACGCACACACACACACACACACACACACACCCCCTTAGCGCCCCCTTACCATGTCAGCGCCCCTCCAGGGAAATCAGGCGTCTGGAGACAGGTCAACCCGGCCCCATGTATATATTCATGGGCTTAATCTGGCATCATTTCTCTGCTGCTGCTGTTGCCGCTGTTGCTGCTGCTGCTAGAAAAAAAAAAAAAGAAATGTATTTAATTTACACAATCCCCATTTGGCTCTTTCACCCGCTGAGAAATACTTGGGAAAAAGTATCGGACACACACGCGCACGCACACACGCAAGCCTCTTTCTGCATAATCTGTTTTGCCCGGCTTGGAGGAAAAGTGTGAGCGCGGCGGCGGCGGCAGCAAACATTCTGTCCGTCCGGGCCGATGCGGGAAAAAAGAAGAAGTAAATAAAATAAAAACATCTCCTCGTATTCCGGACCAGCGCGGTTCGGCTCAAACAGTGGCAGCTGCGCTAGTCAGTTCGAACGGGGAGGATGGGAGCCGCCGTACCCGGCAGATGCTGTGTGTGTATTAAACAGATTAATTATTAAAACATGCTTGACAGATGAAAAGTGGGTCCTGGGGCTATAAAGGAAAATGTTTATTCTTCTGCCACAGACTGTAGTGCACTTAGCTCCGACTCTCAACTTATCCCGCGCCTCAATGAGGAGAGTAAACACTCTCGGTGCAGTTTGGAATATCGCATGCATAATCATTTGCAATGGGGAGGATGTGGGGCGGGAGGGGGTGAGGAGGGGGGAGGGCTTGGGATGAACCTTTCAGCTCAGCGTGAGTGAGTGATTGTGTGTGTGTTTAGCAATCGGTGCAAAGCGTGATTAGCGTGCAGTCGTCTTTTCTTCCGCGCGCACTGCTCATCAATTCACGTAGCCGCTGCTCCATTCGCAGCCCCTATTTCAGCCTCTCCCCCCCGACTCTCATTGTTTGCTCCCACCCCTGCCGAACGTTTCAATTCATTACCTACAGTACAGTCGGAGCTTGGGCTCGTCAGCTACGTCCAGCCAAGCAAGTTGACATGTGTGTTTAATTTTCTGTTCTTTAAAGTTGATGTTAGCTCGGCCTTAAAGGGACAATTCACTCAAAATCAAAAGATTTCCCCAAAAAAGTTTGTTAAAAAAATATACATCTATTATCATTTCATTAAACGAAAACCACCACAATGGTTGTGTAGCTCACCAGAACCTTGTTATTATGAAAATGCCTGAAATTTTGAGATTTTGTGTGAATTTATTAATTTTTCAAACCATGACTTCATCAGAAATGTTCCCATTTCAGGAAAGATTTAAAATTTGTGCTCCTGCTACTTGAAGGCCTGTACATCTTCACAACTGCTCACGTTTGACGCCGTCAGTAGCGTAAAGCCGCCGTCTCTCTCGCGTCTCTTTGCAATGTATGGATGGTAAAGCCAGACTGGGAGTGGGAGGGGCCAGATTAGAATACATCTGGGCTTCCATAATTAATGAGGAAAATGTGCGATGAACTCAATTAATCATTAATTGTTTGTGATGTGCGCAGAGTGCAGTTTGACTGTCAAGATCAGCAGCACTGGTGAAAAGGCAGAAGGTTGTTTTTTTCATTCCAATGTGTTGCTTAGATTAAGAAGGTTTTTTTTTCCAACTTTTTACAAATGCCCAATTTTTCCTAAAAAACGCAACAATGTGCAACGATAAATAAAAAAAAATTCTTATTGTTGCCCGAGGAGATGCGATTTGCATATTTATTCTAGACAAAAAGGAAGGAACGCAGCAGAGGACCCAAGAGATAAGAAGATGGGAAACACTTGCAACCTTTTTTGTGTTTTTTTTTCTCCTTTTTCAGAAAGCAGGCAGCCGTAGAAACGTAATTTATTCCCCTGAGTAATATGTAAACAGGTGACAAACGATCCAACGTGAGCGTCCGAAGGTCTAACGAAGCTGAAGGCCGAGGAAAGCCGAGCGGTTTGCCCTCCTTTAACGGGGCTCCACCCTCACTTACACTCACTCACGGAATAAAATCATTTCTACCAACCAACCCCCCAACGCACAGGCAGACACGGGTTGCAGGGCCCCCAGTTGCCTCATCTGTCAGTCCCACACACACACACAGCAACATCAGGCACACACACACACAAACACACTCCCAAGGGAGCGGGTCTCAGATGCAGATCATCGGTATTAGCGGGCGGCTGAAGGATTAGCATCCCCCTGCAGTGACCTACAGGTGTAGCCCTGGGTTAGAGCAGACACTCATCCTCCACAGCGTCGCTGGGCCCCGACCCGCCAAACACAGCTCGTAGGCAAAAGGAAAAAAAAAAAAAAAAAAAAAGCGGCACAGATAGACAGATGGGGGAGGCGCAGCAGCAGCAGAAGCAGAAGCAGAAGCAGCA
Source organism: Thamnaconus septentrionalis (assembly GCA_009823395.1). NCBI lineage: Eukaryota > Metazoa > Chordata > Actinopteri > Tetraodontiformes > Monacanthidae > Thamnaconus > Thamnaconus septentrionalis. Next base: position 8,143,925 of record CM020514.1, on the reverse strand, counting down.
GTGGAGGGAGAGAAAAAAGAAGCCTCGAGGGCTGTGGGAAATGCTCGGGTATATAAGACTCACAAGTAGATATAGATGCTAACAAGATAAAATGGTAATGAGCAATGAGTGCTAATGGTAACAAGGTAGATGAGTCCGAATTGTAGCCCTGGACACTTTTCGAATTGGCTGTAGCTTCTTTTTGAGTCAACACAAATGCTGACTTTTTGTCAATCAGCTGCAACACAAACATCCAGTGTAGGACGCCAAGACGGCATCAAAGCTGGAGAATATCAGACCTCTACGGAGAACAAAGTTCCAGTGGAATGTGGAGAAACATACTGGAAAAAGATGTTTTGGGAAATAGTTTTTACTTTGTCCAATAAAAAGTGAATATTTGCAGTCGTGTTCATTGAGTTGTCCGCAGCCACGAGTCGATCGCACGTCAATGACTGCGTCCACAGTCTGGCAGGAATGCAAAGCAGCTGTTAATTGAGTTCAGTTAATGTTTATTTCATGCTTAAACTGGAACCAACCTTTTAATCTTGTGAAGAACCTGAATGCTGAGGGGTTTTTCTGGCGGTGGCGTAGCAGAAAATGTATTTCGGGAGGGGAAAACACAAAATTAGATGGTCTGTCTTTTCACTGAATAAAGGACCTGAAAACTAAAGTGGAACAGACAACATCGAGACAAACTGCGGAAACTAGCGCTTCTACTTCTAACAGCGAAACACCACCCATACAATATGTCCAATCAACAGAGCTCAGGAAGGGCTGTGAAGTGCAGCTTTGACACAAAAACCTGTTACATCTTGTTCACTGTTGGCCATCTTATTGAACAAAGCCAGTTTTAGCCACAGCAACACACAGAGAGAGAGAAAAATTAGCGAAGCTCGCCATCAGAACCAGAGCGACCTACCTCTTCATGTGCAGTTACGTCTGTCAACAAGCTAATAGGATTGGACTGTGACTCCAGATAGATAGATAGATAGATAGATAGATAGATAGATAGATATTTAATTAAAAAAAAAAGACATGGGAATGGCACCAATTGTGATATGAAACTCCAAAATACAGAGTAATTATGCAGGATTTTTACAAATGTCATTGTAGTAACTGTACTTAATACATAGCATTAGCAACGTTTAGCCTCCGATCAACTATCTACAGATAGATATATAGATTTTGTGTTTTTGGTATTTTACAGGATTTTTTAGTCTAATTTCAGTAATTGCGCAATTTCTTTGTTGTATTTGTTTGATGTGTTTGTGTGCTTTTGCTAATTGTGTGTTTGCAGCTTTTCGCTGTTTGCAGTGTGTTGTAATCAACAGACAGACATCTCGATCGATCAACGGTTATTTTTCCATTGAATTATCGAACATTTGCCCTTTGTCGTGCGCTTCCACGCGACACCTCCCGCTCCTGCCGGTTAGCGCGAGCGACTCTTTGGATTGAACTCGGGCGCCGAGCGGCAAAAGTCAAAATCAAGGGGCGAACGTCGAGGCAGACAAGCAAAAATAAGAAAAAACAAAGGAAAGAAAAAAGCGGGGTGGTTGGTGGGGGAGGGGGTGGGTGGCTTTGGTCGGGGTTTTGACGCTCGCAGGTTGTTGTTTTTTTTTCTTCTTCTTCTTCTGTTTTTCTCTCTCTCTCTCTCTCTCTCTCTCCCTCGCTCGCCCGTAATACCATGCGAACCCGGCTCGTGTTGTTTGCCTCCCGTCGGACTCGCCTCGCTCCTGTTGACATTTTGCTGTTGTTTGTACGCGGCAAAGCGGTCCATTTTCCCCGCATCAAAAGTGCTTTTACGCGCGCGTGTCAGGATGTCTTTGGCGCTTACCTTCAGACTCCTGTCAGAGAGCGAGAGCCGGGGCCCGCGCTCAGGAGCAAGGGGCTGGGGGGAGGGGGGATGGGGGAGGGGGGCTTTGTGCCCTAAGCGTTTTTTCTTTTCTTTTCTTTTTTTTTCTCTCCTTCTTCTTCCCTTCCCCTCACTGAAGGCGAGAGAACTGGCTCAAAGGCTGTCAACGCACACGGCAGCGCACATCAAGACGCGCGTGCGCACGTACACGCGCACGTACCAGCTACAGCTACAGCAGCGGCGGCGGCGGCAGCAGCGGCGGCGGCAGCAGCGGTGGCGGCGTTTCTCACTCTCAGCTGCGCGGCTCCGAAACGAACGAACCGACTGTTTGAAATGAACTCAGATTGGCGGAAAAGAAAACGGGAACGCCACGCCGCTCATTACACAGGTTTCTCTCTCTCTCTCTCTTTCTCGCCCGCTCGCCCATGTGTTTGCCTTTCTTAAAGGCCTCCGTAGGAAAAAAAAAAACACGAGGGTGGTGGCAAACACGGCCCCTGATCAAAGAGCCTCGAACTTCGGACTCGAGACCTGAGAGCGAAAAAAAGAAAATAAAGAGCGAAACGGGTTGTCGAAAAAAAAACGGAACAGGTCGGGGGGGGGAAAACAACAACAAAACTCACAATTGCAGGGGGGCGGGAATGGGGGGGTGGTCCGCAAATCCAGGGGATGGGAGCCACCGCAGGATGAGACGCTAGGAACACGTTTCATTGTCGGCCCCCTTTTTTTCCGAACGCACGCCGACAATTATTTATTACGGGGGCTCTGAGGAAAAAAACGCGTTCGCAATTGCGTTTTTTTTCTCATCCCGGGCGGCGAGCGAGTGGTGGGGGGCAGCGCGGTCAACACGCGGCGCTCTCATTTTATGAATAACGATGCAACGGTCTTCAGTCCTCGGGTCAACTTCTCCCCTGAGGCGCAAGAACAACACCAAGCGGCAAGAACGCGTTTGAAGTGGTGGCGGGCGCCAGGCGATCGCCGCCGCCGCGCCGCTGGCTTGAAAACTTTTTAATGTCTTTTTTTTTTTCCCCATCACTTGCTGTGCTTTTCCATTATTTCCCATTGTTTCCCCTCCAAGTCTTTGTGTCAACAAACAGCAGCGTGACGCCCCCGAGATCACAACAACCGTGAAGTGTTGGATGGTTGGTGAAGACAACGGCCGCCACTCAGAATGGGAAACGCGCCCACGTGTCAGCTCCATGACAGCAAGTTTACTTTATTTCCATGTTGTTCCACCCTCAGATTTGATGGAAAGCTGCCATCTTATGCAAAACGTACTTTTCGCAGTGCTTTGCGACAATAATAATGTGTCTCCAGCCTCCCCCTGACATCTTGTGGAAAGTAAAAAGCTCTTCTTCTGCTGTTTTCCTGGAACGCAACCCTTTGTGACATCACAAAGGGCGCTGATAGCTCACTGACGGCTCCCCTGGGCCACTAACTCCACCCCCTGCCAGGTGTTGGCCCTGCCCTCTGAGACCGAGAGCAGCTGCTTTGCTTCAGTCCTCTCCCTGACATATGGAAGGTCCGACAAAGCATCAGCGTGAGCAGGCAGCTGAAAGCCAGGCTGCAAACACAGGGCTAAGTAAAATGTTTTCTGATCATCTATTGGGTTTTTTGAGGGATGAGAATTCAAAATAAGTCAATAATATGGTCTGCTCTTCTTCTCCAGCACTAAAACTCTCATAAACTGCCTCATATCTAAAAAAAAAAACAAACAAACAAAAAAAAAACCAATGTATTGTGGCTTCAAAAACAAAAATCGTCAAACTTTTTCATCTCGGGTTCACTTTCTTCCAACACACTAAGCAGGGGGAACTGACTTCCTCCCCTCTTATATATATTGCAAGGATTAGTATTTGTTGTTAACATTTGGTCCAAGTTGTGGACACTGACTTGCTTGTGAGTTGTTTTTATTGTTGTTGTTGTCCATTGGGTTTTTTCCTGTTGTATGATCAGGGATGACTTTTTACGGCAAGTTTTACTCCCCAGCACCAAACTCTCTGCCTCATATCTACAAAACAATGTGTTAAAAAAAAAATCTGAAAAAGAACAACGAAACTCATCTATCACAACTTATCGATACCTTTTTCATCTCTGGCTTTGCTTTAATCCACAGACCCAGCACCTGCTAACCATCTCCAAAACCCCCCCCAAAAACACCCAACATGCAAAGCTGGGAAGAACTGACTTCCTCCCCTCTCATATCGCGAGTGACGCGGCCCGTCTCCAGAATTTGGGATTTCAAGCATTTCTTCCCAAGGAATGACAGCGGCGTGGCCCTGGTGTGTTGCCGCTCGCCGACCGCTAAACGAGCCCTGGCGTTCGGCAGACAGGCCCGGCTCGCGTTGTTGTTGTTTTTTTTAGCCCGCTGCAGCTTCCCAACTCTTTGGCTGCAGGCTATAACGCGGAACACAGACGGCTCCGGCCCGTCTCCTCAACAGGACGCGGCTCGACACCGACGATAGCCGACGTCACGCTGCGCTCCGGGCGCATTAGCGGGGGAGAGGCAGCGGGCGAGGACGAGGTGCGGAGTAGCATCAGTAAGGATTAAAAAGAAGGGAAGAGTTGGGGAAGAAATGGCAGGGAACTCAGTCTGATACCAAGCTAAGAATTTCTTATTCTGAAATATTGGCGTCTCTCTGGTTTGGCTTCTGTCTTTCCAAACACACGCAACCACGAACTCGCATTGTCTCACGTCGCTCTCCACCAAAAGCAGAGTTCAAGGCTATGTTTGGGGTCCCCTTGGTGAGCCACGGGTAATTACGAGTCCCAGCAAGGCTTCTTCTACTCCGTGCAGTCTCACAGCGCCGTTTACAAGTTTGTCTCAGTGAAATATGAGCGTCGGACAAGATAGTTTGCCAAGGAGAAATCGAAGGTGACACTAAAGAGAGGATTATTATTTGTTGTTAACATTTGTTCCAAATTGTGGACACTTAGGGGGCGTCCCCATAGCACATCCTCCCCTCGCCTCGGTACGGTTGTAGAGCGGCCCCACTGGCCGCTACACGGTTGTAGGGGGTGCCGTTTTGGTACCTCAAGCGCTCAGGGTCCAAGCGAGACGAGGCGAGTTTAGTGGTGACGTAGCGACGAGCAGGGCACTGGATTGGCTCAGTGTTTTCGTCGATTTTCCCTGTCGGAGCGGACACCGACGCCAACTTTTTCGACACGGAACTTCCGTGTTCGCGAGTGTGTTCAACCATATTCGCGAAAACGACGAGCGGCAAACGGCGAAGCGCTCGGAACAAATCGAGTTGCTCCTGCGTCAGGCGCGTTAAGTTAGGGAATCCGAGGAGTGTTGAGACGAGAGGAAATACGGATTCGTCGAGAGGACGTGGCTTTTCGCCGCGAGGAAGCCTCGAACACCGCGGCATAAAGTCGTCCATGGCTCCCTAGGGCAGCTATTTCAAATAAGGAGGCGTGTTTACTGTCTGTTTGTTTTTAAATAAATGCTATCTCCCATTGTATCTGTCTCGTGTTTACTTTTGGTGAAAATATAAAGGTTGAACTACACCTTTACTTTCCCAGAAAACGAAACAATAAATTATAAATGTTGCCTGCATAAATGACTGTGACTTCAGTGAGGAAAAGTGTTCTTTCTTTAACAGAAAAGCAACCACAGACCGAGCAGCAGGTATGAAACAACTTCTACTTTGTCCATCGCTGCGCTGTCGTGTATCGCACAGAAATAATGCCGTCGAAAACATTGTCCCGCTTTACCGCGTCAACTCCGCCCACATACTCGTGAACCGGGGGCCAATTGGGACACAATCGAACCGTGGCGAGGTGAGGCGAGGCGCGGCGAGGCGAGGCGCGGCGCGAGGCGAGGCGGTGCTATGTGGACGCCCCCATCCTTGCTTTTAGCCCTCCTCTGTGTTTCTGCATCTCTATGATAAATAAGCCCCTTTGTTTGTGTCACGAACGGTCTCGCCATTGGAGAATTGTTTTGATTATTATTTTTGAAGCACAGCCAGACTCTGGACTGTGAGTTGTTTTTTGTTGTTGTTGTTGATGTTGTTGTTGGGTTTTTACCTCTTGTATGACAAGGGAGATTTTGTCTTTTTTAAAGGCCCAGTGTGTAAAATTTTCAGGGAAAATTGGTATTTACAGAGGCCTGCATGACAGCTAAATTCGTATTGAGGGCACTGTCAGGTTGGCTTCCTTAAAAGATGGCGGCACAGCTAACTAGGAGCAAGACCGTTGTTCTATGTATATTCTTATATATATATATATATATATATATGAGAACTGTTCTAATTGTAGGGAAACCACATGACTTATATTGTATTGCAAGTTTAGACTTTTAAGCTAAGATTTTACCAATATAAAAATCACAAATCAAGCCCAATTTTACACCCTGGACCATTAAAAAAGCGATTCGATGATCTCTTGCAGATCCATATTCTGGAACAAATGACTCGCACCTTAAACGTGGACCCCGCCCTCTGCGTAAACACTCACCTCACGCGACTAAACACGCGCCTTTCGCGCGTCGCGCACAACACTCTTCCCCCTAAATGTCTCTCGCCGCGCCTTTAATCTCCCCCTGCTCGCCGTTAAATATTCATCAGACCTTGAGCCGCTATATTATGTCCCGTCTTGTTAGAGGCGCACACCTCTCTGATAGGTAGCGCACTCCCCGTGCCCTCCTCGCCTCGCTCATCAGTCAGCGGTTCCACGTCCCAGCGCGGCGCCTCGACCTCCGCCGCTCGGTCACCCCCAGCTCAGACAGTCTGAGGGCCCTCACCAGCCCCGGCTGCAGCCCGGCTAGGCCTGTTCAAATATGCAGTTTTAATTGAGTGATAATGAAGAGAGCATGTCTGAGATGAGGTTAACAGGAGTGTATTAATTTGAATAGGGCCCTCCGGATTATCCCGGCAAAGACCAGCCGACGCGGAGATCCGAGAAGCGAGCTGAGGGTTTTTTTTTTTTACTTAATGGACCACGGGGCAACATAAGGGTCATTAGCATGAGATTCAGACCGTGAGTGTGTACGTATGGACGGTGTCACGAAGGGCCCCCGCACGTCCACCTTAACTCCGCTAACTTCGACAGATATAGGTAACCGCCGATAATAACCAGAGGGCAGAGATAAAAAAAATCTATATCTCCCAATCGCGGTGTAGATTTCTATCTTTCTTTCCTTTTACCCCCCCGCCCCCCACCCCTTTCTCCGTCTGTCCCTGGCCCTTTCCCTTTCTCCCTCCGTCCTCCGCCATTGTTGTTATCGAGTGATACAGTCGCTCAAGCGCAGCGTTTGAATCCTAAGGACCTCTGGGAGCGGATTTGTCTCCACCGAGCTCCGTTCTAACGGGGATTAAGGGGATTAAAAACCATAAAATGACCCCGGCTCTCGGTCCCAAGAGCCGCGAGGCCAGGCTGCCTCAGCGCCGGGGCCAGCCAGGACGGCGGCGCAGGCCGCAGGCCTTCTTTACCAACGGGTCCCCCTTAAGTCTCCCCCCGTTAGCATGACAAAGGAGGGAGAGCCGTCCGCTGATCTGCCCAGGGAGGCAGCACAATGGAGTGGTCGCTGTCTCCCCGCCGCTGCCCCCGCCGCCGCTGCGACCCCACTGCTCATTTTCATGGAGACAAACAGCATTACACTTGGCAGTGACATTGTTCTAAACTCCGACACGGAGCCCCTCTTTTCACCGCCGAGCTCAAGGTGTCATATTAATTATTTAAATCTGATGTGGATTTTCAGCGAGGGATCCCTCCAAGGCCTCAGCCGCAGCCAGAAGGTCTGGGATCTGCATTCGTTTGGTTAATTAGACCTGAAAACACCCTTTGATCTCCGCCAAAATCGGAAAAAGAGGGGAAACTTCCAGAATGCATTATGTTCGCCCTAACCCATTTTTTTCCATTATAGATCTTTCCTCCCCGTCCGTATCCGCCTTTTGCAAACAATCGCGGGGGGCGAGGAAGAGAATGCGCGTGTTCTTTTTCATTTTTTTTTGGTCGCGTGAAAGTCAAATTAGAGCGTGTAAAAAGAAAAAAAAAGAGAGGGGCCGCGTTTCGGGGGTTAAAGGCTTTTGCAGTTAACCAGCTTCATGAGGTCAATCGTGGAGGTAATTGAAGGCCACTTTAATCCACTCAAGAGGCCTGACAGAACCGTTTACTCATGTCGTCTCAGCGAGAAGGTACAGTTGGACCGAGATGAAAGGGGAAACGGGAGGCCAACGCTGAGAGGAGCAGACAGCCCAGGGTTTCGGGTGGTCTCTCACCCAATCTGACTCAAAGCTCATGCGAGGGCCGAGCGGGAATAATCCGCATGCGATGGCGTCGGGTGAATATACGGCATAAAGCAGCCCCAGCATGGGGTCGAGAGCTCTGGATAGTTTTTTTTTTCCCCCAACAGGTTGACAGAGTTGGGAGTGCAGCTCCAGTCGAGCCCGGCCAACCCGGCGGCAGAGCTGGCGGACCTGGAAACAGGCAGAGCGGGGCTGTGTTGCTAGCTGCAGTTTTTTGGCTGCCCGGGTTTGTTGTGTCTAATCAGTTGGGTGTTCCGCAGGGATGTAAGCTGTTTGGTCTTTCGTTCGCAGAGTCAAGGTGATAAAAGAGTTCACGTTGTCGTTGACATACGATAGCCTGAAAGGTCTTGTGGGCAAAAGATCCAGGGTTTTCTCTATCCTATTCAGCAGGAGAAATTCAGCAGGAGATCAAAGAAGATGACGGTGAGTGACTTTTAAAACTGTTCTGAATCAAAGAAGTTACCAAACACACTTCCTGGCTTGTTAAAGATTTTTTTTATGTTCATGTCAAATGAAACAAAGAACAATCTTAAAATGAGATTAATTTCCGTTTTTTGATGTCAGCAGATCAGTAATGAGGAACTTCTCATTCGTCAAGCTGTCCATGACACAGCGTAAAAACAACTCAAACAAACCGACTTCAAGCTTCTTATGTAACCAGCAGCAAGAAAACACTCGATAGTGTGTTTATTTATATATGATAGTGTGGAATTATAATAACGTAATGATTATGTAGTCATGTATAGTCCCTCACCAAACAAAAGGTAAACCACGGACCCAACATCCTTTGTGCCCTGCTTGCATACACAGATGCAGCAGTGAAGGTAAAGTGTCAAAGGAGTGAAAAAAATGTAGAAAATATGGAAGTTCTGGCAAGATTTAAATGTACTGGTTTTCCAAACTGCACAACTGGACTGGAAGTAATCAGATACCTGCAGCCTGTTACACAACTTCAATCGTTGACTAATAAAGACAGAGTTTTTTTCAATGTCTAAATTGTCAAAATATTGCACCATCATACGCTGACATTTTTCCCTGGTCTCCGGTGAGGCTGAGCGTGTCGCACGGCAGCCGGGTGTAAGAGACGAGGACAGTCACCGAGACGCGCATTAAGCTCGGCATTGCGGCCGCCAGAGATATGCCTTCAGACAGCCCCCCCCACCGGATCACCATGTCAGCCCCCCGCTTTGAACGGCCAAAACTTGACGACTCTATGCATAATTGAGACTCGTGGCGGGAAAAAAGGAGACGAACGAGCCCCGTCGTCTCGCTTCCGACTCCGAGCGGGACGAGAGATGAAGGAAGCCTGGAGGGAAAGGTGGAGGAGAGAGGAGAAGAGTGGCAGCCTGCAACCCCACCTCAACTTCCACCTCCACCACCCAACAGCCCAGCTCAGCTAGCCAGCTCCACTGATGGCTGGTCCGCTGCTGGATGGAAGCCCGGAAGGGGAAAAAATCAGTATGTTGAGGCCTCTCGGTCACGGTGGGAAAAAATGAGATTACTCTCTCAGAGATGCTCCCCGAAGTGGACCGGACTGCTGCAGCGAGACGGACCGAGCGAGAAAATTTGAGTCACTGGAAGGGGAAGGAAAAGGTCTTTCGCAGTGATGAGGAAAAGATTGGACTTCAAGTCAGACTTTAAGCCGAGGTCGGCTGTGAGCCTGGACCTGGCAACCGGCTGGAGTGAGTTATAAGAGCAGCGCATGCGGATTATTAGGGGGCCATGTTTGCTGTTTGACTTCTAATTATCGATCCATTTAGTTTTCTTTACTAGTTTTAAAAGCTCTTTTAACTTATCGTCACATTGCTAGCCTAATTGCATAGTTGCCTAAGTCGTATTTGAACGTTTTCGGAAAACAAGAAAAAACAAATTTTTTGCGCAAGCACATTGGCATTTTTTATTGATATTGTAAGAGAATGACATAATAACTTAGGCAATTATGCTATTAGGCTAACGACATGAGGTAAGTGGCATATAAATTCTTTATACATGCACAATGACACAATTCTATAGCTGTCCGTGTGTGCGCGCCCCTGACTAATGAGCTAAAAGCACAAATTTCAGGCTAAAAACTTTGGAATAATACATAGTTTTTACTATAAGTGGCACCAAATCTTTGTTTGTTAGTTTTTTTCCACAGCTACAAAAAGGCGACTCTTCGAGTGGAACTACCACGTTAGAAATGAGGGCATTGTTACTTAATTACATGTATATACTGCATACTTAAGAATGAGTTCATGGTCGTTAAAGGCACAGCAGAAGGAAATCATTTCAAATCATCAAATTATGGCCAAACCATCGAATTATATTTGCCCTGCCTAATTTAGGCACTCTTGCCTGAAAAAAAGTAAGGAACGAGTCATTTAGAATTTCCGAAACACAACTTTTCATTTTCATTTTGCGCCCAATTTAATTCCAGACCCATTCTGCATAGTCTCAGGGCAACACATCCTCAAATTTTCCATTTTTTTAATTTATTTTTTTTGCAACATATCTTATAAATGTCGACAAATATAATCGCAATAATGACAAATAAAATAATAAACAAACGGCAGCATCCATTTCCGATGCGGAATTCCAAACCGTCTCCCTCTTGGGCTTCTTCTTCTCGCCATTATCCCGTCCTCTCCTGCACGCCGCCAATTTAACTGGGCCCCTCTTTTGCTGCGCTCCTCAGATGTGGATCAAACTGGCACAACAAATGTGTCTCACTCTAATCTCCCATTTATTTACAAGGAATACCCCCCTCCCCTCCTCCAACACACACACAAACCCAAGTGTGCACTCGGACTCACACACCCACACACACACACGCGCGCGCACACACGCTGGCACAAACGAGGACTTAATGACAGCGAGCGAAATAATCACCCGCCTCGCCTGTAGCACCGTGGGTCTTGAAGTTGACCCCCTGCCCTCACACACACACACACACACACACGTGCACGCACGCGCACGCACAATCAGCGGGGCCCTCTCCTCAGGCCCATACGACCAGCCCTCGATGAATACAAAGGATTGTGGGGATTAGCGAGACATTTGGTGGGGGCCATTGTTCTGGCTCACCAAATGAGGTTTGGCCGGTGGCAGCCGGCACGGGGGCCGGGTCCTGCGCGGCCGAGCCGAGGCTGAGGTAGCGGCCGCCCCCTCAGAGGAAGAGCGATAATTACCTCTTCCTGAGAGAGATGACAGCTTTGGCCTTCCCGCGTCCCCCGAATCTTGGACATTAGCAAGTGAATGGAGAGCTTTCATACTGTATATCATTTTAATCTTTCATGTTCGGGATCCAGCAGATGGCTTATTACTGGGCCCGGGTGAGGAAGCAGCCAGGGAGACAAATGGCCCGTGTCTCTTTTAAGGAGGGATCCCGGGGAAATGGCATTCAGATGGGGAGTTGTGGAGGGAGGGGTTGGGGTGGGGGGGCGGGGGCAGAGCGGCGGATAATTGTGTATTTGGCTGTTTGGAAGGTGTAGCGGAGCGAGCGAGCGAGCAGGCAAGCGAGCGAACGAACGCGCAGCCCGGCCTATAAATCATAAAACTATTAATCTTGGGACAAATCCCGCTCGGAAGGCTCGACGGCGGGCGGGCAGGGGAGGGGAGGGGTGTGTGTGTGTGTGTGTGTGTGTGTGTGTGTGTGTGTGTGTGCGGTGGGAGCCATCCAAAATGTGAGGGAATCTCGTCTGGCGTGGAGCCTCAAGTTGCCACCTCCGGGACGCATTCAGCCTGTTTACATCTGCATTTAACCTTCCTGAGATGTAAAACAGAAAAATCAACAGCAAAAAAACGCAGCTGATGGATGATGAACAACGAGTTGCCGCGTCGCCCAATGATTAAAGGATTAGACCGCAGAGTATCTTAATACTGGCATTGTGTGTGTGTACATATATATATATATATATGCACTATTGTACTTTGCACTACTGTACATACTGTCATTTTACTGGACTTATTACCCACTACTTCCTTGCGTCACTGTCAATAACCTCCCTGCACTCATGTAAATACTGTAAACACCAAAGTCACTGTGTATGACTAAATTCAGATAAATACCAACTGTATATTTTTAACCTGTTATATTCTGTACATACTTATGCCGATATATATTATTCATTTTACATTATTTCACACCTGCACTTTATAGCAACAGTTCAGTAATTAATTTGCCCTACACACACACACATATATATATACATCTAATCAAAACTTTTGAGGCGCCACACCAAAAATCGAGTTTGAAAAGAGCTTCCTGCAGGGCGGCGCTGCTGCGCGGTCGGGACACAACACCTGATCCCAGCGGATGCGATCGCCGACAGCCGGGATCAAAATAAAAGCAATTTAACAAGAGACAAAAAAAAAAAGCCTCGCACCACCGCGAACTTCCCGCTATTCGCCGAGGCCTGTGAGCATCTGTTGCACGTCTAATTTTCACCGGGGTGCGCTAACATCTGTGGCCTGTCCCCGCTCTTCTTCTTCTTTTATAATTTCTTTTTCTTTTTTCTTTTTTTTACCTCCCTTTAACCTGCCGTCGCTCTTTTCCGCGTCGCCCGCCCAACAAGAAACAATGCGCTTTCATCCGAGGCCGCTGACAATGATGCATGAGCCTGATGGTGGAAACACTTTTGCAGGTGTTGTCATTATAAAGCCTTTTTTTTCTCCCCTCCCGTGTGAAAGAAACACAAAGGCGCTCTGCCCAAAGTGTAACGCTCTAATATCTCTGAAGCTTTTCATTGGCATCTGTGGAGCCTCGGCTGCCGGATTGTCTCCTTTTCAATTACCTGCTCTTTTCAACTCGGCGGGAAATGAAAAATGTTAGGAGCTCCGGCAGCGGAGGAGAGCCTTCGAACCTCTCGCGCTGGCTTCGGCCTCTCTTTCATTCTCTCCCTCCAATCATCACTCCCGCGGCAAGCATGTCAGTAAAGACTTCCTGTGCAACTATGTTGAGGGGAGGTGGAGAAAAAAGTTACCACCAACTTTTCACTGTAATACAGATTTTTTTTTTTTTTTTTTTAAAGGAAAATTTTGCACAAAATAAAATTTTGCCGCTAACTGCAGATCACAGCCGCCACTAATGCACAGCCAAGAGGCTCCGCCGACTGTTTTTTTTTTTTTTTTTTTTTTTTCAGATTTTTTGTTTTTTTTCAAGATGAATAGCTTCATTCATTCAAAGAGACTTCCTTCTGGATTTAACATCGGCAGAGGCACCTCCAGTTCCCGGCTTCACTCTTCTGTCCGGCCATATTACCGAAGATAAAGTGCAGTTCTATATTTATCGAGACAAGATGTTCCGCCGCTTTATTTTTCGCAGAGACACGCAGCTGGAGGGAGGGAGGGAAGGAGGAAGGGAGCGAGGAAGGAAAAGGAGGAGAGGCCGGTTATTAATATGATTCGCTAAGTAATAGGTGCGGAGCGCTGGCCCCAAGAAGGCCGGGATATGATTTGCTTTGAGCTCAACCTCATCTTCTGATTTAATTTGCCGCCCCAACGGTCCCATATGGAGTAATGTCTCTTAACAATGACACACATCTCCATTCTGTCAGTGAGAGCTCACTGACAGGAGAAAAAAAAAAAGGAAAAGTCCGTATTTTTACCACTTTTACCCTCATTCTAATAAATGTGCTTAAACAGTTTTGCCAAATATGCTCTTTGTGATGTCACAATGGGTGATGAAATTGATACGTCTCCCTGAAACCCTGTTTTTTTCCGTGAAGGTCCAACAAAGCATGAGTCTCACCAGGAGTCCATCATTTACTGCTTTTGCTAGTCATGCTTTTCAGGAAGCACCTACAGTCCTGGCAATAGGCCCTTTGTGATGTCACAGGGGGCACCGCTACCTCACACTGATACCTCTTGCCAGCTGAATGACCAGGCGAGCGTTACGTCCTTGGCCTGTGGGACCAGGGGACAGGTTCCATACACGTGGAACATGGTAGATGTTCCACACGTGGTACATCTTGCGAGTCTTAGCGGGAAGCTAACGCCTAGCGTGTTTGTAGGTTACTGCAAATATACAGTTTTCTGGATACAGTGGTTTTGATAATCATACTGTATGTGTGCGCCGTTCCACCAGAGTCCAGCACGAAAGACTTGGAAGAAGATCTAAAAAAGTGGGTAGAACATGGGAACAGCAAAGCGGAACGCACAAAGCAAATATTTGATTCCAGATCTTCCTGTAGCATCCACGCGGAGCGCGAAGACACACTGTGGTTGTTTGCGCAGGGCTGGCGCCTCTTTTATTCTTCGTCTTTAAACGGTACACGGCACGAAAACGCCTTCATGCGGGTCGGGGGGAGGGAGGGAAGATCCAGTTTGCACCTCTCCAATCCAGCACCAAAGCGGCCGCATGCTGATTAGGGGGCAAATAAAGTGAGCGGCGCCTTTTTGATTCTTTTTTAGCGGGGGAAAAAAAACAACAAAACAAAACAAAACTGCAAAACACAGAGAGGCTCCGTTCTCTTGTCTCGTCAGAGCGCCCCATCAGACGGAGTGGGGGAGGGGGGGTTTAAAAAAAAAAAAAGGGATTTAAGATTTCAAAGTCACACGCAACCGCAACCGCGTTTGCCTTTCAACCGCGGTTGGAGTTCAAAACCTCGCGGCTCCTCCGATCGCGGCGAACGTGAACGTGAACTACACGGGGGTGCGCGCACCGCGGATGCGAGGAGCGAGCAGCTTGGCCCTAATCTCGGCGGAGCTGCCAGAGTGGGAAGAAGAAAGAGGTGCGGCTTTGCTCGCAATAAATAGCAACATCTGATAAATATGGTACAATCATTATTTTGTTTGTGAATTTCTAATGACTATCCCAATAGCCTGGTTGTAGCTGACAAAAAAAAAAGAGCAAGCAACGAGTCCTACTTTAAACAAAAACAAAACAGGGCTCGGAATAACACGCATCAGTCATCTTTTTTTTTTTTTTCTTTTTGCATTTTGATTTATTTGCCGCGCTCGTTTTACAGTCTTCACGAGCCATTCTTCGCGATAATTCGACACCAAACGAGTCATTTTATTTATTTTTTTCTACATTCGCCTGCGGACGCTCCCTCGTGGCTAATTTACGAACTCGACTCTGAATGACGTTTCGCCCCCTCGACGGCGAGAGAGAGAGAGAAAAGAAAGAAGGGAGACTCGGCCGCCACTACGCTAGCGAGCGACGGACGGAGCCGGGCCGCGTTTAGCCCGGCGTTTTTTCCCCACTGCGAAAAAAAGAGATAGAAAAGAAAGGAACGCAGCCGTGGGAAGCGGTTGGGCTGACAAATCAGCGAGCGTGTGAGCCAGTTATCCAGATCACAGTGTGCGAACGTTACCTCCCACGGCTCGGCCCTCAGATCTGCCGGACGAGCGCGGGGCTGGGTGGCTAGCGTCGGGCGGAGGATGGGAGGGGGGCGCTAGTCATTAGAGAGTGGCGGCGGCGGGAACTGTAGGATGACCCCCAGAAGTCCGCCGGGTGACCCAACCATCCAGCAGGCGGCTTTGAAAAGCGTGGAGCCGGGGCCCGTGGAAGTGCTACTGATGGAAATGAGACGGAGAAGAAGAGGCCAGCGAGAGAGGAGCTAGCTGGAGAGGAGAGCGGCTAAGCCGGGGCCACGTCTCATTAGCGCCATCCCAGAGGTTAGGGTGGCTAGGGCGGGCATCCCACCGGTGATGTCATCAGGCTGTTCCCATTTGTCAACCCCAGCGCTGCGGAGGGACTGAAGGGGAACAGCTGGAGAGAGCTCCCCCCCGCCGGTGACCCTCTAATCATGGAGCCGCGGGCCCACCGCCCGAGAGGTCATGGCGGACAGCTAAATGACTCCGAAAAAAAGGAAGGAAGTGAGATGCCGCGCTAGCATGAAGCGTGTGTGTGTGTGTGTGCAAGGTGCACTCCTGAAAGGCCCCTAATCGCACACGCTGCGCTCTGGTTGGTCCATGTCACCGCACGTCTGAAATGTGAAAACCAATTGAGCGACAGCAGGAGAACAAAAGCAGCGGCTGGGGTGGAACGATTTACATTGAACACTTTTAAAGCAATTTCCATTTAATGTGAAAACGCATGAAGAGAAAACAGAGTGTGTTTTTGCAGGGGTTTTATTCTCTCTGTGAGTTTGTTAGAATTACACAAAACTCTTTCAGCGACAGGATCCAATCAGGGTTTCAGTTCTTCCTTTGCAGTGTCAACTGCTGCAACTCGACTGGCGAAGTTAGCAAACTTTAGTTTAGACCTGCTCGATATTTTTTTCTCTTACTGTCAGTCCTTCCGACTGTACCTCGCTATGTCATGCGACACTCAATAGCTCAAAACCACAAATATTCATTTAGCGATGTAATTTAGCACCTCTGTGTAACATTAAGCATCAAGTATGAGAAAATCTCTTTGTATATGCACAAAGTATATATTTACACGTCCTGCCAACATAAAGCTACAACTGAAATCATGAAAGAAATCATTTACGTGCTGCATGAGCATTGACTCGCTGGGGGTTAAAATGCAAACAGAACCAGAACAATGGTGCTGTTGATCCAAACACTAAATATTCCCATTTCACTGTTTTGCAGCTGTCTTTCTGAAGGGGTTGGATTTGAAAGATTTGTGCGCGGACGTATACGGTATGTGGAGCTGCGGACGCGCCTCCTACAGGGAGGTTGGCTGCGTGTCACTGAAGGCGTCGAGCAGGTGTGTAATTACAACTGTTCTCAGATCAGCTGACAACTGTTGCTGCCAGGGAGACAAACAGGGCGCGAGTTGTTTCCAGCAGCCCCGGCCGCCGTCTCTGCCGCCTCCCGCCCTCCGCAGCTGACGGTCGGCGGCCGCCGAAACGCCGCGAGTGAAATGATAACAACCTAAGAAAAAAATACAAATGAAAAAAACCCCGCACACAAACACGCTCAGCACCACAGGGGCCAGAGCAGCGGATCAGCTCGGCATTTGAAGGCTGCCGACTCCTCCATTATTCACGCCGCCGGCCTGCTCCCGCTAATGCCGGCCGCCCCGGCGGCGTCTGATTGTGCCGCGCCAACTGTCCCGCTTGATGACGGCCCCGCCGGGCTGAGAGCTCTCACTTAGGCCCCCCCCCCACCCTCCCAGAGGTCACGGGGGTCAGCTGACGCAGACAAGGCCCGTGCGGAGCGTCCCCAGAGCCCCGGCGGGTGACAGAGACGTGAAGCCAGATGAGGAGGGTTGAGGCGGGGGAGGAGGGGTGGTGGTGGTGGAGGTGGGAGGGGTCGGCGGGGTCGGAAAGAGTGCGAGTGATTGATTGGATATATCGGCAGCCGTCTATTTTAGCTCGTAATTGTGCTTTTAAAGCAGCAGGAGGAATGTGTTTGTGTTGTATTTCGCGTATGAGGGCCGTCGAAGAAAGTTTTCGGATGCTTTGGAAAAAGGATATTTGGATATTTTGACAGTGCGTTTCGTATTCAAGGCACCGTCAGACGCACTCTCTCCCTGCTTGCTGCCTTAGTTTGGCCTCCTTTGAACAAGTGGAAAGTTCAAAAGCATCAGTTTTAGAAGGAAGGCTGTAAACAGAGGGCTAAATATGCAGTTTTCCAAGTGTGAGTTTTTTGGGGATTACTAACTATGCATGGCCACTCTATGGTCTAACATTATAAATAAAGATATCAAGGTGAGACAACCTTCACCATTAACAGCAATCAAATTTCCAGCAGCCGATATTTACTCTCTTTCTAGCATCATCCAAAGCGGCCAAAGACAATCATATAATTGGACTGTGGGAAGATCCTGGAGTATCCAAACCTAGTCAGGACTGAACCCCCAACCTTCTTGCTGCAAGACGACCACTTTACTGCCTCTACTCGCACTTTAAAAGTAAAATTCAAGTCCTTTTAGTTGCACGGTAATATTTCCTTGTTCAGTCTTCCAAAATTTTCATCAACGACACGACCAGCTTCAAAACTACGACAAAAACAAACCAACCAACAGTGTTTTTTTTTTCTTATTTCAACATTTGTTCCAAAGCATCTTTAAAAAGCTGGTGTTTTGATTCCATGATTCACATTTGCAGTATTTCCAGGAAGTTTTCATTTTGCCAGAAAGCTGCAAAAAACACAATAAATTAACTCCAGCCAAAGAAATAAGACAAGCTCACTTGTCAGAAATATTCTTTTAACGGCGAGAAAAAAAAACCCAACAGAACTAAACCCGTAGAGGAAAAAAAACAACAACATTTAAAGCACGCTCGCAATTACAGGAGGTCACCGTGTCGTCCTGCAGTCAAATGGCTCGCCGCGAGACATGACGAGGCCGAGTCCCGTTTGATAAATTAATTTGGGCTTTAAAGCCTCCGCTGTCAGCCAATTAAACATTCATAAAAATGGTGTTTGTTTTTAAGGTTATGAGATGTAAATATAATCAGGATCGCGCCGATGGATATTCACTTGATGTAGAGGAGGCAGGCTGTTTGTTGTAGCTCCTCCGACAAACACAGACAATCACACACACACACACACAAACACGCACTCTTCATCCGGTGTTGCATTCTCGCAGGAGGCAGGTTGGACACATCTCACCGCATATCTTTATCAGGACGCGGCTGCATTATCATAATTGTCAGCTTTTACTGTATCTTGTCTCTTTAACATCAGTTTTTGGTTGTATTTTTAGATCCGCCGCCCTGCTTGAGATTCAGTGGCGCTAATTAAATAGACAGAGGCGCTCGCCACGCCAAATAAGCTGATGTCTCTTTTCCTCCGGAACTCTGAGAAAGACTGTCAGAAGGAGGAAAAAAAAAAAAAAGCCAAAACGCCAGGCACGTCCGCGCACTAACACACACACGCGCACGCACACACACACACTTCAAAACAAGCCGTCCAGCCGGCAAGAGACGCCGAATCCGTCCTCGTTACGGCGGTTGTCACCGGCTGACCAGCGCAGCTTTAAAGGATGATTATGGAAACAGTGAAAAGTTTACCTGTCTGGTGGAAACAAGGGGGGGGGGGAGGAAGAAGAAGTAAATGTGTGCGGGTGTGTGTGTGTGTGTGTGTGTGTGTGTCGGCGAGATAATGACCAGCGTGATTGATAATCAATGGCCTCGCTCTCCCCCCTCGGCCCGCGCTCCTGTTCCAGGGTTGTGTTTTAATGTCGCTCCTTTTGCGCTGGCTGACCTCATTAAGGGATCCGGTTACCCTCAAACAGCTTTTTAATTTAGCCTAATGATTTTTTGCATAATAGATCAGATACTTGGTAAGCCCCGGGGAGCCGGCGGACTCCTCTTCAAGGTGCCTTTATAGCGAGAGGAGTCGAGGTCTGGCCCGTCCCTATTGTGTTACGCACGTTTGTGTTGCGGTCACCTGGTTGGCTTGTAATTAAATATCCTTGTTAAAAGCTCTGATTTTTTTTTTTTTGCAGCCACTTTAATGAAACGCACGGGCTTACTTTAGATACCAATGTGTTTCAAGATTGAAAACCATAAGTCCACAACATATCAATGTATATATTGTTTGGTTTGATTTTGTGATTTTACTAAATATAAAAAACTGCAGTAACGATCATTGAATAGAAATGAATGGTTCATTGCACATTGTGCTAATAATGACAGTTTAGGGCAATTGTCCAACACCCATTAAGACAGCGTAACGCTGCTGGATGAGGTGTGTTTAATTGATTTAGGAAGTTATGGGGCTGTTTGGCTAAACTAGCATCAGCAGAACGGTCATCGGAAGCATGGATGGTGGATCGCGTCGCTCACTCAACCCCCTAAAAAAGGAAACAAAGTTGCAAGCCAAGTTGCTAAAATAGCTAGCTGCTCACTAAAGCCTAATTGAGCCATTCGCATTATTTTTGATATACTGTAGCTGGCCATTCTGGGCTTAAAGCCCGAGTGTGTCAGATTTAGGGGCATCTAGTGGTGATTAATCATACTGCAAGCAAACAAATCCCAATATGTTTATCATGTATCATGAGCAACGAAAAAGTCAGTTTGCTGTTATTTGTGGTTTCCTGTCGTATTATCTTTCATTCCTTGCTAAAACAACATTTTTAAACTACGGCAGACATATCTAAAATATTAGATATTACATATCTAATATCGAATGCACTTCTTAAGCCAGGGTGGAAAAAAATTCCGGATCCGACTCTTTACATAAATACAAAGGCTAAACTATAACGTAGTAGGTCTTATTTTTTAAGTTACTTTTGAAAATCACAAACATACATATGTTTCCCTAAATTTCGAACAACAGATTCCATCAGTATAGACGTTTCTAGCATATTCTTGTACCTGAAGCTAGTATAGCATAGATAGATATAATATAGACTTTTTAGCGTTTTGCTATTTCATGTGAGGCGTCTTTTGTAGAACAAGAAACTAAACGCCCGCACAAAAAAAACTCCCCGAGACCTAACAACTGGAAGTCAAACTCAGGCTCCTCCAATTGTCTTGGGAGGGGATCTGTCCTCTCCATGTTCAGTACATCAGGCCAAGCCTGTAAGACACGCTCCCTTCCCTTCCCACAGCCTCACATTACACATGGAGACACACACACACACACACACACACGCCATCACACTGACAATCCAAGCAGCCGGCGCGAGGAGAAGAGACAGGCTGCTGTCCCTGATCAGCAGTCACCCAGGCCTCTTCGTCTCGACATGATCACTGCCTGTCATTAGTCAGTTACTCTGTAAATTATTTAACCGTGCACATGTTTGGAAGCGTCTAAACACACCAGACACAACGCCAGGCAAAGCGCTTTCATGCCGCCGAGCGACGGGCTGACACGCTCTCGCGAAAAGGGGAAAAAAAAAAGAAAAAAAAAAATCGGACTCCGGGAGTGAATGAATGAATAAGTAAGGCGGCGGGGAAATAAATAAATAAGCGAAACAAACAAAAAACAAGCTTCCGCGAGGACGGCTGGGGGCATGGGGGTTGACTGAGCGAGAGCGAGCGAGTGATCGGAGAGGAGAGAGAGACGTGTGGAGGGGGGGGAGTGATGGCGTAATTTAGCGCTCGACTTCAATCCCAGTCAAATTAAAAGGGAATCTTAATGCATGTGTCTCTCTCCCCAGCATTGATGTGCTCCCCCGCTCTGTGATACGGCGCCGAGACGGTTGAGGCAATATGCCTGACAATCCTATTCCCAAACTGGCCCCCGCTGCCACTCAAACTAAGCAGAGCGCCACTGTAGCTATTAGACGAGGGCCCTTCGGAGGGAACGGTGGGAAAGGGGGGGTGGGGTGGGGGGGTCTTTCCAGTGAGGAGGGAGGGCTGAGGGAGGGGGGGGGCGATATCGGGGCTGTTTTTGTGCACGTGTAGATTCTGCTCCTGTACGGAAAATACAGATTTACGGACTTTTGTTTTTGTTTTTGTATTTTTTGCGCCCCCCTCTCCCCGCTCCGCACACACTAGCCCCCACCCGCCCACCGAGGGGGCCTCGGCAGCCGGAACTTAAGACGCCGCCGCCGCCGCTGCCGCTGCCGCCGCTGCCGCTGCCACCGCGCAAAGTGGGTAAACAGTGTTTGACATGTTTTCAATATGGTTACATTAGAACAAGCTGCGTTTGATTGAAAAGCTAATATTCGAGCCATGCAAATCATCAATCATGGGAAAAAGGCTCATTAATTATTCAATAAAACAGTTCTAATTCAAGAATCAATGTAGTGGAAGAGGAGGGAGAAGGGAGAAGGAGGGGTGTGTGTGTGGGGGGGGCTCCCAGCAGAGAGAGGGTGAGGGAGATAGTGGGTAATATAAAGGAATAGGGAATTACCCCCTCTCTGTCTCTCCCTCTCTGAGCGGTGGCCCGTCTCGTCGCGGGGCTGTCAAAACAACCGCCGCCACCGCCGCCACGTTTCATCTCGCCAAGTTTAAAGACGACTTTGGAAACACTTCATTTTCCTCGCAAAACTCGTTAGGTCTTTGTTCCTCATTAGTCCGCCGTCTTTTTCCCCCTCCGTCTCTCCGTTACTCCTCCTCTGTCGCAACCCCTCCCCCGCCCGCCACCCGTCCTCCACTTCCTATATCCCTCCTTCTTTCTTTTTTTCCTTCGTCTTTCTTCGAAGCCAGCCGCCATCGTTACGGCTCTCCTCACCCAAAGAAAAAAAAAAAAAAAAAAAAACGGCCGTTTTTCATTTGAAGTTTGGCATTGTGCCGTCTGATCTCGGGCAATTACAAGTGGGCCAAATCTCTTCCTTGGGAATTCATTATTTACGTTCAATTAAACAAATTCATCGGCGGTCTCCCCTCAGTAGGATTCGGGGCGTGTAAGTGGCCGACCGTAACGAAGCCGGGGCCGCCGACCGGCTCAATCAGCTCTAATACAAAGACTTGTAGTGTTTCCTCCAGCCGGGCCCCCCCCCACCCCTCCGGCCCCCAGCACCTCAAAGGTGTTTTCACAGGCTTCATTAGTCGCTGGGGACTTCTTAAGTCCAACAGTGCCGCCACTTCAAAGCTCATTAGTATCTATTATTAATGAATTAATATCCAATATCTTTGATAGACCCAGGCTATCCTTAAAAGTTCCCGGACCAAGAGTTAAACTTCATTCCAGCCTCGTTTGGGCGCCGACGTCGTCTGAACTTTCGCAAGTTTTGCCCGGCCGCATAATTTGGAAAAAACGCAGGCTCTGTCAGAGAGAGCTGAGGGTTTTTTTTTTTCTCTTTCTCTCTCCACTTCCTCGTAAAAGTCACAAGGTGCCTGTGAAGCGTTTAAAGCTCCCCACCCCCCAACCGCACGACCGCAGCAGGCCTATTCGATAACAGCGCTAGCGGTTGAGGAAATGGTGCAGAAGTCAATAGAAAGTGGCTGCGGGGACTTCAGGGGGACGAGAGGACGGCGGGATTCGGTCGACGGAGGTGTGAACCCGGCTCGCCAGCTTTGTCACATTAAGCGACGCCGCCGTAAATACACACAACCCGCACAATCCGGCGGCGTTCGCTGGGGACTTACCACCAGACGGTCTCCAGGGTTTCCTGAAGAAACTGACGAAAACAACAGTACGCTTTTGTTTTGCTTTTCCATTAAGTTAAAACAGTTTGCACCTTTTTAAAGGGTTCCAAAGTATGCAGACATTTTCTTTGGCGATTAAATGCACCTTAAACCTGGCAGTCAACTTCGCGGAAATAAAGGAAAGTCCAGTTTTGCCAAAGCATGTGCTGTTCTGGCAATGAGCTTGTTCCCTTCTGTCACAAAAGGGCTACCAAGGCCTCTCCCAGTTTAGTGATGGATCCTCCAAAACCTCCAACCAAGTGTCAAAGGTTTTAGCTGGAGGCTGTAAATACAGTTTTCTGGAGTCTTTTTTCATTTTTTGTTGATTAATCAAGCAAGCAAGCCCGCTCTTTCACAGTCTGCAATGACATACGGGGTATACTGTAGACCGGATGTCTTCACTTCCAGCTGGTCAACCAACTGAAAGCATTAAGGTGTGGAAAGGTAAGGCTTCGGAAAACGTACAATGATTTTAAATTCAAACTCCACTTGCCACATGCAGTTTGTGCAACTACGGCAGCACTGATCTGAGAGCATTGAGGCGCAAAAGACGATAGAAGCTCATCTCTAATAAAAAGAAAAAAATCCTTTATGAAGTTGGAAGACAGGCGAGTCAAATAATGACAAGGAATGGGTATTGTAAGTCTACTATATGTTGCATCAGATCTTGTGAGGTGATTAAAGATGAACCTCAAAGGTGCAAGATGCCAGAGTTTGAAAGTTTGTCGTCCGGATGCCCTTGTGAGAGGACGACACCTCTAGCCTACTTTCACCGTGTTTGTTTGACAGAGGATCTCACACTATATGGTTTATAGACAGTTATAGTTAGTTATGTGAGGTATGTGAGGCCAAGGTTCGCCCGTCTGTGACGTCACTAAATGAAGGTTATCCATAAGAAAAGGAAAACAAGAAAAGGTTGGACAGACACAAACACACTTACCTCAGTTATGCCAGGATTAGCATAAATGTGTGCATTTTACTTAACCAGAGGTGTCACGTACACAGGGAGGTGCGAGAGGACAATTGCAGAAAACAGTGACACACACACACACACACACACGCACGCACACACACACACACACACACACACGCACACACACTCTCAGAGGCGCGGAGGATCATGAAACACAACACCAAGGGCTTTCTCTGTGCATGTTAAACAATACTCTGACTGTCAACAATCAGGCATAAATTAGCAGCCGTGGCCTTTACTGTATTTATTCTGGTAATTACCTCCCAGGAGGACACGCACACCCACACACACACACACACACACAAAGCAGACAACACAGCACACACAAGTGCACCAGCCCGTCGCCTCAGAGTGTGTGATGGAGAAATGAGGAAGAAGGAGGTGGGGAAGTGAGGGGTGTGGTGGGGGGGGTCTGTCGGCATCCAATCATCACTGTCCGCGCCTGTGTGTGTGTGTGTGTGTGTGTGTGTGTGTGTGTGTGTGTGTGCGCGTTTGCACAGAAAGCATATGCGCGCATGAAGAGGACGTTATCGGCCCCTTTGATTGCAGCCGGGAGCTTTAAACTTTAGGAATGGGCGAGCTGATAAAAGCTAATCACTCTCTCCATTTGGGGGGGACGGCAACCTCGGAGACTCGCCGTGACTGACTGACTGACAGTTCTGAAAAACGCCACCGATTCGGTTATCACAGTTCACAATCTTTTTAATTTTTTTTTTAGGAAAAAAAAAGGAAAGAAAAACTGACAAAGAAGAGTGAAACTGCGAGGGGAGCGGCAGAGAGACAGACAGGCGGGCGGACAGACAGACAGACAGACAGACAGACGGACAGACAGACAGCGGAGACAGGGACACGGCCGGTGACAGGCGCGATGAAATCTCATCTCCATTTTTGACAATGGGGGGAAACCGTCTGAAGAGCGGAGAACAGAGGGAGGAATTTAACTGCTTTCATCTTGTCATAATTATCTCCAAGAAGCCACATGAAAGGGAAAATCTGTGTTTTTTGTTTATAAATTAGAGAACAAGGACATTTTCTGTGTCAACTTTGATGGCGTTTTTTTTCTATCTCTCTCTCTCCCTCTGTGCATGGCTGAACAGTCCTGGGCTAATGATCCCCCTCGCTCCCTTGCTCCCTGCCTCTCCTTAAAGTGAAGGAATAAAAAGCGCTGATGAAAATTGCAATAAAAAACGACACTAAACACAATTTGGCGGACGAGCCGAGAGCCGAAGTGTCATGAATTTCAGACAGCATCATTATCAAAATCGCTGCAATTGTTGTTGCGGGCAGGCGTCTGTGAATATATGATTTTTTTTCGAGCACCCCCGCCCCAAACCCGCTCCCCAGTTTCCTGCCGTCGCTGGCCACCGGCACTCGCCTCAACTTACTGAAAACAAATGTGATCGTCTGCATAGACGATGCAGCGCGACTGCTGGTGGGTGAAGGAGGGATTTTCTTTCTTTCTTTTTCTTTCTTTCTTACTTGTTTTCCGTCTTTTTTTCTTCTCTCTCTTCGACGCTCAAACTTCATTAAAAAAGGGGCTGAGGCCACTTTCTATGATCCGTCCAGTTGTGCTTTCATGGGCAGACCAACAAATGGAGGCTGAAACCAACGGTAACAGCGATCAATAGTTCGCTTCCAGACACACAGAGCACTCTGGGTAGCCATCCATCTCCACCCACTGGACGGGAAAGTGGACCACAGAGTGGAAATAATAACTGCACAGGGCACCAGTGCTTGTATATCATGTATTCTTCTAACTCTATGAACTGTTTGCGGTCATTGCATTGAGATCATTGCCAAAAAAATCACACAGCCTTAAAAGAGAGGCGGGAATATTGCAGGAGTATCAAATCAGCGTCATAGAAATTTTTATATTTGCAAATGTATGTTTCAGTCTCATCCAACCACCCGTCCAGATCTGTCCTATAGTGAGAGTGTGAAATATCGACACTTTCTCTCTCCTGGTCCGGCCTGGTCTGGCCATCTGTGGCCACTCTCACCTTTGACCTTTGGGGGGGGTCAATAGAGGTCAGGCGTCTCAGGTTTGGCTTTTGTTTCAGATGGGGAAAGAGCGTCTGTCCCATTCTCTTTGCAAAGGCAGACTTTTGCGAGGAACCTGATGCTCGAATGGTAGATATGAGCTTTACAAATAATTCTAAACAATGGAAAAAAGTTTTCAGACACCCTTAAAATTTTCACTCCCATTCCCAGTTATTGGAATTTTAATATTTGCCAGAGAATTTTTTTGCATGTGTTTCAAAAGGTTTGACTGCCTCAGAGACAGAAAAAACAAATGAAAATTATTTTGTTGTTTATTTTTAATAAGACAAGATAATAAAAAAAAAAATTCTTGTAGTTCTTTCTTAAAAAGCAAGAGTAGCACTGCATGAGGTAGAATTTCCATTAGAAAAAAATGACGGAATGAAGTAAAGGGCTCTTAAGATCTGTAGATGCACAACCAAAGAGAAAAAGATTCCCAAAAAAGTTGTATAAAGAAGATGGAAGGCAACAGCATCGCCAAGTTTGTGCTATCATGATGACAAATGCTAAATGATGTCTGAGCAGAGAGTGTTTTTGTTGAGCCGCAGCAAAGCAGAGTGGAGAGAAAAGGGAACTACAACTACCATCGGCCTGTCGTCCTTTGTGCTCCACTATGACCTGCTAACAGAGCAAAAGTGGCCACAGGTGGCGAAGACAAACAAGTGCCAAAGTCAGTGTAATTGTGGAAGCCTCCCATGGTCTACCAGTGTTCAATCATTGCTAAGTCAATACAGAACTCACTTTTACCAAGTCTTTAAATTGCAGAAAAAAAAACCACCATGCTGTGGCTCTTTTTCAATTTTTATTCCAATATCATCCTTACAGCAAACAGCGACAGTGACGAGTTCAAGGACCCCCTCCTCACATATGTTCTCTTTCTTCATCGCCCCCTTTTCAAAGGGGTTCCTGATTGCAGTTTACAGGCGAAAAGGTAAATCACTTGCGAAACAGGGCGTGTTGTTTCCTCGCCCCCGAGTGTGAATCCTAAGCAGGCCAGGTCGCCGGCTCGGCTCCGCCGCCGCCGCTCCTCTGAATCCTAATGGCCGGATGGAGGGAAGCGGCGGAGGAGCGAGGGCGAGCGAGGAGAGAGGGAGAGAGAGAGGCTGACAGCGGGGCTTGACATGGGCATTAAATCATGGCCCCGAGGAATCCTCCATCCGCGGGCTCCTGACAGCCGCGCTGTCATCACGGCACGGCCACTTCCTGCGCCCCTTGACAACACTGGGGCCGAATTAGTCGCGGCATCAGATGTAAATTGGCGCGGTTCAAGGATGATAATGAGCACCAAGATACATGTCGGTGTCGCTGACGGGACGCCGCCGTGATGGGCTGTCCCTCACAGCGCGCTCCATTAGGGTCTAATGGTATTCAGGTCCAGGTACGGGGGGGCAGGTGGGAGTTAGAGTGAGGGGGGGGCGGCGGAGGTGGACACGGGGAAAGTTTTGCAGTCGCGATCGGGTTTGCGAACGTTCAAAGGGCGTCGGTAGTGTAGTCGCACGTTACGTCGACGTCAGCCGCTGTTTTCCGACGGCGATCCCCACTTGATCCCACGGCCGTCTCGTACCAGCTGTGACATAACGCGGGGTAAAAAGTCTTGAAGGCCAGAGCAGGTGCAAACACTGGCCTGTTGTAGCGCAAAAGAAATGAAACGCAAGGAGTAATTTCACCTGCTGGAGTAACTGGGACACATGATGGAACCATCACACTGGGTCAAATGTGATGCTTGTTATATAGGTGCATGTATGTTTGTATGTATGTATGAGGGTATGTGACTGTATGTATATATGTATATATACATATATATATCCTTTATGTTTCGAGAAAGGGGTGAGAGTTAAAAAGCTATGCTTCTTCTCACTCTTTATTGAATAGGTCATTTATTTTTTCTTTTCTGTGTTTTATTAATTTTGATTAATTAATTTTCTTTCTATATTATGGTATATTAAGGAGTTGTTTATCAGCAGTTAGGAAGCCTTTTCAAATGTCTGGCCAGCAGCCTTCTGACAAGAACACCCACTAACATAATTTAAATATAAATTGTGCAAATTATGAAGGGATAAACAGGTATATATTTGGAGTGATTTTATCACCCTTAGTCTAGTTAAGCTTTTAATACAGTAGATGGAAGGGACGTTTCTTTGGCTGAGCTTTTGGAATGGCTGGAGAGGGAAAAGGAACATCTTTGGCCTCAAGCAGCCACCAAAGACGGGTCTCATCAACAGGTTGCACGACTCCGAGACAAAACCAGACATTACATTTCTGTCCGGCAGCACAACCCTGCCAGGCTTTAATTTGCTGTGAATGCAACCTGATTGGCTCGAACAGCGGGGGATCCTCTACTTGCGGATGACGACTTGGAAGATAACTTCCTCCACCTGCTCACTTTTCGGTGGCACGCTTTTGCGAAAACAAAACAAGAGGGTGGTGGAGACATTTGTTCCACTTCCATCTTTCTTGGACAGATGCAGCTGGGAAATGTTTGCTACATCACAATTCACTCAGCGCAGCCGATTCCATTATTTGCAAAAAAGAATCCCAAAACTATTATTTTCTTTCAAATAATTTCTTCGCAAATTCAGGGGCTTTTCATCCCATCTCTACTACCTCACTTTACCATATAAAAACTTCCTTAATTCCTAAATCTGCACAGTGGAATGAAAGTCAAATCAGTAAAGACCATGAACAGAAAACATTGGACTCAAGTAGAGCACAGAATACTCCAGATTGTTATTATTATTGTTACTTCCTGGTCTGAAGTGGGGATTAGGGAAATTTGCACACACACATTCTCCCTCTCTCTCTCTCACATACACACACACACGCTTGCATCCGCCTCATCCAGCCGAGGCCTTGGCTCGCAAGCTTGCTCTGTCTCCCGGTGCAGTGTGTGTACCACTTGCGAACATAATGCAGTAATAGTTGCCAGCGTGCCATTACCCCTGCCCATGCTCGGGATGAGCCAGCCACAGTCTTGCCCCAGATGCATACATCTTCCCATAATGAGGCAGGTGGCCTCGACAGACGGCTCGGTCGCGCGGGTGACACCGTGCACACCGTGCACACCCTGGGCATCTTGACTGACAGACAGTACCAGTCCTACCCTCCTCTGCTCCTTCCTTCCTTTCCCTCTCTCTCTCCTCTCGCGACACGTCTTCCTGCTCCTGCCTCCTCTGCACTCCCTCTGCGCTACGAATTGTTCGGTTTTCTTAGTTTGTGCGAACGAGCTAGCGTGCTCGCGTGTGTTTGTTGCGCACGCGCAGCCTTCGCTCCACCGAGGGATTTGGGTAAATTCCTCCGCTCCACGGCAATTTCAAATGAAGATCGCCGAAGGTCATTAATTGCACTGCCGCGACTGTAACAGTGTAAAAACCCACTGTAATTAAGAGCGAATAAATAATTGATTATGTATATTTTTCCTTGTAATTGGCTCCTCGTTACCCATACCCACGCCGCATGCTAATTGACGGCGGGAGTTAATTATCATTTCGCTGTGAAGCTGCCGCTGCGTGCAGGATGAAGTGCCAAGGTCCCGCCGTGACCACCACGTCCGGAGGGTCACGGTGCGAAAAAATGAAAAAATTAAGTAAAGAGAAATCACCGGCGGGAATAAACGCAGGAGCGGTCAGAACGCGCAGCGATCAGAACGCTGCCGCTGGCCACCTAATTGAGAATGTTTAGCGAAACTAGCAGAGGAAGTTGTAAATGGCAAGTATTAAGCCAGAGGCCCGAAGCAAGAGGATCCATTAGCATGGATTCCCCAAGGTCCGACTAAAGACTCTAGATTAAGACTCCGATTCCGAGCATAGGTCTGGAAGCCACGAGGCTGTTAGCTGATTAAAAGCATCGCAACCTCAAATACCGAGCAAATTTTTTTTTTCCTGGAACGAGCGAATGCGCTGCGGTTTCGCGGATGAAAAAGCCGGGAAATGTCGCCACGTGTGCGGAAGCAGATGGAGGAAACGCACAACTTCCCACTGGAGATGACAAACCAGCGATCAGCGATTAGTGGATGTTTCCTTGATTTAAAAGGAGACGATCTGTTAACAGAATGCATTATTTTGATAAAATATTCAAATTTGGCCAAATTTTTGGGTTGCAACATTACAAGGCGTGCTGAGTCTTGCGTTCCAGCGCACTAGTTGAGATGAGACAAGATGAGGTCATACAGATGAGTGGACCAGATCCGGGTTTTCATCAGTGGCTGGTCGGGGCCCTTGATTGGAATAAACCATAAGCTCCATGTTTCTGATTAAAAACCGCAGCATCCCGTGGAAACACACACGAAGAACACACAACCTCCACTCAGAAAGTCTCTCCTCACAAAAACAGGACCTTCTAACTGGGAGGTGGCCACAGTTTAAATGCGACCGCGCAAAGGTCACATTGTGCAGGTGTCAGGTGAGGATGATCTACAAGCTACAACAGTTTGGCTTCTCAACGCAAAATAAAACCCACTGCTGTGTGATTTCTACTTGCGAAGATTCCGTATTTTTGCACCCCGTCGACCTCAGTTCAAATACAGCCCCAGGAAGCAGAAAGCCTGGCAACGAGGCAAAATACTAGCACGTTTCAGTAATTCCTAATTTTCTCCCCTAAAACTGAATTTTAATCTTCAGAGATGAATTTACTTTGATGAGTTTCCTTTTCATCCGACCATCCGGCCCGAACAATTATCATTCCGAGCGGGAGGCTCGAGCAGCAGCCTTGAGTGTTCGCCCTTCCTTAATGGAACTTTAACATGTCCGGCGGCGAAACAAAGAGCACAGGCTCGGCACGTCTTCAGCCCCCTGTCCGCACCGCCTGGCTGCCTGCCTGCCTACCTGGCTGGCTGGCTGGCTGCTGCGGCTGACTGAGGC
Source organism: Thamnaconus septentrionalis (assembly GCA_009823395.1). Lineage (NCBI taxonomy): Eukaryota > Metazoa > Chordata > Actinopteri > Tetraodontiformes > Monacanthidae > Thamnaconus > Thamnaconus septentrionalis. Next base: position 8,113,074 of record CM020514.1, on the reverse strand, counting down.
GTCGGCGACGTGCCGGAGTTAATCTCCTACAACAGGGCCAGGCCTCGGGCAGCTGTGTCAGCGCTTCACCACCGCGCACGTTTCTTCTTGACACTTGCGCCGCCGTCTGATCGGGCCGAAAGCGACTCGTGTTAGCTTTCTCTGGGATTTGGCGCCCTTTTACCGATTCATTCACGGGCGGGGCGTGAGTAAGAAAAACGGGGGAGGGGGAGATTTACAGTAAGATATATTCATCACACTTATTTTAGCAGCTTATTGATTCAGTGAAACACCCCTCTGTTCCTGGAAGCAGAGTGAGAGCCGCGTTGCTGGCTGACTTGCTGGCTCGCTCGGCTGCACCCAGCAACATATTTTCCCTTTTTTTCTATATATTTTTTTTTTTTCGGGGCGGGGGGTTTGTTGTTGTTTTTGGATGCATTTTTCCTTCCCTTTGAAGGCCCCTTTCCCTTGTGTCCTCCCGCTGCTTTCCGCATGTTTAATGTATCAGTCATTCAGGTGGGGAGTGACTGCTATGGCATTGTCTTTTAGAAGCGGAGAGCTCTCTGTTTTCCAGCCGCCGCGCCAGGTGTAACTGAAATTGACGCGCCTTTCGATACGCGGCGGGATTGCGTTATTGGAAGAGACAACTTTTATTCTCCAGAACTTTACATCACACGCGATCTTGGCCGAGTGCTCTGATCTGGATTCCTCTGTGGATAAAGGGGAGGGCTGCGAAATGTACAGTGCGAGCGCACGTGCGTGCGTGCTAGTCTGTGCATGTGTGTGTGTGTGTGTGTATTAAATAAATAAGTCCAAAGACAAATCGATTGATTCACAGAAGTTTAGACTGGGTTTCTTTTTCTTTCTTTATTCTTTCAGAAAAAAAAAAGGAAGAAAAAGTTCTGTGAAGCTCTTGACAACAAATACAAAAAAAAGTAGAACTAAGGTTGTGCACTGGGACGCTTCAAGTTCCTTTGTTGTAAGTTTAAAGTTTTAAGCACAGGAGGCGTTGGGCTTCGGTTTTATGCAACAATCTGGGAGAAATTTGCAGAAATACAACGTGCTAGCAAAAGTACAGGGTGGAAAACGCACACAGTAGACAAACCCAGCCAACAATTAACACCAATAGTGTTACTTTGGCCCTTTATTCAGGCTTTTGGTTTTACACTATATGTGTATTTAAGGCACAATATGTAATATTTAGAGTGAACTAAAGGAAGGAAATAGGTTATAGTTAAATAAGGTCATTACTAATAAATGTTGTGCTGTCACTTGCTAATATTAAACATAAACGTTCACATATTGACAAAGGTCTACATGAGGATGTGCCTAGATTGCAACACCACGTTTTGTGCAGTAGCCAAGAGTGAGGATCTGCTCTGGGTTTTGTCACTTTACTGGCATCCCAGGAGGAAGAAGAACGATGAGGACAGACTTCTCACACTGGGCTTTTAAATGCCTTCCTCGAGAGCCACGAACTGAGTGGAAAACATTCCCCGTCCATCAACTGAGCCCCCGAAAAAACACTGTTTGGAATCCGCTTCCTCGCCGCTAAAGGCTTCCAAATCTCGCACGCCGGGGCCTTTAAACGTTCCTCAAATGAAGAAAGGCAGACGTGAGAAAACAGTGACCAACATCGGTGTTAGTTTGCGATATGTTTCTCTCACTATGACTTCCTACCAAATCCTGCTCGCTGGGCCCTTTAAGCAGGATTTTAAAGCGTACCGGCATGTGTAAATCCCTAGCGGCCGGAGGTTCCTGGATGCACCTGAATGCACCTGGACCGAGTCCTGAGGTGCAGGTGAACCAGGCAGGAAATGAGAGGACTTCTTGGAAGGGACTCGGCACCTTGGATTCAGGCGCCAGTGTTTTGTTGTTGGTTTTTTCTGGGTTTTTTTCCACAAGCTCGGGACGTTTGAACTCGCGGCGCGGCTTTTATGACACGTCGCGGCAGCGTCGTCGTCTCGGCTGGAGCGCAGCGAGGCCCCTTTGGTGTGATTCCTGGCCGCGGCCGTCCTGCTTGGAAGAGTTCTGCTCCTGGCTCTGGCGCCGGGGAATTTATCTTGGACCGGCTTGACACGGGCCGGGGTGTATTTCAATGTGTGTGTTCAGTTCGGCTCTTTCGGGGTCCAAGGCCTCGGATCAACGTCTCTCTCTCTCTCTCTCTCTCACACACACACACACACACACACACACTGGCGCTACCTTGTTCATGGGTTTTCTCCCGCTCCCTTGTGGCTCCTCAGCTCTTTGTTTGACTATCTGTTGAGGGAGTGCCAAACTGGGCCGAGTCTGAGGTGCTGATACAGTGGAAACCTGCGCTATTGCTGTAATGAGTACACGCGCACGCACACGCACACACATTCACACGCACACTTTCCACTGTTTGGCTATTAGGCACCGAGAACGGGGAGAAAAACTATTTGAAAGTGAATTTTAGATTTCCGGTCGTGGAGCTTTTTTTATTTTTTTTATATTTTTTTTCACATGGGAGTGGCAGCTGAGCAGAGGTGCTCACTAGGCGCGCGCACACACACACACGCAGACAGACAGACGCACACGTGCGCACAAGCACACCTCGGTGTTTCGGGGCTCCGAGTTGCTCCTCCTCGCACACGGCATGGATGATCAAAAGAGGCCGACGGCTGCCGACCATTATGCCAATGACACTTTGAGTAAGAGTCCAGAGAGCGCCGGCGACATGACAGCCATTAGGGCTGGAAAGTGAGACTTTAAAGGGGGGCTGAAGGACAACTGTCAGCGCCGAATCAAAGGCAGAAAGTGAAATCTTCATAATGTATTACACCGGCGGGGGAGGGGGAGGAAAGGGAGGGGAGGGGTGGGTTTGGAATTCCTGCACTTTCTTGCCTCGCTCAGCCCGAGCGCGCACAGGCCGCCACTGCTGCCGCCGCCGCACTTCCACGGCGCTGCGACAAAAAAAAAAAACACAACATGAAACGGGCGGAACAAAGGGCGCAACGAGGGGAGCGACGCTGTGTAAAATGAAAGGCGGCGAACGGAGGACGGATGCATCATTAAGGACTGGACGGACTCGGGTTCCGAGTCGCAGCGGAGCGACTCGCCGCCGCAGCTAGAGCTAATGGGTCGCAGCCGGCGACAGACAGACAGACAGACGACTCCAAAGTTGTCTTCCAAAACAGCCGCTGCTGGGACAAAAAAAAGTAGCTTTGCGACGCTTCCGAGATTGGTTCTAAAAAAAAAATTGACAAAATACAGGGCTGGTTTTGTGTTGCTTTTTTTGTACTCATTTTGTTTTGTTTTGGATTTTTTTTTTTTGCCGTCTCAGGAATCAAGGCGCGCTGGCTGGCGCTGGCCGGAGATACTGCCGCTCTCAGCGCTTGGCAGGAGAAACTGCCTCTAATGTGTCTCTCTGTCGCATAATCAAGGATTTCACAGTCTAAATCTTTGATCTGGGAGAACCCTCTCTGATGGGAGACCCCTCCAACCTCTACCACACACACACACACACACACACACACACACACACACACACACACACAGAACCCTCTGCGATCTCTGATCTCGCTCCAATTAATGATGTCAAATGAGTGTGTTTACAGGCTCATTAGATTACTGCTGCAGAAGTGGAGCACCGCCCTGCGTGGCCCCGACACACACACACACACACACACACACACACACACACACACACACACACACACGCACACACACGTGCACGTGGAGGCCCAGGCTCTCACTGTCTTGACACAGTCCTTGGAGGGAAGCCTGATGGCAAAGCACCAAAGTGCCACTGCTTCCACTGCCACCCGTTCTTAGATTCACACACACACACACACACACACACACACACACACACACACACACACACACGCATGCACACACGCCAATGTCCAAAACCAGCTGGACCAGTTTGGAAGCTGTTGAGCAAAGCAAATCCCCCCCGAAAGAACTCGGAGAGCCTGCAGACGGTTGTCAGGCTGCAGCAGTCTGAGGGCCAAGGCCTGGAGAGACTGGGCCAGGTGTGTGTGTGTGTGTGTGTGTGTGTGTGTGTGTGTGTGTGTGTGTGTGTGTAAACCACGAGAATAAAAAAAAGAGCAAACGGGTGCGAGGAAAAAGCGAAGAAAAGCCGAGCTCATCACTTCCTCTTCGCCCAGCTTCATGTTTCATTAATGGTCCGGGTCGGGGTTTTTCTTCCGCCCCCCCTCCACAACATCTTGTTATCATGCGAAGCAGCCGCGCGGCCGATGAAAGGACCTCCCGCGCCGCCGCGACCTGGATCAGACACATCTCTCTGGCGCCCCCTACTGGGCCGGAGGTTCAGGGCCGGACCACCCGACGAGAGTGCGGCGAGCGAGAGCTCGCTCTCACCTCATCGCTCCCCCCTTTTTCCCCCCACACACACACACACACTCCTCACCTCCCCCGCGCCAGTAATTGTGACGCTAATGAGAAGAGTGTAAATCAGAGGGGTTACACGCGGACAGGAAGATGGAGCTCTGACACGCTGCTTCAATTACCGAGCAGTCTTGTCTTTGTAGCGGCCCGGAGACGAAAAGGATTTGAGTGGAGTTAGGAGGATAAGAGAGTCGGGGTGGGGGGGTGGCAGTGAGGGGTTTTTTTTTTGGGGGGGTTGAGGGGAGAGTACGGCCTCTGTAATTCATATTTAATATCCGCATCTGTGTTTCGCTGCACCTAGCAGGCCACCGCTGACGTAACGGCCTCCTTTAATTGGGTAGGAATGATTGTTAATGCATGAGTCATGCGCATTCAATTTTTTACCGAAGAAAGAAATTACGGGCATTGTTGTTCGTTTGTCTGTTTGTCGAAGGACACAAAATTCTGCTTAATAGGTTTCCGGAGAGCAACGCGTCAGCAGCCTGTCGCTGAACTGCTCATAAATGAGGCAGAGGAAGTCCAGCCTTTGCTGCTTTTGGCTGTTTTCTTTTTCTTTTGCCTTTGTCAATTTACATGAGGCTGTTTTGCTTTTGTTTTCCTATTGTTTTTTTTTTTCAGCCAGCATAAATCAGACTGCTCACTAATCAGGCTGCAGTTCACATGTGATGTCAACACTAGCTGCGTTTCCAAGACAGTTTTTTGCAAAATAAAAGCCATATTTTTAAATTTCGACAAAGTACAATTGCGATTTTCAGGTGTTTCCATTCAATGGTGTGAAACACATAAGTCGTAAAATCTCGTCTCACAGCACATAATTCTTGTGAAATTTTGTGCAGTGAGATTTACGAGAATTGCGTTTGCGTTTGTTTGCTGTCAAGAATGGTTGTTATATTTTTGTCTTTGATTACTTGTAAAAAATATTTTGTCTCCTCCTCCGTCCAAACATAACGTGCCATTTTCACCTGAAGTGAACTGGTCACGTGACCCCGTACTTTTGCGATATACCTCTATATCGATACGTCTGGAAAACCACCTCATGAGAGCATAAAACCTTTTACCAATATTTGAAAGGTTTTTTGAAGTTTAGCCGTTTCCATTACCAGATTTTTATTGCGATATTTAGGTTTTTCGAAATTCTAGGGCTATGTCCCTTACGAACATGAGGACGGCCAGACAAAGCATCACGCTTGTGCAGGGTAGTTGCAAACAGAGGGTTCTGTGCCGCAACCTAAAGTATTTTCGGGTCATCTTCAACAATTTGCCGCTCTGCTCGAGAATGGAAAAACTGAGAAGCGAGAACGGGTTCGAATACGGGACCTTTAAATCAAAATCTTACAGAGTGGCAGCTCTGCAGCGTTTTTCTCTTCACACCATGACCTCGGCCGCAGTGACATAATCTGAGACAGAGAGCCGCCGGCTCAGCAAACGCCACCTTGCGCGGCAGTCAATCAAAACGTGGCGCCGTTGACGGGCCGGCGAGGGAAAAACAGTCGCTCTGGCACGCGCAGACGCTTCCAGAAAGTGAGACAGTGACAAATGCCTCTCGCAGGTACACGCTAGCTCACGCTAGGAGGAAGTGCACAAACCGGAAGGAGGGCGAGCGGCATCTCCTCGCGCGCAAACACACACCCTCACACTGGAACATTACAATTCAGCTGAGGATTTTTTTTTTGTGGCACCACCTCCTTCCCACTGGGAATTCCCATAAGCAGGAAAATTGCTCCATTTTACACACACACAAACCAGATTTCCCACTTAAGCTACCTTCCATCCTCCAGTCACTGACCCCGAATCTTCCCCCACATCCCCGTAAAGAGAAAACATTACTGGTGGCTCCTCGGGTTTGATCATTTTCGAGCCATTACAGCTGAGGCAGGGATTTTTTTTTTTTTTTTTTTTTGCACACTCCCCTCTCCTCGGCCTGTGTGTTTTAGACTCGGGCATCTTTTTCCTATCCTCTGGTCCTCTCTTATCTCGTTACACACTCTTCGGGCTTTGTGGTTAAATTATGTATTAAGGTCAATGTCAAAACACGGAAGATGTGTAATCTGCGGGGAGTTTCCTTTTATTCATTATTACAGTGAAGGCTGAGCACAACTGTCAGCCCAGCCGCGGCTGCGCTCAGCATGGAAGCTTATATGCTCAGCGGGGCCCCACCGAGCCTCTCCATCTCCCCGCTCCCCCCCGCCCCAACCCGACTCTCCACCTATCCAACATACACACACACACACACACGCATGCATGAACGTGCGCGCACTTTCTTTCACTCCTCCTCCTCTTCCTCTTCCTCCTCCTCCTCCTCCTCCTCCCAGACGGACCCCTGATAGATTTACCCAGCTAGCCCGTCTCACTCTGGGATCTCCCTTCTTCGGCGGTGCCAATCTGAGAGCTGTCAGGCGCACCTTAACGCCGGCGTCATTAATCTGAAGGAGCGCGCACGCCCGAGACCGACCCCGAGTGGGTTAGAGGGGGAAACAGTGGGAGTGGGTGCAAGAGGGGGGGTTCGCGGGGCAGGAAGAAGGGGGAGGTTGTCGAGGAAGAGGAGGGCGACGCGCCATCCACTTGTGGTTTGGGGAATTTGTCTAATCTGCAATCATGTCAGGATGCGGCGAGGCTATGTGAGGAGTCCCAATCCCCCCCCACCCCTCCCCACCCCACACCACCCCACCCCATCTCACTCCCCTCCCTCCTCTACCTCCCTACCCTCTGTTCCCCCTACCTCACTCCGCCCGAGTGCATGAGAGAGCAAGAAGAGCGGCTTGGTAACAGAGAGACAGGATGATCATCTCCATCGGATGTCACCAGCCTCCAGGGGGGAGGAGGGAGGAGGAGGTTGGATCAGCTGGGTGGGGAGAGGGGGGGGTGTTTACATCTTAAAGCAGCTCAACACTTGACCCCCTTGTTTTTTTCTCAATAGCTGTCAGTCAACGTGGATGCCGTTTTTTTTCCCCCCAGCGTCAGATACCTACCGACAGCCGCCTCCTCTAGGGGGCGCCGAGGACGCCTTTAACCCGGGCGGGCTGGCGGCATCTCTTCCCTTTAACGTCTGGTGGCAGCAGCAGCGGTGGCGGCGAGCCGTTTTTGATGAATCGGGTCCGGCTTTGTTCCAGCCGGCGTAATTATCTTCCAATTAGATCAATCCGGTTAGCTTCCTCAGCCGCGGCTCGCCACGCTAGCAGCGCTCCTCCGAGGGCGGCCACTCTGTCATGTTAACCGTTACGCAATTACGGCCGTAAGTGATAATAACTGCTGTTATTATCAACCGTGCGAAATGCAAAAGGCGGCCATAAATAAACAAGGCAGGCCGGATGGACAATGGGGCTGGGGAGAGGAAAGGACAAGAACTGGAAAGAATAGGCGAGGTGAAAAAAAAAAAAAAATAGGGTGGGAGAATTAAAGAAAGGAAAGAAAAACGGTGAAGGGGAAGCTAGGATAGGGGAAAGTGAGGAATGAAGAAGCAAAGGACAGGAATGAAGGGAAGGACAGGAAATGAAAGAATAGGTTAGGTTAAAAAAATAGGGAATGAGATTGAGGAAAGTAAAACAGTGAAGGAAAAGACAGGACAAGGAATGAGGGGAAAGTGAGGAATGCAAAAGGAAAGGACAGGAATGACGGGAAGGACAGGATATAGAAGGAATAGGTTAGCTAAATAATAGGGAAGGAGCATTCAGGAAAGAAAAGTAAAGCAGTGAATGAAAAGGGAAAGGACAAGAAGAAAAGGAAAGGAGAGATCAAACCAAAGAAAAACACTTCAAAGAATCGCAAAAGGTGAATAAACCGGGAGAGTGGGCGAAAGATAAACAAAAGGGGGCGAGCGGGGGGAAAAAAACAAAACAAGGTCATCGTTTTCCGCTTCTGACGGAGTGAGTGATGGCACGAGGTTGCGATACCCGAGAGCAACCCGGCGAGGGAGGCGAGGAGACCAAGGTCGGCCCGTTTCTTTGATAAAAAGAAACACGCACGTACGCACACAAACCTCTGGTTCTCTGCCTCGCCACGCAGGGCCTCTCTCTCTCTTTATCTCTCTCTCTCTCCCGGAGCGTCCTCTCGCCCTCCCGGCGTCACGTGTTGCTCTTCGGAAAAAAATGCCTCCTGACTGGTGGGCCTAATTACCAGCTCTTCGTTGACCCGCGCCGGGGCCGAGGCCTCGTCAAAACACTGATTCAACATGAGCCCCCGCGCCGGCCGGCCGGCCGCTGCCTCACACTAATGAATACTAATGAATAATTATGACCAGGCCGGCCGAACCTCAGCGGGGACAACATGTTAACACACCCACTTGTGGAGCCGGAGGAGGAGCAGGAGCAAAGCACCGGGTGCTCGTCTCCAGGCGCTTGCCGAAGGAGTACTCTACGATCCCCGGGCGCCCTCAAGGTTAAACAGACGAAAGAAAAAAGCGAGCGGGCCGGACGTCTGCGAGCGCCGACCGTCGTGACCCACGGAAAAAGCGAGGGGTCGACGCGCTTCCGGCGCGAGGAGCTCGCGATGTGATTTAACGTGTCAGATCCACTCCGGGGTCGGCGCTCCAGGCGTTTGCGAGGCCGGTGCCTCGGCTTCCAGCTCCGGCTCGTGGCGGTTCGGACCCGTGGCGGCGCGGCAAATGGGGAGAGGTTTCCACCTTCGACCCCGCGTCAGCGGTTGGAAGCGTGCGAGGGAAATGTGCCGACGCAGTGGGGAGACGTGATCAGTCGGGGCGAGTCGTACCGGCAGCGTCTTCAAAACGTCCAGATCAACGGCCGAGGGAGAAGCGCGGCGCTTAGATGCTTGCAAGACTTTGTGGAAATGCGCCAGTGTCAGTCAGTGAGGATAATCGGATGAGAGAATCGCAACATCTTACTCTGATCCATGACCGAACAAATCTGAGCTTTGGTCGGAGTAGGAGACCTGGGTTATTCGATCGTGCCCCGATAAGGCTCCAGATCCACACCCTCGGCTTTGGCCAGGACATACAGTACAGCGATGGGAAAAAAAGTTTTGGGATACTCAATGTATGTGTGATGTGCTGTGTTATGTTGCACTAAGAATCAGTCTTCAGTCTCCAAGTGCAGTTCATTTTAGGGTCACCAACATTGACTGCCAAGATGACGCCCCTTACAGCACATCCAGAGTACAAGAGTGCAAGAACTCCAGGAATTGAGGTTTCTTATTTTGTCTCATTAACAATAAACAAATTCCCATTTGTTTGTGTGACTCTGATGCAGCCAGGCCCTTTGAAATACAAAAAAAAATCTCATGACAATTTTTTAATGACAATAATTGGGATGGAGTAAAATTTTAAGGCTGTCCAAAAACTTTTTAACACTCATGTAAAAATGGTGTGGACTGCATAGTCTACATATTATTTACAGAACTAAAACTGCTGTGCACAGAAGGAAGTTGGCACTAGAATAATTTGTAAGTGCCTCTGCAACTCACTGACCACCAGAATATTTATGGATATTGTACCCTAACCTTAGAACTATCTTCTTCTCTTGTTGAAATGAGAGTACAGCGCCACCTAACACCACGGACACAGATTTACCAATACTCAGATGATGTTCTCACCATGTACACTTGGAATAAGTGCATGTAAACATACTGAGTGTTTATTACACAATATTTTCTGTCCATCAACTTTTCTGCATTCTCATGTTGTGACAAAATGAGACAGTAAAATACCTTGGAAGAGCAACTGCGATTTCATGACTCTGTCAAAAAAGAAAAAAACCTGGAAGACCAAATACTGAAAACTGCCCTCAATGAGGCCAAAACTATACTGCCGCAGCACAATAACATTAAACTGGCAGGAACATGAACACTATAATCCCTACCACTCCTTGACTTAACTGGAAAATGCTGCCTATTCAAACTGGACAAAGAGAAAATCTGTTAAGTGGATTCATCACTCAGCAACAAGTACAATAGCGCTGTCCAGTTCAGTTTTGCTGCTATAGGTTACTTGTGTGGCACTTACTCTCCCCAATATGTATGTGACAGATACTTGTTAGCTCACATGCAATATATACCGTATGTAGTTCTATGTCATGTATGTATGTCTATGTCATGCTATAGCTAAACAAAAGTTACCGATTGTAAAAGGACAATGGTGCACTCTTGTCATACTTTACATAAGGACATCGAAATAAAATATTTCAGGAATCCATATGCAAACGTGTACTTTTTAGACGTCAGGAAGAACAAGTGTTACTCTGTGAAGAACTAGCAGCGTCATTCAATTTCCTCAAGTATGGGAATTTGAATATCTTTTGCACGACCGTTTGCTATGTTTGAGGATCTAACCCGATCTGACCTTTTCAGCTACTCCGAATAACACTGACATCAATGCTGTCAATTAAAGTCAAGAACAAATCTCGTAACCCCAAGGCAAAATTCAGGGCTCGTAACAGGAAGCCGTGCTTGGCGGATTCTCCTTTCTATTTATTTATTTATTCAGTTATTAATTTGATTTGCACCAAATTACGGCACGAGTGCGAGCGCGGGGGCCCTCGTGACGTTCACACACTGTTATTTTCCCCCATGTGCGAAAAATGTAAAACTTCTTGGTGTGTTATTTTTCTCCCCACCGTTTGTTCTTTTGATCTGTGTGTACATTATCTCCGGCGCTTTGAATTTCAATTTCGCTGTCATGTAAGCCCTTTTTCATCACAGCCGACGCTCGCAGCTCTAATAATATTCAACTTTTAGGTCACAGCGGAATGCTAATTAGATTGCTATTTTAATTAATGTGTCCCTGCAGGTTTCCGTATCAAGTCAGCTTTAACACTGCATTGTGCACTCTGAGCCTGCGAATTGCGGCGAAAACCTTAAAATAAAAACCACATCAAATAAAAAAAAGGGTGGGGGGGGGCGGCGGAGGGGGCGGGAGGGCGGGGGGCGGGAGCGAGGACTTTAAGGTGTACAGGAGCGGCGCACAATTCAACAGTGTTTACATAAATTTCAGACTGTTGTTTAATAAAGTGCAAAATATTAATCACACTGGGGGAGTGTTTGAAACTGTCTCAATAAGCCATAATGGCTGTTTCCATTCTGCTGCTAATGAATCCATACGTGAACTTTCACACAGGATAAAAGCGGCAGCTTAGCTGGTTATTTTCAAGGGCAGTGCTGAGTTAAACGTGCTTAAAACAGAGGTGTGTGTGTGTGTGTGTGTGTGTGTGTGTGTGCGTGCGTGCACATGTGTGTGTGGGTGTACACACACGTAGCTCTTGGCTGCATTTAGGACCTTAAATTTGCTTCACATTCGATCAGCGTGTCAATTTGCCTGTTGGCATTTCTATCTAGGTGTGCGTGTCTGGGTGTGTGTGTGTGCGTGGGCACCCCGTGCACGTGTGTGTGTTTCCGGTTGTTTTGTCCTACAGCTCAGGGTGTCCCATTCATCATGTTGAGATGGGAGCGGAGGGGCCTACAGTACGAGCGCCGCCGCATTCCTCTCATAATCAAAGGTCACAGCGAGGCACAGCCGCGTTCAGATTGCTTTGCAACGCCGCGAAGCGCGCACACACACACACACACACACACACACACACAGTTGAAACACACACACACACTTGCTATTAAATCACGGCGAAATCAGGAAACAATAGAAGGGCTTTTCTGAAACAAACACACCAAACAAACCCACCAGACGTCAATGTTTATTACATATTGAAATGAGAACGCGAGCTACGAGACGAGATAAAACGACATAGCAAATGCTACAATTGTCTGTGGACAGTGTGTATTAGCTGTTGTACAATACTTGATCCTTGTTTTTTTTGCCATTATTATTAGCATTTCCATTAAAAATGTCAATTAAAGTTCATACATTTGTCGACCGCTTTCATTTTGTCCCTTTTGCATCTCGTTCTTGCGAGTCGTCCGTGAAAACCTGCTCTTTGTTTTTCCTGCACAACCACCTTAAGAACAGCAGAGCCAGGCCTCTTTTTATTCTCTTGCACACCAACAAAAAAAAAATTGATATTCATGGATGGGGACGGTGTGCGTGTGAGGAGGGGGGCGGGGGTAGAGAAACTATTTGGATGTTTATTATACTTTGAAATGAAGCGATCCGCATTTTTGCTGCCTGCGAGGTAATTAATGTGGGGAAATCTTGAATTAAAGATGTAAATCCTGACACTTTGGCAGGGGGGCCGGTAAGGGACAGTGGTCTCCAAGGTCTGGATTATTCTTAGCGTATACCAATTAACACCATGTATCTTCTTTTATGTTCACTTCAATTAGGAGCCTTTACAATTTTTAAGTTCTTTTCTTCTGGGTAGTTAGAGAATGTCAGAGAGACGGATCAAAGGCATTAGCTGCCGTCCGCGCACCATAGGTAACGCCGATTTGCATAAAGAAATCTGCATATTGCTAAGAAGCTTTTTCGTTTCCTTTTGCATGAATTAGAGCGCCGGGAGATGGTAGCAGCTGAGCGAGGCGCGCTAGGTGTGCGCGTGATAGCACGGAGCAACGGCGAAAACTCGCCGGATCGTCAGGAGTTTCTGGGGAGAGTCCGCGTGACAACGCTGATGAGACGAGATGGATGACAGCCGGCGCAGTGAATGAATCTGAGATTTCTCTTGTAGTTCCAGCTGTTGACGGCGCCGCGTCGAGGAAATTGGGGTGACGCAAGGCCGCTGTTACAAGCTGTCGCTCGCCATTAAGAGTGTTAATAACGTTCGCGAGCGAACGCAGCCGTGTTAGCACCCAATAACTCCCGGCTCCCGAAGCGATCGCGGCCTCATTTTTGCGGGTTGTTTTTTTTTTTGTTTTTTTAACTGAGCTTTGCGTGTTTTCCAGATCTTTTTAACAGGCCTGCAAATCAGGCTCTGGCTAATAGGTTTCTCCTCGGCACTCCGTTGCTCTTTTCATCTGCTTTTTCTTCTCCCCTTCCATTTCTTTCCTCCCTACTTTCAACTTGTGCCTCAGGGTTTTGCTATCTGCTGGTTTTCTCCAAGTAGATTTAAAGGACCCACGTTCTATTCAATTTTTAGACCTCTGTTTTTTAGGCCGGACACCAGTGAAGCAGCCCAGCATCAATAACTATCAAAACAAAACAAAAAAAAATAGATCTTTGGCATACTTAGCCCTATGTTTACAGCCTACTGCAAAAAAAAAACACTTCCAGTTTTAGCTTCCTGCTAAAATTGATGCTTGTTGAGCCTACCAAGTGCATGGAAGAAGACAAAAACAATGTGGGGCAGAAAAAATACATGGTTTGGAGGACCAGGGAAAGGTAGCAGCGATCTTTATGACATCACAAAGGGCTGATGTCCAGAACCATGCAGCATAAAGCTGAAAAATGGGGCAAGCAGACGTAAAAGGTGGAATTTTTCCTCCTGTCTGAAGGGCTCAATAGAGAGCTCAGACAGAGAAAAGTCATAGATAGAGTCTATTTGCCTCATCAAGGGTCCTTTAATTTTCAACTGCTTCTGCATGTGTCCGCCTTCACAGGGGCGGAGCTAAGTGGTTGCCAGGGGTGGCCATGACTGACCCACAACGGGGAGATAATTCGACACACTATAGCATCTCAATGCCTATATTTGCTGATTCATGTACAGCATCTTTCTTTCTTTTTTAAACATGTAGTCCTGACTGGATGATTAGCCTGGATTCTGTTCTTAGAGAAGTAAGATACTAAGTAGTACTAATAGGATACTAATAGTCAGAAATTATACCGTAACCCTGACCCTGGAAACAAGCTGGTATAGGTTGATTCTTAATATTTAACATTAGTGAAGATTTCCGGTTCTCTAATTCATAGGCCGACTGTTATAAGGTCACACTGAAAACATTTAATAAATACAAACAACTACAGTAACACAGGGCATTTCAGAAGTCTACTTATTGCCACTCGTCTGTGAGTCACAATCTCACCCTGGCCATCCCAAGGACACACGTCTGGCTCCACCACTACACCTTCATACAAGTCACACGACGCTGAGACCCAGATCCCAATGAAAGACACGGAGGGAAAACTAAACAAACAACCTGTTTGTTCCTGATAATCACTGCCCCTTAATTCCATTACGCTGTCAGCCACCAATAAATCAATGGGCAAATGAACTGACCGGCGATGAGGAATGGCCGCGCCGAGCGCGCGCGTCCGCATTATTTCTATTGATGTTCCCACCAGCCGTCGGTCCAGGAGATATTGAATGCTCTTTAAGCGAAGTGCTGACATCATAATAAAAGGCCACCACCAAACTGGTCGGCCGTGCGGTTTGGAAGCTGCGGGCTAAGGAGACGGACGGCCTCTGAAGAAGAGACAGGGAGGAAGAAGAAAGGCAGTCTTCAAAGTCGATACCGGGGCCGAGCGCTCGGCGGCGTTGGCCACGTGCACTGCACATTGTGTAAAACTGCAAACACTTCTCCGCGCGGGAACTTTGAGGGCCGAAGCGGTGCGGAAAACGCAAAAAGAACACGACGCTGTTTACGAGAATCGTAAATATGACAGCGATCATGCGCTCCTCTGACACGCAAACACACCCTTGACTTATTTTGGAATCTGTCAGTTCAATCGCAGCCTTTTCTTTCCCTCTCCGCCGCACGGAGAAAGAGCGCCGCAACACAGAGGAATGTATATTAAAATTGACACTGCATTGAGTTTATTTTTATATCTACTCCGATGCTCTTTCACCCCGGCGAGTGTGCATCTGCACCTGACTTTTTGTGATGACAGTATATTTAATCCATTGTTCGTGACTTCATAAAATGAAGGGAGGGAGGGGCGGGGAGGAGGAAAAGGCTCGGCAAATTCAAACATCAAAACATTAAGTTAGGTGCCGTGTCTGTGTAGCTGTGTGTTTTCATAACCCAGGTGTCTCAGAGCATTATTAACAAAAATCCTTCTTTTCTTTTCTTTTTTTTGCTGCACGTCCCCGCATTTCCAGGGCCAATAACAGCAGCCGGGAGACGCCGCTGCGAGGCAGACGCAGCACATACCGCCATCTAGCGTCGGAAAAGGAGAAGATGACCCCTCACTCGTCTGAGCAAAAGGGAGACGCTTCATTGTCTTCCATTGGTTTGTGCTTCTAGAGCTTTATTTGTTTTATTTGTTTTGTTTTAAAGGGCCACAAATGAGGCAAATGCTAGTCACTGACCGTAATAAACAAAACAAAACAAAACGACAACATTCTAGGAACGAGGTCCTTGTCGTGTGGCGTCATTACGCACAGCAGGCTTTTTGTATGAAGGACGTGGGTCCGCCGTGCACCCCGGTTTCGCACCCCTCCCCGTTCTCCAGCGGTGTAAAAACAAAAAAACAAATAAATAAGCGTTCGCATTAATGTATGCAACCCAAATAAACAAATGCGCGCGGCGGCGGCGTGCACGCGGGGACCATGAATATGTATTCGCCGAGAGCGCTCCAAACAAAAGACACAAAGGGAGGCCCAACCTGTTGTCGACTCAGCCCCCTCCCCTTCCCCGCTGCGAGAACCCCGATTCCCTTAATAATCGCGCATCATTACGACAATAGATGTTAGGCAAAACAGCCCGAGCGGGGCAAACACACGTAAATACTGTATATCGCTGTTGCATCTGGCGCTTTTGCATGTGATTAGTTCACCTCCTCGCCCTCCTGCTGAGAGACGCGATCCCGCACGAGATGTGGAATAGCATCACACACGCATTTCTTTTTATTATCATTTCCAGTCTGTGTTTGTGTGTGTGTGTGTGTGTGTGTGTGTGTGTGTGTGTGTGTGTGTGTGTGTGTGTGTGTGTGTGTGTCCGTCCCGTCATCCTCCTAGCAGCCGCGCACTGCATCATCCAATCGGCCCCTCATTGATCCTGTCCGATCGGTTGCCCGTCGCTCATCGTTCTCAGAGGTTTCCGCCCTCACGGGACCTCCTGCCACCCCCAATCTGGCCGCGCCCGAGCCTTCATTACGACCATTCCAACCCCGTGAAAAACACGGAGGAGGAGGATTGCTTCCACGCGGCCGCCGTTTATATATCTATATGTATGTGTGGAGGAGGCCCCCACCTGCCTCGTAACGCTCCGCCGGACCAGATGGGAACCAACACGTGCTTGGAGCGCACTTTTTTTCTTCTTCTTCTTCTTCCTCCTCCTCAGAGGCTCGCATGCGCGCGAGAGAGGCTCTATTATCCAAAGACAAGATGACAGTCTGCAGCTCCCCCACCACGCAGAAACATGAAAATGAGCCTGTTTGTTTTGGAAGGCCGACACGGAGCGAGTATCTCGGAAAGGTCAGAGCAGGGATCAAGGTTTTTCGGGACAGAACCCCCTCCAGAGTTCCCTCCTATAAAACCGGTGATGTCACCTTCAGGATTAATGGGAATGTGCTCTGGCAGGCTGGACTTCTAAAGGGCCGACGGCACTTTGAGTGGTCATAAACGAGGCAAGCGCAAGTCCTGTTCCTTTATCGCCCTGAAATCTGGACGACCGCGGCTGTGGCGGCGGACGAGGAAGCCCGCGCACGCCGACGCTAGCGCATAATTCATCCGTCTCCGAGGAGCACGGCTAGCTACGGCGGCGGCGGTTTAATATGCAGGCCAGTTCTTGGTGGTATCAGATCAATGGCGGGCTTTCGAAATGAGACACAGCCGCTGAATCAGACAGAGGACGACAGCGTCTTCGGAGAATATTAACACGCCACTTTAATTCTCCTGAACAGCTTTTTTTTTTTTTGATTGAGCTATTAACTGGGACTTTTGTCATGCTAATTTCACGCTTTTTAAACACGTGGGTTATGCTCCTACACCACATTGAGCCAGTTAAGATATTATAGCATCCCAGGAAAGGTATTGCACTCCAACCTTGACTGCTGTGTTTTTTTGGGTTTTTAAGCGCTGCTAATACTTTCCAAAAAATTCTTTCCTGAGTGAAAAACTGCCAAACAGTTTGTTCCTCTCATCCTCTCCATTTTTTTTTTTTAATGAAATAAAGGTGACTGAAGAAAATCAAAGCCTTTTCCCCGGCACCGGCGCGGTGATTGCGGTGCGTTTCGCCATAAAGAATTGCATTTTAATGGAGAAAAAACGTAACCTACATTGTGGTCGTCCCCGCGCTCCGGCAAAACAAAACCCAAAAGGCGCTCTGATCTATTTATCTCTCGCTCGCTCGCTCTCTCTCGCGCACGCCGCAGACGTGTTGGGGAGAAACGTGTCGGAGCTCCCCGTTCGCCTGCCTCCTTTTCCGTGCATTATTCAGTCTTTTCCTCAAGTAACAGCCGCCCTCCGCACTACACGCAGGCACGCCGACCACTAACACGCCACGCTAATGTTATGTAAAAACGGAATGATGAAATTGGAGGAGGCCGAATGAAAGAGAAACCGCGCGCGTGCCTCTGTGTGTGCGAGTGTGTGTGAAGGAGCTGTGTGAGCAGAAGCCGAGCCCTATTTGCCGTGAGACTGGGTGTGTGTTCAAAGGTGAGGCCTTGGGTGATGGAGAACAGGATTCCCATACCTCCTGTAAGTGGAGGGGAGGATAAAAGCCGGACCGTAATGACCTTGGCATAATAAGGTCTCGCTGATTTCCATGATTTTTTTTTCTCTCTTTTATTTTGCGCTTTCATGGCGTGGATCTCGTCCACGGAGTTGGGGGGAGGGAGGGAGGTTGTGGGAGGTGGGTGGGAGGCAGTGGGAGAAAGTGGGAGCTTTGTCCGGGTTCCTCGCCGCACGCAGCCGAGAACACTTACACCGAAATCGAACGCTGGGAAAAAAAAAAGAAAAAGAAAAAAAAAAACCCGGGTTCCCATGTTCGAGTCATTATGTAAATGATTATTATCTCGAGGCAAATTAATACATGAAACACATTTTTCTTAATGGGCTGCTCGCCCACCTCCCCCCGTCCCAGCCTCCCCTCCTTTTCTTTTAGGTGACCAATTTACTCGCAATTTCCTTAATTCATGAAGTTATTTAGAATGTGATGTAATGCCGGGCTCCTTTTAATCTTGAAAGCGGAGGAGGCGGCGGCGGCGTGTTGTCGAGGGCCTTCTCCGCGCCGGCTAATACGGCGGCGGCGAAAATGAAAGGCTTCAAACGAAGCGCTCGCCGCTCGCCGCCCGCCGCCGCAGCAGCAGCAGCAGCAGCCGTGGCTGACCTCCAAATGTGATTAGACTGTGGTAAACACAACAATAGCAAACAATAAACAACTGGTAATTGGTGTGATCCTCACTTCCAACGGAAAACCTCCCTTGATTCGCTGTGAATTAAGAGCGTTAACGCTCCTGCGAGCCGTGCCCCTCCGAGGATATCAAACAGCTCCTTGATGGCGGAGGGCCTCGTCTCATTAAAGGAGGAGTGGAGGCCAACGCCGGGGAGGCGTGCGTGCGCGCGGGTGCGCGCCGGGCGTCATCCGCCGTCTTGATTCACACTGTCACGGCGCGCACAGATGAGTGTGAAAAGGAGAGGAAGAGGAGAGGAGGGAGAGGTGTAAGCCACCGCTAGAGCAGCCCCAGGTGAAGTCTGCCCTCTGCAGGCGGCTCTCGCACCCTTTGGAACGGGCACGGGCAAACTACAGCCTGGGGGCCAGATGCGGCCTGTTTGCATCCGGCTCGCCGAACTTGAAGAAATTATGACTTGAAGAATCATTAATTCATCCCTTTTTTACAGTGTTTTCAGAGTCATTTCAATAAAGAGTTCAATATTATGTGGCTTCAAAGACACATATTTTGATTTCAATAGACATTAAAACACATTTTCTAAGTATCTCATAATATATTTTTTCCTCCTATGAGGCGAGTCACAAAAACACTCCATCCATCCATCCATCTTGGAACCCATTGTGGCCCACCAGTCAAAACGTTTGCCCAGCCCTGCTTTAGAATCTCAATCAAGTGCATGCAAAACAAAAAAAAAAACGTGCAGGTTTTGCAAAGCGAAATAAACCGAAAGAAGTGAAAAAGAACCTGCTCGCTCTATATGAGACTACATGAGAGTTTGTCTCGCAAGTGCGAACACAAAGGCAGCAGGTTTTTCCTTCACAGGCTCTCCAACTCCACACACGCCACCTCCTTTCATTAATATGTGATGAGAAGAGGAAAATCTCCAAAGACCCCGACGGGGAAGAGGCATTGTTTCTCTTTTAAAGTCATCTCAGATGGAAGGAGCAAACTTCAGAGCGCTGGCGAAGTGTCTAATGAAAGGAGTCTCCTCCTCTGCGGCGGCGTTTCGCTCGCCGCATTAGGAATCTAAATGTTGACTGAAGACGGTTTGATTCTCCGTCTGTGATTTTTCTTCTTTTCTTTTTTTTTACTCCTAAGGAGCAAAAACAGTGTAGCGTGTTTACAGTGTAGCCATAAAAGAGGCGCGAGAAGGCTCGTCGCTATCCCGATGCCATTTCGGGAAAGGCGGAGAGAGTGAGGTTCGCACCACAGTTCATTTGAAAGCCGTATCAAACAGAGAGAGTGTTTAAGACCCGACATCAAAGCAGTTTCTGGTCAAAAAATATCACTAGACCAGGCTATGTTCTTGTTAAAGAAAAAAATCTCTCTTTTTTTCCTTTCTTTACTTTATGTTAGCAGATATTTCAACATCGTCAGACTATTATTGGAAATCAGTCATACAGAGCAATATTTACTCAACCATTCTGCTTCTTAAATAATGTGTGCAACATGTGCAATGGGCGCTGGTACAAAAAAAAACAACAAAGTGAAGATTAAATCAGCGATGAACAGCCTACAGCATGTACAAATGTCTTACTTTGGTGCAACAAGGAGTAAATCTATTTAAACAAGAGATTCAAAGGGCACGGATGGATGTAGAAGAAATGAAAACAAAGTAAAATAAGGATTGTATTTTAAGGTTAAGTAAAAATGATGACGTCTTTTGGATAATATTTAAGGATTTTGTTAGCTACATCACATTTACAGAAAATAAAATGGACAGTAGTTGAAATTCTGTTTGGGTGGGTTTAATGCTTTTACACATAAACATTTTGTCAAATCGGCCTACAGGAAAAGTTGTTTAATTTAAAAAGTTAGGGACCGTTGGCAGTGGGACAGTTCTGGGTGAAATTTCAGAACGCACTACAACCTTTACAGGCGAACTTCATTTGACCTTCTCCAAGGATACGCTCTTCATAATCTGACATCTTTAGACCAAGGAAACAAATGTGACAAAAAGGTCACATGACAAGTTGTTGAGACGTTGACATTTTTTGTTGTTTTGTTTTGTTTCTTGTTGCACCCACGGTCCCGTTAGCTTTAGCTGCAGTAAACTGTTTGCGATGAAGAAATTGCCATTGCATGTTTCTGATCAAATGCCCTACTTAGATTAATTTTACCCGAAAGTCAAATATACTTGGCTTTTTGTGAGTGTATTATATAACCCTGAGCTGTTTCTACAGTCAGTATTACTTACTATATTCAATGAATTATTCAAAACAGTTTACATTTTTCTATAAAAATTCAATTACCTTCCTTCCTTCTTCGTGTTGCTGCTCTTTCCATCTGCAACATTTTATTTTATAAACTGAGGGAAAAAAGGAAATAAAGTTGTGTCAACAGTTTGAAAAAAACTTGAATCTTACACCAATCCTGCCCTCTGTCTCTTCTGTTCCGTGCAGACTGTGGCACTGTCCAAATAAACTGACGGCGCACGGCTCGCGCACAACACTTTCAACTTTATTCACTGCCCTTATTAGAGCAGATTGCTTATCGTCTACTTCACAGAGCACCCATATAGCAATCGCTGACAGAGGTTAGGGAGAGCTGCACATATGAACTCCTCACTAACACTTTCCTACGCTAACCAGCTGTCCCCCCGTGGTTTTCAGCCTCGGTCGAACCTTTGAAATGTCCTTGGAGGCGCGGAGAGAAAGAAAACAACATACACACTGCTTTGGGTAAAATCCTATTTGTACACAGTAATTACGCTTTGAAAAGTTGCAAAGTTTAAAGTTTTCGAGACCTTCCTTCACTTCTTTTTTTTTTTTCTTCCTCGTCTCATTTCTAATATTGATTAGGCTCTCAAACGCATGTGGGTCCGAGGAACAAAGAGGTCTGGCGTTGCGTGCTGCGCCTCAGACAACATTCGACGTCTCAGACTTGATTCGCAGGCGTTATCAAGGGAAGCAATCAGAAGAATACAGTCGATAAGTCCCACGACTGTGCAATTAATTTGCTCCAGACGAAAAAAAAGAAGAAGAAAAAAGCTGGAGGCACTTAAGACATGGCCACTAATGACGTGCATGTTTGTGTGCATAGGTGTCCCTCAGGACTTGAAAGAAGCACAAACAAAGGAAAGTCACAAGTGAAGTCCATGTGAGGTGGCTTTCGGTAATTTAAGGCACAGAGTTCAGACGGTTTTCAACAAACATCGAATTATCTTCAAAAATCCCCGCAGTGCCATCCATCATATTCAGTTTTATTTGTTCCAAATGGTATAATGGCTGATAAAAATCTTGATGACAGAAATTGAAAAAAGCCACGAGTGGCGCTCGCCAGGACAGATTAGTCTGGAGAGAGACATTTGTTTTGGTTTGCGAGCTTAACGAGAATAATTACCTCGGAACACAGACACAGAGAGAAATTAAGCTGTTGCTTTTGGTTTCGTGATTGTGGAGGAAAACACATTCCAAGAGAAATTGTTTTTGTACTCGGCTATTAATACGTGACCCTGCTATCGTTAGATGTGTTTTCGGCAATTATTTCAAACGCAGGCCGCTCTAGTGCAACCAAAATGTGTTTCTTTAACTCTTGAACTGAAATACTATGCGGGGGGACTGGAGCCTATTGTTTGATTTTGCTATTTAATACAAAGCTGGAAAGTCCCTTCCCCGCCAAGTGCAATCGACTTAATGTTTTGCTGCAGGTGTCAAACACTATGCCCATTATTTCTGCTGACCTTTTCCTTGCGTTGTTTGCTTTCTCCGCCTTGTGTAGAGGAGGGGCCGGGGAACGCAGCGTCTGGAACCACGCCTACCTGCAGTAATCAATACAAACATTCAGCTCTGCGTTCACTGGGTTCTTAGCAGTTTCTTCTCAGATAGCGACAAGCACAAAAAGACAAAGAAGAGTAGACTCATCACGGCTAGTTTAAATAATGAGTAAATTTACTATTTGCTTCAAAATTGCATTCAACATTCAAAAAGTGATTGTAGGCTACTATAAGTATCATTCAAGTAAAATAAACTTGCTGACTAGTTGCATTTGCCTCTTCATTGAGCTTTTGTTAGGCACATCTTAAGGGGCTTAAATATTAACTCAAACTGCCCTAAAACTTTATAATGTGACAGACTATACTCATTAGCATGTTTCTAAACATTTACATTTTGAAAATACCCTCAGTACCTTGTCATATAAATGTAAGATATGAAGTGACGTTTTGAGTGCTGTGTTTTAGGCGTTTGTCAGGGAAAATTTGTGATATTTAGTCCAGGTTTGTCATTTTCAAGTGGGAATGACAACGTAAAAGCAGGCTTAAACGCCATATTTACATATTGGAACATTTTCAGTTGGCACAAACAACAGATGGGTGTGTCGTTTGTGAATACACTGAAATGGGTCAACTCAACAGTCTCTTTCCAGGTAGTTTAAGAAAAACAAAATGATACCCACCTCGTTTTTTTACAGTCGCACTTGTGTTCAACGAATCAGCAGCTTACTTTAATACACAATATCTTTTGTCTACTGAATGAACACTCCGAATTCTCCTGTAGCGTGAGCTGAAAATCAAACGTTTTCGTCGCAGAAATCAATCACTACTCTGCGGCGGGAAGCGGTCAAACGAACCGGAGTCCCGTCGGAGTTCTCGCGTTAGCACGTTGTGGTTACCAGGGGAACGAGAACTCGAAGTCGCCGCTGTCGGCATCTGAATTTCCGCCCAGCCGCCGCCGCCGCCGTGATGAATACGGGCTACACAGCGGCGTCACATCTGGAGTAAACACAGGTACAAAAAACGCTTTCTAGTAGAATCCACGAGAGTGTTAGAGAAACGAAACAAATGATGTAAACCCAGTCCACGTACCTCTAAATTCACTTTAAAATGTGATGCGATAGTTAGCACGCCGTGGTTAGCCTGCTAACGCTGCCGTCGCTAACAAACTGTTGCGGCTGCTCTCGTTTGTTTTGCTCGCAACAAGTTTCCCCCGAAGTCTGTTTGGAAGGAGCGTTTACACGCTTCAGGTGTCGCCACTTAAGGCAATCTCATTCCCGATTATGCACGTATTAATAGCTGACGTTACCGCGGCCGCTATTTGGCTTTATTAAGTTTACTTTCGCCAACGGGCTAAGGCACATATTGACGGTTCGCGCTGAAACTCAATAACGTTAATGATTGTTTGGCGTGCACCCGGAGCGAGACTGCTGACGCTATTGTTGTTCTGCTGTTGTTGTTATTTGGCAGTTCACGCACGTCTCTCAACTGTTGAGCCACCGTTTGGCTCGCACTGTTGTCTCGTCTGAGCTGGAAATACTGGCTTTGGCTCTGTGTTTGTTAACTTTACCATTCGTTTTGTCCCGATGTGTCAAGAGAAACTCACACCCAGCTCAGCGCCAAGATGCCTGGTCTTCAGCCCGTTCTGAAGATGAAGGTGGACGAGCTCTTCTTCAAGTGGTTGAGCGACCCTGCAACGCAGACGCAACTCAAGCAGTATCTGGAACTGATCAAAAGTGGACAACCCGTTGACTTGGCCAACGGGACTGCCGAGGACAAAATCTCACCTTTCGGCGAGAACAACAATGTGACATCCCACAGAAGCCACACAGGGAAGAAGCCCGCTCCCATCAGTACCCCCTGCAGCTATCCATCCACGGGTGCCTTGCCCTCTGGCAGCAGTAGTAACCCCAGAGTGAGCGGACCCAGTGCCAGAACACTGAGGAAGTCTCTTAGTACAAAAAAGGTAAAGAGTTTATTCAATGTTTCCTGCAATTGTATAAAATTTGCAATTATTCCTTTCCCATTCACTATTTTGTCTCATGAAAGAGGTTTGAGCAAAGTTTGGGATGCACTTATCATACAATTTTGCCCGAGGGGTTTGCATTTCACTGTCAAACACTAAAACAAGGTGTGCCCCAGTTTTCAGCCGTATACCTTTAAAGCCAGCCACCAAAGCTCCTTTGAAATGAGGCTATGTTACATAATATGTATAGAAGAGTGCCCCTGCTTTTCTTTTGCAATAGCTGTTTGCAAAACAGTTCACATGGTGTTGGAGGTTATGCAATTTCTAAGCAACAAGTGTTGATAAACTAGGAGCCAATATCCATTTAAGGATTGTAATGTTTGTACTTTGCTGTTCATAGTAGAAGTAGGCACGAGGGAAATCTTTTTGCACTGTCTGCTTCTTTTCAGAAAGTTAAATTGTCATAGTCTATTGGTGTGTGTTGGTATTTCCCTAAAAGCGTTTGAGACTTTCCACTTCACTGCGCTTCCTTCATTGCCCTTTTATGTGATACACACATTCATTTGTGAACACTGTGTAACATCTAGCAAGACAGTCAAGTAATGATTCAGGACAATTAACTTAAGTTGTTTATGTAAAATGAGTCATCATTTGTGCCAGAGTTGTGGTTGCAAATATGTATTTATTTATTTTTTAACACAGTACATATAAGAGACATTTTCAGATTTGTAAAATTAAACCCAGTATTGAGCTGCTCTCCTTATTTGACCCTACAATTTAGAAAACATCCATTGCTGATGGCTTCTTGCCTGGCTGATAAAATCAGCAGGCCTCATCTTTCATATCCACATATCATGAAAAGCTCCACGTTGTTTTTACAGGAGCTTATTTGGCCTATTTAATACACCCACTCTGCGGCTACATTTGTTTCCTGCCTCTTTTTTATTTTCCGCGTCCAGCGGAATCTTTATTTTCTCAGGCTGACCGCAAGAGGCTGCTGAGTGGTCGACAGGATTAAAGGGTTTTGAAGTGGCTGTCCAGTGTGGACCATCACAGAGGAGCCTCCATGTCTGTCGGCATATGCAGTGATCATTAGCCAAATACTTTCCAAATGTTCAGGCCTCACCCGCGAATTAGTGCGGTATGGGAGGTGGGAGTGTCTCCATAGAGTCTGTGTCTGGCACTCTGGTGCATCTTCTCAGCTTGCAGTACTTTGCAGCAATATGCGTAGTTTAAATTATTTAGTTTAAATGACGGTTTTTGTTTTTGTGTGCTTAAAAAAAACTGAACCAGATAACTGTCTCAAATTGTTGATGTTGGACCTCGTGCTTCCTCTCTGTGAGGAGGATGAGTTGTGGTGGACATATCAGGTGACAGCACGCACTTGAAACTCTGCTTTTCCCATGTTGTCAACATGCCAAAGAGCGACTCGAGGAGGCGTTCAAGTGGTCAGCGGCACCTCATCTCTTCCCACCTTGGCTGTCGCACAGTGCGGGAAGAGTAAGATCCGGAATTGTGTCAGGAAATCAAGAGAATAGACCCAGTTTAAAAAGATGAAGCTTCTTAGATCTAAATGGCATTTTAATCTTAACCTGGGAGACGAGCGGGAACAAAGTCCAGTTTAGTCAATCATGCCGTCCTATCGCTTTTATCACACCAGCGTGGCAGATTATAACGCAGTAGCTTTGAACTTGGGTTACGGTTTTCGATTCTCGGTGCACCAGAATATCTCGGGTCGAGGTGAAGATACAAAAATAATCCTACCACGGCCTTTCTTTGACCCAATGAGAGACAAATCACTGCTTAGAAAGGGGGCTGTTTAAGTAGCGCAGCCTCTCCTGTCTCCTCTGTGCACTCAAGAATTTAGGTTTTCCGCAAATGTCATCACCAAGCTTTCAAGTCTGTTTTGACTGAAACACTAGAGATGGAACAAGAACAGGTCCCTGTGATAGATTAGATTTCATTTGGCTTTCAGCACTGCTGCTTTTCTCTTTTACCTTCCCGCTGACCTTTCGCCCCCGAATCCAAACTCCAGAGCTCAGATTAATCTGTTGGATGGTTCGTGTGTGTTCTGCGAGGATGTGCCTAAATGTGTGGCTCCAGTCTGTCACTCAACATTAAAAGGGTTTTATATCATCGCTGCTACTGCAGCAGTAACAGGAATTAATTTACAGCTTGTGTGAAGTAGTAATGAATGTCAAATAAAACAAGGGCTTGTTGCACAGACGATTGTTCTTTTTAAAGGACGACTTAAAAAAAAAAAATTCCATCAAAGTCACGCTGATGCTGCCTGGAACAGCTGGTGTGACTTGACATCACACTGATATAGATAGCCTCGGTTCCCTTCTGTTGGCATTACATACCCAGAACTCTGCCAGCGACATGAGGCGTGGCCACACATTCATCCAATGTAATTTACTCAGATACGAGTTCTAAGTAACTGCTGCTTAATGTCACAGTAGGTGGTTGTGTGTCCTTTATTTAAGCAGTAATGGCAACAAAAATCTGACCCCTCCATTCACCAGTAATCCTTTTCACTTGAGCTCCACTCTGTAACCCATATACTGTTTTCTGTTATTTGGGTAAATGCAGGACTTTTAGTATTAGAGGACAGCATAGAACAGACTTAGTTCTTCTTTTTCCTCAGTCTCCGTGTGGGATCATTGGTTATTTCTCCCCAAGATGTATTTTTATAACGTGCTTTGTTGTGCTCAGCAACACGGAAGCTATTTGAAGCAGGAGGTCCGGGGTCACGTTATCAGTTGGCCGACCTGTCAGAGAGAACCAGGTGTCAAACTGTTTCTTGCCAGCCCTTTTTACTTCAAAGTAGCGCCCGTGACTCGCGACGGTCACAAACTCCAGGTTTTGCCTCCGACCTTGGCTGACGGAGGACTAAACCTTTTGTGAAATGGCATGTGTGATATTAAGTATCTGTCGACCTCTTCAAGATGCATTACAAGCGTATTACAAGTGGACGCTGTGCCACTTTCTGAAAAGTAATAGAACATCACAGGAACAACAGGAGTACTTCCGTGTACCTTGTTTTGTCTTTGGCCTCATCGGTGAATAGGTATAGATTCAAAGGTTTCAGTGTGCAAATACTATACATGGCAGCTGTCATCCTTGTAAACTTATATTACTTGGAGTAATAGGTAAATTGTAATTGTTTTATGCAGTGAATTTTGACGTCATCATCATCATATCCTGGTATTTCATCCTGGATTTTAGTGGAGCTGATTTGCTTAATTAATTAATTATAATTAAAAAAAAAAAGTGTCACCTCTCCAGAATGATACCAAGTTAGCCCTCTGTTTTGAGCCTCCTACCAGGTCTTAGCTTTCTGCCATGACTGATTCCTTGTCATACCATAAACATGTTTGGCAGGGGAGTAAAAGAAGACGGTCTCGGAGATTGAAACCAACACTTGGCTGAGGGTACTGGAGTTGTATGTGACATCACAAAGGGTTGATTTGAGCCTTTTCTCATTTCCGATGAGTTCGCTTCCAAGGGATGGAGACTTAACACTACTAGAATACATTGTCAAAGTGAACGTTGCACAGAATCGGGTAACCTACATAGAGTTACTCAAGTGTATAAAAGGGCCCCACAAAGTCAGTTATTAGTTATCTCACGACTTGCGCTCTGAATGTTTGGAGGGACTTCGGTGCTGTCCCTTTTCATCTTGGTGTTCTCTTTCTCTTATTGAACAAGTGCACCCTCATCCTTTGCTCCATGTTTTTTTTTTGTTGTTGCTGCACACACCACATATGCCCAGCACTCCGGCACAACCGACCCGTTGGCGCTCTTTTGTGTAATCTCTTATGCAAGCCAGGCTGATCTGCCCATCCCATCGTGTTCTGCTTGTTCGCCCTTTCCCGGGCCCACCACGCAGTCCGTAAATCGGCCCTATTTCTGGCCTCCATCCACTCGTATCTCAAATCCCCGTCTCAGACGTGCAATTGCGACGGATTGGTTTGGAGGCCTCCAGATTTCCAGCTCCGCCAGCAACGCGTCCTCTTCCGACCAGCTGTGGTTCTCGGCTGTTAAGAGACGGTTTCCTTTGTTGTCACATGTCAGTGGTTCGGTCAGTAATTTGGAAACTGAAAATGGGCCACGCGTTATATATTTGCGGGGCACCGTGTAAGCTCGTATTGACAGTTGGAGAGGAAAAACCCTCGGGGAGGGTTTGATCAGTTTTTTCCCTCCTGCTCTGCAATCCTCTTTTCTGTGTTGTGGTTGGCCTGTCGGGCCAGCACCGTGTCAACTGCGCATCAAAGTATGACAGCGCGAGTGTCGAGCGCCGTCTTGATTTAACCGAAATACCGCCGGAATACCACTCTTTAGTCCTCTGGCCATCGGGCAGTCGCACAGCACGTCGATCACCCCGCTTACTGACTCCAAGCGGTGCGTTTTGCAATCCTGTCTGTTGTTCTGTGGCGGGCCGTTGCCAGGTTTCCGCTCATCAGATTTAACGGAGGAGACTCGTCGCGGGGGGTCATCCCGAGTTCCGCCGTGTCTTCAGTCTGTCACGCCGACCCATAAAAGTGCGAACATCGCGCTTGAGCAGCACGGCTCGTCACCTCAGGAGGTGATGTTTGTTTGGACAACCCAGCGGAAGAATGTCCCTGGAGTGATCCGGTCAGCGAGGTCACTCGTACCAATCAGAATGTTTTTCCCATTTTTTTTACGGAACATTCACATTCAGATCCTGAATATTTGATGATCCATCAGTGCTTCTATAACTAACTATAGGTGCTTACGATTTCTGTTAAAACAGAAAGGCCAGATTTTCTTGAAAACCCTAATTTGTCGCAAGTCGCATAACTCACCATTACTCAACTGAAATTCACTCTTTGAGAGAAAGAGGAATGTTTTTGTCCTGACATTCCCAAGGGGTCGCTAAGTCATGGAACCGTACTTGTGTCACAGGATTCCAGTAGATTAATGAATTCATTAATTCATTAATGACTTAATGACTTAATTCATTAATTCCAGTAGACCTCTGTTCTTCACTCTCAGTGTTTGTTTTGATTTGATGAGCACAATGGCAAAAACCGCCTCCCATTGAAAATACACCACACAACAAGCTTATCGAGCGTATGCAGCATCCTGTATTGGGGCGGGGGGCTTTCAGCTAAAACTGCATGTTGTGAGGTCCCCGTTGTCTAAAAATAAATGGGCGTGCCTTCGCTCTCTGCGTACAATAATGATAAATTTAACAAAAACAGTTTATCTACGCAGCCTACGGATGTGGGCACGTCCGTAGAGTTTCTCTTCGGTTTGAATATACGTCACGGAGCGACGAGGACTTCCCCTGCCTCTTCTGCGCCGGCGAAGCCGTTAGATCCACAATCTCGCAGAGAATTGATGTAATTGCCATCGGGGTGGCCGAACGGCGCTGACCGGAAGCTGTCTGTTTGTTCGAGGACTAAAGATAAATCAGCGTTTTCTCCAGATCTTGTTACTCGGGTTGCCCAAACAGTCCTCGCCGGCGCTTTTAATAGGCGCAGACTGTTTCGGTCATCATTCTTTGAATTCAACCCCCCTCCCGCTCCTCACATCAGCTATAATAAGACACGGAATGACTGGCAGCCGAAGCCTGCGACAAGAAGGCAAAACAAAGACCACCGCAAAGATCAGGTTCTGGATACTTGATTGTGTGCGTCGCGTCCGAGACTTGCTACGGATGATCTTGTGATTTGACCTCTGCTCTTGCCTGCCTGTCAGTTAAGCCATCGTATCGCAGATGCCTTCTTTACGTGTGGGCGTTGGGTTTGTTTTGCGCGTCTGCTATTCTCATAAAGGGCTTAAGGCTTAATAAAGGATCTCTACCCATTTGTCTCTTCTGAGGGGTTCTTTTTCAGATGTTTGTTCCTGGAAAGGATGTGCCTTCTCTCTGTGCTGTAGTGCTAAACCAAAATCCATGTCAAGGTAGCACACGCACAGGTCTCTCATTACGCCAATTTATTTGGCCATGTCAAACCACATGCTAACGTCTCGGCCTGATGGGTTCATTTTGGGGTCCCCACTGCCGAGGCGTTCGCAAGATCCGGCAGAGCACGCGTGTCGCGCCGCTCGCGATACGGACGTGCATCCCTCAAGAGGGTTTTGCCGCGAGCTGCAACAACAGGTCCGCCTCTTTACATAACCTTGTGCGAGCGCGGAGGAATGCAAACTGGAAAGGACAGGTCCAGCGCGCGCGCACACACACACACTCCTCCCATCCCTCTTGCACACACACACACAAACTCTGTCACCTCTTATCTCTCCTGCAGTTTTGAGACGAGGGCTCCCTGACCCTTTGCAGTCTGTGTGCATGTGTGTGTGCTTGTGCGCGTGTGTGTGTGCAATGTGTATGTTAGGCACAAGCTTGAACAGAGCAGCAGGCAGAGCTCTGGAACAGGAGAGAGCGTCACAGTAGCAGCTGCTGCCTTGCATTAAGAGGCTCTCACCCCCACCACCACCACCACCCACCACCCGACAGAGGACAATCGCAGGGACGCGGACGGCGAGGACTCGCTCTTGAGCGGTCGCCGCTGAAGTAATTCGAAGAGGACAAGCAACGCATTTCGGGAGGCGGCGTGTTTGTTTTGTTTGGGTTTTTTTGCGTGTATGCGGTCCTCATCCTGTCTGGGACGAGGATGAGGATGAAGGAGCTGTCCCTGCGTCAGGACCCTGACCTGAGGAAGGAGTTGGCCCAGCTGGCGCGCGGCTGCGACTTTGTGCTGCCATCTCGCTTCAAGAAGAGGCTCAGAGCCTTCCAGCAAGGACAGGCAGGTGTTTTTTTTGTTTTGTTTTTTAAAGTGCTTCTGCGAAGCTGTCGGTTGCTTGACTCGAGCAAATGTGCGTCGGCAAACTGGAATTACTGCAAGTGCTGGAGGGGGCAGGATGGGATGAAACTCCGAAACTTTTCCCACGTTGTTCGTCCGCCTCAGTAGAAACTTGTGTTCCCTCTAGTTAGTTTGCTACTTTGCTTGAAGAGTTGTCGACCCAGCCGTGCTACTTGTCACTCGCGGCCCAGCGTGTTGAGACGTGAGCACAGCCCCGTTCTTTCGCTCTCTCGGTGGCCCACGTTGCAGCAAATGTGCAAAATGTCACGGGGGGTTCGGTGGGGGGCAAGGGGCTTAGTGGTCGTGCCCAGGCGCTCTGCTAGCGGTTAGCATGAGGCAAGAGCGAGGGGTTGCAGGGAGGGAGGGGGCGGGGGTGCGGGAGAGACAGTGCGGGGCGACAGGAGATGTTTATGTCCTTTTATAGCCATGACTGACACCAGCGCGCAGGCCAGAGAGGAGCCGCGGATCATCAGCTTCTCTTTTATCACAGGCGCACCGAGTGGATTATCTCTGGCGGAGGACGACTCAGCTTTTAAATTTTATCTGGAAATGCCTAGAATGGCTGACATAAGAAGGGGCAGGGGGGGCTGTCATCAGAATGCTGACTTGCGTGGCGTGACGTTCCCGGTTTATTGCTCTTTGCCTCGACTGATTCATGACTGGAGTGGTTTGCTTTATCATTAGGACAGACGTCAGATTGTGTCACACGTGTCACGCACGATCTGTTCACGGTGTGTCAGCCGAGCACAATGGTTTTAAATCCATCTCATCACTGCCCAAAGATGCATGACGCTCCAGAGTGCGGCAGTTGGTCTTTTGTGTATGTCGACGACTTGAGGTGTCGACGCTGGCTGCATTATCAGTTAGGTAGCCCGGCGTGCTAATCAGCCAAAACAAACAGTTGAACGAGGAGTTCGAGGTGCCAACAAGACAATCAAAAACGATGTCAACGGGCGAGGATGTCTTGTTCTAATTGAAGGACGACAAACGGGGCTTTGTTTTGATGGCCGCATTTCCACAACGATTCTTGTAAATGCCGCAAGGAAGTGATCCAAGTGCGGACCAGTTCCAACTCACATCGACAAGTTTTAAAGTAAACAAAGTCAGTCACCTGTGTCACCACACAGGTGACTGACGTCTATGGTGTCAATGGTGACAGGACGAAACACTTTGAGCAGCTTATTACTCGAGTCGAGCGTGGCTCGCTGAGGTGAGAGTTTGCTCGGAAAAATGTGGTCGGCCCAGTCCAAAGAAAGTGGAGTGATGCCTCGTCGCTCGGTGGCTGCAGTTCAAACACGAACAACACGCCCTCATGCGCCACATACCAGCCCCGCTTCTGTTTCCAGGGCGGTCATTGGCACCTGCTGCCAAGGCCCGAGCCGCGACACTGTGGGTCACGTTAACGATACGTACCGACGTCATTGTGGCAAGCCCTCTGGTTTGTATATATTGTTAGGACTGGATGCCTTCTTATTGTGGCTTTGGCCTCACACTGAAACTGTGTCATAAGTCACCCTGAGACCTTGTTTGTGGAAAACGTATAGGAGAATTATCAGATGATTTTGCATAAGAGCCTCTATCAGTGTGGAAATACATCAGTGAGCTTTGTGCTTATCTCTCACTAATTAATCACTGTTGAAACATCCAATTTTCCACTTGGTTATCGATCTCAGCTTTTCATCATTCCTTGCGCAATCAATCACCCAAAAAACATATAGATCAAAATAAAACAGCATATTTAGCCCTCTGTTCACAGCCTCCCCCATTTAGCCAGCGGCTGAAACTGATGCCATGTTCAACCTTCACGTTTCAAAGAGAATGAAGCTGTCCAGGAGAGGAACCAACACCTGGCCGGGGGTGTTGTCACTAACCCAGGAGAGGTGTCTGAGGGGTTGCGGTGCCCTTTGTGACATCACAAAGGTTTTTTTTTTTTTTTTTTTGAAAGCATAAACACAAGTTGTTTACCCAGTCCATACAAGCTTTCATGCGTCACTTCTGTGATAAACTATGACAATAATAAGGCCAGATGGCAAAAAAAGATATTCACGGCTTGTGGAGCTGGCTTTGTACTCGAGGCCTCTGGTATGTTGTTTACGTGCGGAGGAGACGGCAGGCCACGTCTTTCCTTTCACAGGAGCTCGTTCTTATCTACCAGTCTAAACGGATGGATGTCACTTTTAGCTATTTTAAGCACTGTTTATAAAAAAGGGGGCTGTTGGCAATGTTCTACTATTGCCATTTGTTCTGCCATCCTCAAAATAATAGGATCTTTACTCAAATTGTCCTGCGCGCGTTGGTGTTCGCTAGACGTCTTCATCTAAAGGCATCCACAGTGATAATCTATCAAAGGGGTGGGTCTGCCGCAGCTGTTTCTCTTTTAAATGGACAGTAATAACCAGAGTCCCTAATCACTCATAGCCTCCTCTCCCCCCAGCGGGCCAGGGGTTCGTTTCCATGTGTGGTCACGGCGGCGGCGGTGGGTGACGCAGAGTCGGCCTGAGCCACCGCCTCGCCAGCATCACTGTTGACCGTTTGTTTCCGTGTGTTGCCCCCCTCCACCACTAGGCCCAGGTGAGGACGGAGGAGCCCGTCGCCACAGCGCTGAGTGAAAGCATTCCGAAGTTTCACTTCCCACAGGGCCGGCCCCAGGCCAACGTCAACATCGACGGCCTCATTTCCAAGATAGAGAAAACATTTTCCCAATTCCCCAATGAAAGGGCCACCATTGAGGACATGGGGCAGGTTGCCAAGGTGAGAATCTCGACTTGGGCTGTGGGTGTTCTGCTCCTGGCTTTCGCAAACGTCTATGATTAGCCAAAATACCTCTGCAAACCCCCGCCCGCCCATTCCCTCTTGAGGTTTTGAGGTGGGGGGTCTGAGGGGAAACATGAGTGGAGTTCGGAACAGCAGTGAGATTTCCTCAGGAAGTCTTTAAGTGATGCAACACTGTTTGTCAACCCGGCAGTGTGTTTGCGTCTCTCTGTTTTTATTCTTCCCGCCATCAGAGACCTCGCTTGCATCTGTGCTGCCGCAACATGTTGACGTGATGCACTTATTATTGTCTCTTGTGACACACTCAATCATTTCTATTACGTGAGGTGATAATAAAAATAAATGCACCGACTTACTTTTGACGTTCTGCAATACAAATTTCTCAACTTGAATAGATGGTTTAGAAAAAACATTAAAACATTATGCAGCACTGAATGTTCAAGGACCGTTTTTAGGATTTTAGAATTATTTAAATCCATCTAAAAAAAAAAAAAAAAAAAAGTTTTCCTTGAAAAAAGGGAAGTTTTTACTTTACTAAAAATAAGGGCTTTTCCATGAGGTCCAAAAAAAGACAGCAGAGGCATTCCTGTAGATGGCAAAGTAGCATTTATAGATAAAAGGCTGCTGCCACTTTACTTCCTCTCACCCTTGATAATGAGATCTCAATCTCGACACGTCCTCTACCTGTTACTTCTTGCCTGTTATGCAAGGTTTATCTCCCCATTTCCCAGAGTCATTTAAAAAAAAAATGAAAGTGATAGTTCATGCATCTCACGCTATCTCAAGTTTAAATTTAGAAACTATGAGGTGAGACACATTAGTTGGAGATGGAGAGAAGCGTTGCAACGCCCTGTTGTTGTGTTCGGTGTCTCTTACTAAGTAAACAAGACAGAGCCAAAAAGAAACAGTCAGCAAACAGTGGTGATGGGTTGTAGTTTTAGAGCGATTGGCTGACACACAGCGACCTGGACTTGCATGCACCCAGACAAAAATCTCACCAATTACTGAGTTTATTTAAATCCCAAATTGTAGTGTTTTGGTTCATATTTGCACGAGGTCACCACTCGACTTTCTATTAGACTACACCAGCAGCAATTAGGACCTCGATCTCTGTTATCCGCAGTTGTTGCCTTCCTCACACACACACACACACACACACATGCTGCCCATTGACTCCGTCCCCTTTGTCCCCCCCAGGCCTGCGAGTGCCCTCTGTACTGGAAGACGCCTTTGTTCTGCCTGGCTGGAGGCGACAGGACCGGCTTCGTGTCCGTCCACAAGTTCGTGGCCATGTGGCGAAAGTAAGACAAGGATGGCGGACCTGGATGGTTCTGTGTTACTGGAACAGCAAACAGCTGCAGGGGGAGAGGGGAAAGGTTCTCTAGGCGTTCACAGAACTTAATTGAAAACAACCGTTTTGAAGGGAGGGAGCAGCACTGTGGTTTTGTCCTGTTGAAGGCTGATGCAAGCCGTGCTGCACGACAGACGTGCACTTGTTTCAACGCTCCAGAGAAAGGAACAGGCGCGGCCTTTGACTCCAGCTCATGACTGAGCCATTCTTAGACCAGAGGCCGAATTAGATGCCCGCTGCCGCCCAAACATCTCGCCAGCGTGGGGAGGTTTACTTTGCAAATGTAATCGGTTACCCTACAGAATATGTAATAGCAGCGTCACTATCTCAATGACTTTGTCAAAGTAATGTAACTAATTACATTTTGAATACATGTTCTCCACTGTTTAGACGGTGTTCAAGTTCAAGTTGAAGTACTCAAAACAAGTAGTGACATCCAAAACAATGTCAAACTTCAGAACCGCTTCTGACTGTGAGATTTTTTAAAAGATATGACTGTGAGTGGTCAGAACTTGACAGGAGAACCAATCAGAAGCATCAGTGTAGTATCACACTTTTGTCTGTGGAGGGAAACAGAAAAGGACAGCGGTCATGCCAAGCCAGTGCATGATAAAATCACACAAAGCAACAAAAACAAAATGATTAAACATTAAGCCCAGTCTTTTTTGTAAAAATGAGATATAATTACATTTGTAATTATGAAAAATTCCTTAAGTAACTGTCATTTAATTACACATTGTTTCCAGTAATGTAACCGATCACAACTATCTATATTTTACAATTAAATTATTAAACGTTACATGTAACTCGTTACTCCCCACTACTGTTTCCAGCATAGTAGTTAACCAGGCAAGCATTTTGAATTCCACTTTTTGCTTTTTTTTTTTAAATAAAAAACAGATAGAATTGGGGGAAGCGTGTTGCTGGAGAGAGAACACGAGGAAGTAACCTTGCAACCATCTGTTCCCTCTTTTCTCACCCCCCAGAACTCTGCAGACCTGTCACGACGACGCTTCCAAATTCGTGCACCTCCTGGCCAAGCCTGGCTGCAATTACCTGGAACAAGACGACTTTATTCCATTCCTGCAGGTACGTGCTGCTGAGAGGGCGGAGCTTGGTGAAAAGAGAGAGAGAGAATTTGCATTAGCTTCTGGTGGTGCAAACTGGACTCGAGGGGTTCCGGTAGCATGTTGGCCAACTTTCTGTACTTTTAGTTCATACTTGCTGCCATCTACAAGCATACATATACACCTTGTATCTGGTATCAATACGTATTTTTACTAGTACCAGTAGAGTGATCAACCCCTGGTATACCCGACATTATCGGTGTCTGTACCGATACCCAATGCTGGTACAATACCCAATGCTGTTATCAGTATCGGTACCGATACCGTGGATTGAGTATGCTACTTGTACTTGTACGACTAGAGTATGAGTGCTTTCATTTCAGTACTCACCGATACCAATGCCCAATACTGTTATCGGTACCGGTACCGATACTGGGGATTGAGTATGCTATTTGTACAAGTACCCGTACTGTAGTCATACAATTACAAGCACTTATACTCTAGTCGTACAAGTAGCCTACTTAATCCCCGGTATCGGTACCGATAACAGGATAGGTTATTGGTATCAGTGAGTACTGAAATGCATGCACTCGTATTCTAGTCGTACAAGTACAAAAAAAATATGTGCCGATACCACGATACAGATACCAGTTTTACATGTATGTATATGCAACAGCAGTCCGATTTGACACAAAACAACATTGTGAGTAAAACACATGTATCTATTGTAGCCCTGGTACAACCCCGGCTTCAGTACCGATACCCAATACCGGTATCATTATCGGTGCATCCCTACTAAACATAGACCAATTCTACAAATAAAAAAAAAACACTCAAGATGAGCAGATTAATCAGGCTGCAGCTCTGAAATTATCCCAGTGAACATGTTTCACTGCCTTGGACTCCTCACTGCAGCTCCACCATATGGCCCTGCAGTGCGAGCGCTCTGCGTCCTCACTCAGCCCGACAAGCTGTCGCTGCTCCGCTCACGCAACCGCCCGCCGGACACCGGATTCATTCTCATGCTAGCGGCGGGCGGCCGCCTGGGGGCCATCAACCCCGGCGGCTCCCCGCTGCGTTTTAATTTGTACCCCCCCTCGCCCCCCGCCCCGTCCCGCCCCCACCAACCGCACTCTGACTGCTTTGATGAATGAAAGGCGGATTGCGGCCGAGTAGATGTGACCCCCCCCCCCACCTGTTTCCAGCGACCCCGGGGTGATTTATGTGTTTTCTCTATGATTTAATTTCTCGTGGTATTAGGAGTCGAGGAGGCCCCCGGAAATCAGGCCTTTTTTCTTTCTTTTTTTTTAATTTCGTCGCCGCCTCCTTGTTTGTGTTTCCTTTCCGATGCAACCTCCCACCCCACCCCACCCCCACCGTGACTTTTACGGCAGGAGGAAGGAAAAGGTTAAGCGTTTGCTTTTCATCCGCTGTCAAAATCAGACGCCTGGACTCCTCCACCGAGGGAAATGGGGAGAAAAAAGAAAGAAAAACGGGTCGGCCCGGTGTTTTTCCGACTTCAAAGAGACGTTTGGATTTGACGGCCCGTCCCAACAAGGCCCCGGGGGCCCTCGGCTGCAAACGGCACCGTTCACAAAGCACATGGCGCCCGAGACTGATGCACACAGACACCGACAACCTCCCTCCCTCTGTTTTTATAGAAGAAGTGCAAGTTTGGATCTGGTTGTCATTGCGCAATGTGGACAACATGTGGTTTGCCGTTAAACTCATCCCTGGTAGTAAAAGGCAGGATTGAAGTGGACGTGAGCAGGGCTGCTTTTTTAATCATGTCCTCTGGTTGTGCTTTTGTCTTTTGCATTTGTGTTGGCTGCCTCAGTGGGATTTGTTATGGAAATGAGGCTGGACGGACAGAGACAGAGAGCTGATTTTATGTGTTTTGTTTTATGTGTTTTCAGGATGTAGTGAACTCGCACGCAGGCCTGGCCTTCCTGAAGGAGGCGCCGGACTTCCACTCGCGGTACATCACCACGGTATGTTCTAAAAGCGCCACATCGGCGAGAATGGCGAGCCATAAAAAATCGGCGCCACTCGGACTCTTGTTCTCAGAGAATGTGTGTGTGTGCGCGTGTGTTTGTGCGTGTGCATGTGTGACGGCTCTGTTACCCGTCGCTGCAGGTGATTCAGAGGATATTCTACAACGTCAATCGGTCGTGGACTGGAAAGATGTCGTACTCCGAGCTGAGGAAAAGTAATTTTCTCCAGGTAGGCGCGCTGGAAGTCTGAAGTTCTGTGTTTTTAGCCTGTATGCGAATATAAATAGAATGGAAACATATTACAGATTTGCTAAAGACATGCAGGAGGTAACCTAAAACTTAAGATCAGCTTAAGTTTTGATACACATGTAGACACATGCATACATGCTATGTATATATTTATACATACATACATACATACTTATGTATATATTTATACATATACATACATACTTATATATTTATACATAAGTATGTATGTTTTTATACATGCATATATATCCTATGCATCTACATATTATACAAGCTAGCATGCAATTTATAATGTTCTTCTATATTATTTGTTCAGTTATTAAACTTTATTGTCATCAGTTAGGTTTTTACTTTCATACACTT
The DNA here is from genome assembly GCA_009823395.1 of Thamnaconus septentrionalis. Classification (NCBI taxonomy): domain Eukaryota; kingdom Metazoa; phylum Chordata; class Actinopteri; order Tetraodontiformes; family Monacanthidae; genus Thamnaconus; species Thamnaconus septentrionalis. Next base: position 8,074,304 of record CM020514.1, on the reverse strand, counting down.
GTTATATACGTATTCTTCATGACAGCGTTGCCATCGGCTATTAAGTGGTCCATCGTTAAATTATTTTATTGGATTGCTTTTTTTTTTTTTTTCAACTCCTCCAGAATGTGGCGCTGCTGGAGCAGGAAGAGGACGTGAACCAGCTGACCGACTTCTTCTCCTACGAGCACTTCTACGTCATCTACTGCAAGTTCTGGGAGCTGGACACCGACCACGACCTCTACATCGACCAGAAGGACCTGGCTCAGCACAACGACCAAGGTGCACGCCGCGCGTAGCGCTTAGCTCGTACCAGCAACGAGCGACACGACGGCCGGGGGGAAAAAAATCTCATTCCTCGCCGCGTTTGAAAGTCCGAAAACCCGGCGGCGCGATTGGCTCCAGGTTTCTGCTCGTCTCCTCGCGGCACACTCAGCGCCACATGGTCCCGGTTGAGGGCCTGCGAGCGAGGAGGAGGGGGTGTGGGGGGTGGGGGGTTGGAAATGAGACACGAGATCAATAAGAGAGCAGAAAAATACACTGCGCTCAAATGACGGCACGTCTGGAGCCATTTCTCCCGCCGCTCGCTCCAAAGCGATGGCCGGAGGATTTATGGAGCCGCACATGGCTGGATTTACAGCCTGCGAGAATGGATTACACGTGTTGTGAAGACATTGTACATGAACTGAGAAAGCTGTTATTTAAGTTGACCCCCCGTCCCTCCTCCCTTCCTCCCAAGCGTAGACTGTAAATAATCTCTTTACTTTATGTTTTGTGTTTTCTCTCTCTCTCTCTCTCTCTCTCTCTCTCTCTCTCTCTCTCTCTCTCTCTCTCTCTCTCTCTCTCTCTCTCTCTCTCTCTCTCCATCTCCCCAGCAATTTCCCTGAAGATGATTGAGAGAATATTCTCCGGAACGGTAACGCGGTAAGAGACGAACGCAATAAAATTTTACGGGACGCTTATTGAATCCTGTTGTGTTTTTTTTCTCTCTTTTAAGAACTCTATCATTCACTCTCACTCTCTGCCTCACTCTTTCTCTCTCCCCTCGCTAATTCCACCAGGGACAGGCGGGTGCACAAGGAGGGCCGGCTGAGCTACGCCGACTTCGTCTGGTTCCTCATCTCCGAGGAGGACAAGAAGACGGACACCAGGTACGCCAGCTGTCAGTCAGGGAAAGCTGCTCGTTGAGTTTCTTTATTTCATTTTTTTTCGTCCTAACGCCCTTGACCACTGTTCCTTCGCCGCCGCCGCCGCGTGCAGCATAGAGTACTGGTTCCGCTGCATGGACCTGGACGGGGACGGCGTGCTGAGCATGTACGAGCTGGAGTTCTTCTACGACGAGCAGTGCCAGAAGCTGGAGGCCATGGCCATCGAGCCCCTCCCCTTCGAGGACTGCCTCTGCCAAATGCTCGACCTGGTCAAGCCCGAGGTCGAAGGTCAGGACGTCAACACCTTACACGCACCGCGCTCAGTCGGCCCTAACACACAGAAACACAAGATATCAAATTAAATGGAATCATTCAGGCTTTTCTTGTTAGTTGTTTGAAGTTAGTTGTAATTGTGTATCGTCGAAAAATTGGAATGACAATTTATTTGGATGGCAAAAGTTGCTTTTTGCCATGTGTTGACATCACACAGGTGCACCGCTCACAAAATGTCCAGGATATATTTGATAAGATATGATAACAAAATCCTTTATTAGTCCCACAGTGGGCAGATTTCCAGCATTACAGCAGCAGAGTGGATAGCAACACACATTATAGACACTGCAAACAACAATGCCATTATATACGTGGAATGAAAGTAGGTCATTTAAATAGAAGCATGCAATGGTCATTTCTTCACATCCAACCATTTGTTAAAACAAAAGTGGAAAAAGCGCAAGGAAAAAAATCTGATCCAAAATCTAATTACTTGTCATGTGACCTTGTGTTTCGCAAAACTCAAACAGCACAAACCTTTAGTGGACTTCAGTCATCAGTGCATCTTGGTGCTGATTTTCACAGTTAACACTCAATTTGTTAGAACACAGTGTTATGCAATGAGCACTGGAGCGCTGAAAAGTTGTATGTCTTGTTTTTTGTAAGTCGTGTATTTGTAATCAAACGAAATCACATCCAGTTTGGTTTTCAGGTCACTTCAACGCATCACTATGACAGTTCAAAGTTCAAGGTTATATTCAAGCTACGATCCAAAAGAATGTGTAGATTTAGTATTTTCCAGTGTCACCAAAGCCCTCGCACACACACGCACACACGTGGGTCAGTGATCATTAGCCGAGGGACCCGTTATAGACAAGCAGCTGTTGCGTTCCGCCTGCCGCCAGCTGTTGGTGTCATCCACAGCACTTAACCAGCGTGCCATTTAGAAGACACGGCTACACAGTTGGGCTATGCGCGCCGCGTACCGGCAGAATGCGACCCCGGGTCGACCCTGTGGCATGCCGCACTCGCCGAGCTGTCGGAATATAACGCGTAACGCGAGACGGGGGACTTCTCTCCACAAAGTGGCGAAGGCAGATGTTGCGCTCTGCCCCTCTCCCATCGCACTGCTGTGCGTCTCCTCCGGGCAGCCCAAACGCAAGCCGGCTTTTAAAACACTATTGCCATTAATGGCTACAGATTAAGTGAAGGACTGAGTCTGGCAGAAAAGGCAGGGAAATGGAAAGGAGAATTCTCTCAAAGAGCTTTTTGCCCTTTCAAAATAAACCTCATAGTTGTATTTAACCATCAGTTTATGCAAGAGCTGCGTGACAACTTCCTGCTTGATGAAATTTGAGAAATTCCATTATTTTAAACCTATGAATGTAGGGGAAATTGACTGTCAAACTGATAATATTGAATTGATTGGACAAACTATTTCAATTCAATTTCAGTTTATTCAGGAGAGCCCCTTGAGGTGCAGGTCCCACATACAAATAACACAAAGACATGCTTAACAAAGACGCTCTGCTCTCCAACTTCCTCTTTTGCCCTTTCAAAATAAACCTCGAAGTTGTCTTCAACCATCAGTTTGTCAGTGACGACTTCCTGCTTTTCACATGTTTATAAAATTTGAGAAATTTGGGTGGACTCTCAATCACATCTAAGTGGAACAATATGTTTTTTTAAGTACTGGTTTAGCCAAGAAATTGAAGAAAATAAAGAAAAATGTAAGAAATTTTGGTGCAAACGGTGACACAGGTCACATATTTTAAACCCAGAAAATCCTTCAGTCTTTCTACTTTTAATGTGAAAATACCTTTTTCAATTCTGACACAACCGCATCATCACGCTCCCTCCACGGCAACAGTCGCATCCCGTGGGGTTGAAAGGGAAGCCGATTGGTTGTGGAAGCGAAAACGCCTTGCGCCGCAGTTTGGCACGACGAACGAGCCGAGGCGGCCTTTCCGAGGTGAAATCCGAGCGATCCGAGCCGCTGCTACTCGGCTGAAATTCGTTTTAAGCGTGAAAGGTTGCGTACCAACCGCGACCTTTGACGCACTGCAAGATGAGCACGCATGACTGTCAGCGCCCTGAACTGGACATTCAGCTGAATCCAGGAATAGGAGCCGGTGCGTAGTCAGTGCGTGCGTAGGAGCCGTTTTATTTATTGTTTTTTAATTCTTCAGACTTGCCGTTTATAATTATTAACATTATAATTTTTGACACTAGGAGGCAGCAGTTGGGAAAAGAGATATCAGTGGAATTGGTTAACTGGAGTTGTGTTATGGAATAACAGGAAATTGCCATGACAGCATATGTTGCTTGAAGTAAAAGTCACGTGACCCATGCAGACGCTGTTTTGCCAAACTGTCAACAGGATGATGCGTCTCTACCGCAAAGAAAGAAAAAAAACCTTGTTGCCACTTCTAGTTGGCTCCCCATAAAAAGAGAAAGAAATGCGTTCGCAGCATGGAACCATTTTGATCCTATGTCAGCTAATAAGCTAATACACCTCTTCCAGCTCCTGTATATCTACAGTTTTGATGGACTCTCAGTGCCTTGTGAGCGGGCGTTCTCCAAAGCTGGAGAACTTGCGTCCAAGAAAATGAATCAATGAAAAACCAACACTGGAAAAACTTTTACGTACTTTAACAAGTACACAAGCAGCAATTCCGTCCACACTTTGATTTTTACATTCCGATACTCTTTGATACTATTTCATTCATGATTGACTCTACGTTTTTAAAGGCATCAAGGATATTTTACTCTTACCAGGTCATTTAATTAGTTTGCTGGTGAAGTCGCTCAATTCTGTTGCCTGCAATAATGCTTACGATCCAGCAGGTGTTGTACTCTGTAACAATGCTCAATGGACGGCATGGCATAGTATCAATACTGTTTGGGTATTAGGGTATTGGGCTAGGAGCCAGGGGGTTTAGACTGGGAGCACTATGGCTCCCACTGACACGATGTTGGAGACCCATCCAATCTGGTGGGAGTTGCTGCTATCTATCCTAATGTATGTCCCGCCCCTCCGCCCCCAGGAAGGATCACCCTGCGCGACCTGAAGAGGTGCAAGCTCTCCCACATCTTCTTCGACACCTTCTTCAACATCGAGAAGTACCTGGACCACGAGCAGAAGGACCCCTTCTCCGTCATCAGGGTGAGTCGGGTGGCAACCACCAGGGGGAGGCGTCTGTCGGTTGGTCGGCCCGGACGGATCTCATGTCCGGGGCGGTTTTGTGTCGTGCAGGAGATGGAGTCGGACGGCCAGGAGGTGACGGACTGGGAGAGGTACGCGGCGGAGGAGTACGACATCCTGGTGGCGGAGGAGGCGGCTAACGAGCAGTGCGACGACGTGTGAGTGTGAACCTGAACCAATCAGCCTCTTTATTAATGTTTCAGCAGAGGTCCTGTTAGAGCTGAGTCCATTCAGCATTTCAAGAAAAAGAGGGGGGAGGGGTGTATGCGCTGTAAAACAGCGTTTCTCAACTGGTGGGTCGGGACCCAAAAGTGGGTCACGGAGCGGTTTTGATGGGGTCACAGCTTCAAGGGGAAAAAATGGGGGTCCTGCAAGAGAGAAAAGTCAGAAGCTGCAAAGAAACAAAGGTCCCATCACCGAAATCGCTGTCACACTAGTTTCTTTCGTTTTTTTCGAATTGACTGATTTTAGTAATATGTATCAATTTTCTCTCAAATATTACAAACACCTGTACCTTCAATCACTAATTTATAATCTAAATCTTTTTTTTTCTTTTTTTTCTTGAGAAAATATTTTTTGTTGTTCTTTTCTTTATCACCTTTCCCTGCACAACTGGTAGCAGCCTGCAGGAGCATTTACAAAAGATGTTCACGTTACAATGTATTTCAATATTTACAATTAATTATTTCATATTTGTTATAAGTCCAAATATATTTGAACAAAATGCCAACGGTCAGCGTTCGGTACAGAGTTAATAAAAGTCATAAGAGTCATAAAATAGTAAATGTCAGTGTTTTAAGAGTCATTTCAATAAAGATCTAAATACCGTGGAGCTTCAAAGACACATATTTAGTTGTTCTGTTCATTTTCAATTGACATTGAAGCACGTTTTCTACTAGATTCCGCGTTACTTATCTCATCATATATTTTTGAGGTGGGCCAGCCCCGGTGTAGACGGTTGGTGTCGGTGGGTTGAGTGCAGTGCACTGGCAGACCGGGAGCAGGAGGCATTGTATTGACAGGTGTGTTGTGTTGCCGGTTCTAGGAACAGCACTGGTGTCTGAGAGCAGAGCAGGTAAGACTTATGAGGGGAACCGTGGGGAACCCTGTCCACCTCCTCCTCCTCCACATCCTCTTCCTTCTCCCTTGGGCGGGGCTAGTCGTCAACCCACTCCCAGCTCCCCCTCCCTCACCTTCCGGCGGCTGTTTTTTTTCCCAGTCAGGCACTTTCTGGCTTTATGTTGGATCATTGTGTTATTATTTTGGGGGTTTTGGACGTGGGGGAAGAGGGTGATGGTCTGGCCAAGCCTCCGTGTGTTTGCCCTCCGTCGTCTCCTCTCTCAGTGGCCCCTCCTGTCTTTGTAATGGTGGAGTGTGATGTTTGGGATGGAAGCCCCCCCCCCACCCTGATGTCTTGGCACGAGTTGGAACAAAGTCATTCTTACCAAAAATGTAAACTCCCATGGTCCCAAAGTCTTGTAGTATTTTATTTTTCCTCTTGGACTCCACTTGAGCAACCCTGCATGAATATTGAGACCAAAAAAACATGTTTTAGGGCTCCAGAAAACAGCATATTTAACCTTCGGTTTACAGCCTGCCGCTAAAACTGATGATGAAACTGATTTCCAACACTTGAGCACACACTTCCGGAAAAGCAGGGCGAGCGTAACAGTAACGGCGGGAGTTCATTGGCAGCAGAGAGAAAAGTTATTCAAATTTTGCAATAATTTAAAGGTTCAACAGATGGGATTTACTTGTCTAAATCAGCGTTTCTCAACTGGTTGAGAACCACTGGTCTAAAATTGCTTTTAATGGGTTTCAATTTTTAAAGGGCTGTTGGGTATTTTGCAGGAGTCACAATTCAATTCAATAATTTATTTCCTAAATGTGGGTCCTGCGACTCCACCGGTTGAGAACCACTGGTCTAAATCGTCATATTCAATATGCAAAGGGCTTCTGTCACTATTAGAAAAACTCGACCAGGTGTCTTTACGACAAGCGAAGGCGGCCGGTCAACCAGGTTCCAACACAAACGCAGCTTCTCCTTCACTTCCTTTAATCTCTCTCTCTCTCTAATATCTCTCTCTCTCTCTCTCTCTCTCTCTCTCTCTCTCTCTCTCTCTCTCTCTCTCTCTCTCTCTCTCTCTCTCTCTCTCTCTCTCTCTCTCTCTCTCTCTCTCTCTGTTTAGCTACAGCAACCCTCTGGAGGCCCTGGGCCAGCACGTCTCAGGCGACCTGGCCCTGACCAAGAGACACTTCTTCGAGATCCCCACCCCGCACTGCAACCTGGACCTGGACGACTACGAGTACGAGGACGACTTTGAATGACCCCCACCTGCTCTTTTCTGATTTTTTTATTTTTTTTTTAACAAAACACACACACACTGCTGCTCCTGTTAAAAAAAAAAACAAAAACAAAAAGGACGGTTGTTTATTTTTCCAGGTTCCGAACTGACCTCCGTCCTCCGACGTCATTGGCTGAAGTTACATTCCAGTGATCATGACTTATTTTCTACTTTCAAGTTGCCAAAAACCAGACAAACCACAGCCACAAAATCACAGATTTTTTTTTGCCACGTGCAGCTTTATAATGTACAGCCGTGTATCGCGTGTGACCTCTTTCAAGATTATTCGTGAGAAGAAGAAGGGTTTATAAATTATTAGAGATTAATTTATACGTAATTGTAAATATTTATTTGCCGCTTGCTGTGTTGTGAATGACGTGAGCAAGTGATTTAGACAGACTTTTTTTTTTTTTTTTATGTGACAAAGTTTTTATTTTTGGATGTGCTTAGAACAAAAAGGAAGTTTATAAAAATGTTTTTGCTTTTTCTTTAAATTAATATTAATAAAGTCCTGGTATACGGAAAAAGTCATGAAAAGCACTTCTGTAGCTTTATTGGAGTCTTGCTGTTGGTTACTGGGTGAACTGAAGGAGGAGAAGAGTTGTACAATATATGGAACACTTCTGCAATAGTGATGACAATTCTAAGTAAACAGGAAAAAAACAACACATTTTTAATTATCTCCATTATTATTATCTATCCATTCAATTTCTATACTTACTTCCTCCAGCACTCAAGGTTCTGCTGGAGGCAATTTAGAGTTCCCAATTCACCTCACATGCATGTTTTTGGACTGTGGGAGGAACACACAGAAAGGCCACCGCTGACCCTGGGAATCGAACCCACAACCGTCTCACTGTGAGGCGACAGCCCTCTACACTGCGCCGCCGTGTAGACTGCTATAACTTTTTCCCTCTGTAAAAGCAGATGATGATTTGAATGTAAATAACTTAAGAATGAAATAGTGGGAAGCTCTTGGTGTTCCTATAAGCGTTAACAGCAGCTGTGCATTGTTGCTGGAAACGCGTGTCTTTGCTCTTTCCTTGAGTTTAAAAAGTGTCAGAGGTTCAAACCACCAACCTACACCGCGGTCATCCGCCCATAATACAAGAAAACCCTCAGGAAACTTGTTTCATACAAAGTTTAATTAAATGCATGTATAATAATACAGAAGTTTTTCTTTTGGTTAACTATAACCTATTCAGAAGTGATGGACCCGCATGGTTGGAGGGTATATAAAAGAGGGTCATTTAGTGTCATGGATGACATTAAAGTGCAGCGCAGACAGAAAGCACTCCCCAAACACTGGACCACTCGGATCTTAACAAATCGTGGTTATAAATAATAATAAAATAAAAATATACATGATTTTCCTCCAGGATGAATAAAGAAGCTTAAGGTTGTTGTTACCGTCGACGTCACTTCCTTAATATTAAACCCAATATGAGGTTATTACAAGAAACCAATAGCTTAAATGGAATAAATACATTAATTGTTACGTTAATGTAGTTGGGCACCGGTTAAAGAGCAAATAGGAAAAAGTGCATTGCTTGGTTCCTATTTGGAACAACATCCGTTTTTTTGTTCTGTTCAGAACACAAAACATTCAACACGATTGCTGCCATGGTCTCAACCTAACATAACAGGAGGTCCCGTATGGTTTGACTCAGCAGCACAGTCAACAACTTGGCATGATCCATTAAAACGGACACCAACTAAAATCATAAGCTAATGTACAGATGTGGAACACAAGCAAAGGGACAATAGTTCTCTTCCATGATGAAGAGAAACCTGCAGGACCTTCACGTTGAAACCAAGCCTCGTGGTAAATGAGGGGATGGTGATGATATCCATCTGTATCACGTTTGATTAAAAGCGAAATATAATTGTATTTTTTCCCAGACTGAACCCAGTGTGGCTGTTCAGCTAAAGTTTTCGGCATAAAGGAAAAATATCATCCGTTTTGGTTGCACAAGTGCGAATTGCAGGATCACTTTCGCTATTTTTCACCCCAACAGTCAACAGAAAAGCGACTTGATGGACAAACCTGCACGATGAACTGGAGACAGAACATGGGATGTACAGTCTGAGACAACAGAGGAAGAGGAGAGAAAGTCGGAGCTTCTGGCCGTCACTGTTCGATATCCACCACCTCGTCTTCCGCCTCGGCGCTCAGGACGGACGCTTCCGCGTGCTGCATTCTCACCGGGGCGTCGGCGGCGAAGTGGTCCGACCCGGCGGTGGTCTTCTCCTGGTAACTGAGGGAGTGAGATGAAAGTCCAGTTCAGTCTCATACGAGCAGGAGGAAACAAAACGGTTGACTGACGGCGGTGAGTCTCACCCTGGGCTGAAGCTGGACGACCTTTGACCCCTAGCGACTCTGGGCTCGGCGGGGGTGGGCGAGCAGGGGGTCTTGGTGGCTAAAGAGTGGAAACAGCAGCAGCTACGGTGAGTCGTGCTCGCCGACCGACGGGTCGTTTGGCTTACGTTCTTTATTTGGGAGGTCACCTTCCAGCCGCGGCCTGGAGGTGGGCGAGCGGCCGGGGACGTGGCCCTTCCTGTCCGAGCTGGCGTGGGACGCCGCGTCCTCGCCGTCGGCCGCCGCCAGCAGCGACGCCCGGTAGCAGGCCAGCGGCTGCCAGCGCTCCTCCCGGAGGTCCACCGCCAGCTCCGCCGCGTGTTTCTGCAAGTGGGAGAACCTGCGGAGGAGGAAAAGAGGAAGAAGAGGAGAAGGAGGAGGAGGGTGAGGAGGAGGAGAAGGGGGGAACACACAGTCTGGGCTCTTTCAAAGGTTATGCATCGTGGTTTCTACTGCAGCCCCTTGGTTCATCTTTGACCCCTTTGTGATGTCACAAAGGGCACTGGTATCTCCTCAGGTTTATTGAGACAAGATGGATATAACTATGTATGTGGTGATAGGCAAACATATCTATGGGATATGTTATATCTACGTGATAGACACAGACAGACAGACAGATAGAAAGATAGATGAATAAAACTGAGAAAGATAGACAGACAGACAGACAGATAGATAGATAGAAAGATCAGCGACAGAAAGACAGACAGACGACTGACTGATAGACAGACAAATAGAACAGAGACAGGCAGATAGATAGATATATAGATATGACAGACACAGATGGACAGACAGACAGATAGAAAGAACAGCGACAGAAAGACAGACAGACAGACTGTCTGTAAATAGGACAGAGACAGACAGATAAACTGACAGACAGACAGACAGACAGACAGACAGATGTGAACAGGGTCTTGAGCACTTACACCGTCCTCTTGTCTGGTTTGAGCAGCTTGCAGGAGAACTCGCTGAGGACGCTCAGGTAGGACAGATACGGCGGCACGGACGTTTCCGGCGTCTGGCTGAAGTCTTGGAACACGAAGTCCGTGCCGTTCCTGCGCACGTTGACAAAACACACAAGCACACACGAGTTTGCGCTAAACTCATCCAACAATGGTGACGATGGCCCCGCCTGCCGCTCACCTGTGGATCAGGACGACGCACTCGCGGAACTTGACCAGGTCCCCGAACGTGAGGGCGAAGCGCCTGGCGAGCTCTTTGATGCCAGCCAAGGTCTGGACGTTGGAGCGAGGTCCACCGCCGCCACCGGCGCCATCGCCGCCACCGCCGCCCTCCTGCTCCTGCCGCAGACGAGTGAACAGCTGTGGGCGGAAGGAGTGTGAGCGTCGGAGGCAGACAGCATGAAGAGGACGAGCGGCGCCCAGCGACGGTACCTGCTGCAGGCAGAGCGTCAGCGTGCGAGCGCTCTGGATTTTGTCCATCTGCCTGGTGCGGCACAGCGTCTCCTTGATGACGTCTCCGAAATCGTTGCAGTACTGCAGCAAAGACGGGAAGAGGTTTGAGTACAACGTAAACCATGTTAGGGAGTAGTCGAGCACAGAAGTTTCCGCTTAGAATGATTAAATCTAACAGCCACATCTTTATTTTTCAACCCTGATTCTGGTTTAGCAGCCTTGCAACATTCATTTTCCCGTTTGCTGCCTCTTGAAAAAAAAAAAAAAAAGCTTAATTTTAGCCTCCTGCTACAACTGGTGCTTTTTGAACTTTCCACATACTTGGGAGGGGGCTCTTAGAAGGCGGTGCCAACACTTGGCTGAGGATGTTCCCTGTGTGACATCACAAAGGGCTAGTATTCAGAACTTTGAGGTTTGGCTCAAACAATAAATGGAGGACTTATTCTTGGACGTGTCATCACCATATTGTTAGAAAATATTGGGAAAGTGAATTTTGCATGTGGAATGTTTAGGATTATATCACTGCAAACAGTCTGGCGAAGACTTGAGGAGAAGTACAGAAAGTAAGTTCAATGAATAAAGTTGTTGGAGAATTCACTTATTTAGTTTTAGATAAATACATCAAAGGATGATACTCGATCTTCAATCTCACGTCCAGACTTCTGCTAGTGGCCACTTGCAGATTCCATAATAAAAGATGCAACACTGACACCTCTGGCTCACCTATTAAGGTGAGTAAGGTCAATAAGGTCAATCATGGCGTGACAACCGTTACGAGTTCCATTATTAGTATTTGTAAAGTTCATTGTCAGACATCAAATTTTTGAAAAACGGCAACTGGATTAATAACTAAACAATAAAACACACTTTTCATTCATCTTCTACACCCAAATAATAAAGAATAGACGGTAATTGGAACATCTAATATTAATGTTAATAACCGACATTAACCCATTCAGACATGCCCAGTCCTCTGATCACTTAACTTGATGGGTTTTAACAATCGTCTACCTTCATGTAGTACATGAAGACCTCTGCAGCCATGCTCATCTCCAGCACGCCGTGCACGATCAGCTTGCAGTAGGCCGCCAGCAGGTTCCTCCGCCGGTGGAGATCCTCCAGCTTCTCCATGCCCTGGCTCTCAGTGGCTGGGGGAAGGGGGGGGGGGGGCGAACGCAAGGAAGAGGGTGGGGGGGGATTAATGGCCAGAAATCACACGACAGACGGCCAAGAACAAAGCCGAGGGTGCTGGGAGACAAAGCGAGAGTCCCAGTTCGTTTTGGGACGATGGCTTTAACAGGTGGAAATCAAAGATAACATGAGCCCAGAGTTACGGCCGCGACACCATGTGGCTTCAATCTATCACGAGGCTAATAAAACAGGCTCGGAGGTGAGCCAGAGTTAATGGAATTTTCTCACGGAAAGAGATTGGCCTGATTTTATAATTTAACTCCGTGCCCTCGGCCTCCCAGTGATCTTTGATCCGGCAGCCAACGGAGAGCGCCGCCTATATAGCAAAACCATCAGCAGGCAAATCCAATAAAACAAAAGCTTTTTATTACATGTTCCAAAAAAATAAAACAATAAACCGGCATCGTACTCGCTTGAACATTTAAGGGATTCCCACCACCAGCGGGGCGGCTATTGACTCCCCCGCGCGATCCCATATTTGGATGCAATATGTAGGTGCTGAAAGCTGCTCTAAAAGTAATGAAATATTGCACTTATAGAGAGTCGGGAATGAATTCGGAAAGTCAAAAGAAAACACTCGTTTTCCCAAAACATGCCCGTGCTGGGTTTTTTTTTTTTTTTTTTTTTGGGGGGGGGGGGTCTGGAACAAACTGAAGTTGATTTCAGCGTCCCGACATCCTGTCATGCAAATGAGTCGAGTCCGAGTGTGTTGAACAGGCCGTTCTTTGTGACTTGAGGCTCCGCTCGGCAGGCCAGGTGGAGAAAAACACAGGCTGTTTTACAGTCAGCGGGGGCAGTTGTTGTTGTTCCAGCCGGTCATTAAAGCAGATGTGTGGCCACGCATTTAATATCTGCACGGTTGCCGAGCTGCTGCGCTGAATCAACGCCCCGCTCGGAGAAGTGGCGCTGAGAAGACGCTGTGCACCGACAGAGTGACAGTGCCATCTAGTGGGGTTGTCCCGCAGCGCGCAGACTCAAGGCCACGTTCAATTACTTTTACCTGCACTTATTAACTTTTAAATATTTACCGCACAGCAAGAATGAGAGTACCAAGAAATCGGTTATTCTACTTATTTATATTATATTGAATGTAACCGTTTTTTTTTTTTACATGCATCTATTTTGGTATCCGCTGACATTGTTTTATTGACTTTATTGTAGTCAAATTAAATCACAGTAACATAATTTCAATAAAAATGGATAGTTGGTTGTTGGTTTTAAAGTCCCTGGGTCACACAAGAAGCACTTCAATTCAATGAAAAGAGCCATTTTCTGCAGGTAACTTAGTATTTCCAAAAATATGTATTTAAAATATCACATTGACTGGCAAAACAACTTATTGGACCTAATGTTTTGGAATGAAAATATTTAAAGACAAAGGTCTTAAGCTCCTAACGTTAGAAAAAACAACTGTACTAATTAGAAGATTATAGTGCAAGGCTGACAGGCCTTAATCACAGCACTCAGGCCTGTCAAACCGGAGCGCTACAGGAATAGTTGAGTCAAAACTGAAATTGAACCCCGACTCGCACAGACCTCACCCAAGGCCCCTGTGACACTTTCTAATCCAAATACATGTTCTTGGGTTTCACGGAGGGTAAGAATACCCACCCAGAGGAAGTCCGCTGTGGCCAAGGACTCCACCAAACACAAGACAAACAGAAGTTCTCTCCACATTGCTCGCGTGGTGTCGTCAAAGCAGTCCAAACTGACGCAAAACAGCAAAGTTAGCATCGTGTTTTTAGGGGAAAACATCCATTGTAGCCCTTTAGACGGCAGCCAAGTATATGATACAAGCACAGCAAGTTAGCCAACCTGCTACTGGAACTTGCTATTCAACAGCTGGATGGAAGGCCGAGACTTCTGTACGTTTTACATGAGACCACATGTCGTGGTTTTCACCCGTCCTAGCCTACAATAGGCTGCGCAGAATTATTTGCTACCCTGAAACTCAAGAGATGTTATGCACATTGTGATATGTTAATGCTACCTTTACAGATAATGGAATTTTGGGTGAAATGTCCCTTTAAAGTTTAAGCGCTTAATATTTGGAGATTTTTTGAGGAGAAACAGCGACACCAAGTGGTTTCATTTTAGATTGCAGTACTCTTTCATTTCAGTCCCCTTATTGACTCCATACCATGAATGTATTATAAGCATAGGATAGTGGACTGGCAATATGGTGGCGAGCCAATTTCTCCCAGTGGCCACTTGAGGTACTCCCATTGGCCCCAAAAAGCATTTTTCCATAGATCGCATTACAAAAATAAACGCCTTTTAAACGGCAGGAGAGGACGACTGTGACCAGAAACGTGATTCATAGCAAATCTCCCTATTGTAGAGCTACCTTGCTCCATACCATCCCTCTCCAAAGCTTGCCAGTGAACTACAGTGGCCTGTCAGCACAAATCTGGATACCTTATCCACCTTCTTCTTCATTAGTTTATTTGAGGATGCAAGTGAAACGCAATCTCAGGCGGGCTGGATTGTCCACACTGGCTTCTTTAAAAACTTGGCGGTGCAAGATGGCAGCTAACTACAGTAGGAGCAAGATGTATATTCTTGTATGTATATATATAAAACTGTTCTATGGCTTTTAAATTCGGGTGGCCGCAAGCGCAACAAAAGAATATGAACATAAATCAGGTCTCACCACTGCACTGGCTGTAACCATCTGCTCCGACGAAGACATGAGCGCACACAAAAGTCAGCAGCGCCCTCTGCAGTTTGGGGCTGGGAGTGTACAGCAGCGGGCTGAAGGAGGCCGGGTCCCACACCTGCAGCTGGTAGGAGTGAGCCGTCAGAACGTCGCACACGCCCAAGAAGGCCTGACAAAGAGGGGATAAGGGTGAGTCAGGATGGAGGCAGTGGAGAGCGGAGACACAAGTTCAGCCTCGCTCGTCCGTCCAACCTGCTGCCGCACGCTGGCGTCGTGATGGGAGAGGCAGCAGAGGCTCCTCTCGCAGAAGACACGCAGCTGGAGTCTCTGGGCCACGGCTCTCTCCTGAGACACACACACAAACTCTATGTCAAAGTCTTTTTTTCTCACTATTTAATGCAAAAGATTAATATCTGTATATTTTTATATACTGCTATGCTGTTTTGTTTTTCTGTAGCTACGTAACACTGATAACAACTTCTCAACATAAATACATATTAAATCTAGCATTTCTATACAAGCAACAGATCCCCAAAAAAATCTTGCAATATAATTGTGCTGATTTTAATTCAACGACTCAAACAAACATGGACAAGAGGAATTCACATCCTTGTTGTTTCAGACTGACCTCCAGGATTGTTTGTCACTTTTTTGGAAATTCACTGATAGTGTAAAGACGCATAGCTATAGATACAGTTGAAAAACGAAATAATTGGAAAGTGAATTTTAAATGTAAATTGTCACGACCTGCTTTAGACAAAACTAATACTATAAAAAAAAAAGATTGGTTTGATATGTAAATTAACTTTCCTGCATCCCACCACCAGGGAGCATTGAAGTAGCTTTGACTTCATTATTCTTAATAATTATCTTGCACTCTGCAGTCAAAGGGCCACTTCTTACGGAAGACGATTAGGGCCACAAGAAGAAAAGAAAATTAAGAAAGAATTTTTTTTCAAGTTTCCAATTCGAGAATAAAGTTGAAATTTCAAGATTAAAGTCAAAATTTCGAGAATAAAGTTGACGAAAAATTCTACTCTTTCTAATTTCAACTTCATTCATGAAAATTTCGTCTTTTTTAATGTTGACTTTATTCATGAAATTTCAACTTAAAACTCAAAATGAAAACTTAAAAAACTCTCTTTCCTGTAATATTTGTTTCTCTTCTTGTGGCCTTGATCCTCTTTCGTAACTTCTTCAATAAAACAGCATTTTCAGTATGTTTCCTTTCCTCGTGCATTAATGTCAAACAGTCAGCGGTGTGTCACTCACCCTGGAGGTCAGAGTCTCGCTGCTGGTGCAGAGCGACCAGAGCACGGAGTAGCACAGGCACTGCAGAACCTCCAGCAGCAGCACCTCCGGGCGACAAGAGAGCAGAGAGTGAGAGCTGAGAGCGCTTTGGCCGGAGAGAGAGACAGGTTACGGATACTTTCAAAGACCAAAACAAATATGAAAGGGCTGGATTTTCAAAAAAAAACAGCTCTCTAGTAGTCGATACCTCATGCGGCGCTGCTGCTGTGCAGCTGCTCTCCAGGAGAGGAGACAGGAGCTCAAACAGCTTCCACTGGCAGAGGTCATGACAGCTAGAAGCACGTGAGGAGAAAGTGGCATCTGTGAACTAGGAGTTAAGGTGAGGTTTATACTGCAACAGTGCCCAAAACTCACTTGTGGAAAGCCCTGAGTTTTTTCAGCGTGGCTAAAATTTCTCCAGTTTTTTCATCGTCAGCAGAAAAACAGTCATCCTGCAGCAACAACCACAAAAAAAATAATATTATGTCAAGTAAGACAGCTTATTATGCTGCTTATAGTCTGTAGTATCCACAATGAAATAATAGTCCAGCCCACCTTGAGCGAGTCTCCCAGCAGCGCGGTCAGTTTCTCCACCCAGCTCTGAACCAAAGCGTCTCTGGCGGCCCGAGCCGCCGAGCCGCCGGAGCTCTTGTCCCCACACAGGCTGAGGAAGGTTCGGGCAGAAGCTTCCAGAACGGCGGCGCTCGAGTGGAGCTGCAGAACTGCCTCCATCTCGGCCAACAGGGTGGATACAGCCTGACGAGGAGCAACACAACAACAGAGAACATGACTGTGTAAACGACGAGGAGAGACGGGACGCTGCGTTCGTCACGTCACAGGATTATTTAGCCGTGGGAGGGCTTCCATTATGGTTCAATACATTTTCTGAGTAAAGGATGGACCATTGACTGTGTGTAAAGTTGGACGGAATCATTGTGGAGTCACCCATTGGTTTGCAAATTTCACAGTCAGCGTCATTTTTTAAGCTTTTGGTCCATTTTGATACCAACAGACGCCACGTTTTTGTAAACAAATTAATTGAGGCGTCTTTTCCGTGTTGACGGCCAGTGATTTTTAGTCTTTTTGCAACCGACTTTGGCGACTCCTGCTGGCCAAACAATAGAATACAGGTATCTCGTTGATTCTTTTATTGACAGGACGTGTTTCGGCGTGTTCTTCCACCCTCATCAGAGTGTCACATGATGTTGGTGTGTGACTCCTCTTTTTCAGCTAATGTTTATTGAAGGCTGCACCACCCGCCAGATTTCAGATCACGTGACACTGTGATGAAGGTGGAAGAACACGCAGAAACATGTCAGGTCAATAAAAACCTTAAAACCTACGTCTGAGATAAAAGAACCAAGGAGATAATTGTAAGAAAAGACAGAATTAACTTAATTCAGTGAATAGAAAACAAGCTTGAATTCAAAAAAATACCGAACATAAGTGCAGACCTGAGTATTTCCAGTCTCGGGATATTCACGAAGGAAGTACTGAGGAATCTTCAATAGTGAGGCAGCAATTTCACAGTTATGTGAGAACTATAAAATCAACAACAACAACAACATCACGAGATCACAAACAGCACTGAAATCTCAATGTTTAAAATACACAATTTTGCTTGAAAAAGGGTGTTAAAGTGTGTTGAATGCTGCACCTTGGACAGGAGCTTAGGAAGCACCGTGACGAGATGTTCAGTGAGCTTGGTGCAGTCGTCCATGAGAACTTTCTTTTCCCGGGCACTTATCACCTGCAACGTCAAGGACAACCTAAACAACACGAGTTCCACCAGACTTGTCTCACAAATAGAGGACGGAGCGACGCGCAGACCTTCTTGGCTCCGCTCCGTCCTGCCAGTACCGGCCCTTCTGACGCCTGACGAACAGAAGCTAACAGCACCTCCACCAGGACGGCTTGTTCTGCCTCAGTAAGACCTGTAACACAATAAAAACTTCCCCTTAATTGACAATGTTTGAGTTTAAAAAGAAAAAACAATAAAGGTTATTATAGAAAGTATATATTAAAGTGAATATTTCGCAATAACAACATGCCGATGACAAACTGATAGTAACAATAATACTATTTGCCACCTGTGTGCAAATACATGCATACACAGGACAACAACCTGGACAGTCTGAGGAGGGTTCTTGCAGCAGGACAGATGTGATTGCAGGCCAGTCCTTCAGCAGGGCTCCGCCACAGTCCCACAGACTGTCCACCAGGTAGGCCACGTGTCCGTGCAGCTGGAAGAGTAAAGCACAGCAGGCTGCGTGTGAGACACCATACAGTAACAGGACCCGGATTTGAAGGAAATTCTAGGTAAAAACATTGACTGCGCTCACCTCAGAGTCCTGGTAGAACTGCAGCAGAGACTTCAGCTTGGCAAACGTTTGCTGTTTATTTGCCTCCTCGTCATTTCCTCCATCCTGGGTACCGGATGCAGATGCTACAGAGTTGAGGAGTCTGGAATAAAAACACCACCAAGTGACATATTATTTTGCATTTGTTTTTTTTCTGCTCCGTTTGATGGAGATCCACATACCTTGAAAGGAAGCAGCTCTCCTGCAGTGGCGGCAAGGGGGCGCTGTGACGAGTAGACACACTGGAGGAGGCTCTTGTAGTCCTCCGGGCTGAATACTTCGTCGGGAGTTCTGAGGTGTCAGGTGTAAGTCCACTTAGCAACTAAGAGGAAGAGAGAGTTTGGAAACGTTGATGGTGATAACTCACTTGGAAATCAGAAGTAGGAGTTTCAGGGTTTGCACAGCCACTTCGTTGTCCTTGTCCAGGGTCATGGAGATCATCCGCTCCTGAAACATCATCAGAAAAAATGCATACAACACAATAAGAATTAATAATTACATAGTAATTAAGAATAATTACATATATTAATAACTACATTTAGTAAGGTGAGGCATAATTTGTGTTCCCCTTTACGGTTTTGGGTATTTCTCTGCCCCCTTGTGGCCAAACCTCTCAACAGCAGCAGTGTTTACCTTGAAGCGGTTTGTAAAGAGGTCCAATTTAGGGAGGAGCACAGGATCTCCATACAAAGCCTGCAGACTTAACACACACTTGAGACGCACATCCGATATCTGACGCAAATACGGAAAAAAAACACAGTATTAATTACCATCTAAGAATGTGGAAAATTTTCATGATAGGTAACGAGCACCATGCGCCGATTACCTTGTCGTACATCATCCAGCCCACGTACTTGAGGTAGCTGTCGTTGAGGAATGTGGAGCTGTAGAGCTTCATCCACGAGCCCAGCTCCTCCACGCAGATGGAGCGGATTTCTGGAAGCACGTCACTGCGCGGACGCACAAGAGCGTCAAAGAAGCAGAACGGGCAACGACTTTGACGCGGCGTCAAAATGAAACTGACCAATATCTCTTCAGGAAAACTCCTTTGAAGAGGACGTCCATCATGCTCTCGACCTCTGCTCTCTTCTCCTGCAGCTTTGAGGCGAGGGGCGGACTTCAATCACACCAGTTCGATTTCCGCTACCTCGGCTTCTTCACACACAGGTCTCACCTCTGTGATCTTCTTCTGCATTCTCTCCAGCTGGGTTGGGCTCTTCTGTCGCAGCGTCTTGGCCTTCTGCACCTCGTACAGCTTTTGGCTGTTCTCGACGCTGACGCTCAGGTTGAGGGCCACGCCCACCAGAGCGCTGAGCAGCTTGACCGCTACGGAAGAAAAATATAGCAGTCATTTGTTTGCTTCTGTGCTTGTACATGTGAGTTTCTTGCCGCGGCTCCTCCACCTGCTAGCGTGCAGGTGTGCCTGAAGGCTCGGACGTAGGAGTCGGACAGCTCGGTGAGGAGAGAGATGACGACGCTCATCAGGTAGCCGTCGAATATGACGCAGTGCTGACACTGAGCCACCAGCACCGACACAAAGTCGCAGAACTCGGTGTGGAACCAGCGGCCGTACGGGCCCGACTGCGTCAGCGGATACTCGGCGCCGTCCTGAAGTGGGGGAAGGGAATTCTGTGAGCAAAATACAGGGGAATAATGCAGGCAAAAGAGGAAGCCGGAGGTTGCGGCATCTACTGACTTCGTCCACGGGCCACGTGACTGTGAGGATCCACGGAAAGGCGAGGAACTTTTTGTACTGCAGGCCAGAGACCTGAAACACAAACATGCAACCAAACATTCAGTGCGTCTTACGTTAGTCCCCGTTACAAAATTTACTTTAGCTTTGGTTTTAGTTTTAGTTTTCTCACAATAATACACAAACTACACAGTAATTTCTTCAGACAATGTGACTCTATCCTGTCAGTGAACTCCTAAGATAAGACAGGCTAGGACAGGGGTGGGCAAACTTTTTGACTGGTGGCCACAATGGGTTGTAAAATTTGACAGAGGGGGCCAGAACAGGAGCAGATGGATGGAGTGTTTTGGTGACCCACCTCATAAGAGTATAAAATGTATCACGGGATATGGAGAAAACATGTGCTTTAATGTCAATTGGAAATGAACAAAAGTGTGACAACAAAATCAGTGTCTTTGAAGGCCCACGTTATTTAGCTCTTTATTGAAATGACCCTTAGACGGAAAAAATGGATGAAATACAGCTATTTCATGACTTACTAACTATTCATATAATTTCTTCAAGTTTGGCTGGCCAGATTAAAAATCTTAACAGGCCGCGTATGGCCCGAGGCTGTAGTTTGACCATGCCTGGGCTAGCAACACCTGCATGAAGTTGAGGTTAACGAGCATACACTCATCAACCTCACTGACACTTGGCTACGTGCGATCTCTGGTGTTCCACCCTTCACAACCTCTCTGCTGACACTTTGTTTCTGTCCTTTTCCAAACGAGGTCCAATAAGCAGAAGTTTTAGCAGGATACTAAAACTGAGCTTTTTATGTTTGTTTGTTTCGTTTTCCTTCTCTACTGGAGCCTGGGATGAAAAATGAAAAGTGGTCTATGAGTACAATACTGGAAAAACACTTTTAAAAGTGATGCAAGAGTGAAAGTCAAACTTTGAGTGCAGAGCTCTGACCTCATCCAGGTCCTCCACCATCTTACTCAGGATGTCAGTGTCCTCTTTGTTATGACACATCTCTGCAGTGACCACACCTGGAGGGAAACAACAAGGAAGTCAGTGCGCAGTCCGTGTGTGTGCGTCCGTTTTGGTTGCCTGCGCGTGTTTGCGTGCCTTTGCACCCGCAACACTGGATGAAGAAGCTGATGAGATCGAGGAGCGAAGAGTCTCTGTCCTTCCTGTAAAACTCAGTCCAGTCGTCGATCACCGCCTGCTCACACATCACAAACAAGCCACAATGTGTATTTTGACTTTATCAACTTTATCATTAAAATGACGTACCCCAGCGTTGTCAGTGGTTTGTTATACCTGCATGGCGCGGCGGCCCATAGTGATCACCTCGAACAGGGTGACGGCCTCCACGTGTTTCTTTCTGCTGTGGCTGCCTCCTGATCTCTTGCCGCTGCTGGGTGCTGCCTTGGACTGTTTGCACTGGACGTTCTCTGTGCCTTCGTGGACCCTCTTCCTGCGTCTCTGGGTGGGTGTGCGACATGAAAGAAAGATTGTTAGACTGCTATGCACCCTGGACTGATTCTTTAGCTTGTCTAAAAGTACTCATGTCTCTGACATGAGTACTTTTTGGTCACAACAGAATATTTTTCTTGTCAGGGGAGAAAAGGATTCCTGTAATTAATGTTAAAGTCGGGATGCACCGATACCGATACCAGTATCAGGTATTGGTACCGATACCAGGGTTGAGTGATCTACATGTTGAAGAATATTTTTCAAATAACAGAATAATGTGTAATGGCCTTTTAAGTACTCGGTATTGGTATGGGTGGATACTGAAATTCAAGTACTCTTACTCTACTCGTTGTGTAAAAAAGTGGTGTCGGTTCATCCCTAGTTAAAAGTTTTTTAAAAAGTTATAATCTTTGATTTTTTTTTTTTTTCATTCCAAAAAATCCAGTAGCGAAGTTTTTCACAACAAATTTTCAATTAAAAATTGAAGATCTAAAGATCTCCAGAAAACAGTTCTGCTGCTAAGACTAATGGCTTGTTTGGACTCAACACCTAGCTGAGGGTGCTGTCAATAATATAGAATGTTTTGTCAGTGCCCTCTGTGACACAGCACAGCAAACAAGACGGACATGACAGTGAAGTGACAGACCAGCATGAGGAAGCACCTAAATTGAGTGAAGCCTTTTCTCAACCCCAGAAGTTAACAATATCCCTCTTTAAAAAAACAAAAAAAAAAAAAACAAAAAGTGAGGTACCATGGCTTTGATCAAGCTTGTAGACAGAACAGTAAGTGACTTACTGCACTTCTGCGTCTATTCTCATTTCCAGACTCATCCTCCGAATGATTGACAGGCCCCGAAGAGTCTGCACCCTCGTGGGAGTTTGCACTGTGGATTACGACACATGAAAGAAACAGATGACATTGGGGGAAAAAAAGAAGAAATAAATGAATAAAAATAAACACTTAAGCAAAACAGAAATAACTAAAGGGGGCGAACTCTCACTTCTGCTCTGAGGCCCTGGATGGATCTGCAGCAGTTGGCTCTGTTATCATCTCTTCTTCTTCTTCCTCTTTACGTACAGGGCTCAGGTGCGCGTGGGTCTGCAACTGCATAAAGTGTGAGAACTTGATATTCAAACAGGGTCTGCAGGTCATCAGCAGTATTGATACTCGATTGCTAACAAGGTTGCCATAATCATCAGGAACCGGCCAGTAAGGATACTCCCTCCCTGGCCCGGGAGAGAGGAGGTAAATAACATGCTGGGTGGGATTTAAATGGTTGTACCAAGAGTAGCCGGTGGTGTCAATGGCTGACCCCATGAGCCTGGAAATAAACACACTGCTGCAGCCACAGACTTTGTTAGCTAGCATGTTTGTTCTAATAGAAAACACACATTAGCAATAATTTGCAAAAGTAGTCAAGCTGTGCTCATTTTTTAGAAAAAGAATACAACTGAGTTGCAGAAGAAGACAGGGTGGTTTAGTTGTTTCTAAAAACTTTTTAGCCTTACCTTCTTCGCAGAGTCTCATTCTCCCGGTGTCAAATTTTACAATTCGCAGGTCGTTCGTTCCAAATAATTCAAACATTTCCACGAATGTCCTGCTTCCTCTGCAACTACTCTCACAGTCAAGCTGCCGGGACAGCCTAACCCGTCCGCATTGGACCGCGGGCTGAAGCGGAGGGCGCTGATTGGTCAGGTAGAGACGTCGCTCATCACTGGTTCCCGCCCCCAGGTGATCGCGACTGTCAGACGCGGTGCAAGTCTGGCTGTCAGCGCTCCAGCGTCACATCGGAAAGAAAACACACTTCTGACGCAACAGAAAATAACTTGCAGAGAGCTTCACGTTGGGTGACTTATTGGGGCCAAGTACTTTTAACGAAGTACTATTAGATAAGAATACTTGCTAATCTGACATTAATCAAACTTGCGTCGTTCCACCTCGTGTGATTTTAATTTGTTGTTCTTTATTCGTGAAAGAATGACGGGCGTGACATAAACATGTTGCATAAACCGGACACCAGGTGGAGCTATTTAACCATTCTCAACGCGCAGACGTCATTAAAAAGCAGTTGACAAAAGGATAGTGCGGATGGACAAATGTCGAGGTTTTTAACCCTTACAATACAAAAGAAATATAGCAAGATAAAATGCACCAGCTAGTAAACGTCTGACTGGCGAACGAACGAGTCTTTATCAGACAACAATCAATTAGATCAGCGTTATGTTGACCAAAAAGCACAAAAGCAAATCTCTGGGCGGACAGACAGGGTGAAAAACAGTTAACGTCATACAATGTGAAATGATTAATTCATTTCCACTAATAGAAAACCCTGGTTTGTCTCATTGTTTGCCGATGATATTGGGCTTGATCCTCACAATGCAAGTTCTTTTATATTGCCTCCATTAAATATGTCTGAAAGTGAGCGCTTGCGATAAAACAGAAATTGAACAGACAGCTCTTATTGTATTTCATTTTATTATATTATTAATCGTATTCCACTTTGTGTAAAAAAAAAAAGAGGAAGAAAAAAAGAAGAAAGAAACTCATGTTGGTACATATTACAGGAGTTCAGGAAGGGATAATTGCCAAATTCAGTTGAATAATATCAAAAACCCTTTTAAATGTCACAAATTATAAACATTTTCAGAACCTTATTTAATCTGTGATTCCAGTAATACTATTAAACTGCACAAATCTAGAGCAGAGCATGTTTAGCCCTTGGCTCATAAATTCTAGCTTCCTGTTTTAAAGCGACGCCCTGTTGGAGGGCAAAAATTCGGTGGCTACCCAGGTCAGGTAGTACTCACAGACCTGGCTGGGTTATTGGGGAGGTATTAGTACCCTCTGTGACATCACAAGGGGGTGCTTTCCAAAGTAGTGTTTTTGCACATATGTTCTTAAAAGTGGAGATAGCAAAAGAAGTTGAGGGTGTAATGTTGTGATTTCAAGGGAGTTCATAGATGACACATCTTTATTGTTGTTAGCAAACATTGGTAAAGATCATTTTGCATAATTTTGGGCCTTTAAATGAAATCGTTTCATCAGTCAATGGACTGAGCCGAGTGATGTTGTCTTGTGTGGCGCTGTTTCACAGTTTTAACGATATCGTAGCAATTCATTAAAAGACGGAATTGGAGGTGCGGCACAAACTGTGTGACATCAAGACAAGAACTGGGACACGAAGGCAACAGCCTGATGAATGTCATCCGTCAGCTCCTCCGGTAAGGACAACACCAACGATGTCAGGCTTTGGGTTATTTCTAATATCCTGCAAGAAAGGAATATTGTGGTCGCGGCATTGCTGCATTAGTCATCTGCAACAGACTGTTGAGAGTGTAACTCACCAGTTGATGTAGTGAGCGGCCAGCTGGGGCTCGTGCCTGGAGCCTTCGTCTGCAACCAGACACTGTTTCATCTGTTTGAAGTTGGCCTCGATATTTTGCTTTATGTCAGACAGAGCCTGGATCCCTCGGAAAGAGCAGATGACTTGCTGGCAAACATAAGGAAAAAAAGCAAAAGGATATAGCTTACAGTGCAACGAGAGGGGAAAAATGGGTTGATTCACTGTTGAGTGAAGCCTTATATGCCTTACATAAATGACAGAGAGCTGGTGAGCAATGTATTTATGACTTCCAAGGTGCCTGATGTCCTCCTCTAGCTGTTGACTCAGCACCAGGAGCTGATTCAGTTTGGCAATGTGAAAGAAGTATTCTGCCCAAAAAGCATTGACAAACGTTAGTTTTGATCCTCAAAAAAGCAGGAAATGTGTAACATCATAAAGCTGTGGTTCTGTTGAAATCCCACAAAATTATCTTAAGGTTCTCTATTATGGCCATTTTCAGATCTTAATTTTTCATCCAACAATCCAGTGGAGTACTTTTGAAATAACTTTGGGCCTTTAATATGTCAATATTTGCAATGATACAGAATAGTCAAGTGCAAATTATATGTTAAAGCTTCCGTATGCACATTTTCCATTTGGATTTCATGAATTATAAAAGGCCTCAGAATGAAAAGAATTGGCTGCTCTGCTGGAAAGCCTACCGTCCATCTGTGGCCTTTCCAGCATGTCCACTGGGCTTCCCTGAATGAGGAACACCTCTACCCGAGGAAACATGACTGACAGACCCATCATGTCTAGATAGTCCTGAGGAAACACACACAAACGAGAACGAGTCCTTATCAAACACGGACGGCCTGGATTTTTGTTCATGTGGCAGTGTCGCGCTGGATACCTCCAGCTGTGGCATAGGCTTTGGTAGATGTTCAAGGCACTGCAGCATCTGGTCAAGTATCTCCGAACCTTCGGAGAAACAGCAACGATACGTGAGACCATACGAGAGCCGTGTGTGTGAGGACAGATGAAACACTGTTGTTTGACACCAACCTTGGGCCTGGAAAGTGTCGGACTCCTCTGGACTGCAGCCTTGCCCCAACTGCTCCTGGAACTGTAAGCACAGGAACTAAAATCACATTGCCGATGAAAAAGGAGGAGCATCTCTGCAGAGTCAAGGCTGGACATGGACATGAAAAATCTTGCTTCTACTTGAATTTCAGTGCATAGTTTTCTTTAGTTGTTGCTCTGGTTTGATTGTTTTGCATGCAAACGTTTATATTTTATTGTACTGTTATCACACCTAAAGAAAGTATGGTAGCACACTTAGAAGCATGCATGATTAGAAGGTTAGAAGTTGAGATAACTGCATGTACGGCACCTGTGAATTTCAATTGCAGTTGTTTATCCAGTCATCTACCAAACATACTGCCCTGCTGGAGATCATCAGGTTGCTGTCACCTATATGGTGTATGGTTGACTAGTTTGCGGCCTTTATTAAGGCAATGCCATGAATGTAATTCTATTTGAAGGTCCTAAACCAGGCATGGGCAAACTACGGCCCGGGGGCAGAAAGGGGCACTGATACCTCTAGCTGTCCGCTAAACTGGGCGTTTTGACATGCAGAGGGGTTTTTTTGGAACAGAGCTGAATGTGACCTGGATGTTGTTATGGTAATAGGTCAGCTGTTTGACCTGGGTGTGTGTGTGTGTGTGTTTGTTTGCTTGTCAGTCCTTCTCACCTGCTGCATCTGCGCCCTGACGAGGAGGTCCAGCTGCCCGCAGAGACACAGCATCTCCAAGCCGACCTGCTCTGGACTGAGGTGGATGGGCATCAGAGGTCTCTTCACCTGTAGCTCCACTGGTCAAACACAACCAGAGAGAGAGAGAGAGAGAGAGAATCCACCCCACACGTTAACATCACAACAGCACGCCGGGTTCCGTCACAAAACGGACAGACACAAAGAAATGAAGCTACTCTCCCACCCTTGGGTGGAGGATCGGGGATAGAGGGACTTAGAGGGGAGTGGTCAGGACCTCCAGGGGCGCAGGTGGGTGCACGGGCTCCTGGATGAAGGCAAGCCATGATGAAGGCTAAGAAGCCGGCACTCACCATTGAGGGCTCCGTGGTAGGCGCACGGCAGGCAGAGCGGCTCCGAGGCGCTCACTGCCATGACTGCTGAGCTCTCTCACTCCTCTTCTCGGCTGCCAACAGCCATGCGACGCTCACGCACACGCCTGCTCCTCCGAGGACAGCGGAGTTGTGTTTGTTTCAAAACTGCATCGACTCGAAACCGAAGACAGAGCCGAAGCGAGGCGTCTCTCTCTCTCTCTCTCTCTCTCTCTCTCTCTGTTTTTTTTTTGTGTCAAACGTTCAGGCGCGTCGGGAAAAAGCCGACGAGATGCTTCCCGGCCGGCCGGAAATCGTCGCTTGTCGGCGGGCGGCGACGCTTACGGACGGACCGTGCATGGAGGTGTTGGAGAAAAGCCGAACGGGTAAAAAGAAAACAGCGCACACGCCCTTTTCCCTCCCCGTTCCTCACCAACAGCTGTGAAGTCCGTCGCCGGCTTGCGGCTTTGAACGCACCGCAGCGAAGCCTCCTCACCGGATGATGTCATCCGTCGGGGATGAGGAGCGCAGCGCCCCGCTGAGAGGATGCAGGCAGCCGCAGAGCCTGAGTTTTTAAATCCATCCCCGACTGCCGAATTAGACAACCTGTGATCAGTCACGGTACTTTCACGGCATTAAATTTAAATAGAGTTTTATGACGCTTTATGTGAACCGTTATCATAAATATTTTATACGACTATGTGATAGTTTTTTTTTTTTAAAGACTATAACCATATAAAGCCAATGAACTATGCTTTTCACCCTTTTTAATTTTATGGCTGGGTATTTTACTGGTTAGGCTTTGCAGAGTGGGGACACAACGTTACGTTAATCTCATAACAGAAAAGCAGGGGCAAATATTTGCTGTAAAATCAAATTAGGCAATGCTAATTTGTCAGTGATTTAAGGTTCGTTTTTGTTTTTCTATCTGCCATACTTGGGGTGTGGAGATGCTGTTATTTCTGCTATGTTCTGCCGAAAAGTCCATATTGCAAAAAAATCTTATTGTTGGTCATTTCTTGTTGCTCTATACATGGTTACGTCTGAAGTAAAGCATCACCTTTCAAATAATGTTCACTGCATAAAATTGCACTCCCATGCAATAAACCCCAGAAATGAGCAGCATTCTATTCTTCTATTAACAGAAAAACAACAGCTGAAGAAATATGAGCTTAACCCACCAAAGTATATTTGCAGAATTGAGAGTAAAGGAGATGAGAAGAATTCTTTTTAAAAAGCCTTAAAGGCCAAACCGAGTATGTTCCTTTTGTGTAAACACTGAACGAGGCTGAGAAGTCTAATCAGGTTTCACCGAGTGAAGTTCCAAAATTTGTTTTGGAATGGAACTTGAGTGTTGCAATTCTGCACTGCGAACGGAAAATTCTCAAAGCACAAACCAACTCTGGGCTTGGTTTATTAAATAGCAAAGTCCGACAGCAAGTCTCAAATCCTTCAATCAGGACTCAAAATTGGGTCTTAATAAAATAAAACTGGCTTATAAAGTTCATCACAGTTTTACAGTATCCAAAGTGAGAGCTTGAATAAAAAAAAAAAACACAGGAAGTAAAGGGAGAAACACATTTAAATAGAGTGCCATGTCTTATCTCCTGATACTAGTATACAGGTGTATATAAAAAAAAGAAACAAACAGAAGACAATTCTCCTGCAAAAGTCTAAGTAATCTGATTCTTTTCAATACTCAAATATACAACAATGTACATATTTTCGTAAACAACCTTATATTCAATAGATAATCTTGTTTACAAGAGGCAAAAAAAACAAAACAAAAAACAAAACTAAAACATCCTTTTGCATCCACTTGTGAAGCACATGTCCGAAATCTTGACGACACATCCTGAATGCGACTTTATATCAAGAATAAAAACCAACGGTGTACTTTCCCCCCCTCTCTCTCAGATGACTCATTACACATCAGGATGAACAGTCCGAGGGCTGGACAACAGAGATCTCGAGAGGGACGACACGTGCTGGATTCTGACATCATGGGAGTTTCTCGGGGACAGACCCGTCTTGTGCCGCCAGGTGGCTCCCAGCTCGTCTCCCCTACTGGCGAGTGCCGGGGGGCAGGGTGAGGTTGGCCATCAGTTCGTGAACCGACGCAAATATCGTGCACTCACCTGGAGGGAAGGGGGAGGGGGGAGGCAATCACAGAATTTAGTGCGTTAATAGCGATTACATGGTAACTTCATTGTACGGTGCAATAAATTTGTTTTCTTAGCTGCTATGTAGTGGAGGAAGAGGGTTGATCATTGCATTTACGTTATTATAATTACTATTATTGAGTTATTTAAGTGATTAGATCAGAAATAGATAGATATAAGACACCTAGTTGATGATGGGTAGGTAGTTTATATGGGTTAAGTATGGTTATGGGTAATACACTTGCATATATTCAAATACGTACATGCATATGTAATGTACATACATAATTTATAGATATCAATAGACTATGTATAAAAAGATATGATGAGATTATGTGATACACATTTATATCATATACACACATTGTACATCGACTGATTTGAGTGTTTTTGTAACGACTGCATAGTTTATTTTTTGTACTGTTTTTTAAGTGCTGCAACAGTGTAGTTTCCCAATTTGGGATCAATAAAGTACATCTACCTATCTCTCTCTCTCACAGGATTATATGATATACATACCCTGTCTGGGAGGGTGTAACTCGTTGAACCTCTTCAGGATGTTGGACACCAGGAGCGCGGCGGCCCCCGAGGAGCTGGACTGCCTGGGGATGTCGGCCTGCTGAGTGAGACCCGTGGCCATGTCGTACACGATGGGCACGATGATGCTCACTGGATCCTGGGGCACGGGGATGCGCTGGGTCAGCTGCAGCTGCGAGTCGGGATGGGGGAAATGCACAGAGGAGGAGTCAGGCAAGGGGTGTGCATGTGCCAAAAAAAAAACAAAACACCAACAACCGAACAAATAAAACTTTTGCAGAAATCTTACAAAGAAGAGCATTTTGGCCTTGAGCACCACGGCGATGGTTCCAGGAGGGGCGATGGGGGGAGCGCTTGGCGGGATGGTGAGGCAGAACTGGACATTCCATTTAAGCTGTCCGGCCTGATCAGGGAACTGCGGGTGAAAGATACATAATGAAAACTAAGAAAAAAAAACAGAATCTAGCTGATTTATCCCTTTATTATTCTGTGAACATTCAGAGGTTGTTCCAGAGCAGCTCCGGAGAGGATGCATGAAAGCACTACATTTTTCCAATACTGCTCTTTTGCGTGTGTGAGTGCGTGTGTGTGAGAAAAGATGAGGCCGATACAGAATCTGGATTTGAAGTATGTTGTAATGGTGCTCTCATAAAAAGAGAAGCAGCTGCCCACCAGTTCCAGCTTCATGATGCGCACGCAGTCCCTGAGGATGTTGGTGGGCGCCCCCAGCAGCTTTGTGAAGGCGTTCAGAGTGTTGTATTTAAAGGGAGGACCAGCGACCTTGAAAAAGAACAAGCAAAGAAATAAATAAATGGATTGTACAATGTCTATCAATACTAGAGATGGTAATTATCCATTCATTCATTAATCGTTCGTCTATCGATCTTATCGATCGATTAATGATTTCCTGAGAACCTAAAATTTCACAATGAAAAATGTGTAAGGAGCAAATGATTTCATCATTAAATAATGTTGAGGGTCCAATGTGACCAATTTTTACATTAGAGAACAATAAAAACACCCTAAAGATGTATCCTCTGACTTTAAGTGACTTTTATGACTTCTAATGGGTCACATTTTTAAAAGTAACATTTAAACATTTAAAAGTAACTTTTTCTAGGTATACAGATATACACTACGCTATTTAAAACCAACAAAAAAAACAAGTGTAAAAAATGTTCAATTTATTGCGACTAATTTAATTTAATCGGTTCAATTCTTAATCAACGATTAATCGGTAATCAATTAATTGTTAACATCCCCAATCACTACAGTTCTAAGTTTTCAATTAATGCATGTAAACATTGCAGGCTAGTTTATAACTGGGGTGGTACAATATTCAAAAATCCAAAGTTCTGCCCATTTCATCGCGCTTTGTCATTTAAACCTACAACTAAATATCCAAAAACAACATAGATCGCAAGAAATGGGCCAATTTAGCTTTATGTTTACAGCCTGTTGTAAAACACTTCATTGGGGCGTGATGTCACAAAGCTCGGCGAGGAGATCCCTTTGTGATGTCACAAAGGGATGACCACAAGTACAGTCAGCCAAAGAAATAAAATACTTTTTTTTTTCTCATGCCAGGGAGTTTCAAAACTAAAAGGCAGAAAAACAGAGAAGTTCTGCTGTTGGTAGGTGTGGCTCACACTTACCCGGGTCTCAAAGAACTTCTCCAGCACCTGCAGCTCCTCCTGGGACCAGGGCCCCGTGTTTTCTGGCGTCACCTTGAGCTGCAGCGTCTGGTAGTTCTTGGGATTGAGAGCCACGCGGCACTTGAGCACGTCCGTCTTGAACATGATCACGCCCGGCTCGTTGGAGTTCAGGATGGACAACTAGAGGAGGGGACGAGGGGGAGAAGTGAGGGGCGCGCGGCGCAACAAGAGAACACGACAACATGAAAGTACCGCACTGACGTTGGCCTCCTGCTGGATGATCCTCTGCAGGTGCCGTCTCATGATGACCGAGCCCAGGAAGCGCTCCAGAGGCGAGCAGAGGTAGCTCCCCGCCAGGCCGGGCACCAGGCAGGGGGTGGGCGAGGGGAGCAGGAGCACGTGCAAGGCATTGTGGGTGAGGATGGTGGGGATGGAGGCAGCCCAGGGGCGCTGAGGTAGCTTGCGGGGCGGCGGCATGCTGGTGGGCATGACCTGCGAACCTGAACCAGGAGAGGACAACACAGAGGTCGACAATTTAGATAAATGGATAGATAGATAGATTGATAGATTGAGATAGAGATAGACATAGAGATTTTCTTTTATTGTCTATGTCTATGTAGCACTTTGAGATTGCCTAAATGTAAAGTGCATTATAAATTAAATTCATTTACTATTATTATTATTATTATTATACATAGAGATAGACATAGATAGATAGATAGATAGATAGATACATCATAAATGATAACAGCAGACAAACATTAAAAACTGCAACACAAGTATAAAGAAACTCCAAAATGAAACAAAGCCCTGCTCTGCGTTGACATCTACAAACATAAATAACTCTCTTCTGAATCTCTTTGTCACAGGGAAGCGAGGTGTACTAAGACGCGACGTTTGAAAAGAACACAAACGTGACTCACTTGTTCCAGCACGAGGGGAGTTGGGGTCCGGGATGGGCGAGTGCAGCGAGGGGTTTCCGGGGGACATGCCGGGGATTCTTGCCCCGGGCGAGGGACCTGAGAACTGGGGCGAGCCGGGCCACTGCCCCCTGTGGCTGGGAGACACTATGGCGTAAGGGGAGCTGGGGTCCAGAGCGCCTGCGGGTGGGCAACAAAAAAGACCAAAGGTCAGACACACAAAGCCCAATCTCGGATCTCCGTCCACAGATTAGGAATTACATAGTATTGCCAGTATTTACAACCTGAAATTTTCAATTTCAGCCCATTCCTGTCTAGGGATGTAACGATTACCGGTAAAATGATTAACCGCGGTAAAAAGTCTGACGATTATTATAACCGTTTCAAATTTAAATGATCATTAAAACCGTGTTTGATTACTGCGGTTTGAAAACCTACTGCTCATTGCTCAGAAAAGCAGCAGCGTTCCCTCAGACACAGGCGCACGTGAGCAGTATACAATCTTTGGTAGTAAACGGGTGGAAGGAAGTTCAGTTGACGAGATTTTTTCGCCTTCAAAAAAGACAAAAGTCCGAAGTCTGGGCGTGTTTTGGCTATTACAAGGATGCACATACAGCAGCAAAAACAGCAGCAAAAACAGCATTTCCTTAGCCTAATAGCATAGTGGCCTAAGTCATATTTGGACCTTTTCGGAAAACAAGAAAAAACACATTTTCTAGCAAGTACATTGGTAAAGTTAGGCAGATATCACCATTTGGCCAAAAAAATGACCTAGGCAATTATGCTATAGGCTAACGATTTGTGTTTCAGTATGGTCGCAGTATGGTTTGCAGACGGTGCTTCAGAAGTGGGGTTGACGCACAATAATTATACTAGACAATACATTATACTAGCCAACAATACTAGCCGCCGCTAAAGTTATAAACTCCGTCGTAGCTATGACTGCCGGAGTTATGTCGAAAGTTCACCCGTCAATATGTGTTCCCCTCACTTTAACCTGCGCCGAGCCTTATCCCTAACCAGTCATCATTTCAGTTGCTTGATCCGACTCCATGTTTACCTTAACTCCAAACGGAATGCAGCGATACATGTTTAAAAAAAAAAAAAAAAAATCACTTATAAATTCATACAATTATTTGTGTTTTCAAAATACAACTTGGTTAAATGATACAGTGTGTGTATAAGTACTTTTTTTTTTTTTTTTAACATTTTGAGCACATTTCAACAATACCGCCATATTAATGATAATCGCGATAATTTTGGTCGCAATAACCTTGACGTGAAATTTTCATACCGTTACATCTCTATTCCTGTCTATGGCCAGCAGAGATTTTCCGACAGTGGCTGTGAGGGGAGGGGAGGGGGTGGGGTGGGGGTGGGGTCAACGGTTGGGGGGGCACCCTGCCGCTTACCGTGGGGACTGGCAAAGCTGGTCTGCCCCATGGCTATGCCCAGGGAAGAAGGAGACGGGGTGGGCCCGAAGGGAGAAGGCGCCCTCAGAGCTCCACTAGGGGAGCCAGAGGTATGGATGTTCCCTGCACACACACACACACACACACACACACACACACACACACACACGCACACACGCACGCGCGCACAACATAAAACAGCTCGTCAGACTCCGAGGTTGACACTCTCGCTCGCTCACTCGGGCCACGTGCACACATGCTAAAGCAGGGCGGAAGATGGAGACGAATGGAAGGAGGCCGACTAGAAAGGCGTGCTTTGTTCGCTCTCGGCGGCCAGGCGCATGTTGCATGTTGCATGTTGCATGAGAAACTCATCTGATCTCATGGAGGGAGTTGGGGGCTGAATTGAATTGGGATGGAGCCGCCCGTTCGTCCCCCCGCGCGGGGAGGAAGAAAGCAAATGAACGGGTCACCGCTAACAAGCTCGGATGGAGCGACAAAAAAAAATAAATCAATGTCCAGCCACTCCTGCTCTGGCTGGGGCCGTGCTCACCTGGGGACTGGGTGGGCATCATGGAGGGCGAGGGCGTGACGTTGGCCTGGTAGTTGGGCGGCGAGGTGAGCGGGGGGTAGACGCCCCCCGCGGCGCCCCTCATGGGCTGCGGCTGCGGCTGCAGCTGATTCATCAGTGTGTCCATCATGTCGACGCCCACCGGCGAGGGCGGGTTGTCGTCCTCGTTGACGGAGCGCCGGCGGGCATCCTGGTTGCTGTCCACGAACATGTTCAGGAAGGTCTGGAAAAAGAAGGAGGGAGGAAAATGATGTGATCTGCAGTTACGCACAGGGTTTGTGAGAGAGTTCCAGTTTGAAACGCAGGCGGTGAAAAAAATTCAAAAACTTGCATTTTAAGTATTCTGACCCCAAAAGTCACCAAATTGAGCAGGCAGGTCAGAACTGGTGAAATTTTTTTATCAATTAATAAAACTGTATAAATCTGCCCCCTACATACACAAAAACGCTAAAGTCGCCATAGTGCCCTCTAGGAAGGTCATAGCGACATAGGAAAAAGACCCACGCGTTCAAGAACTTTGATAAATGCTGACCTTTGACCCCGACAAACTGGAAGTGAGCTATTTTCACTTGTTTGAAAAAATCTCTAAACGTAACGCTCAGGAACCGCAAGTGCTATGGGCTTGAAAATTTAGTTTGACACAGACAAGACCTTCACGGCAAAAAGTTGTTCGTATAACCTTTGAGATGCCAACAGTTTTGATTTTTTTCTTAAATTTACTAATCAACAAGCACAGTCTCCCTTCTGGCACGACCACTTCATTCTTCCTGGTAATACAAGCGCCGACTTCAACTCCTTGCCTTTGAAGTGGTAAAAAGTTGGCCTTGATTCCAGGAAAAATGGCCTTTGTGATGTCACTAAGCCATTGTGACCTTCCCTGTGCTTTTTCTAAACTCATGGCAGAACCTACAAAGCATCATTTCCTGAAAATGTTAAAACCTAGTTCAAAACAGAGGGCTAAATATGCATTTTTTAAGACAGCTTGTAATAAATGAAAATGAATGAAAAATAATAAAAAAGGAACTTTTTAACATAGTTGTATGTGTGTTTTTAATTTGAGCCAATGTTTTACTCTGAGCCAGAATGACCCGTTTTTCTTTATTGTTCCCTCATCTTGCAGAGAGGAAGTGAGGTTGAAAAAGCTAAATAAAAGCACACACTATCCTCTCCCTGAATCGGAATTCGGAATCGTTCTCCCAAAGCGTCCTCTTTCCATTCAGTCCGTCCTACCTTCAGGCCGGGGGCGGGATAGAAGCCCTCCACGATCTTGGTGTTGTCGAAGAGGCTGTAGGCTCCGTCCCTGATGGCCACCACGCCGCGGCTGCGGCAGTAGATGTCGATGCAGTACATGTTGCGGAAGGCCAGGCGGATGTGCGTGGCCGACTGCGGCAGTATGGAGAAGCACTGGTAGGCGGTGTTGGTGCGCTGGGTGAGGCCCAGCATGGGGACCGTCGGCAGCTTGTTGATAGCGTTCAGGGGGGCCTGCGTGTCGAAGAGGACCTGGAGGAGAGAGGGAACCATTTGAGAGGAAGAGAAAAGGACCTTCTCAATTTTCTATTGGTTTTCCCCCCTTGAGATGCAGCATCTCCTTTTCAAGGAGGTCCCACATACAAATAACACAAAGACATAAATTACAATGGTACACAAAACGCACTGCTCTCCAACTGAAACACCCCCCAACACATCACAGGCTCTAAGTAGGTTACAATACATATATACACACACAAGGAAATACACATACACATGTCCCCATGACAATAGCTGCGTTTCCATTACCCCTAGAATTGTGCAAAATCTAAATATCGCAATAAAAAAAAAACTGGTAATGGAAACACCTAAACTTTGAAAAAGCTCTCAAATATCACTGAAAGGCTTTTATGCGCTGATGAGGTGTTTTTTTTTTTTTTTTAGACGTATTGATATAGCGGTATATCGCAAAAGTGTTGTGGAAACACTTTTTTTGCATTTAGGTTACTGGACCTGACACACGGGGGTCGTGACCAGTTCACTTCAAGTGAAAATGGCGTGTTGTGTTTGGATGGAGGAGGAGACGGAATATTTTAGTTACAAGTAATCAAAGAGAAAAATTCAACAACCATTCTTGATAGCAAACAAAAGCAAACGTAATTCTCGTAAAATTATGAGATTTTACGAGAATTACGGCTTATGCGCTTCACACCATTCAATGAGAACACCTGCAAATTGTAATTGTTCTTTGTTGAAATTTGAGAAATGTTGCTTTTATTTTGAAAAAACTGTAATGGAAATGCAGCTAATACAACATCACAATGAAACATCAGGAGCAACAGAATGCCACTGCGCTTTTAAGAAAATGATAAATAAAACAGAGAACAAGGTGAGATTAGACACATTTTCCACACATCTGCGTACCTGCAAGAGCTGCAAGACATTGGGACCCTTGTTGAACATCTCCTGCAGCTGGTGGAGGATGATGTTGTGGCAGTTGGAGCAGCCCGAGTTGGGCCCCACGGTGCCCAGGGCCAGGTGGAAGCGCTGGCTGGCCGAGTTCCACTGGATGGTGACGGAGCTGCCCTTGGTGCTTCCGTAGCACAGCACCAGCTTGCGGTAGTTGTAGAGCCGCACCTCCGAGAACACGCTCAGGTAGGACGGCATGTCTGGAGCGGGAAGATTGGAGGGATTAATGATGTACGGCTGCGGTGCGACGGCGCAGGGGAAGGGTTTTGCGTTCAGCCACGTACCTGGGAGGGTGCGGGAGAAGTTGAGGACGCACTGGTAGAGCTGGCTGATGGCGCTCCAGTCGTTAAGGAACATCTCCACCACCTTGCGGCCGCCCACGGGCTCCGACAGCGGGTTCTCGTAGGTCAGGTAGACGTGCCGCGTGGTGGCTGAGGGGAGACGGGCAGGTCTGTTAGCAGGGGCGGGCAAGCTTTTTGACTGGTGGCTCACAGTGGGTTCTGAAATTGGAGAGAGGGGGCAGAAGGATGGAGTGTTACAGTGACCCACGTCATAGGAGAAAGAAATATATCAAAAGCAATACAACAAAATATGTGTCTTTGAGGATGTTATTTAGCTCTCTATTGAATTGACTCTTAAAACACTGAAAAAATGTATGAAATGCAGCTATTTTATAACTTACTTACTATTAATACACACTACAAGATAAAAGTTTGGACACACCTGTTTCCTCTTTATCTTTACTACTTTCTACACTGCAGATACACAATGAAGACATCAAATATATGACAAAGATATGTGGATTAATTAAAAAAAAAAAAAAAAAGTTAAATACCTCAATATGTTATATATAGTTTATATGATTGGTGGCTATTCTAGATCAACCAAAATATAAAACTTGTTTGAGTTATAACACACTTTTTTGTTGAATACATATTCAATATGTGTTTATTCATAGTTTTGATGCCTTGAGTGACAATCTGCAATGTAAATAGTCAAGAAAAAACATTAAATCTGAAGTATGCGCCCAAACTTTCGACTGGTAGTGTAATTTCTTCAAGTTGGGTGGGCCGGATTAAAACTCTTAATGGGCCGCATAAGGCCCCCGGGCCGTAGTTTGCCCATGTCTGTCTGTTATCGTTGCTCTCTGTTCACCTTGCTCTTTGCTGTGAGTGCTGTTGAGGGGACAATTGGCCAGCACCAGCTCGGCCACCCAGGTGCGGTTGTTCCTGCCCTGCAGCCGGAAGGTGCAGTCCAGCAGGGAGCGCTCTAGAGCTTTCCGGGTCTCCTCTCCCACACCTTTACAGGGCGGAATCCTGCGAGAAAGGAAGAAAAAACAAAAAAAGAAACAAAAATATTTAGCAAATTGCACAGGTGCGGTCAATGATGCGTCCGTGTTCGTGCGCAGTACTTCAGCAGACGTATCGCGTGGCTGCTGCCGTCTCCTTCTACTTGGACGCCCTGGTTTGGGATCTCCATGTTGACAAGCTGCGCGCAGAAAGACAGGGATATTAGGTTGAGACGGCTCTGCTTGACATCCGAAGCTCCTCGGGCCTCTGAGTCTTACCTCGGTTCTGAGGCCACTGAAAGGCATGTTGGTGTCGCACATCGCTACGAGATGAGCCAGCTCTTTGTTGAAGGCACACATTTCTCCGGATCTCTTGGGCTTCTTTGGCTCTGGGTCCGCTTGGTCCCCAGACATCTAGAGAATCACAGCAAAACAGACAAAATAAATCAAATCAAATCAATAAATCATTAAATAAACATTTGCTTTTTATTCATGGTGTCCACTTTTTCAAAACAGCCTCGTTTCAGGATCTCAACCTAGAGGCTGATTCCATCATACGAACAAATGCGCCCTTAATTTGGCGGTGCCTACCTTTCTTTTCGCCCCGGGTTTTGATCCCCTCTTTGCTGGTGCATCCTGAACGAGTTGCTCTAAATTGGGTTTGAATTGCTGCAGGAGCTGAGCGCACAGGGGTCCGTCGTCGCCCTCCGTCTGGGACACGGACAGGAAGGAGTACTTGTACTGCAGCACTGTTGTGCTGCCAGGCACATCGTGCATCTCCACCACCTAAAAGAAACAAACAAAAAAAGAGGAGATGATCAAAAGAGCAGCACTGGGAGGAAATACAAATATACGCAGTAGCTGCGTTTCCATTAGGATTAGCATTGCGCTAAACCTAAATAGAGCAATGTAAAACTGGTAATGGAAAAGCCTAAACTTCGAAATGCCTCTCACATATGGCTAAAAAGTTTTGCCGCTCTCATGAGGTGGTTTTTCTGACATATCTATATAGAGATATATGGCAAAAGTGTCATGGAAACACTTTTTTCGCATTTACACGTCACCGGACATGATGTACGGGGTCATGTGACCAGCTTGTGAGGAACTGTGTAAAATCCTTTCAGCTTCAGCGAAACCAGGCGTGGGCAAACTACGGTCTGGGGGTCATATGCGGCCCATTAAGCTTTTTAATCTGGCCTGCCTAATTTGAAGAAATGATGTTACTAGTACGTAAGTGATAAATAGCTGTACTTTGTCCATTTTTTCAGTGTTTTCAAAGTAATTTCAATAAAGAGCTAAATACCATGGGGCTTCAAAGACACATATTTTGTTGTAACGCTTTGGTTCATTTTCAATTGACACTAAATCACATGTTTTCTACATATGATGTATTTTTTTCTCCTTTGAGGTGGGTCACCAAAACACTCCATCCATCTGCTGCTGCTCCGGCCCCCTCTGTCAAATTTCAGAACCCACTGTGGCCCCACCGGTCAAAAGGTTTGGCCCATCCCCAGGCTAAACCGAGCGAGACTTACAATGTAGTACTGAGGAAGACGCGTCAGCTTGACAAAGAGCTTGTGTTTGGACAGGTTGCCGACGGGGTGCGTGGACGAGTTGGAGAGGTGGAGGACGTCGGTGCAAACCGTGGGGAGGTGTTTCACCGACTGTCGACACCGCTGCTCCCCCAGCCAGAACCTGGGTTTATTAAAAAAAAAGAGAAGAAATTTTTTTTTAAAAAAGAGGCCCTACGTGCGTAGCTCTCACACTCTCACAAGAACGGGACAGTTTGCGGAGAAGCCTGGCAGCTCTTCTCAACACCGACGCTGCCAACTGCCGAGTCGGGTGTTGCAACCGAGAGCCACCGCCGCCGCTCGCGGCCGCAGCTTGTCAATTTTAACAAGCAGAGCAGCAGGTGCCAGACTCCTGTCTTTTCCTGTCGGTTATGAACTGCGGCTTGTATTTATAGCTCTTCAAATAAAATCCTTTGGTTCGGAGCGAGAGTTCCAAAAGCAACTCGTTCTTAATGATGTGTGAAAAATTAAAACATACTTCAGCTGCTGGAGCCAGGATATGATGCGCTTCATGTCGTCGTTCAAGGTCTTTTCGATGTCATCCAGCATGGACTGGTCTGGAGGAATAACAGTCGGGGATTTAATAGTCAGAATTAAGAAAAAAAAATAAGTGCATTTGGCAGCAAGGTCTGGTGCGAACAGGAACCGTGCCGTGAT
The DNA here is from genome assembly GCA_009823395.1 of Thamnaconus septentrionalis. Lineage (NCBI taxonomy): Eukaryota > Metazoa > Chordata > Actinopteri > Tetraodontiformes > Monacanthidae > Thamnaconus > Thamnaconus septentrionalis. Next base: position 8,034,273 of record CM020514.1, on the reverse strand, counting down.
CTTCAGGAAGCGAGTTGTTTGAGGTTTGCCGTAGACTTACCCAATCCGTACAGCATGGGCTGGAAAACGCCCGAGTGCAAGTCGACAAAAATGTGCAAGCACTCCGAGCGGCCGCAGGGCTCCAGGATTGGGATCACGAGTGTGGGTAGCGCCGTCTCGATGAAAGCTGAGACAAACGCACAAACAAGGAAAAAGAAGCCACGGTCACAGAGTTTGAGAAGATCAAGGTTTCCAGCAACACTGTGTCTGAAACTGAGTGATATTTAAAGAGAAAACTCACAGATGTCCTCAGTATAAATCAGTGTAATGACTATTTTACAGTATAACAAGAACGTGGCGTGAATAATTACAGTTGTCGCTGGGATTGGCGGCCTTCAAAATAGCCTTCAGCTCTTGCAGCTTCTGATGAGACCTCGCGTGCACGCTGTCAATCAGCAGCTTCTCTATCGACAGGTGATCGATCTGTTGAGACAGCGAGGGGAAACCGATGAGATTTGTTGGAACGCTAAGGCTGCGTTCACACTGCAGGGGAATCTGATTCAAATCAGATTCCTTCTCAAATCCGATTTATAAGGGCTGACTGTCCACACTGTTTTTTTTAGCAAGCAGTCCAAATGGGATCTGGTTCTGTTCAGACTGGGCCAAATTATGGACCCATCTGAGCAGGGGCGTCGTCTTGCGTCGCGTAGAGTGACGTCAAGGACAGTCAAAACCAATCAAATGCAAACCAAATGCGATTTGAAACTACCTCCCAGAGGTGGTTTCAATCCGTTTTTGCTAAAATCGGATTTCATGTGATTTGTGACCGTTCAGACTACAAAAGGGCAATCCGGTTTCAATCTGGATGGATTTTTCAATCAAATCGGATTTTGGCTGGCAGTCTGAACGCGGCTTAATTTCAGTCTGAATCACTTTGCAAAACTTTTCTTCATCCTGCGAACCTTCATGGCTCTCTCCATTAATTTAGAGTCACAGGCGGGGAGGGGGGGCTCGTGGGATATCTGCAGGGGCTTTGATCCGTCCGACTCGTCAATCTTGATGGTGACCTTGTGGACTGACGCCGTGCCCGTTTTCCTGCCCAAAACCTGTTGGCTTGGGGGGGAGGGAGACAGCACAATTCACATTAAAAACGAGTTGCGAGTGCTTTCTACACCGTTTCCGTGTCACGGGTTCCGTCTTACTTCCACACGGAGAGCGTGAGGTACTTTGCGGGAACGTATCGCTCTTCCTGAACCAGGTCGCCCCACCGCTCCCGGATCAGCATCAGCGTTTGCGAGTGCAGCACCTCCAGCTGCAGTGACAGGCAGAAGGAGTCTGGAGACGAGGCGGTTAAGGAAGAAAGTGAGAAGCGGCAGAAACACCAAGTCCAGAGTTCGCATCTTTCCATCAGCATTCAGGACGCAACCCGACGCAAGACCCTCGAAACACGCGCGCTCCCGCCGGTGAAAGGGGGCGTTTGTGGCCGGAGACAGACCGCCCTTTGACGCGGCGGTCGCACTGCTGGCGTCGGCGGCGGAAAGGCGGAGCAGAGGGACGTACTGATTAGCATTGTGATGAGCTCGGTCTCACATGCTTGATTAGGTGTTTGGTTTTTTTTAGCGGCAACACTCGCAAACTCTGTTTTTGCTCAACCTCAGGCAGGTGAGTGCGAAATAATTCTGTCTCTTCTGAACATCTTTTTAAAGAAGCAGCAGATTTTTTTTCTCCTTCAAACGACTCTGCATATTGATGGCAGAAGATGCTGGAGGACTGATTTGGAAAGAAGGAAAAAAAAAGAAAAAAAAAAGGCAGTTGAGCTGGAGGCGATTCTGCGGCTGGGTACTCTGATTAGAATGCGCTGTGCGTCGTCTTGACCACTCAATAATCTATATGTCCTGACATACACCGCTGCAGTGGTTCAAGTCGGGCTGGGAGTGAAGCCGAAAGGTTTCGGGCCGGTGTGTGTTCGTTGTTTTGCACGGCGAGACGCAGAGGCCGAGAAAAGGATACGCAAGCAGTTGTACATGTCCTGCAGGGGCTTCTCGTCGGCGCACAGGCGGGCCTGGACCAGCTCGTGGATGAAGTTCACCTGCAGGCTGTGCACCAAGGCTCGGCCGTCTGCCGATCGTGAGAACAGAATAGAATAGAGAATAGAAGAAAAACAGAGGAGAAGGAATGGGGAAGGAATTAGCACAAAAGTAGAATTTTAAATTGTTTGACAGTACAGCAGAATGAAAGCAAGTTTTACCTCCAGTTTCTTTGTCCTCCACCAGAATATCCAGCTTCAGCAGCCTCCAGGGGATATCAGGGTCGTCCCCCATCACGGTCAAAGTGGCCTCAAACTCACCCTCCACGCGGAACTTCACGCGACCATTAGCTAAACAAAGAAGTAAGTAAGTAAGCAAGTCAGTAAGTACAAGACCAGTTAAAAGTTTGGACACATACTTTTGATTTAATGGTTTTACTTTCATTTTCATGAGTATTTCAATTGTAGATTGTCATTCAAGTCATCAAAACTATGAATGAACACATATGGAATATGTATCAAACAAAAAAGTGTGATAGAACTCAAAAAAGTGCTTATATTTTAGATGGTGTAAGTAAATAAATGAATAAGGGAAAATAGGCACTTAAGAGCTGCATGATAGAGCAAATAATTGAGACTATGAGAATATGTCTATGCACTACACTGGCCGTGTGACGACTTGCTTACCGACTGTGAGGTTTGCCAACTGGGGCGGCAAGTCTGTGGTGACGAGGCGATGACGCAGGATCTGGTTCAGCTGGGACAACGTGGTCTGCTTTTCCGACTTGGTGATGGGATCGGGGGGAATGATCTTGTCCTGCACGAGCGAACACAGAAATATTTGAGCCGACGAGCACGGAGGAGGGGGAAACCGGTCAACAGCGACTAGCCAGCCATACCCGTATGCACGTGGGCAGGCGAGGGTACGAGCCCGTGGTGAGAACGTCGATGGCAAAGGGGATGGCGAAGCTGGGCAGCCGGGCGTGGACCAGAGCGTCTCTGGCCAGGGACGCCAGCCTGTCTGCCGTGTCCACAAACAGGATGGTCTGCTGGTCCAGGAAGCTGGAGATCATCTGTTGCCATGGAGATTGAGGATGGAGGATGAAAAAAAGTCCTGCGGGCGGCTACTGCCGTCTAATGGCTGCGTACATACAATCAATGCTCCGAGCACGCAAGAAGGATTTTCCACTCGGCCTTACCGCGCACTTTTCCACCTTGCCCGCATTGCTGGCCCACTTCACCAGGGCGAGCAGACGCACAAACAGCTGCCTCGTACGGCTGGCAAACTGGACAATCTCAATTTTCCTGCAAAGGAGGAAACCGAATGACCAATTAATGGGGGTGAGACAAAGTTCTGGACTAGTAATTATTATCAAAAAGCATAAATAACTTTAAAGTAAGACACGTACCTCTCCATGTCAGTTTTTCTGGGAAGTCTGAAATAAACAAATAACGTCTTCATTAACGTCATCATCTAAAAGGGGGAATCTCAACATGTTCAGCACTGATTTAACAGTCTATTTTAAACAACAGATTAAATACGGAACAGTTGAAGCAGGGCAGAAGAAAGTCTTCTTCATATAACAGTCCAATAAATTGATAAATACACAATTTTAAGGACTTTAAATGGCCCAAAGCGTTGGACATCAGATGTGTGATGTGATGTTTACCATTACGCCCCCCTCATACATCAGCAGCAAACTATCAAGCACACTCAATTAAGATAACCATTCACTGGGAAGCTTAATTTGACACACAAATTCAATCGGGAAGCTTTGCATGAGTGTTTTTATTGGGGGTGAGAAAGGGGCATCAGTTGAATTAGCGCTGCTAGCCCACCGGCTACACTCATTAGCATTGGGGCCTAGGGAGCTAAATGCTACTTACAGTTCTGCCAGTAGTGTTATTTCATGGTAGGTCCGCTGGAGGAGAAACTCAATGAGGAGGCTCAGACGGACCCCCTGCGTGGCCGCTCCCCCCGGTGGCGGTAGCTGCGGACCGGACACCACCGGTCCTCCGAGCGGGACGAGCTGCCCATCGGAGCCAATCTGCACTGGAGCCATTTTACAAAAGACGGCGGTGCCCAGTTAGCAACGCGACGATGCTCACCCAGCGCTACAACGCAGGGTGGGTAGGGGGAAAAACTACCAAGTCGTAGCTACTCCTTCTGAAGATTATTTCCCCTTCGCTGTTTCACAACATGTTTTTCCCTCCCAAGACGAGGTTCTTTGCATAGACAGGGGGTTCCTGGTTCAGCGGAGAAGTTGAAACTCATTTGGGCTCAATGCCGCTCAGCCGCCATCTTTGCCGTGACGAAGAACCGCTTCCGTCAGGTGTTACGGCGAATTGTGTCTGGAGTGGCTGTCTGCGATATACCCCGCGGGAACGCGCACATCACCACAGCAAAACCAACCGACTCCTCTGCGACTACGAGTCTACTGCTAAATAATACAATTAGCTATAAAAGTAGTCTTAAATAAATAAATAAATAAAGTGAGATGGCCTTTTTAACATAAGGCCCTGCTCCAAATATTGTTAGTTTTATTTTAATAAGGAAATAGGCATAATATACACATACAACATCATACTATAATGACCTCACACGTTGATGACTCACAGAAGATACTACATAAGCATTCCCAGCCTTAAACATATTAGACATATTGGGCATTGTACCTCCCGCATGATCAACAAAACATTGCTAAACAGTTGATTAGTTGGTGAGTTTGAAAATCACAAACAAAAACATTATCTGAAATAATTACCAACCAAATGTATAATATGTTAAAAAAAAAAAAAACTCAGGCTAACAAAACTTGATTAACTCCAAACATGCTTGGTTTGCTTTGTTTTTTAATGACATAAAATGGCATTAAAATTTGATTCTAACTGTGTGCACCTCTTCTTTGAGGATTTATGGCTGTGGATATTTCAAGCGTTAAAAATGGCTCCCACCACCACGTTTTTTACAAGCTCAATATCCTGTTACTGCCACCTGTCTGGGTTCTGACTTTTTTCTCACAGAATTCTGAGTTTGAAGTCAACGTGCATACTTTCATTCTTAAAATTAAGAATTTTGACTTATCTTAAGGAATCTAAGATTAAAGTTAGAATGGCAGGTACCTTTGAGGAACTACCTTTCACGAGACTCACTTAGCCTCCTGCAACGGGAGACATGAGCTTTTTGTTATTAAATAATAATAACAATAACAAAAACAATCAGGCTGGCACTGGATTGAGTTTGACGGGCTCTTGACTGAAATGACACCCAAGAGACTGTCATAAAAGGTGAGATAGTCCAACTATGGTATTTTGATGCCCTATGTCTAAGACTTGTGGGAAATTGGACAGTATTAGATTTTTAAAAAATGTATGTGCAAAATTAGATTAACTAAATTACAAAAGTAGTGAATTAACTTCAGGAAAACAATAAGACATCCCTGGTTTAGTAGCTGAGCGCATCTTCTATTCTATGGATTGTTTTGTTTTTGGGGGGGGGAATGGGCTTTTGATTTTTGTGAAAGGGTTTATTTACAATGTGTTATAACATAATAGATGATGTATTAATCAGACAACATAAATAAGACACTTTCTGTTTGTTTCTGCTCGGATAGCAGCCCCGATTTAAAACGTATTTCATTGTGATTTATTATGGGTGTTAATTAGCTTCCATACACAACCGCGCGCGTGTGTGTGTGTGTGCACGCGCACGCTAGGCGGGGGAAGGGACGTTCAAGCCCTTCAGACCTTTGGAATAGATAAATGCGCGCTCCCGCGACGTGCGATTCTGGGCAGACGAGCAGAACTGGTCCGATCACCTACCGGTCGAAAAGAAAACCCGGACAGGATCCTGGAGCGAAAGTTTTCACACCTCTATCCACACGGGAGTACGATGATTATGTTTATTTTTTAATACTTACATTTGATAACGTGTGTTTCGTTTTTAAGTATTGATAAAAGAGAGCTGTATAAGTTGGCTCCTTGGTCACTATTTTATTATATTTACCAGTATACTAGTATAGTATAGTTTACGTCTACAGATGAATTAGCAATCAGCCATTTATTCATCTTATTTCTATAATTTTAGTCCTCTAGTTTGTGGAGGTGTACCGCCAGTGCGATAGGAGGCGCTGTAGTGCAGACAGGCAGGGGACTCTGCGCTCCACTTCCACTTAGGAAACTCGGGGTATTGCGGCTCTCGACAAATTGCGGTGTGGATTTCACCGACCGGAGACCGGAGTCGCTTTTTAACCAGAATCGAGAAGAGTCTTTTCGCCCTCTCCATTCAGCAGGTGTTGTGTTTGCCGAGCCGTTCACGGTCGCGCTTGCAAACTAGCACGTAGCCGACCGTCGGGAGTTCCGCGCAGTTTTTTCTCCCCCCGGCGCGTTTTTAATTTTCGCAACATTTCCACCGAACTGCGCTTCCGCCATGTTGAAGCGATTCAAGTTGTGAGTGACTGCCTGGGACCGAAGTGACAAGCCCCAGAAATCGGACGAGATAGAGTTAGGGGGCTGTTACCGCGCCGGTGACGCATGAAAAACACCCAGAAGCAGAGGGGGAAAACGTAGGAATTAGATCTTTCTAGTAACAGGTTTGTGTCCTGCGAAACTGTCACCGATATATGCCACGTTTTATGTAATATAAGACGACACCGACGTTCCAGGCTGGACCTTATCCCGTGAATAGAGGGGGAAGTCATATCAAATTCCTGGTGAGTTGTTAGCCGACTAGCTCGGTATGTTGGCTGGTAATTGTTCGCTTAGCCGACTGCTAGCACTGGCGTCAGCTGGTGGTGGTGCAGGACAATATGACTGCATTCGGACCACTTTGGTGTTTATGATGTGGCTGGTTCTCTGCGTTTGCCACTTCTTCACAGATCCGCGTAAATGTCAACGCGATTTAACTGCATTGCATGTACTTCTGAGATCGTCTGGTCTGATGAGCCTGCCCCCCCACTTCGATTCACTGACGCCAAAGCTAGCGCCAGCTAACGTTACCACAGTCCTCGATCCTGTCTACAAACCGAGGAGGGACATTTCCTTTAAACGTCTCGTGTTTGCGGGATAATGAAATTACATAATTCCTCCCACCAAATGCGTTTATGTCCAATCAAGGATGCGCTATCCAGTAACATCGCTTTGAACATTTGATGTCAGCGGGCCTCTAATTAACCTGATTTTATTTTCTTTCCCTAATAAGTTATAACTTGGCGTCAGACGATATAGGTCAGTACACTCACTTCATTTCAGGAAATAGACGACTCCGATGTCACTAACATTTCGCCTGTTATCTCAGTATGACGAAATGTTTCTATGTGAATTAATATTGCAAAGTGGGACTGTTACGGGTTGGTGTGTGGCTGAGTCGCGGAGGGTTCGTGTTGTAAAAGTAAAGGTGGGGTAAACCTGTAAGTTGCCGAGCCGAGCCGCTTGTCACTGCACTAGCTGTGTGTGTGTGTGTTCCTTCGGGTCTGTGCTAGGCTAACGGCGAGCTAACGTTTAGCGCAAATGTTTATCTGGAGCGGCGGCGGCGGTCTCGGTTAGCACTCTAGCACGGACGATGCTCATTGTAATCGGAGTTTGCAAGATCATGCTTGCTCAGCAGGAGCGCTTCGTCAAAAAAAAAAAAAAAAAAAATGACGGTACGCGGACAAGCGTTTGTGTATTAAATACAGTCGGCGTGCCGCCCGAGTTCAAAGGCTTCACACAGCGAAGGTTTTGCTGGCCCAATTCTAGTGTCCGGCCTGACCGAAGGAGTCGAGGCCTTCTTGTCTCAGCGTCAAACGGGGCTTTGGGACGATAAGGCCGTCGGGGCGGATCGCCTTGCAGGGCTAACCTACCGCTAGCCACCGCTGCGCTAACTAACCAACTCAACTAGCCAGCGGTTAACAAGGGCTTTTTGCGGCGCTCGTTTGTGATTGTACTTTGGACAAATGTCAACCGGGGGAGGGATTGCCGCTGCAGACCGGCTGCCTTTTAAACCCAGACGCTTCCATTGTAGCACTCATGACCGATTTTTCTTCCTCTCCCCCACGTCCCCGTCAACAAGATGTTGATTCGATAACACAAACGTCAGCCTCTCCGAAGCTCGGCGAGTCCCAAAGGTTGCAGTTTTAACAGAGCCTCTCGCTTATCTGCACATACCGTGTGACTCCGTTTATTGACACACCATTGGAGCACAATACTTTGTTTTTTTTTTAAAAAATTTTTATTGTGCGTCATGAAAGCGTAAAGCTCACTGGGCTCGTTAATTTACAGTTCACTAATAATATCAGCGCCGGATAAATAACGCGACGTTCCCTTCGCGGTGCAGCGGCAGACACGCACGCACACGGATTTTGCATTTCCACTTTTCGTGCATTTCGACGTCTTCGGTAACAGCTGCATCCTAAATTTGCAGATGCTGAGGCAGATGTCAGTAGCCACCTGTCAAATGGGATTGAAGCGAGTTCCACGGCCATTTAGCATGGCACTGGAAAAGCTACTATCCAACAGCCCACCTAGCTGTTTGTTTTATGTCCTCTCGGACATTCAGGGGCAACCCTGAAATCACATTGATGGTGGTCTGCATCAAATCGGCCCACTGCAATGTTAAAAAGGCAAAAAGAAAAGAAAAGCTGCAGGTGATCTCCAAAGATGCTCGTACTCGATTTCAGTGTGGTGTTTGGGGGAAATGCCTTGTTTTACGCTCTGCAAAGATCGAGCGCAGAAGAATTGTTATTACTTTTTATTTCCAGTTATTTTGCTATGTGGTTAAATTATTAATGTTTCCTGGCGCAAGATGCGGCCAGCGGGCGTATGGAAAGCAAGAGTAACTGAAATCATATTGACTCATGAGCCGGCGGTATCCGTTAAATAGCCAGATGGTTCCAGAGACCACGCGGATGGCGAAGGTTGTCGACTTGATCCGAGCTTCTCAGCGAGTCGGGGCACCGCAGGTTCAGATCCCTGATACTTTCTCTGTCGGGTTGGAGTGCTGCGAAATTAATGTTACCCATTATGACGGCCCAAACATCATTTAAATTGATGAAAGGATCCCTGTGGATGAGCGACTCCAGATTTTTATTAACTCTCTTGAAATTCTTCTTGTCGGATCTACACAGAGGTGACGTACTCTGAATTTGCATTTGTTCTGCGTAAACACGTATTCATTTCGACAGACAGGACGACTGGCAGATATGCTTCGTACAGCCGCAGTGGTCTGATTTGCACGCTAGGTTTGTTCTTCATGTATCTTAAACAAGTCTGAGCAGCGCTCAGGGGCTTTTGTGCAGACGTCCCCCATCCAAAATCAAAAACTCGGGAGGAAGGAAACGCATTCCGTGTGCAAAAAGTGGAAACCTTCAGGCCGGAGGAAAGAGCCTGAAAGGTGGAGGTCACGTGGAGGGTGGGGCGTCTGAAAAAAAAAAAAAAAACCACCCCAAAATGAAACAACACTGCTTCGTTCCATCACCGGTGTGCCATTCAAACAACGCGTCGTACGTTTTACTTTCTGTTTCTGACTCTCACCGGACGTCTGCATCCAGAATTTCTGGTTGGCATTAGTTGCGTTAGAACGCCTTGTGTGCGTACGGTGTTGCAAGGGCCCTGTTACCGGCAACGACAACGTTTCTAGATATTCCACTGGAGAGCTGCCACACTCTATTAATTTATTTACTATTTAAGTCCGCTGTTCATTTAGGGGAATTTCGAAAATCACATTTGCACACGGATCGTGCAGTGGAAAGCACCTTTGATATAAACCGTGCGTCGGCCCCAGGAGTTCAGTCGCAAAGATGTGCCTTTGTCCTGAATCATGTGCCATTCTGAGAATGGTCATCTTTGTTTTTTTTGTCTTTATTCTTAAAATACCTCAAACATGCATGTATACGTCACCACAGAGTTCTCAGGTCAAAGTTGCCTCATGTGCCGGCTGCAGTGGCTGTTATGCAGGTCGTCTTGGTTAAATTGCACTTTCAAGATCTAAGTTAATTAGTGGCCAAGGTTAAGTTCTCATAGTTAAAAATCCTCCTAGGTGATAAACTGGAATTGAATTGAATTAAAATCGTATTGTGATCATATTGTATCGTTATCTAAACAAATGTTTTTTTTATTTTTCCATGATGACTGTTTTACTGTATTGTCATCCTAACACCACATTTTCCAGGTTCTGCTGCCTCCTAACACTAATTTGCTCCTAACTTGTTGCACGTCGAGCTGCCGCGCTGCCTTTTTTGCAGGTTTGAGTCGCATCCACGCAATTTGTTCAATCTGCGTTCTGAGGGCAATTTGTCTCGACCCAAACGGTTGTGTTTTAGCCTCAGTCGCGTATTGTGCACAGCTCGGACCGTAAGCTGGAATGTCACCTGTGCAACAAGATTGAGTATTGAACTGGAATTGGACCGAATGCAAATCCTAGATCGAATCACTGCAAAGTGGAATCGGTTCTGGTTCATGAGGATCCTTTGGGGTTGCTGCTAGAAATAATACACCTTCCCCAGGTCGGACGCGTTTCTGCACTGGTGATGTGTGTGAGTGCAGCAACAGGTGGGTGGGGGTTGGGATCCACGTTCTGGAGCATCTCTTGTCCCTGAACGCACCGATCACCCGGTCGCCCAAAGTGAAACTTTTGTGTTTAACGGCGCTGCGTTTTACACAACTCTCCCCACCCGCCGTTTGATGTGCACCTGAATATCTTTCTGACCTTTGCCCTCCCTCTCCGCACTGCAGGTTATGCAATGGTCTCAGCGGCACGCCCAGATCTCCAGCTTGTGTCCCTCTCGCACGTGTCCGGCCTCTCTTCCCTCCGCTCCGCAGCTGAGGTGGCTGTGATTTCCCTCCTGGCCAGCGCTCCCTAAGAGGCCAAGATTGCCAAGATCTGCCCCGTGGCGAGCATGACGGCCACCACGCGTGGCTCTCCAGTGGGGGGCAACGACAGTCAGGGCCAGGGCCAGGGCCAGGGCCAAGGCCAGGGCCAGGGCCAGGCACCTGATGCTCAGAGCCAGCCCCCGCTGCCGCAGAACCAGGTCAGTAGAGACGTTTTCTGTCTTTGTCCACCCACCCACTTTCAATACTGGTTTCTTCCTGAGCTCATAGAGTTGCGTGGGTCTGCTGGAGCCTCTCCCAGCTGTCATAGGGCGAAGGCAGGGTGACACCCAGGACAAGTCGCCAGTTCACCGCAGGGCCACATTGAGACAAGCAAGCACTCGCACTCACACACACACACAAACCCACGGACAATTTAGAGTTTCCAATTCACCTCACATGCATGTTTATAGACCAGGTGTGGGCAAACTACGGCCCGGAGGCCAAATGCGGCCTGTTAAGCTTTTTGATCCGGCCGGCCAAAACTTAAAGAAATTATATCAATAGTGAGTAAGTCATAAAATAGCTCTATTTCATCCATTTTTTTCAATATTTTTAGGGTCATTTAAATAAAGAGCTAAATATGGTGGGGCTTCAAATACACATATTTTGTTGTAACTGCTTTTGTTCATTTTCAATTGACATTAAAGCACATTATATATTTTTTCCTCCTATGAGGTGGGTCACCAAAACACTCCATTCATCTGCTGCTGCTCCGGCCCCCTATGTCAAATTTTAGAACCCATCGTGGCCCCACCAGTCAAAAGAGGTTTGCCCACCGCTGTTCTAGACTGTGGGAGGAAGCCGGAGAACCCACGCAGACACAGGGAGGACATGCAAACTCCACACAGAAAGGCCCCAGGCCCGGGAATCGAACCCTCAGCCTTGTTGCTGCGAGGCGCTAACCGCTGTTTAAAATGGATGCACACAATCAAGTGCGATTAACCTGCGCGCATCGGCGGAGGATTGTTTTTAATATTTTTCATTAGTCAAGACAGTGCTGCAGTGGGTTAAACAGACACCGCTCATGCCACACACACACACACACACACACACACAGATGCCGGGGAGGACAGAAAGGGGAGGTGTCGGGCGGGCGGTAGGGGGAGCTGAAAAGAAGGAGAGGGAGAAGGAGAGCGAACGCGAGGCATCAATGAACAGAGCATCCTGAGTGATGTGTGTGTGTGTGTGTGTGTGTGTGTGTGTGTGTGTGTGTGTGTGTGTGTGTGTGTGTGTGTGTGTGTGTGTGTGTGTGTGTGTGTGTGTGTGTGTGTGTGTGTGTGTGTGTGTGTGTGTGTGTGTGTGTGTGTGTGTGTGTGGACGCGGCCCGTGTTGGTTAGAGATGAGCCTCGGTAAGACGTGAGAGGCAAGCTGCCTATGTAGGTCAGCCAAGCAGAAGGAGCCTTCGCCACACACCCCCACATTTCATATTTCTCCGTTGTGCCTCCTCTTTTCCATTATGTTTAATCCCCCCTTCCTTCACTGTCTCGCGCCGCCGCCGCTACACCCTCGCTGCTGGGTGAGGAACCAGAGAGAGGGAGAATAGAGGGAGGAGGGCCGGACGGACGGACACGTTAGCGCTCGGACTCGCCGGCCTCCGTCTCTCGGTCGCTTTTCCTTCCAGACGTGTCGTGTTTTTTTTGATGCCGCCGTAACAGATACCCCCCAACGCCCACGTGCGCTTTCACTTCCACGCGCGTTTTCACTTCCAGTCTCTCTCTTTTTTTTTTTTTTGTTTCCGGGATGAAAGGAGCGTTTTCTCGGCGGGCGGCGCCACTACGAGCCCTAATGACTCGAATCGGTTCCGTCTGAAGGCCTTTCATGGCGGCGGGGTGGGGAGACACCTGCACGGTTCCGCCCACGCGCACGTGCGCCCGGAGAAACCGGAGATGACAGGAACGCCGTCTACGTCACTGAAGGAGCGTGCGTGCATGCGCGTGTGTGTGTGGCCGAGGTCACGCCAGCCGGTGGTGTGTCGGCCTTTGAACGGCGGGAGGGAAGGCAGCTGTGAGTGACGGAGCGGTCGAAGGGATGAATGAAAATGTCACATTTTCCCACTCGGGTTCTCAGTTTTGATTGTGACTCTCGTGCACAGATCGGAGTGCACCGCACCGCACTCCGGCCTTGATTTGCACAAGGTTTGCGCTCACAAAATTGTACGCGGGGGCCGTTGCGCACACAAACTGATGACAAAGCTGAGCTACTAAGGTGCTGCAGTGAGAAGTGGGAAAATTATTGTGCACCGTTTGTTCAGCGTATGAACTGCATAATGAATGAACATGCAGATTGGGGCGTTTCACATAGAACATTTAAAATATTGTCTATTCTATTCTGATATTGGGCGGGAAAATATACAAATAGATTATTTAGCTCAAACTGACAGTTTGCGTTTCGCAGCATGCGCACGTTGCCGTTTCCACTGGGAATGCTTTTCTCGTTCACGCGAATATCAGTCGGGAAAATTGCACCCCTCAACCGGGCGCGCAGCGTTGGTTGTCCGGCCTTGAAGTCGCCACTGCAGCGTAAACAAATGGCGCTAGCGCAACAACAAGTTTGTTACGTAACGCTGGAAGCACGGCCGCATTAAAGGCCGATTGTGATCTGAACTGTCGACAGATTTTGCCAGGAGGAGACGGAATTTTTTTTAGAAGTCATCAAAGAGAAAAAAATATAACAACCATTCTTGACAACAAACAAACAAACAAACAAACGTAATTCTCGTAAAATTGACGATTTTACAATTTTTACACCATTTAATGGAAACAACTGCAAATTGCAATTGTAGTTTGTTGAAATTTTAGAAATATTGCTTTTATTTTGCAGAAAACTGTAATGGAAACGCAACTAGTGTGAAGAGGTTGAGAAACAAAACTTAATTCCGTTTCTGCATAAATGTGCAAACATGCCAGTTCATTATTATTGCTTACGTGCCACTGCAAGAATTCCGAATATTAAATCCAATCAAATGTCCAAAATCGTCGCCGCCGTTTTCTTCCTGGTTCTTCCACATTGCTTCATTTTTCCTGTTTTTAAGTGTCAGCTGGGTATTCAAAGGCAAGCGCGTGTTTTCCTCTCCTCTTCCTTTCCAGACATCGTCTCCAAACTCCTCCAACGAGAACTCCCCAGTGAGCCCACCAGATGAGCCGAACCAGGGGGAGGCCCCCCCTCAGCTGGAAGAGGAGGAGCCCGCCTTCCCCCACACTGATCTAGCCAAGCTGGATGACATGATCAACAGGTGTGTACGCCGAAAAACGCAGACCCGTCCTTGAGAAGCTGTTCAGCTGAATACCTGGCTAATTGGCCGTTACTTCACAGTTGCAATGTAAACTGGAGTCGTCCCCTCCAAAATAAGTGTTTTTTTCCTCTAATGACTGGCTGTCCGGCCCCCCCCCTGCAGCGACGACACCAGGCCAAAGACGTCACAGCGCAGAGAGCGAAGGTGCTAATTTATCTCCTCATTGTCCTGCAGGCCTCGTTGGGTTGTTCCAGTTCTGCCAAAGGGAGAACTCGAAGTCCTCTTGGAAGCTGCGATAGACCTGAGTAAAAAAGGTAGGGGAATGCAGACTCTTGTCCTTTTTTTTTTGCCCGCTGAGATGGTTTACGACCTCAACGTCTTCCCTGTGGCGTTTAAAGAGGCCCAAAGCAAGTTTAAAGGATCTTAAAGGATTTTCAGTTTACAATGAAAGGAAATTGGAGAAAAAAAAGCTGCATCTGTTTGAGTTTGAAAGAACTGTTCTGACCCATGGCTAAAACAATAATTGTCAAATTAATGACCAATTATCAGTTCCCTCTGTTTTGAAGCCTCTAATTTGAAAAAATGAAAAAAATAACACCCAAAACAAACATTGTACTTCACCTAAATTGAGGAACTGAGAATGGAGTTAAAGTTCGTGAGTCCAACCATTTGTTAAATCGGGGCAGCATTTTTCTGGACTTTTGGACTTCTTTCAAAATAATTGTGTCAGCACTTTTACCAGCGTCTTCAACCGCAGTTTTCCAAAAGCTTTGAGTAAACTTTTCAATCCCTCCTTCCCCGTCGCAGGACTTGACGTGAAGTGCGAGGCTTGTCAGAGGTTCTTCAGAGATGGTCTGACCATCTCCTTCACCAAGATCTTGACAGACGAGGCGGTCAGTGGCTGGAAGTTTGAGATTCATGTAAGTTTACGCTCACCATTTGCCAGTTATACACACACACGTGAGCTAATTTTATCCGCGCGACAGATATGCTATCAACCCTGCGTCACTGTTATGTCATACTGAGAAGTGTTGTGAGCAGTCAGCGACAATAACAAAACTCCCTCTTCCTCTGTTGGTATTTATTCACGAGGGGAATCCTCTCGGTAAAGTCGGCGACGTGGAACTATTTATGATTTCGGACAAAACACGCCTCCAAAACACAAGTGAAATTTCTGGCTTTGTTTTGCTTTAGAAAAATGCAGGTCCCAAGATGTAGCACATACTGGATACAGTGGCTCTTATGCAGGATGACTGGACTTATATGTCACTTTAAAATATATATATATATATATATATATATATATATATATATATATATAAAAAAAATTGACAGAATTTTAAAAGTCTTGCTCAGTGAAATTGAACAGTTCAGGCGTTTAACATCATACGTTTATTATGGGACCAACATCATAAGTGTTCAATATGTGCACCGCCTGTGTCGCAACTGGGTGACTGTGTGCGAGCATATTCCAAGACTCCTCTTTGGGAGTGAATGGCACAGCCCAACCTGAAAACAGAACATAAATAAAACATTAAATTTAAAATCTTCATCTGTTCCTATGGATTCTGTGAAAATTTGTGTTTTTTTTTCAACAAGAATTGCCAAAGTTATCGGCCTGTGAAATTGTGTCATTTTTTTGGGGACACCCTGTATTTAATGGCGCTATATAAATGCAAGTTAAAAAGATGATAAATACAACGTCAAATCATATTTCAGAAGCTTTTCTGAGTTAATATAAATGTATATGATTGCACTGGATTGAATCGAATCAATATCGTATCGCAATAAACTTTGCAATATTAGCAAAGATCGTATCGCCATCCAAACAAAAGTCGATATAATATCGTATAGTGATGAAGCTGGTCATTTACACCCCTTAAGTACCATAAGTCAATACACATAGTGAAAATGCACAGTCATACAGTTACTGGGCATTGGCTCAAGTTTACTGTGATGATTCAGAACACAAGCCCTTAATATTTCCCACGTCGACGGCGAAGGTCCTAAATTGCGTTGATTCTCCCGCAGAGATGCATCATCAACAACACACATCGCCTGGTGGAGCTGTGCGTGGCCAAGCTCTCTCAGGACTGGTTCCCCCTGCTGGAGCTGCTGGCCATGGCCACCAACCCCCACTGCAAGTTCCACATATACAACGGGACGCGGCCCTCGGAGACGGTGCCCGCCGGCGCGCAGCTGACCGACGACGAGCTCTCCGCCCGGCCGCCCGACCCGCGCTCTCCGAAGGTAAAACGCGTCGCTCCCGAACCCGAGCAGACGGATGAAAGTTTCTTGTTTTTTTTTTTAATGTGTTTTATTAATAGACTGTGATCCTTTCAAACAGGCTCAAACGGAGCCTTTTTGTATTTGCCCTACATTCTGCGAGCAGACAGTCTCCCTGTCTCGAGTAGGCGAGATATTAATACATTTTTGTTCTAAAATAAATGTTTTAGGCGTGGACAAGAAGCGCTGCTTTTTTTTACGTTTTTTTATTTCACTGACGAAGTGTGTTTATCCATACCTCCTTTAACAAAGGCCCATAAAGACACTTGCGAACCCTCCCAGCGGACTCGCAAATGTAAACTTTCACGAGACAAAATGCGGGAGTGTGTCGGAGGCGAGGCGTAAGAAAAGAAAGGAGGCGGACTTGCCTGAGAATTATAATTTTTAAAGCAAAAGAGTGATGAACGGAGAGTGTGGGCAGGGGTCAGCGTAAACAGAGCCGCAGCACTCATCGCCTGTCTGCCTCTGCTGGCTCCCGACCAGGACTACTTAAGGTTTCAACAGTCAGTCGTGTGTGTGTGTGTTTTCTTTTTTTTTTTTTTTTCGTCAGTCATTATTTCTGTAATAAGAATTCCTTTGTGGAACAAAGGCTGCTGGCTAATGTGTTTTACAGATGCACGTTTTACTTTTCTGGAAAAAAAAAAAAAATTCCCTCCTTGCTGCAAAGGCACTAGACTGGTGTTGTCTTGTAAGAGAGATCCAACAGGGAATTGCTTTAATATCAGAATTCTAGATATCACTTTGTTTTTCTAATCTTAATACAGATTTTTACCTTCTTATTTCTTCAGCAGTTTTCATTTCAGGTCGCGCCCTTGCTGTGAAACCGACTCGCCGACACGACGACCTCTGCTTAAACTTAACCCACTCATTTGTGCGTTTGTTCTCTTGCAGGGCTGGCTGGTGGACTTAATAAACAAATTTGGCACGTTAAACGGGTTTCAAATGTTGCACGATCGCTTCATGAGCAGCCAAGCACTTAACGTCCAGATCATTGCTGCACTTATAAAGTAAGGCCGCCATCACCGGACCGTCTGCATTTTTAACTCCCGCTTCAAACTTTCCTTTCACTGAGCTGACTTTGCGTTTTTTTTTCCTCTCCCCCCGCTCTGTGTCGCAGGCCTTTCGGACAGTGTTACGAGTTCCTGACGTTGCACACAGTCAAGAAGTACTTCCTTCCCGTCATCGAGATGGTTCCCCAGTTTCTAGAGAACCTCACGGATGAGGAGCTGAAAAAAGAGGCCAAGAACGAAGCCAAAAACGATGCACTGTCCATGATAATCAAGTCTCTGAAGAATCTAGCGTCGCGCGTACCAGGGCAGGAGGAGACAGTCAAGAACTTAGAGATTTTTAGGTTAAAAATGATTCTTAGGTGAGTGGGATTGTTTGTATTTATCATCAAAAAGAAAAATATTCGCAAAATGTTTCATTTTTCTGCATTGACTCTTCATTTCTTTCTGCAGGTTATTGCAAATTTCCTCTTTTAACGGCAAAATGAATGCACTTAATGAAGTCAACAAGGTGATCTCCAGCGTGTCCTACTACACCCACCGGCATAACCCCGAGGAGGAGGAGTGGCTGACTGCCGAGCGCATGGCCGTAAGTGAAGCTCCGGCCGCAACTCCAGACGGACGTCCGCCCTCTCGGCGCTGACGTCCCTCCCGTCTCTTGTGTTCGTCCCGCCTGCAGGAATGGATCCAGCAGAACCACATCCTGTCCATCGTGCTGCGGGACAGTCTGCACCAGCCGCAATACGTGGAGAAGCTGGAGAAGATCCTTCGCTTTGTCATCAAGGAGAAAGCACTTACGATGCAGGATCTGGACAACATCTGGGCCGCGCAGGTGAGCCGCGCACCGCAGACAGAACGCGAGTCAGACTGAAGAGCTGCGGAGTTACACAATATGACTACAAAACACAAAATATTGTGTGTGTGTGTGTGTGTGCATATGTTTATATATATATGTGTATATATATGTATGTCTATATACATATATGTGTGTGTGTGTGTAATATATATTTTTTTTTTGTGCAAGCAGAAAACCAGCATTAACTAAGAGATGTTAAAACTCTCATTATGACTGCAAAACAAAAAACAGACCTAGTAGTAAATACAACAGTATTGCACAGTGCTAACTCACATTCGTGATGAGGTCCTCAACTGGCAATTTGGGAATTCTGATATCCAGTGATGGCAGGAAGCAAGGTTTTGCGTAAAACTCATTTATTAATATTGCACAACAGCAGCATACCTGCAACTCTTCTGTTTTTTTTTTTTTTTTTAGCGTAAGATGAGAAAATCGGCTTCGAAAATCATTTTCTTTCACTCCTCTAGCCGACTGTTTGACTTTTATCTCACCTTCCCTGTCTGCAGGCTGGAAAACACGAGGCCATTGTCAAGAATGTCCACGACCTCCTGGCCAAACTGGCGTGGGACTTCTCCCCCGAGCAGCTCGATCACCTCTTTGACTGTTTCAAGGTGAGTCCTGTTTGCGCACCCAAAGCGCTGCCTTTAGTCGCGGCTCTTCCTGTTGGAACCAGTTAGTGGTGTTGGCTGTATTGCTTTTTATTTTTGACGTCGGGTTGTGAACTCACCCGTGGAGTTATGCACAAACAAAGCCTGTCACCCCTAGTTGTGAAACGTTGTTGTGTGTGCCTGGTTGTGTCTTATGGCGCAGGCGAGCTGGACCAACGCCAGCAAGAAGCAGCGCGAGAAACTGCTGGAGCTGATCCGGCGGCTGGCCGAGGACGACAAGGACGGCGTGATGGCCCACAAGGTCCTCAACCTGCTGTGGAACCTGGCGCACAGCGACGACGTGCCCGTGGACATCATGGACCAGGCGCTCAGCGCTCACATCAAGATCTTGGATTACAGCTGCTCCCAGGTACGATGGCGATGGTTGAAACAGCGACTTGTGCGAAGTTGTCATTGCCTTATTTTCTGTTTTTTTTTTTGGTCGTCTGGCTACAGGACAGAGACACCCAGAAGATCCAGTGGATAGATCGCTTTATAGAGGAGCTCCGAACCAATGACAAATGGGTCATCCCTGCACTGAAGCAGATCAGAGAAATCTGTAGCCTCTTCGGAGAAGCTCCTCAGAACCTGAGGTAAAAGACAAAAATACAACCTTTGCAGGACTGAATGTCGCTAGTAACATGCATATAGTTAATTCTGCTAATCATGCGTAGAAGAGACTTTGAAGTTTTTTGACCAGCTGGAATTATTCCACTGCTGTACGACAATGTGTCTTGACTTCTCCGAGCGCTCTCGTTGCCATAATTGGCAGCCAGCAGGCCAGAGTTGAAAAGAAAAGTTACCCAAAATTTGCGCATCAATGTAACTTTTATAAATATAAACACTACCGGTCAAAAGTTTGGACACACCCAGTGAATTGAATGTCTTTTCTTACATTCTCGTTACTGTTGACATTGCAGTTTCCCACCGAAAGGCAACAAAACTGTATGAACACACATGGAATTGTCGGAAACAATAAAATTCTTCACAATAGCCACTTTTCATAAAAAGCGTATTTAGAGTTATTTAGGTTTTTCTTTGCTGCATAATTGCATACATTTTGCTCGTATATCTGATGTCTTGATTATCTATCTGCAGTGTAGAAAGTTGTATAGATAATGAGAAGTTGTGTCCAAACTTTTGACTGGTAGTGTTGCATCAAGTGGAATTACTCCTGGCCAACATGTACATTAGTAGAATACATGCCTGTTGTTTTTTCAGAAAGAAAATGCCAATTAACATACAAACGAACTTAGCCAGGTAAGTCGAGAGCCAATTCCAGGATTCTACCTGTTTCTGTGCCACGTCTAGCCTATCCTCCTCCTTGACATGTTTATTTTTGTTTTTTTTACCGATGCGTTGCATCGAATGTGTATCCGTCATGAACTTGCTTAAGCAAAAAAAACCTTTCTTGGGGTTTCATCTCAAAACGACCTGCCGCCGCCCACCCCCCCAGTTCCAACTAGCCACCTAACTGCCCTTCAAAGCAGAGCAACACCGTCTTAAAACTGCTTTTTCTGAGTGAAATTTATTTTGTACGCTGTCTGGTCCAGATGGCGTACGGCTCAGAATCGCCAGACAAACGTCTGCGACATTCGCAAGTGGTTACGGGGGAAACGCAGAACTGATGGGGGAAAATGTGGAATATTTGCATAATTGTTTGGAGCTAGTCGATCTCACGGCTTGAGAAATGGTCTTTTGAGATGGAGCCCTCTTCTTCCTGATGCCGGCTTTTTTCAGCAAAAAAAATATGTACTCGATGCAAAAATGTCTGGGGTGTTTTCTTGCCTTGCGCCCACATCTTTGCTGGAAGAATTTCACTGCATGTCAATTTGCAAAAGACATTTGAAGAATTGGAGCAAATTTCATGAATGTTTGGGTTAATTAGGGTGCTGATGATTCAGCCTGATCTGGACGGGCTCAAAAGCGGCTTTAATTCCTAATTTGAACACCAGCATGTGACTGTGTGCTAATCACATTGATTTTTGAAAGAAACTGGTCTTTATCAAAGCCATTACTAGGTTTCACTTATTTAATTTATTGATTTAATTAGGTTTTCCCTTTGTCTGCCGTTTGTCCAAATGTGTTTTTTTATTTAAAATAAAAATAAAAATGCACCCAATAAATGGAATGCAAAAGTCACACCATGATGAAAAAACAGCATCATTGTGATTATTAGGCCTATTTTTTAACATTGATTTTCTACCAAAGCAGCTTTAATGTGCAACTTGACCCGTGGGGAAACTCACTTCAGTCTTGAAGCTTAAAAAGAAATAGAAAAAAAAAGTATATCTACATATTGGCGCTCTTCCGTGTGGTAAACAAGGCAAAAAAACCCTCCTGCTGGTTCCTCTGCGACAGAAACAAACGCACCTTTTCGAACTGGGGTGTCGCACTTAATTATCGCTCCAGGCCGTCGTGGGGAAATGAGGAAAACTCATCAAGGGTCGGTCGATGGTGCGGAGATGCTTTCGTTCTTTTGGAAACTTGTCTAGTCTCCTGGGTTGCAACACACACTCACATTCGTGCGGCGAGAACGGCAAGGGAACAAAAACTGGCTTTGCAATGAGAAAATTTAGTCCATTTTTCGGGGATAATTGGTGGAAGTCAAACATCCGCTGTGATGTTTTCTCAAGTTTACGTGTAAGTGATGTGGTGTTGTGATGCACACCATCATCTGCAACTGGTGAAACCTGTTGGATTGAATTTTTTTGTTAATCGTCCAAGTTGCTTTTTGACAGCGTTCCGACAGGCCAGAAGGTCACGTCTGTTTTCCCTGCCGCATTGTGCGTCTTCTACGACCGCGCCGCCGCACTGGATGCTCACGGTGAATCATCATCATCGTGATGTCCTTGCGGCCTCAATAAAAACTGTGCGATATCACGGCCGAGCTAGCGCGACCACTGCGTGAAAGTGTTTGCACTTTAACCTAGGACGGGAAGAGCATTTTGCCTCTGTCGACTCCAGACGGTGCCGTGCTGGTTTCCTCGACCCGCTTTTTAAAAAATATTTCCGCCTCTGCACGACCTCACCGCCCAGCGACATTACGATGCGTCGGCATTCGTAAGCGAGCGAGGCACGTTGGGAATTGAGGGCAGAGGCACTTGTGCGTGAAGCCGGCGGCGTTTTGATTTTGAGAAGAATAATAAGCAGTAGGAGGCAGCCGCGGCGACTTCCGCCAGAAGAAACAAATGCGCTAAGTGTAGAAAGCCTCCAGATCTGTTTGGAAGTCTTTAGGCTTCTGAAGGCAAACCAAATGGGAGAAACGCCATGCTGAAAAGTTAAGAGCGCAACTCTGCAAGCCGGCGTTTCAAAGCGCTCTCTCTGAGGCAGTGTTTCCACCTCGGCGTGAACTTTGACCCACCTTGTTTGAGGAGTTCATGTGCCGATTGTAGATGACTGGCTGTCGTTGGATTAGAAGACTGAGGTGATTTGGACCTGAGCAGAGGAAGGAGAAATGGTGGAAGCATCCTTCCACCAGTGTATTGCCAGGGAGGTCACCTAGAGCTAAATTTGGGTCGCGATTTCATTGTAAGGAATAAAAATGTGCATCCTGAGACTCCAGCAGTTGGTAAACAGGGCTAGGCAAACTTTTTGACTGACTGACCCACCTCATAGGAGGAAAAAAATCTATCATGGGATATGTAGAAAACGTGCTTTAGTGTCAATTGAAAAAAAAAAAAGAAGAAGCAAATTTATGACAAAATCAGTGTCTTTGAAGCCCCCACGGTATTTAGCTCTTGAAATGACTCTTAAAACACTGAGACACTGGATGAAATTCAGCTATTTTATGACTGATTTACTACTAATATAATTTCTTCAAGTTTCGGTGGGCCGGATTGAAAAGCTTAACGGCCGCATTTGGCCCCCGGACCGTAGTTTGCCCATGTCTGAGCTAGAGGAAGACCAGAGAAATTAATGGGTGAAGTGAAAAGGGACGTAAAAGGAGTTGGTGAGATGGAGGCAGGTGACTGGCTGTGAGAACGCATCGGCTGCAGACTCGTCAGCGTGCCGATTGCAACGTCACAATTTCGATTCCATACTGTCTGCACATTTCCACAGTTCCGTATTACATAACATGCGACCTGTATGGCAGTGATTTCATTTCTGGCCATTGTTCTCGGTGTTGCCATTCAGAGGGCGCTACTCCACCCTGTAATACCCTGGAAGGAGCCATCACTCCATCACTCACACAATTTTTATTGCGGTTCTAAAATTGCATTTTAAATGAACAATGCCGACCTTTTTGTGGGGGAAGCTTTCGTTCGGCACGTTGGATTTCTTCGGTGTAAAGACGACGACATCCTTCTTTTTGCTTCTTTCCGAGCTTTTACTGTCGATTCGACGGCTCCCGTCCTCACAGGCGCCGGGCTCAGATTTGTCATTATTCTCATTCGAACCTGTGGTTCGTTGGGCCAGGTTCTTTTCTCGCAAGCCTTGAATTTGTCGCTTGACGCTACGAGCTGCTTCCTAATCGTTTTCCAATCGGTCACGAATCAAATTGTGCTGTGTTTATGTTTTAATCGGAGAGTATTTCGCTATGAAAACGTATTCTGCGTCGTCCTGATTCTCAGTCCGCTCTCAGTCCTGCCTGCCGTCTTATAAGCTCTTCTTTTCTCTTCTTCCTCTGTGTGTCTCCTTCTCACCTCCCTCCCTCTCGCTCTTGGGCTTCCAGTCAAACCCAGAGAAGCCCCCACGTTTTTTACCGCCACGACCTGATCAACCAGCTGCAGCATAACCATTCTCTGGTGACCCTGGTCGCCGAGAACCTCTCGGCCTACATGGAGACGATGAGGCAGTTCTGCAAAGGTATGTTACGTAACCCCCCGCTTTTTTTTTCTCAAGTCTCTCATTTCTAAGCGTGGCGAATGGCTGAGATTTGCTTTGTCTTTAATGTGAGATTTTTATTTATTTATTTTTTACAGAAGAACAAGCTGAGTTTGACCCGCAGACGGTCAGACCAGGAAGTCGCTACAGCCACGTGCAGGAAGTGCAGGAACGACTAAACTTCTTGAGGTGCGACATCATCAGACTTAAGCTACTCATAAATTTTGCTGTAAAAATTCACAACCTTAAAAATTACACAAGATCCACTACGATAAATGACTCTTTGTACTCTTAAAATGTTGCATCCTGTGGTTGTCAATGAGGGTTGTCAGAACCGCCGACGTTGAATGTCATGTTGTCATGTTTTGTTTTCTTGCCTTGAATTTGTTAGTGTCCAACGGTGACCTTTTTTCCCCCGTCTGTTTGTGTTGGCCAGGTTCCTGCTGAAAGACGGCCAGCTGTGGCTGTGCGCCCCCCAGGCCAAGCAGATCTGGAAGTGTCTGGCCGAGAACGCCGTGTTCCTCTGCGACCGCGAGGCCTGCTTCAAATGGTACTGCCTGATTTTTCTTCATTTTTTAAGAAAGTCATCAGCTGGCGGACTTTGATTTTGATTGCTCCTCCTCCCTTCATCCAAAAAAAGGTACTCAAAGCTGATGGGGGACGAGCCGGACCTCGACCCGGACATCAACAAGGACTTTTTTGAGAACAACGTCCTGCAGTTGGACCCGTCCCTCCTGACGGAGAACGGCATGAAGTGCTTCGAGAGGTTCTTCAAGGCTGTCAACTGCAGGGAAGGCAAGCTGGTGGCCAAGCGGCGGGCCTACATGATGGATGACCTGGAACTAATAGGCTTGGACTACCTCTGGAGGGTGAGGAGATTGGTCACAGAAGCCACACTGACGCCAGTGCTTTTGCTTTTTTTAGGGCTGCAACAATTAGTCGACCCAAGCGATTACTTCGACAACATAAATTTGTCGATGTGAAACTTTTAGCGTGCATTTCATTGTAGCGCTAACACCTTAAATGCTGACACTCCAGAGTCGCGGTATCATCACACACCGCAGGGAGCAGTTCACAAACGACAAGGATAGATATTTTGTAGATTTTTTTTGAATGACATGCTTTTTTTTGGCAACAAGGTAGCTTAGCGAATGATAGTTCACTTTGGTAAATCACTTATCAACTGTGTTATTTAGGGCATGTTAATTCATTATCTAAGTTGTAAGAAGTCTGTTTATTTAACTGTGATAAACATTGCATATACCATTTAAATTGTAAATTAATATACCTATGATATTTTATGTTGAAAAATATAACAACTATGTCACAGATAGATACTTTGGGTGCCATTATTTTGGTATATTTGTTTAAAAACGTATGCTGTCAGAGTACAACAGTATAACACAGATGTGAAGATTTAAGCAAGTTAATCAGAATTCCAAAATAGGTGATGAAAATAAAGAAGATAATTGTGATTAATCGACTAATCAAAAAAATTATCTATAGATTAATGGACAACAAAAATAATCATTTAGTGTTCAAGTTAGTTGCAGCCCTTCTCTTTTTATGTACTTTTCTTTTGCAATGGTTTTTCCCCTTAAATTTCTGACATCAAAAATCTGGTTTTATCAGCATTTTGGTTTGTGTCAAGATAGATTTTTTTTTAATTTATTTATTTTTTTAGCGGGAAAGCAGGTGGGTGTTGTAGATTGGCTGTGGTGCCTGTTAGTGGACCTCCTTTTGACAGAAGTGCTTAGAAAACGAGAGTGTGTAATTGGTTGCACTTAATACTTAACCGCCCTGCACTCAATCAAACAAGGGCTTTATTTATACAACAAAGCTTTTGTCTTCACACATGAATGAAGCCAGGGCGAAACTGTGACGGTGACGTTTGCCGCGCTGTCGTCTCTCCCAGGTGGTGATACAAGGAAGTGACGACATTGCCAGTCGAGCGATAGACCTGCTGAAAGAAATTTACACAAACCTCGGACCAAAACTGCAAGTCAATCAGGTAAAGCTCGGCTGCAGTGTGAAACGCACGCATATGTCGACGTGCATTTCAATGCGGTGCCCGAAGTCTCTCGAACTCGAGGTCTTCAATACTCACGAGGTCTGATTAAAGCAAAACACGGCAAGTTGTCATCGCCCTCTCTTGTCCGCTCCGTCTTCTCCTCCCCCGCAGGTCGAAATTCACGAGGATTTCATCCAGTCGTGTTTCGACCGTCTCAAGGCCTCCTACGACACCCTGTGCGTGTTGGACGGTGACAAGGACAGCATCAACTGCGCCCGGCAAGAGGCCATCCGCATGGTGCGCGTCCTCACCGTGCTCAAGGAGTACATCAACGAGTGCGACAGCGACTACCACGAGGAGAGGACCATCCTGCCCATGTCACGGTACGCCTGGCGCCGCCGTGCGCTCTAACAGGCTTTGAGAGAAGAACCGCACGTCGACTGGTGGGAGGTTTTGACGAGAAAAACAATTGGCAGTACGACGCTGACTGTGCCGAATTAACCCACACGGTTATTGTCTTAATCCTCCACCCACTTCTGCTGCAGCTGCACACCTGATTTCCCTTTTTATTGCGTGTAATGCTTAAGAATTACCAGAAGCCATTTGCTGCAGTGTTATTGCCACCTTTTTGTCCTGAAAATATCATCTACCTATAAATGCAGTTTTCTCCTATCTGTGGCGCATTTAGCTCTCAACATAACTTGTGCCCAAAGCAGCACATCCAATAATTAGCATGTAGCTTTGTCATAGGTTAACATGCTTAGCTGAATGAGGTTCATTGTGTCCTCATAAGGTATAAATTATTATTAGTGTTTTTCTTTTAGAACAGACACATGGCTATTTTGAGATGTTATTTTTCGTACCTTTACATGTTTCGACGGTAGTTTCCGTCACCTGGGTGGTGGTTGTGCGACGTGCATTTATTATAAATACCAGCTTATGTACACTACCAGTCAAAAGTTAGGACGCACCCTATGAATTGGAATGTCTTTTCTTTCATTCTCACGACTATTGAAATGTCAGCTTTTCACTGAAGGCATCAAAACTGCATCTGAACATACATGGAATTATGTAGGAAACATCTGTGGTGTAGAAAGTTGTAAAGAAAAAATGCATGAGAAGGTGTGACCAACCTTTTGACTGGTGGCGTATATAGTTATAAACGAAAAACGTTAATAAATATTAATAACATGCTTACGGTGATCACTGCACTATTGCTGCGGGTGTGGTCGTTGTTTATTTGCATTCAGCCTCATCAAACAGTTGTTTATATGCTTATTCTGGGCACTTCGCTAGCATGCTTCAATTTAAACCTTAACAACTTCTTTTTTTTGTTTCCTCCGCCGTTGCAGGGCGTTCCGCGGGAAGCACATCACATTGATCGTCCGCTTCCCCAACCAGGGGCGCCAGGTGGACGACCTGGACATCTGGTCGCACACCAACGACACAATCGGCTCGGTCCGCCGGGGGATCCTCAACCGGATCAAGGCCAACGCCGCGCACACCAAGATCGAGCTCTTCATTGGGGGCGAGGTGGTGGACCCGGCCGACGACCGCAAGCTGATTGGCCAGCTCAATTTGAAGGACAAAACGGTGAGCGCATCAACGTGGCTGCCAGTGAAGGATGAGAAAATGATGTGATGATGTGAAAATGGTGGTGCAAGATGGCAGCCAACCAGGAGCAAGACCCTTATTACTCTATGTATATTCTCATGTATATACATGTATATGTATAATGTATTTCTGAGCAGTATGTTCAGCTTTTACCAATACAAAAATCAAGTCAAATCAAGTCAAATTTTACACACTGGGACCTTTAAATCTTCAAAATTGTCTTTAAAAATAACTCAGTTAAGTCCAGTTGGTGTGTCTGCTCATTAACTTTGAGTGCTCTTTTTTTT
Organism: Thamnaconus septentrionalis; assembly: GCA_009823395.1. Lineage (NCBI taxonomy): Eukaryota > Metazoa > Chordata > Actinopteri > Tetraodontiformes > Monacanthidae > Thamnaconus > Thamnaconus septentrionalis. Next base: position 8,006,654 of record CM020514.1, on the reverse strand, counting down.
TTTTTTTGCAGCTGATCACGGCCAAGCTGACCCAGGTGAGCGCCAACATGCCCTCCAGCCCAGACAGCTCGTCCGACTCGTCCACCGGCTCTCCCGGTAACCACGGCAACCACTACAGCGACGGGCCCAACCCGGAGGTGGAGAGCTGTCTTCCCGGCGTGGTGAGTTCACTGCGTGCACGACGTGAGATGGTGGCTTTCATGCAGCCGAGTCATTTTTGTAGGCCTATGTAAGGCCAAACCTTCATGATTTAACTGCTTCAGTTAAATCATGAATCTCAGACAAAAACACTCTGACAGGTATTGAAGTGAACGTTCTGCGCCTTTGACCCTCTGCTGAGGTTTGTTGTGTTGAGTCACCAGCGTGTCTGTCTCTTCTCTTCGGCAGATTATGTCACTGCATCTGCGCTACATCTCTTTCCTGTGGCAAGTGGCCGACCTGGGCTGCAACCTCAACATGCCGCTCCTCCGTGATGGCGCCCGGGTCCTCATGAAGCTCATGCCCCCAGGTTCGCCTCAGTCAAGTCAATACGATGCTAAAAACACGCAACAGTGTTTCCTCATGGGCTCACTCGTACCTCCTCTCCGCCCTCAGACAACACTACAGTGGAGAACCTGCGAGCTGTCTGCCTGGACCACGCCAAGCTGGGCGAGAACAGCCTCAGCCCGTCGCTTGACTCCAGATTCTTTGGCCCCTCCCCCTCACAAGTGCTCTACCTCATTGAGGTGGGTCGCAGCGACCTTCTACAGTAGCGGAAAAGAAAATCTTTTTACACTTAATGCATTGGTGGTGTTACTGTGTTGCACTAAGGATCAAGTCTCCTAGTGCAGTTTATTTCAGTGCAGTCACCGCATGCTGCACGTGCACTCATCCATCCAGCTCAGAACTTGACGGCTTTGTACAAGAGCTAGGAATTTAGTTGTCTTACTAACAATGAACAACAAAATAATTCCCATTTGTTTGTGTGCCTCTGATGCAGCCAAACCTTTTAAAATGCAAAAAAAAAAAAAAAAAAATCTGACCAATATTTATTGACAATCATTGAGATTGAGTAAAATTTTAAGGCTACCTGCCCCAAAGCCTCCTTCCACCACTGTATTCCTTGGCTTGTTTTTTTTTTTTTTTTTTTTTTCCCAACTAGAAGTGTTTTCAAGGGAAGTGTGCTCTTGTGAAATGGTTTTGCGTGTTGCAAGCAATGCTGAGTCTCTTCCGGCAGCCACATTTTACATTACTAAAGTAAACTTCTCATTTTAAAAAAGAAAATAAATCAAAAATATTTATCTGGTTGTATTTAAAACTTTTTTCCCCCCAACTTATAACAAATCCTATTTTCTCTTTCTGTTTCTGTTTGACGCCGTCCTTCCAGGTTGTTTATGCCCTGCTGATGCCAGCCAGTGCCACACTGGGCGAAGACGCCAGCGACTTCCAGTACAACTTCCTCAAGAGCGGCGGGCTCCCCCTGGTGCTGAGCATGCTGACCAGGAACAACTTTCTCCCGTCCACCGACATGGAGACCCGGCGCGGGGCCTACCTCAACGCGCTCAAGATCGCCAAGCTCCTCCTCACTGCCGTCGGCTTCGGCCACGTGAAGGCCGTGGCGGAGGCCTGCCAGCCCAACGCCGAGGGCAACATTCCTGTGTCACCGGTTAGGCTGCGCCCCGTAACACAAGGCGGGCACATTCCGGAATGACCAGTTTCTAGCGAGCTGTGTATGTGTGACATGCGTTTTTTTTCCCCCTCCTCCTTGTATTTCCTCTACACTACCTGGTGCCTGCTCTCTCTCCTCCCCTCCCCCTCCCTGCAGATCAACCAGGCCACTCACGACCAGGCGCTCGTCCTCCAGAGCGCCCTGCAGAACATCCCGAACCCCGCCTCCGAGTGCATGCTGCGCAACGTAGCCATCCGCCTGGCCCAGCAGATCTCCGATGAAGTCACAGAAAACGTGAGGAACTGACATGGGTTTATTTCTTATTTATTTCATATGACATTAGCTGCGTTTCCATCAGAGTTTTTAGCAAAATAAAAGCGATATTTCTAAAAATTTCGACGAAGTGCAATTGCGATTTGCAGTCGTTTCCATTGATTTGTGGGAAGCGCAAAAGCCGTATTTCTCGTAGAAATGGTCCCCCGAAAATTCTTGTAGTTTTTTGCGGGACGTAGTTCTGGTAATATTATGAGAATTACATTTGCTTTTGTTTGTCTACATTTGTCGTAAAACCTTAATATTTTAGCAATATTTGAGAGGTTTTTCAGATTTTTTTTTTATTACGATATTTAGGTTTTGCACAATTTTGGGACTAATGGAAATGCAGCTAGAGTCAACGTTACGACATGAATACATGCATTTTTACAAGTTGGAAACTAATTGACACAAACTCATTGAGATGTAGAATCTATTTTTGTCTCTGTCTATCAACGATTAACTGGACTTTTGTGTTTTTTGCCAGAATTTCTTCCAGGCGTCAAAGTACATCCCAGACATATGCGTGATCCGAGCGGTACAGAAAATAGTTTGGGCTTCTGGCTGCGGCACGGTGCAGCTCGTCTTCAGCTCCAACGAGGAGATCAGCAAGATATACGAGAAGGTAAGGAGTGGCGGCTTTGATTGGTTCCCTTGGTGGCGTTGGAACACATTTTCTTCCAACGTCGAAGCATTTAAATAACTGGGCAGGAATTAAATAGCCAGAAGGTCGCTGGCGCTCAGCCGAGGGATTTCACTTATATAGGAAGGCTGAATACTTTAAAAAAAAAAAAAAAAAAAAATCCTCTTTTCATCTCTATGCATTTCTTTCTCCCGCCAGACAAACGCAGCCAAGGAACCGGACGGCGAGGACGAGCAGGTGTGTTGCGAGGCCTTAGAAGTGATGACGCTGTGTTTCGCCCTCATGCCCACGGCCTTGGACACGCTCAGCAAGGAGAAGGCCTGGCAGACCTTCATCATTGACTTGCTGCTGCACTGCCACAGCAAGTGAGTGCACCTGGGAAGCTGCGTAAAATGACAGCGTGACTGAGTTACAGCTCGGCGCCATGATGATGATGAGTTATTTTTTTCTTGATTTGCGTGAAACAGGTCTGTACGTCAGATGGCCCAGGAGCAGTTCTTCCTGATGGCGACCAGGTGTTGCATGGGCCACAGGCCCCTCCTCTTCTTCATCACCCTCCTCTTCACAGTGCTGGGCGTAAGTTTTTGTTTTTAATGTTTTCTTTATTGTGCCTTATTTTCTTACCACTTACTGGTAGTCGAGGTATTAAAAGAAGAATAAGCCAAATTTCAATCCTTGTATCGCCACCAGAGCACAGCCAAGGAGCGAGCCAAGCACGCCGGGGACTACTTCACCCTGCTCAGGCATCTGCTGAACTATGCCTACAACAGCAACATCAACCTGCCCAACGCCGAGGTGCTGCTCAACAACGAGATCGACTGGCTGAAGAGGATAAGGGTACAGCGTCGCAAAATCGCACCCGCGGATGTCCTTAAAAACGCATTTGAATTTGAGAAAGTAAAACCTTGTGCTTGTGCTTAGGATGAAGTCAAAAGAACAGGAGAGACCGGCGTGGAGGAGACCATCCTGGAGGGCCACCTCGGAGTCACCAAGGAGCTGTTAGCCTTCCAGACGCCGGAGAAGAAATATTACATCGGTTGTGAGAACGGAGGAGCGAATCTCATTAAGGTACGGATGCACCGCAAATGCCCCCGCCCACCCCACACACACACACACACACACACACACACACGCAGGCCATGGTGCATCTCGTTTGGCTTGTGACTAAGCAGAGGTGGCAAAGGCATTCACATTACTTAAGTAAAAGCAGATACTTGTGTAAAAAGTCCCGATTTAATTCCTTTACTCAAGTAAAAGTACTTGCATGTATTTAAGCAAAAGTAAAAATTATATTTTTGTCATTAAACAAGCAATACATTTGATGATTTTGCAAAAGTTTTGACAGTCACTTTTTAACAGCTTTGGTTTTTTTCTTTTTTTAACCGCAGCAGAACCAAACTGAAATCAGTTAACAGCCATTATTGGATGTTCACACTTCTGATGTTATTTTGTCTCTGCACTGCTCTGAAAATGTACTGAACAGTGACCCAAAGCGGAGGTTCTGGAAAATAATTTCTCTCTAAAATATCTAGTTTTATATTCAAGTACACAACATCATAGTTCAAGTAGCTCCAGTTCAAGCAGCAATAACTATAGTAATGAGTGAATTACTTTGAACAGAAATTGTCTTTAAAACACAAAAGCAACACACATGATTTTTCCAATGTAAGGAAATACCTGGAGTACAACAGTACAATAATAACAATACAATAACAATGTATTTGTACTTTCTTACCATGGTGGCTGAAAACGCCTCTCTGCCGCTTCTCCCTGACCAGGAGCTCATCGACGACTTCATCTTCCCGGCGTCCAACGTCTACCTCCAGTACATGAAGAGCGGGGAGTTCCCCACCGAGCAGGCCATCCCGGTGTGCAGCACCCCGGCCTCCATCAACGCCGGCTTCGAGCTGCTGGTGGCCCTGGCTGTGGGCTGCGTACGCAACCTCAAGCAAATCGTTGACACCCTGACCGACATGTACTACCTGGGTAGGCGCGCGCTTCTTCCTTTCCCTCCACCGGGGCACCGTCAGTGTGAGGAGGAATCCTCACTAATTGTTTCCCTCCCCGCCTCCCTCCCTCCCTACCTCAGGCTGCGAGACGCTGACCGAGTGGGAGTACCTGCCCCCCGTGGGGCCGCGGCCCAACAAGGGCTTTGTCGGCCTGAAGAACGCCGGTGCCACCTGCTACATGAACTCAGTCATCCAGCAGCTCTACATGATCCCGCCCATCAGGAACGGGATCCTGGCCATCGAGGGCACGGGCACCGACGTGGACGACGACATGTCGGGCGACGAGAAGCAGGAGAACGAGGTGAAGGAGGCTGCTGCCTTGTCAAGCGTTGTCTGTCTGTCTGTCTGTCTGTCTGTCAAGTATGATAATTCTCTATCTATAGGTTGTGGTAAGGTCATGGAAATTTCATGCAAGGTCAAGGTCCTTTTTTCTCCCTATCTCATCCATCACTTTGTTTTTAATGTTGTATCCTTGAGATGTTGTTGCATCAAAAATGTACCACTGCAGATTCAGCTTGTTCATGGTTTGTGCTTTATGTGTCTCTCTCGCACAGAGCAACGTCGATCCCCGCGACGAGGTCTTCAGCTACCATCACCAGTTTGATGACAAGCCCTCCAGCAAGTCGGAGGACAGGAAGGAGTATAACATCGGGGTGCTGCGCCACCTGCAGGTCATCTTTGGCCACCTGGCGGCGTCCAGGCTGCAGTACTACGTCCCGAGGGGGTTCTGGAAACAGTTCAGGTAAAAAGTCATCTCTGTGGACAATTTTGCCTCTTAATTTATTTTATTATCGTCACCTGCTGACTTCATTATTTTGCGTGCTATTTCAGGTTATGGGGTGAGCCGGTGAACTTGAGGGAACAGCACGACGCGCTCGAGTTTTTCAACTCTCTGGTGGACAGTCTGGACGAAGCTTTGAAGGCTCTAGGCCACCCCGCCATGCTCAGCAAGGTGCTGGGAGGCTCCTTTGCCGACCAGAAGATCTGTCAGGGATGCCCACATAGGTAAAGAGAGCGCCACCTATCAACCTCAAACGCATCACTGCAAGCATTTCAAATAAAAACATCCAAATTCGAAATTGTTGACCGTTTGTTTTTGTCTTCTTCCTGTTGTCTTTTTAAAGATACGAGTGCGAGGAGTCTTTCACAACCCTCAACGTTGACATCAGAAACCACCAGAACCTTTTGGACTCCATGGAGCAGTACGTCAAAGGGGACCTGCTGGAAGGGGCCAACGCTTACCACTGTGAGAAGTGCAACAAGAAGGTGAGAAACCCGCTACACACAGAGCCACTTTCTGGTCGCCGGCCAGGGCGCAATAAAACTTCCTAATCGGGGGGAAGCAGAGGAAGCGATGACGACTGGACCACCAGCAGTCCAAGTGTCTGCCATAAGCAGACTGTGCAGCTCGTCTTTTCCTTTTTTACAGAATTTCTGTAAGAAAACCTTTTAACATCCAAATCTGAGAACTTTGGCAAGAATGGTGGCGTCAAAATTGAATTAGAAATGTATTATATTGGATAAATTTATTTATTTGCAATAACAGACATTGAATCAATGTGTAGCTTATTCTAGTTAAAGTAACATCCCAAGAAGATTTCAAATAATTCGCTGGTAGTCCAGCAGACTACTACTACTAGCCAAGTAGTATTAGTCTGCTTGATGGGAAGTAGCTGATAACTGCTAAAATTAATTTTAGTTCTCATTAGCTGCGTTTCCATTACCCCGAGAATTGCCCAAAACCTATATATCGCAATATTGTGCTCTCATGAGGTGGTTTTTCAGATGTGTTGATATAGAGGTATATCACAAAAGTGTCATGGAAACACTTTTTTCGCATTTATACGTCACCAACGTGACGTACGGAGTCACGTGATCAGTTCACTTCAAGTGAAAATGGCGCGGGATGAGATTTTACGTGAATTACGGCTGACGCGCTTCGCACCATTCATTGCAAGCACCTGCAAATTGTAATTGCACATTGTCGAAATTTTAGAAAGATTGCCTTTATTTTACGAAAAACTAATGGAAACGCAGCTACTTACTTGTGAAAGAGTCATGACGCCTGCGCTGCCCCCCGCAGGTGGACACGGTGAAGCGGCTGCTGATCAAGAAGCTGCCGCCCGTCCTGGCCATCCAGCTCAAGCGCTTCGACTACGACTGGGAGCGGGAGTGCGCCATCAAGTTCAACGACTACTTCGAGTTCCCGCGGGAGCTGGACATGGAGCCGTACACGGTGGCCGGCGTGGCCAAGCTGGAGGGCGACGACGTCAACCCGGAGAACCAGGTGATCCAGCAGAACGAGCCCTCGGAGCCCACGCCGCCGGGCAGCTCCAAGTACCGTCTGGTGGGGGTGCTGGTGCACTCGGGCCAGGCCAGCGGCGGGCACTACTATTCGTACATCATCCAGCGGAACGGCGGCGACGGCGAGAAGAACCGGTGGTACAAGTTCGACGACGGCGACGTGACCGAGTGCAAGATGGACGACGAGGAGGAGATGAAGAACCAGTGCTTCGGCGGCGAGTACATGGGCGAGGTGTTCGACCACATGATGAAGCGCATGTCGTACCGGCGGCAGAAGCGCTGGTGGAACGCCTACATCCTATTCTACGAGCGCATGGACTCGCTGGACAAGGACAACGAGCTGGTCAAGTACATCTCGGAGTTGACCATCTCCTTCACCAAGCCCCACCAGGTCAAGATGCCCGGCGTCATCGAGTGCAGCGTGCGCAAGCAGAACGTCCAGTTCATGCACAACCGAATGCAATACAGCCTGGAATATTTCCAGTTCATTAAGAAACTTCTGACCTGTAACAGTGTCTATTTAAACCCTCCTCCAGGTAGGAACCTCTTTTTGTGTTCTCACTCTGATACTTCTGGGTGTTTTGTTTTTCCTTCCAGGTTCATTTGCTACAAATTTGTTCCAACCCTTAAAGGTTAAGTGTGTAATATTGCGAGACTTCGAGGGAGAAATGGTGACATCAAGTGGTTACATTGATACAAATATGTTCCAATCCTTCAAAGTTAAGTTTGTAATATTTTGAGATTTTGAGGAAGAAACGGAGACATGACCTCGTTATTTTGATACAGCGACATCAGGTGCTTACACTGACACAAATTTGTTCCAACCCTTAAAGGATATGTGTGTAATATTTCGAGATTCTGAGGAAGAAACAGCGACATCAAGTGGTTACATTGATACAAATATCGTCCAATCCTTAAAGGTTAACAAGTGTGTAATATGTAGAGATTTTGAGGAAGAAACAGCAACCTCAAGTGGTTACATTTCAGATTGCATCGTCTTTCATTCTCCCTCCCCCTCCTAAGCTTGTCAGTGAGCTACGGTGGCCTGCGCACCCAAAACCTGGATATCTCGTCCACCTTCTTCTTCGTCGTTGGTTTATTTGAAGAGACGAGAGACGTCCCTACTGTGCTGCTTCTGCTTACTCCGCTTTTCTGGAGGTACTGGAAGTCGGCCCTTTATGATGTCACAGAGTGCTGACTTCCAGGAGATTCTGAGGTTTTTGGCATCGCTGTGTAAACAAAAGGCTGAATGCACTGTTTTCTGTATCAGTGGAGCTATTTCTGATTATGCTCAGCTGAGTCATGGATGAAAAATAATCCATATTTAGTTGTGGGAATAATATGGGCCCTTTAATGTTCTTTCATCGCTCATAGCTACTCTAATGGGGTCAAGAAGCGGCCAGCAATGTTTTTTTTTAAGTCTGCTTTGCATTTCAAAGGTTGGAGTTGCAGTGATTTCATCAGAATTCTCTGGCTGTTTTTTTTTTTCTTTTTTCTTCTACGCGGGCTCCAAAATGACTGCATTAATATTTGAAGAAGTGATGTCCGCGAGGCATCGGTCCTCAGAGCTGCAGCAAAGTGCTCCGTCTCTTTAATTCATCCCTGGACGGATGCGGAACCGAGGAACGTGTCACTGAAAGCTGATGTTTGTAAAGCGGTCGCTCGCGCCGTAGCGCTGGGGACCGGCGTTGCGTAACGTGGAGTTACAACATTACGGTCGACACACTTCCAGCTTTTGTCCCTTTGCTGCGTCATCACTATGTTTTCTTCAACAGCGGCGAGTGGAGTCTGAGGCGTTTCGCCCTGTGCATCACTTATTTCCCCGTGAACATCACCAGTGCAAAAATAGTAGTAATGCAGTAGTAGTAATGCTTGTCATGATGCCTTCATTCTTTCCAAGGCATAAGATTGTAATTTAAGATATATAAGCATAGAATGAGGACGGAAGGTCAAAGGTCAGCTCATCACTCAATTGGTGAAAACACTATTCAGGCTCTTAATACTAATTATCTGAGTAGTGATTTGTTGAACATCTGCTGTACTTGTCCTACCAGTGCATTTTTATGATTAACCTTTTTAATACACATCAGAAAGATAATCGTAATAGAAATCTGATGCCAAAATATCAATTTCTTCCTGAAACTTTTGATGGAGTTTGGGAGGAATTGTCACTATTTTAGATGCCACCTAATTACCAATTACCTTTTGTTAATATTATGATATGCAAGCATGATTTGTTACTTGAAATATTGCTGTAATTTTAGTGCAGGGAAATTAATCGGGAAAATGTCAATTGCAATTTTTATCGCTTGTGATCATAATAAGTGGATATTTGTAGTAAAACAAAGGTTTTCATATCGTCTGTATCTTATTTGACTCTGCTACTTGCTGGTGGATCAAATTCAGTTGACCGCAGCTCACTGGATTGAATTGAACAGCAAGTATCATCTGAAATAATCTATATATTATGTGGTGAAGTTTTTCACTTTGGGCAAAATGATCTTTATTTAATGTTATTTCATCAAAAAAAAATTCAAATTAATCAGCATTTTTTTTTTTTGCATTCTATCAGGCCAAGACCACCTCTTGCCAGAGGCGGAGGAGATTGCTATGATAAGTGCTCAGCTGGCTGCTAGGTTTCTCTTCAGCACAGGTTTCCACACCAAGAAAGTAGTGCGGGGTCCTGCCAGTGACTGGTAAGCCCCGCCCACCTCGGTTTGCGACGATGACGACCTCGTTTTTATCCTTCTCTTAAAAATAAAATCCGTTTCTCCCACCCTGCCCAGGTACGACGCCCTCTGCATCCTGCTCAGACACAGTAAGAATGTCCGCTATTGGTTTGCACACAACGTCCTGTTTGCGTACCCCAACCGCTTCTCCGAGTACCTGCTCGAGTGCCCGAGCGCCGAGGTGCGGGGCGCCTTCGCCAAACTCATCGTCTTCATCGCCCACTTCTCGCTGCAAGACGGGCCCTGCCCCTCCCCCACCGCCTCGCCCGGACCCTCCAGCCAGGTGGGTGCGCGGCCTCGAATGGCGCTCAAACGCGTCCCCTTGATCGCGTCTCTGGTTTCCGGCTGACGCTTTCCCGCTCGTCTCCGCCAGGGCTGCGACAACCTGAGCGACCACCTGCTGAGGGCCGTGCTCAACCTGCTCAGACGAGAGGTCTCCGAACACGGCCGTCACCTGCAGCAGTACTTCAACCTCTTTGTCATGTACGCCAATCTGGGTAAGGGAACAACGCGCCACTCACCCGGCAGTCACGTACACCTGCTCCTGTGCAACAAAACATTGTGTTTTGAGGATTATTTCTGAAAAAATAGGGACTTTTAGAGCTGAATGGATGAATCAACTTGAGTTGATTTTAAGAAAAGTAGTTCATATTAATTCCTGAATGGTTTTGTTGCCTTATTTCCACTTGAAATTTATCCAGTTGTTGTTTTTATTTCGACATAATTATTCTTCTTCTACATGCTTTTATTTATTTTCTTTTTTTAACTTATTTTTTGCATTTTTACATTTTTTTTTTTTCACCGTTCGAATTCTTTCAACAGGTGAATCGGTTACAAAAATTGTTTGCTGCAGCTCAACGTTCTTTTGAAAGTCCAATTACAAACTGCAAAGGATGGATTTTTTTTTTTTTAAAGATCAATATTCAAATATAATTTACGTTTGTTTGCAAAACTACCTCCTTAGAAAGAAAGAAAGTGGGAAAGAAGTAATCAATGTATTTTTCAACATTGATTATTAAAATAGATAAGTAAATTCTGTTGAAAAATAAAAAATATATCAGACTATAATTTATATGGTCCAGATTTAAAAAAATGCACTTGTCTCCTCCCCCCTGGTGCAGGCCTGGCAGAGAAGTCTCAGCTGTTGAAGCTGAACGTCCCGGCCACGTTCATGCTGGTCGCTCTGGACGAGGGTCCCGGTCCCCCCATCAAGTACCAGTACGCCGAGCTGGGAAAGCTCTACACGGTGGTCTCGCAGCTGGTCCGCTGCTGCGACGTCTCCCCGCGCATGCAGTCGTCCATCAATGGTTTGTGTCTTGTGTTTTCCGCCCCCCTTTTTTTAAAACAAGATCTAAGAATGCGATGCAATGTGTGCCGTCGGCGCCCCGTGAAGATTCTCATCCTTGCTCAGGACGGTAGTGACTGACAAAACCAGCCACTCTGACGGTCTGTTGGTATACGGACCTCGGAGCTGAGGGCTCCGGAAGAAAATCCACAACGCACGGTCGCGACGAGGACTCGTATTTCCGACGTTTGACCGAACGCCTCTCTCCCCTTCGCCCCCTACAGGCAACCCCCCGCTGCCCAACCCGTACGGCGACACCAACCTGACGGCGCCGGTGATGCCCGTGCAGCAGCTGGTGGCCGAGATCCTCTTCGTGAGGACCAGCTACGTGAAGAAGATCATCGAGGACTGCAGCAACTCGGAGGAGACGGTGAAGCTGCTCCGCTTCAGCTGCTGGGAGAACCCTCAGTTCTCCTCCACCGTTCTCAGCGAGCTGCTCTGGCAGGTAAAGACTGAACTGGCCCTACTGCCTTTGGAAGCCCTGCCTGTGTCCAAATTAACCAGTTGCGGGCGGGCTTTTTGACTGGTGGGCCTCGATGGGTTCTTAAATTTGACAGAGAGGTTTGGGTGGCGGACCAGGAGCAGATTGATGGAGTGTTTTGGTGACTCACCTTGTAGGAGAAGAAAATATGATGATTATATTCCTTTATTCATCCCTCAGTGGGGAAATTAAATGTGTTAGCAAACACATTCACACATACCAGCCATAAAAAATAAATAAGATAAAAGAACTAGTATGAAATAGAAAAGAGCAGATGTGTGTGAAATGGACTACAGTGTAGTTGTTGAATGAAGGACGGGGAGGATATTGCACATGATTAATAAATTGGCTTCCTGGGGTGTGGAGAGAAATATTGCACTTATATTGTTGGTGGTGGTGTTGGTTGCCTGCGCCCTGAAATAAACCATGGATTTAGGAGGAAAAACACAATTTTCCCCAACTTGTCTGCAGGTGGCGTACTCCTACACGTACGAGCTGAGGCCTTACCTGGACCTGCTGCTACAGATCCTGCTCATCGAGGACTCCTGGCAGACGCACAGGTCCGACTGGTTCCATTAGCGCTCGCTCGCTGGTTAGCCGGTTAGCCCTTTGTTTGCGATACTCACGGACGCCCCGTTGCTCCCCGCAGGATCCACAACGTGCTGAAGGGCATCCCCGACGACCGGGACGGCCTCTTCGACACCATCCAGCGCTCCAAGAACCACTATCAGAAACGAGCCTACCAGTGCATCAAGTGCATGGTGGCGCTGTTCAGCAACTGCTCCGTGGCTTACCAGATCCTGCAGGTACGCCGCCGTGGGTTAGATGTAGTTGGACGCATGTAGAAACGCCAGGGTTTTTAAATTTTTTATTTATGGTGTCGACGATTTTGTGTCATCACAGCGACGGTGAGTTTCAAGGTGGTTGGGAAAATGTGTTATTCTTTGTTTGTTTGTACTCGGCTTCAGCTGCTACAGAACAAAGGGAAGTTAATCACTCTCTATGCGCGCCGCACTGGCAGTGCGCAGATCTAGTAGTAGCAGAGACACATTCAGGGACGCTGCAAGTGGCAACAGCACTGAATGACAAAGTTGGTAATATTGCAGAGGCTGAGGAACTATTGTGCATATTGTAACATTCAGAGGTTGTTCCTCTCAATTCTTTTGTCATTTTTATATTCCCCGCCTCTTGCTTTAAATAGATATTTTTTAAGTATTCTAATGCTCACGGCTCGTTTCAACCTCACTGCTCCAATGCTAAACGACGGGCGCTCGCTCCGTCCACAGAGCAACGGCGACCTGAAGCGGAAGTGGACGTGGGCCGTGGAGTGGCTGGGCGACGAGCTGGAGCGGAGGCCGTACCCCGGGAACCCCCAGTACACCTACAACAACTGGTCCCCGCCGGTGCAGAGCAACGAGACGTCCAACGGCTACTTCCTGGAGCGGTCGCACAGCGCGCGCATGACGCTGGCCAAAGCCTGCGAACTCTGTCCCGAGGAGGTAACGCCTTCCCCCCTTTTCATCAATACACGCGTTGTTAGCCTTCACGTTATTCGTCTGGTCGTTGGCCGGCTACACACTAGAACAGGGGTGTCAAACAAGCAAAGCTTAATACTATACGATAAATAACTTGCACACATGCAAAATTGAATTTTGAAATAAAAAAAAACTCCTCAAAATAAATAGAATGTAAAGAAAAATTGGATGATTTAAGTTTCAACAGTAACCTTTTGTGCATGGGCTCATAAATTTTGAAATTAAATAACAAAAAACTAATTAAGTAATTATAATATCATAATATTACCAGCAGAGCATTCTGGGATTTGTAGAATTAGCGGTACATGTGCTGTATAATAGCGGCCGGGCCAGCACGAGTAGCGATTTTTGTACATACAAAAAGTATTTACGCTGTAATTACATTTGTGCAAATGTAATTACATTTGTATTGCCTCGCGGGCCAAATGTAATTACACTGCGGGCCAAAATTGGGTCCGCGGGCCAGAGTTTGACACCTATGCACTAGAAGAAATGTCAGTGTGTAGCCGGCCTGTAGGGATTGTGCATGCAGAACGGTGAACGAGACAGTGGAGGGTCGACGAACGTTACTGCAAAGTGTCTTCTGAAATGTTTCTGTTTAGCCGAGATGTTCTTGTAACTCTATTAAAGCCTGTTAAGTCAGTGACCTGATGGGTTTAACAGTGTTTCAACACAACAAAGCCGACTTTAATTCAACCATGTGTATGTGGGGTCATTTGAAGATTTTCGCGTTTTGGTGGAGTAGATTTTTTTATCTTGCATTTGTACTTTAATCGTGAGCCGGCATTGGCCGCAGTGTTCCCGACAGGAAGTGTAAAGCCTAGGTAGCGATGACGCGTTTGCTGTGCTGATGAAATGTCTTGTATTGATTCATGGCCGCAGTTGGCAAATGTCTTAGAAGTGCGAGTATCGTTCTTCTCAGTTTAAAAAAGAAAAGAAAAACAGTGAATAACTTGTGTTTCTGTCTTGAAAATCAAATGACACCCCTTTCCTGTAATATTCCATACACAGCTCAAGTGTACTCAGGGAATCCGAGGGAAGGTCAGTATTCCAGGCACCACAACATAAAAAGGCAGGAAAATGATGATGGGACAGTTTTCAAAATGTCAGCCCAGTGAAATCCAAGTCGGCAGCAGGCAGGAATGCAGAATTTTGAGTTTCCCGCTTGCTTGTAACACAGGATAGAAACACATCTGGCAACCCCCGCAGGTTTTATTATGTTTATTCAGCTTCTGTTTTTTTTTTTTTTGGGGGGGGGGGTTCCTGATTCCGATTGATGATGCAAACTCATGAATTGTCACATGTAGAATATCAGTCAGAATGTCAGGACAGGAAGTGACCAGTTATTGCATTGTAAAGAAATGGTATAAACTACCAGTCAACTTCCTCAGTATGATGTAGCTACATAGACTCAGCGATCGTAGCATCGTGAGGTTATTCATCGCTTTCCAAACAGACTGTGAGCAGCCTCCTGTCTTGATGGAGGAGCTAGCTAGCTAGCTAGCTAGTCCAGTCCCTCCCCTCTCCCCCCAACAGTCATGAATTCATGTCGCCAGGTTTCAAGCAGGTTGCCCGAAACAAACGTGATTCATGTTTAGGCGACAGGGCCGCAGTTAGCAGCGTCTCTTAGACCAAAACCACTTCTCATTATGATTGGACGACTTGAGCTACTTCCCCCTTAGCGCCATTAAAAATCTATTACATCACTGAAGGCCAGAAGCTTAGTCCCCTTTGCTCATTCTTGCTGTGCGTGTGTGTGTGTGTACATGTGTTGCTTTGGAATTAATGTCTGGATGTGACATTTGTGTTGTGTCTCCTAGGAGCCGGACGAACAGGAAGCGCCCGATGATCAAGACTCCTCCCCTCCCGAGGACACCTCTCTGTACCCGCATTCTCCTGGAACCGCACAGTTTCAGCAGGTAGCGTCCATCATCATCCTCCCACACTTCCTGTTCTTAGGACCGTTGACACAAGAGGTTGTTCCTCTTAAGTGTGGGAGAAATCAAAAAACGGACGTGATCATACAAGTAGGAAAAAAAACATTGTCAAATCTGATATCTGGATTGGATTCCAGATATATTGAAATGAGTTGAGTTGAGTTTAACTTTCATTTCCACAAGGCAAATTTGTTTTAGGCATCAAATACCTGCACAGCGTATAAAAACACATTCAGACAATAAAGACATTAGACACAACGCCAAAGTAGGAATTGGTGAAAAACCAAGCAGCAGTGAACATTAACATTCCCAAAGCTGACGCCACACCCGGAAGTGACCAGTTAGATTTAATATTATTATTTCGTCAAATCACTGCAAACCATGCACAACTAAACATACCTAAACTGCTGAACATACAGCCAGTTAATAATGTGTGCAATGTCAATTTGCTTTCGTCGCCAACTGCCTCATTCACAGCAAATATCTCACCAGATGATCAGTAAGCACTGCTGCCCCGTCAACCGAATTAAATCCATTAACGCGATACTTGGATTGCTTGGTGGCGATTCATTGAATTTCATGGGTTGATGGCTAAATTGTTTGTACGCCAACAGTGTAAAGTTATAATAACAGGAAATATTCCTTAATTAGTCCCACAGTGGGGAAATGTCCAGCATTGCAGCAGCAAAGTGGACAGCAAAAAATAAGAATCTATGAAGAACAGACAATGAATTGCAAACAAGCAATATAAACAAGAAATAAAGGAAAATAGGAACAATGTGCATTAAGGTGCCATATTCCGACTGTTATCACATCTTTGTCAATCAGAACACCAATTAAACAACTAAGACCATCGATTATCATTGAGCCCTGAACACAATCATTATGCAAAAGAACCCAGCACATTTAGCCCCCTGTTTACAGCCTCCAGCTAAAGCACTGGGTTTTAGCTTTTACCTTCCACTTCCAGCTAGTCACTTGTGCTGAACCCTACCCATCTTTCTCTTTGCCCACAGAACAACCACCCCCACGGGCAGCCGTACACGGGACCCGCTGCCCAGCACATGAACAACCCCCAGCGCCCCGGCCCCGCCTCGGCCCCGACCCCCGGCCCCGCCCAGACCACCACCTCCAATACCACCGCCACCACCACCACCACCACTACCACCACCACCACCACCGCATCCCCCGCCCCGGCCCCAGCCCCGGCCCCGACCCTGGCCCCAGCCCCAACCCCGGCCCCGGCCCCGGCCCCAGCCCCAACCCCGGCACTGCCCCAGGTCCCGGTCCCGGTCCCGGTCCCGGTCCGGGCCCGCGAGCACAAGACACCTGGGAGGGCAGCGAGGAGGTGGCCCCAGCCCCGGCCCCCGCCTCCACACCGGCACCGGCTCCGCCCAAGGAGTAACGACATCATGGTCACCCTCTTCCTCCTCCTCCTCCTCCTCCCCCGCCCGCTCCTCCTCCTCCCTCTGCTGTGCCTCGAGCCTCCATCGTCCCCGCTCTCCCTCCTCCTCTCATCCTTTCCCGTCAACAGAGCTCCTGGTCAGAGCCTTCTCTCCTCTCTGCGTCTCCCTCTTTCTCCCCCTGCATCCCCTTCTCGTCAGCCTGCGGGGGGCGCTCTCGCCGCCCCTGACCTGGTCGCCATTCGACCATGTGACGGGGGGCGGCCGCGGGAGGAGATGTGGAAGAGGTCCGGGGGCGGGGGGGTCGAGGGAGCGGACCAGAGTCCTACTTGGAGAAACAAACGAAACACATTAACCAAGAGCCGACGATGCTGATGCGCTTGTCTACGCGACGTAAAGGTGTACATAGTATGTTTATGTTCTTGACTGTCGGGATCCCCCAGTAGCATAACTCCTGTGTGGTTTGCTGTCCGGGAGATGTTACAGATACTATGACGGAGAAGAAGAAACGAAGCGAAACAAACAAACAAAAAAAGAAACAACAATGGATATTATAAAAAATGAAAAGCGCCCCCCAAAAAAAGAGAAATTACAAACGACGACAACAACAACAACAAAAACAAACTGTATGAAGACGACAACTCCTCTTTGTTTTATCACCCATGCTCAGCAGTAAAGTTTGTTCTGCCATCTGGACGGTTAATGGTCATTCAACTGTAGAAGGACGCATTGTTATTATCATAATTCTATTGTTATTAAGCTCCTTGGCAACCTTATGACCGATGCCAAATCAACACACGCGCTGTGGTTGGTTTTAGTGTGAGATGGTTCGGGTGGACTTTTACGGTGTTTTTTTTTTTTTTCTCTTCGTGTTTTTTTTTTTTTTTTGGTTGATGTGAAAAAGCAGTGATGCAACATTGTTTTGAAAAACTCATTGCCTTTCTTCTTCTTCTTCTTCTTCTTCTTCTTCCTCCTCCTCCTCTTCCTTTTCTCTTTGTTTCCCCTCTACACCTCCTCACCCCCCTTTCAGAACTTCCTCCGGTAATTCATCCAGATCCCTTCTGAAGCTCTAGTTAATATGCTGTAACATTTAGCATGGCTTCTCACCAGAATAGTTGTAGCCCAAGGGAAGACTTGTTATCATAACAACCTGAAAAGCTGTTCTTAATCCACATCTGCAGAGGGCTGTTGATACCCCCAGGTTTTTTTCTTTTCTTCTTTTTTTTTTTGCTCCTTTTTCTACTCCTCCACCCTGTCTACAACGAGGGCGATACCGAATAAGTGGCTTTTCTTTTCTTTTTTTGTTTTCAGTTGCACATTTATGTTATTACTCCAACTTCATATTTGGTGGGATAGACAGCTTAGCCTTCATCTTTTAGGAATTCTGACAAATGAAACATATGCAACAGAATTGCTGCACTGGGCTCTCTGGTGTATAATAGACTGTGTGGTTTGCTTTCTGTCTCCTCCAATAAAAATGAAAAAATAAAAAATACAGCCTAGTTGTAGACAGACTCGTCGCCCATCAGCTCCCTTTCTGCCGCGGAGCCGCTCGGGTTCCTCCAACCCGCTGGCTCCGTGGAGAACGGGCTCTACAGCAGCAGGGTTGTTCCGTAAGAATAGCGGCTGGTTAGTCATGTTGCAACTTGAGCTAACTTGTAATTCTGTAGGAGTATAAGGTAAAAAAAAAAAAACATCAGTAAATACTGTATTTAATTGGTAACTTGAATGCATGTATTTTTGATTTTCTTTTTCTTTTTTTGTCTAAAACATACCAAATACTCCTGCAAATGAAAATATTCTGCCCATCGTATTATATTTAAATATTTTGCTCTTATTTTATAGAATTTATTTTGTTGTATTTCACTAAAAAAAATAGAATTTGATTTAAGAGGAACATTTTTGTCCTTGTGTTATTTTTAAAGAAGATATTGACTGTACAGAGTTCTGCGCCCTGTTTTTTGCCGACTTTTGTTTTGGCCATGGTGTGACGTTGAATTCTGGAGCTACAGTCGCGATGTGGACTTTCACTTTGTGAGGTTTTTTGTGCACAGAAATATAACAAAAAAAAAAAGCATTGCGCCCTTAGCAAATAAAGAACATGGAATCTTGTCTGCGTCATTCTTACTTTTGAATAGTTTGAAATCTACAAAATGTTATTTCGGGCTGTTTAAAATATTTTATTTATTATTTCTGTCTCATGCTAAACTATCATAGGACAGTCATTTCTGAGGGTTGAGCTCTGACTGTGTCAGTGTTCCATCTATCTACACACACTATGCGGGCTGGGGCGGTCCATCACAGCCACGCCCCCCTTGAAAGTCCTTAAACGTCAAATTTTACGAAATAGCGCGCCTATTTTTCAGGGCATGAAAAAAAAAAACCCATGACGGTGAACAGCAGTCAGGTATGCATGTTTTCCCAGTCTGTCCCCTCCAAGTTTGATACCTGGCTATTAAGTATGTCGAGTAACGCAACGATAAGTTGAGGTTCAGGCAGCCTCCTACTTTGCCAACAGGTGTCGCGCTGTTAGCTTGTGTGTTAGCTACTAGCTTATCAGCCGCTTCTTGGGGGCTATTTCTGTGTAGACTTCATGGCCAGACATTGAGTGGAATATACTATATTTGATGAAGCTATCAGGCAGCGGCGTTAATCTCTATCACTGCTCGGAATAAGAATTCGGTTCGTACGCTAGTGATTGATTTATGTACTTTTTAAAATCTCCAACGGGGGAAATTGTGTGTGGTGCTGTCATGAAAGTTAGTGAATACCAATGTACGCACGCAGCACCTGTACTCTTAAGAACAGGCTTATTGGATATGAAGGAGGGAGTTTACGAAACCACATAAGACACCTAATTTCAAAACTAGTCAATGAAGCACTGCAGTCTCTTGACTAATGTAGGATGTTGAAAGCAATGAAGACTATTGGGTGACATAATCAATAAATGAACATGTTCGTCCGGCAATATGGATACATGTATGTGGATCTCAGCAAATAGTCTGCCTCGCTATATGGCACAATCGTACTTTGTAAATGTTAATGTAGTTGATGAAAATAAGAACTGTAATGTCAGTGTGGTGATGGCAAATGGTTGATATGGATCAAAGGCTAGGGCTTCAAGGAAGTCAAGGACGGCACCTATACTTCATTCTTAAAGAAGAATAATTAAATTTGTGTAGTTCTAAAAATAAAAGAATGGATTGCCTGGGTGGAGTTTCATGGGTCTATAAATGCAAGGGAGACAATTGGCTCGAGCTATTTATTTCTGCTCTATTTCTAAAATGTCTTGTCTTTGAATACTTGCATACAAAAGATGCATTGAATAATTGAAGCGCTCAGTGTGGCTGAATTATCCAAGGGACAAGTTCTCTCTTATCTTAGTAAACTGAGCCAAACACAAAAACCCATTTCCAGCACTAACTGTCAATGTGCGAGAGCTTACTCTAGCTCAATCAGTGCAGTACAATCAAGCAGTTTCCTGCCATTATGTAGGCAAATATGCATTATACGATTGCTGGGCACCAATTTGTTGCATGAACGAGATTACATCAGAACAATCACATAAATCTCTTCCTAACATTTTCATTTCAGTAATAAATTTAATGGAAGACTTAACTTCAAGGTTCAGTTTGCAGCGCTCTTGGTTTCAAAGTTTTAAAGAGAATTTTTGTCTTGAACGCTGGAATTTCTGCAATTACTACTACAAGCGAATTGATTCAATTTGGGCCTTTAACACAGGGTCGTTGGTACAAAAGAAAAATCTAGGAGATTTATGTAAAATGTTGATGTGGACAAAAGCAGTGCAGACACCAAGAATTTCTTTTCGAACAGATTTTATTAAGAAGACAGTCAGATTTAGTTCTCCTTCTCCTGCACGGTCTTGGTTCCGCGCAGTCGGCCGGTACGTCTGGCGGCAATGAGACCGACCTTGCGACCAGCTGGTGCGTCCCTCCTGATTGTTGAGGGTTTGCCAATATGCTGATGGTTACCACCACCGAAGGGATGCTCAACAGGCTGTGTGGAGACGAAAGAGGAAGATCATCAGTGGGAGGAAAGCCAATACAGTCATGAACTACAGCTCCAATGTCATCCATGTCTAGTAAGTACAGTGTTTTAAAAATATCGAACCTGCTCAGTACACTACATGAATGATTTTGCCTACATAGAACGTATTTCGTACAGAGCGATCATCATGATGGGGTTTAAATCTGTTTGAACCATCAAACAAATTGAAACCCTACCATATGCCTGTATTCGAATGATGAATACACAGCATTTGACAAGATGAAATTTTGATTAAGTGGTCTGCACTATGAATTATGTCCATTTAACAAATGAAAATGTATCAGTGAGAACATATGGAGGAAAATAATACATATACTCTGCAAAGCTGCAAAACTGAACTCAGCTTTGAGACAAAACTATAGTTCTGGCAATGTTGGAGATGCATCCAGCTTTGAATACCAAAGCCTAACATCTGTAACTGTGTTTTTTTAGTTCAAGATCACTCAGGCGGTGTCAGAGCATTTGACAAGGATGCAGCTTTACAATCTGTATAAGCAGAATCTGCCTAACTTATAAAGAAAAGTAAACTCACAGTATGCAATACTGTTGTCTCAACAAAAACAACTGCTTGGCATTGTAAAATCAATCAAAAAATTTTGGGCGCTAAACAAAGAACCACACTAATGACACGCTTCTCTCCAGAACTAAGGCTTCCTCTTGTGACTTCAATAGAAGAAATTGGCCCCAATCATTGCAACACAAACAAACATCCATGGCTGTTTGACGAGACCAAAGAACACAGCAACAATTTGCAGATCTGTTGCAAATCTCTGAAAGCAGTCCTTCTTAACCAAGCAGTTTTCATCACACGCATTAAACTGGACATCGCTGTGTTTACTCACGTTCATGGCCACACCACGGACACGAGGCCAGCAGTTCCTCTTGGCCTTGTATTTGTGGTAGGCACGGCCGGCCTTCAGGATGGGCTTGTCAATACGACCACCACCAGCAACAACACCTGTCAGACGCAATGAGGGGATGGTCAGCGGTTAGCTCAACAACACTACGGTAACGAAGCTTGTTGAAAATGATAGTCAATCACTGGTAACAAACATGGTCAAACATCCTTACCAACGACGGCCCTGTTGGCAGAGGCGATGACCTTCTTGGAGCCAGAGGGGAGCTTGACTCTGGACTTCTTGGTCTCGGGGTTGTGGGAGATGACGGTGGCGTAGTTTCCAGACGCACGAGCCAGCTTGCCTCTGTCACCGGGCTTCTCCTCAAGGCAGCAGATGATGGTTCCCTCAGGCATGGTGCCGACGGGCAGGACGTTGCCGATGTTCAGCTGAGCTGTCGGATGAAGAACAGCAAAAACGGCATTTAAGCTAAGAGAGCGATGCCTCATCAGCGGTACACACTGCAGTAACTCAGGGATCAATAACATAAAGGAGTATTGTGGGAATTACAATGACAACTGACGGTTTTATGACACATTGACGTTACAATTCCTAATATGTGTCAAGCTTGTTGAATTGATTCTAATGGACTAGACAGAACCACTAAGGTA
Source organism: Thamnaconus septentrionalis (assembly GCA_009823395.1). NCBI lineage: Eukaryota > Metazoa > Chordata > Actinopteri > Tetraodontiformes > Monacanthidae > Thamnaconus > Thamnaconus septentrionalis. The sequence continues at coordinate 7,984,733 of CM020514.1, read as the reverse complement.
TTAATTACATGTTAACCAAACTGCAAAGTTCTGGAAAGAGCATGACAACAGTTGCAAACATATTTTTCTAAGTTACCATATTAGACATCACGGCTTACCCTTCTTGCCACAGTAGATGAACTGCCCAGTGTGGATACCCTCAGCTGCAATGAAGAGCTCAGTCCTCTTCTTGAAACGGTATGGGTCACGGAAAGCAACCTTGGCCAGGGGAGCACCACGGCCGGGGTCGTGGATGATATCCTTGAGGAAGCGATCAGAAAACGGTTCAAGAACAGTGCCTCCGCTTTCCGGGGGTGACGTTGGTATTTTCAAGGGTGCTTTTTACCTTCACGATCCCCTTGATGTACCCATGGCGTTCAGCGAAGTCAATACTGCGGAGTTTGGCAGCACCTTTTCTGTGCTTGACGTGGGCTTTGAATACAGACCCCGCACCTTTTCTCTGTCCCCTGATCACACGTCCCATGGTGTCCTGAAACAGAGCAGTCTACGTCAGTTGCCGGGTTGACATGTGGACACACGTTTTGATTCACGTTCGTATAAACTACCAAATCGAAAGCTGCACATCTCGTTTTAAACGTGTTAAACGGTACAAGCCAGGCAGCTCGACACCAATTCGCGGAATATTAAACTAGTTGCGAAGACGTTCGTTGGGCTAGCAAGCCAGCCAACTTAGCATACTGCTAATGGCTAAAATAGCGCCCGAGGTGTTTAGCGTACCGATAGTAGCGTGAACAACGTTTTACGCTTAGAAGCTATAAACTATATAACCCATCGACTGACTTCTCAATCCTGGCAATAACTTTGTCAGAAGTGTAACAGCAGCCGGCCTTCTGGCTGTAACACACCGCTAAGACTTGAGTTACAGCGCCATGTCACCAGCGGCTAAATAAACCAATAAAAGACACTTCTAATACGCGTGTTGTTGAAATAATAGCTCAATATTGTCTTTATACATATGCTTCGCACGTAGACCCGTTAGGTTTCAGTGGATGATAAGAAATAATAACGATTTTAGACAGATTTGAAAGAGGGAAACACACTGTAGCAACCCTACCTAAACTCCGTTGACGGAAAGAGGAAGTTGAAGGAAAATGCTGAGGTTTTCTTCCGGAGGAATCCTCGCATGGCATGGTGGGAAATGAAGTTTACGTACACATGTCTCTTTCGCGCTTAAATAGTCGCGGAAGAGGTTACATTTTACATCAATCAATTCTATTGTATCGTATTTGCAAGCCATAATGAGTCATCGGAACGTGTTTTAGTCATTCCAATGGTCAAAGAGCGTTTGAAAGTAAGATAAATATATACATAAATAAAAGAATTATAAACTGAAGCTCTTTATAACTTGTGGTTTAAAACTACAAGTTAGTCTTCTTCTTCTTCTTCTTCTTCTTCTTCTTCTTCTTCTTCTTCTTCTTCTTCTTCTTCTTCTTCTTCTTCTTCTACAAACCACGATTTCTTCCCCCATGTTTTCATAGTTTATGCTTCTCCACCAAAATGACGGTAGGGGGAGACATTGCTGTAGTTAAAGCCAGGCGTTGTTTTCGTTAAATTTGCTCAGACGCTTCATTCCTCCTATACTCTGGATCCCCCTTGTGACTGAAAATCAAACATCCTATGCTGGGTTAGCCCCGTTTGCCAAATATCATATATTATGTCTATTTTCACTGTGAATGTAACAAACTTAGTATCTCTTGAATAAAAGTGCATGTAGTGCAACTATCTAAACTACAGGTCGTTTAAACTATGCTTCTCCGTTGCATCACTACAGGCAGAATCTTTTCAACCTGTACCTCTCTATGAAAGTGACAGAGTGCAACTTGCCACTCAGTGTATGAGCACTAATTTATCAAGTTAATTCATTAATTTACCATGGGTTTATCGGTTCTCTTTTTCCCCCACCACAGAAGAAGACCGTACATAAAGCAACAGCTGGTTCTCCTCCTGAGATCAGAGCATCCCATTGGAGGAACAACTGTTTCTTTGATTTATAGGGTACACACACACACATGCACAGTGATGATGCAGGTGATAAATATGTGTTTCAGCTGTTGTGATTCTGTATTGTTTTATACAGTCCCACAGGAAATGTATAAAACACACACACACACACACACACACACACACACACACACACACACACACACACACACACACACACAGGAGCGAGGGAACTAAGCATAAAAATTTCTTGAAATCAATTTTCAAATGTGGATATTAAAAATCAAAATGAACATGCATGCATTAGATTTATCACAACAGCACTTTGTGCTCCACACACACACACACAATACTGTTTTGGACTCTGTAATGACTGCACCTTCAGTAGTTAACAAAAACAAAAGAAAAATCTGCTGATGCCTCCAACTTCTTTCGGTTGATTCCTGAAAGAATGAGAATATGAGAAAGCAGCGAGAGACCCCAAGTTTGGCCTGTGAACTCTAGTCCTCCCAGTGGTGGAATAACCTTTAAACTGTGTGAGGATGGAAATGCATAGCGTTGCAAATGTGACAACAGAGCTCCATTCTGCTGTCCAACACCGCAAAACGGCCTGGCCTCGTATTTTTTAGCCTACTAATCATTAGCGCACACGGTTTTGTCAGATTTGGGACAGAATAGAACAATAGGGCTTGGGAATCAGAGACTATTGTGAAAATTTAGTGTTCCTATTGGTGGTGGTGGCTGTTTCCGTTCCACTTTCCTCAGATCTGACTAAAAATGTCCATCAGTGATCCAAACAAAACATGGAAGTTAGAAAATAAAGACGGCTCAAGTTACAAATACTGAGAAGTGTGTGTGTGTGTGTGTGTGTGTGTGTGTGTGTGTGTATTATTCCAGACAATCAGTAAACACCCACCCAGTATCTCCCACAGTCACTATGGGAACTTTAGACAGGAAGGACATTTTTTTAAACTTTAATTAAACACGGTATTCACTCGCACACACACACACACACACACACACACACACACACACACACACACACACACACACACACAATACTCTGTGAATGTCCGACTTCCTGTCTCACATTTGACCCCAGTGTTTGTCCGTCCGTCTGTGTTCCCCCTGAAGTCCCCCCCTCTGACGTCATCACTCAGCTGATTTGCTTCAGTGGCACTGATGCATTCCTCAGTTGTGAGACTGAGTGGGAAAAAAATCATAAAAGACTCATTTTTGGAGCTGCCATGACTCAGAAGTTGCTGAGAAGCCATCAGCGGTCGTTAGTTAGACAGGCAGCCGCCTCATTGGTTTTGATTGGCGCCAGCTGCGGGCTGTTGAGGCGCTCCATGGCACAAATACCATAACAATGAATATAAATGACCGTAAAATTAATCACCACTATATTGTTGCCTGGTCAACAATTGAGCCAAGATATATTCCTGCTTCATTTAGATGTGTCAGGTGTTTTTTTTTTTAGTCATATGGAACCGCTGTGTGTGATCACTGCCTCCCTAGAACTTCTCTAAAGTCACCAACGCACCGTGTGAATGTCCATCGTTTTCTCTCATTTTTCCGTTTTTTTTTTCTTCTATTTTTTGCCTGAATTTGTCCCTTTCTCCATCTATCTTTGTACGTATCCCTTGCCCCTGGTCAGAGCAGCTGTTTGCTCCAGAGGCATTGTGGGTCTGTGTTGCTGTGGCGATGCCTCAAGTTATGCCAGCTGTTCTATTTCCTGATGTCAACAACACGGAGGACCCTCCACGATGAAAACGGCATCCTCGCCGACGCAGCGTCTACGCCGGAGAAAACTCTCTGAGTGTGATCGCTTTGGATTTGCTTTGTTTGCGTGTGTGTGACAAGCAAAGAGAGAGATATGAATTAACCAAAAACAAAAGGAGTCATTGTCTATGTCCTTCGCTCGATGTTGCCTCCTCACACTGTGATTGCAAGTGTGTTTTTTCTTTTTTTTTGGCCCAACCAGAAATCACGAGTTGCATTTTTTTCCCTGAGCTTTCCCTTGATGGCCCTGTCGCAACAGGAAGTGACCTCACAGCAGCCCTGCTGTCTGACTGGATGATTGGAGACGATGGGTCAAAGCAGGACCACACTGCACGCTGAATGAGAGGACTTCCTTGTCACTGTGGGAGAGCTGAAGGAACAGTAGCTTTATGGCTGGATAGCGTTCGATAAAAACGTCTCAAATGTGAGATTCAAAAACTTGCCGTTGTTTTTGCGATAACATGTCACGTACACTTTACAAACATAATTCCCCACACTGTCAAAATAATGCCCCTTGAGCTGAGCAAAATTAAGCCACCTACCCAAAACAGCAACTTTCACGTAGAACCTAAACCTTCTCCAGTCTTGTTCCTGTGTACATGAGTCCATGTGGTCCCGCATTCTGGATGTGAAGTGCATGCCAATGCAAGAGGTGGCGCTATAGCCTCTCAAAGTAGACAGGTGTGAGCCAATATGAGGGCCACAGCACAAGGGGAGGGGGTCATATGTGTGGACTGACAAAGTAGCTTGTTGGAGTTTCTTCTGCATATTACTCTGGAATTTAAAGTTAATTAAAATACAAGAATAAAGCTTTTCATCCTGAGTGTGGTTGGAGGATTGACGTACTCTTACCTTGGTAGGTGTGAAAAGACCTACAGGAGAAGTTCAGATGAGAGATATTTGAGTTATACTGTTTATTGCTGTTGCTTTGGAAGATGAAGTCACTCAAACGATAGCAACCCTAACTTCCTGTTTACAAGGAAGTAGTGGAGATTTTTTTGGAGAAAAGATCCTCTAGAGTGTTCCATTTTTAAAAATACCCCTGCAAAAGCGGCCGAGGCCTAAATCTGGACTCTACATGTTCAGCCCAAGTATTTAGAGCGGTTGTGACTCTCCTCCCTCCGTGCTGGCAATTGTAATGACATGGCCTTAGATGGCGATATCACAGTGACTCTGAGCCTGACTCCCACTCAGAAAGAAGTGTGTGCGCGGGTGTGTGTACTGTCTATCCCTTCAAGTCAGTCTTTTTTTTTTTTTTTTCTGTCTCTGACAGATGTGCAGAACCTAACTCTTATTTTGACAGGAGGAGCTCAGAATTTAGAGCTTATTTTGACACATGGTAAACAAAAGCCAGGCCTTGACTTGACATCAGAAAGGGGGGAAAAGCCACAGAGCTTAGTGGCCAAACGACAGAAAGGAAGCTTGCCATGACTGCAGTGGCTCCTGAGGTATTTATGACCCAAAGCAGAAGCGGAAACGGCCGTCAGGCTGGTGACCCCTGACCTCTGACTGTATCTGACTGACGCACATTTCTGCACCAGGTCTGTGTTAGCACACACACATTGAGCTTTAAACCAAAAAAACAAATTCATAAATAAGAATGACAAGTTACTAACTTTACCTATATTTTAAACACACATATATATTACCTATTTAAGAGACTTTAAAACAAACCAAAAAAACCCAGAAAACTAGCATACATTTGTGCAAATTGACAACTGACAATGCTAACATGCTAATGCTAGGCAGTTTGTTTGCAGTATACGTTCATCGCCCCATCTAATTCTGTTGTCTTGAGGCTAGTGTGTGTGTGTGTGTGTGTGTGTGTGTGTGTGTGTGTGTGTGTCATGTGAAAGCCACTTGCATTATAAACCAACATCGAAGGGTCATTTTTTACTCCAGCACTGCAGAGTGTCCATAGTCATGAGTTTTGTATCCTGGAGGTACGACGGACCACGAGACAGAAAGAACACACACGCACACAAAAGCATTCACATTACCAGTCCAAAATCTGATTGCATTCCCGATTTTGTGCTTTTTTTTTTTAGAACAACGGTTAATTATGTAATTATCTTAACCGACCAGAATAAACCCGTTAAAAATGTAGCTCAAAAACAGTATGGTTTGTCACTGTGATCCACAAACTGCAAGTATTACTAAAAAGGATGGAATGCGTTTGCTGTTTAAATACCATTAATAATTAAACACAGACTGTGAAAAGGAAAGAAAAGTGTGAAGAAATGTGTCGTGAACAATTTGCACATTGTTTGCGTCAACAGTTTTTTTCCTTTCCAGACAGTTTAAACACAATGTTCAATGAAAGAAGTATCACTTTTTCCTGTGCGCAAGATGGATGCATTGCCCAAAATTTTATCTCGGGGGAGCTCAGAGGGCAAGTATGAATGATGGACTGAGGGATTAGAGCAGAAAAGTCCTGCAGCGGGCTTAATAACAATGTGCCTATGACGTGATTCTGATCGAGACCAGAGGAAGAGCCTCGTGCTTCGGAACATTTTATACACGGTGAAATTATGTCACTTTTTCCAATTAGGCCACATTCAGAGATGAGTTGCAGATGACAATGTCAAAGCACAATGACTCTGCCCTGAACCTCCAGTCAGCAGAGAAAAAAGAGATTCTCGCACCTCCAGCGGAGTCTGTTAATGAACCACCAGCAGCGGGGAACCAGGCGGGGCTCGCGGGAGGGGAGGCGAGGCGGGCTGCTAATGCGAACGCGGGCCGATTCTGCAGCGCAGGTCGCTGTGAGGCAACACACTGCAGTCTCTGTCTGCATGCTGACATCATCCTTTTCCGACAAAAACAGCAACAGAGACGAGGGGATAGAGAGGAGGGTCCCTGTACGTCCTGTGTCGACACAGTGTTGTCCGGCATCAGAACAAGGAATTTTGTTCTTCAGCTATTTCGTCTTCTTTGTCTTTGACATTCAATGTCGAAACTGAAAACGGACGATAAAAATGGCACTGTTGACCATTAACTCCACGCAAAGCTAATTCACGAACTACAGGCCTCATCCCAATATGCCGTGCTAAAGAGAGTTACATCAGCTAGCTGGTGATCTTCGCTGATCTTGGCTAGCAGGCTAATGCTATAGTGCCATTGCTGCTACATCACCAATTGCCGCAATCGGACAATTTCTTTTGAAATTTCTTAATGTTGAGCATCTTGGATTAAAGTACGCAATATCACTCCCGCTGCGCTACGACGCTGAGTTAGCATTATTTTGGTGGATCCTTTACATCCTGAGGGCTCCTTTTGTTAATTCCAATGTCCATTTAATGACACCTCCTGCGTGGTTCGCACTGCTTTTTCAATATACCTAAATGTCCTCCATCTGCTTGAGTTTCATCTCAAGCTGGCACGCATACACACACACACACACACACACACACACACACACACACTGGGGCTTCATTAGAGATGATATTAGAGCGAAGTCATTAAAACTCCCTTCCGTCACCAACACACTCCCACACACACTCCTCAGGAGGCCGCCGATACGGAGCCAACAGCTGGATTCATTGCGGCGCAAACACCCCCTGTGCACGCTCGAACCCGCTCACACACACACACACATACACACAAAGTTAGATCTTTTCCGGTCTGGCAGGGGGAACCATACTGGGACAGGGTCAGCCATGTGTTTGCGTGTAGCTGACAGAGATAAGCGTGTCACGGCCGCAGAGAGATAAAATTTGCTAAAAAAAAAAAAAAGGAAGAAAGAAAAGGGAATTAGGAAAGGAAAAAAACCAACCCCGACACATGCACAAGCGCACGGCAGGTCGAACGGCAGTTGGGGGCGCCAATCAGATCGTAGGCCCTCAGCTCATTAGCAGCCCAGTTTCCCTCCAGGAGTGTTTCATTAACATAATTAATTGGCGCTCGTTAGCTTAATGAAGCCAGGGGTTAGCAGACGGAACGACGTCCTCGGCGTCCACTCAGGGGCCGCCGCACGCCGGCGACGGAAGAGTTCATTTGACGTGGAACGGAACACAGCGGAAACGAGCTGCGCGTGTTTACGACAGTCTGGCAGCTCCACAACAGGCTCCTCAGCTTGAGAGCCTTGAATGTCTTTGGGTGAGTGAGAGAAAGTGGGAAAAGACGAAAACAAGAAATTAAAAAAATATAGAAATAAATTAAAATGTGGAAATTCTAATCAGGTTTTTAAAACTAGATGTTGTGGCCTAAATTGGGGCAGTAAATCGGCCTCAGTCACGCGCTCATTGTATTACAGGGAATGTTTTATTTATTAGTGGGCTTCTGGAGGCTGCTGCGCTCCTCCATTGTGTTTCTGTGCAAACACGACCACAACCCCTAGGGGACAATGGATGGCTGCCGCTGTGTTTTCAATTTTTTCTTTGTCACTTTTCCTTGATGATTTATTACTTCTGCATGCTAGTCGGAGCGTTTCAGATTTCAAAACTCATCAACACATTAACGTCGCAATAAATCACATTGTTTCCAACTATGAGTGCTGATTGATTGATTGATTTTGTTCAACTTAAAATTAAAAATGGGATTAAATGTGACAAAGTGAAAATCACTCCCAGCAACAGCAACAGACTTACACGCAGACAGCAGACAGGATTCTGCCAGGGGAGAAAAGACAAAAAGAGTAATTAAGACAGAAAAGTCAGCGCAACAACACGCATCAAAGCATTCATTTGCTTCACGTACTTAAACGTATTTTAAATACCTCTCTGTTTCAGTTTCTTCCAAAACGGGAGGTCGGGCCAAGTCAAACAAGATTGTCGTTTTCGAGTTGAACTCACGATCTTGGCCCAAGGGTGATGGGCGGAAGTCCTTTTCTTCCTGCAGTGATTGAGAAGTGAAAACAGTTCCAACGTGACACATTGCTCGCACCGAGGTCTGTGGGTTATCTGGGAGTACGCTCCATCTCTGGGAACTCCGTGATGAGACCCAGGAGCCTCTCACTAATTTCAAGGTGAAGTCAAGGCCTCCAGCCTGCAGCTCTGCAGGATCCCATTCCTCTGTGTGTGTCTGTGTGTGTGTGTGTGTGTGTGTGTGTGTGTGTGTGCAGTCACTGTTCTGCACTCACTCGGCTGCGTCATCCCGATGACTCCTCGCCATGGCTCTTCCTGCTCCATGGCAGAACCGGAATCGGACTGAACCAGCTGACCCTGCAGCGGAAAAAGAGAGGAACGTTTACACCCCCTCCTCCACACCGACCCCCCCCGCCCTCCGGGAAGTCCGCTTCCTGCGGAGCACAATGCCTGTTGTTACAGACAGGACGTGACATCACGATCAAGGACCTGGCAAATGAAAAGAGCAGAAGAGCAGACGCGGGCGAAGACGCGGCGTCTTCCCAGCGACCGGCTCGAGGGAGGAGGCGTCAGATCCGTACGTCCGGGGGCGGAGTCACGTGTTTATTTCTGGCAGCTGTGTGTGCGACGTAAACAGAAACAAAATTAGAGACGTACTTTTAATTCCTTGCACCCTCCTTTTACAAATGGATTTAATTGCGATCGCTTGCCTTTTTTTTTGTTTTTCTTGCAAGTGCAGCTATTCTCACTTCACTCCTCTTCTCTTTCTTCCCCATTCTAATGCTGTTTTTTAACTTTAGCAAGCCGCCTCACGCCACACTGCTCTGCAGTTGCCGCCATGTGATCGGCAGCTTGCAGCGCTGCAATCTGACGGTTGATGATGAAAAATGCCTCCTGCTCGATATTCTCAAACGGACGCACAGGTGTTTTTTTGTTTTTTTTAGGCTAGTTTTGGTCGAAACCATCCGACCGTTCAATCAACGACGCCGTGAGAGAACTTTTCGGCCCCTGCGTGTTTATCGTTTGTTAAATTTAGCTCCTTTTCAGAGCCTCGCTGCGCACCGAGTCATTTCCTGACAGCAAAATGATCCTCTCAGATCTCTGAGTGCGTCGGGGACAGTTGGGGGGGGGGGGGGGGTCATCTGTCAGGGTTATCAGACAGTCTAGGTGTTCCTCCAGCCTTCCGCGTCTGCAACGCGCATCCTGTAAGAAGAGCGGAACTGCGTTTCAAAAGGATATTTTGGCATCTAGCGTGCGTGGGGTTTTTTTTGGTGGGGAGGGGAGGGGGTTGTGCGTTTGTGTACGTGTGTAAATCCATCCGAAGGCAGTTTCTCCAGTGACAGCTTGTGTTGCCTGTGGGACAACACACGCGCACTCACACACACACACACACACACACACACACACACACACACACACACACACACACACACACACACACACACACTCGTAGTATAAATGCTGCAGGCCTGTTGCTTATTATTGGCAGAACATATGGCTACTACACACAGAAAAAAGATCTCGGCACACACACACACACACACACACATCTTACATCAGATCCCTGATTATAACTGTTGTATTTGAAATAACACAAACTGATGTGATGCTGACCCACAAGCTCACTGGCCCGGGATTATTTATGCGGTGTAACACAGTTGGGGCTCATCGTGTGCTCTTTCGAGTTGAGTTCAGCTCTTTTTTTCTTTTTTTTTAATGTCAACAGGAAACGTCCCAGATAAAGATTCTTAGTAATTCCTCTTGCAGAATATCTCTGAACTCAATCTAAAGGGCCGTGAGGTTTGGACTTTTATCAGAGAGGAACGGCAGAGCCTCCACCATGTTGCGAGAGGTCCGACATGTTGTCGAAATTCTATTTCAGTCTTCGGTTTTTCTCTGCCCCCCCCGACACAGACTGCTTTCTCGTCCAGCCCTGTCTCCACAGTTTGCAGTCTGCTGTCTCTCCAAAAGGACCCGATATCGTCCGAAAACGGGGACGCTGCACACGGCTCTGTTTACACAGCGACGGCAGATATCTTGGGAGCGCTTGTCACTGCGGACAGTCTGTGAAATCTCTGAGGAAAAAAAAAAAGAAAAGAAAAGAAGAAAAAGCGATGCGTCGAGCAAATTCGTAATGGCTGCGCTCCCACACTTGGGCTAAAAGTATTCCAACTTTAGTCAAAGGCAAGTTTGAGTAACCGAGTGTCGGATGAGGGAGTGGAAGCGCTCATGCGCGGAGGAGTTCTTGTGCCGTGACATAAACTACCTCTTTTTTCCTTCTGTGCTACACCAGGAGCCGCTATTACAGATGGTTTTCACTGATTACTGTGACATCAATCTTATTTTTTCAATCCTATATTATTTATTTTTGAAAACATCACCGCTTTCGTGCACGAGAGACACACACACGGCCTAATGCCATCGATGCTATCCTACATATGCTGGTTGCACCCGGCGGTTATTTGAGTTCCCGTTGCCTGGTCTGCCCATGCTGACCTTTGACCCCTGACATCATCTTCCACAGAGCTCCAGCTCAGTGGATATGTTCCCTTTTTTTTCTTTAACCTTCAAGAAATGGGTGTGCCAGTGTTGACATCCCAGTAGATCAGCAGCAGTGAATTACTGAGTCACTCAGTCCAGCCCATCTGGGACCAACAACCATGTCCACCACGTTCAAAGCCACTTTAAATCGTCTTTCTTCCCCTTTCTGATGCTGGCTTTGAACTTCAGCGAGTCATTCTTTGCCACGTCTACATGCCAAACTGCATTGGCGTGTAATTGGCTAATTAGCTATTTAGGTTAACAAGCGATTGGAAGTTGAGCTTAATAAAGTGGCCGGTGAGTGCTGCATTACTGTGTTTGTGTTGGTTTTGAGTAACAACCATCGTAACTTGTTGCCTTTGTTCCAAGCTGTTGTTACATTTGGGAAATTTTCACCTTAATCTGAAACAAAAGCATGATTCTGAATGAGAATTTTCCTCAATTGTGTCACATATTATATAACATAAATCGTTTAAAAAGAGATCAAATTGACCAGTGTAGCGATACAGCATCAACAATGTGAACAATCTTTTGATGCCAAGTTTGCCGGAAAGGCCCAGATGATCAATAAAACCACTGGAACCGTTTTGCAAAGATGATTCAATTTCTTCTTTCCTCACCATCGCATAAAAATGTGTTTCTTTTAACAAGGGGTCTGTCAGTTCCCCCGTAGGTCAGGATCTCTTGCCAGAACACAAGTTAAGCAACGTGATTCATGCAGAGTCACAGATGACGCTGTTTTTGTGAGCTGTCCCACAGTTCGGCCAACAACTCAACTGAAATAAAGAGGTCACTCGCAAACCAGGCCACCTCCCGGTGTGGTGATCACATCTTGTTACATTCTAATCTGTGGGTCCATTAATACCTGATCCGCAGTCATGCAACCTTGAAAGTCAATCTCATTTTTAGCTTAGATTCTGATTAGGTCGGCTTGAGAAGCTCTGATGTAAAACACTTTCAGATGGTCTCAACATTGAGCAACTGGTCAGAGTCTGTTTTGTTGAGACAAATAGCAACAGGATGCCCTCATACACCACTGGATGCCAAGACAAAGAAGAAGCACAATATATAGACAGTGAGCTTGTAAACAACGGCTGCTGACCTACGAGAAGAAAAACAGGTTGTGACTTAGAGCCGAGTTGCAGCAAAGGAATAGCAAAAGAAAAGACTATTTAACATTACTGCACTATAAACACTGCTGTCATGGATAAGCACCTCTTGTTATGGCTGCCAGATTTATTTTTATGTCCTTAGTCATATCTTTAATAGCAGAAGTTCAAGCAATTTAAACTTACAATTATACAATACAAGAGAGGTGCATACAATTATAAACAATTATAATTGTATGCACCTCTAACTAACTAATTGTCACTGAATCTGTTATTGGCAGCCCAAATGTATATTTTACTGATTCCAATTTTTCATCTGATTTACATGAGGAGCTACTCTACAATTCTGCTGCACTATTTAATGCGGAACGAACAATGAATGTATCCTTTATCTATAAGAAGCCCAGAAGCCTCTGCTTCCGCCTTGATGGGCTTCCCCAGCCGGAGCATTTTCTATGGCCTCCTTCCCAGAAGGACACATGAAACAAAACCAGATGATTTGAGAAAAACCTCCCCCCGGTGTGTGAAGTTCACGGCCACTCTTAAAACCAACTGGGCCTTTGTGTCTAAGTTAACACCAGGCGAATCACACAATAACCTCAATAAATAAACAAAAGGAATAAAATACACAAAATACACAGTTCTTTTAGTCTCAGGGAAAAAAATTTCCCTGTGCGTGTTAAACGGGACCTTAAAGTACTTCAAAGAATGCAAACGTTACTCATTGATATTTTTTTCCCCGCATCTACCTCAGCATCATTTGCTAATTTCTTCAAGATGAGAAGAATCCTCCTCACAGGCTGAGTGTAACTGTGTTTACACACACACACACACGCATACAAAGAGGCCTGATGGAACCAATTAGCAGACGTTATCATGGCCTGGAGACGTCACAAGCTGTTCAGCCAACCTCTCCCTCCTCCCTCTCCCTGGGGGGTCAGTAGATGTGAGTGTGTGTGTCCGCGTGTGGATGTGTGTGTGTGTGTGCGTGCGTGCGTGCATGCGCCTACACATACATCAGTGTTAAAATATTTACCGTCCTCTGTGTTTTACAGTTTATATTGCTGACCTACATTCGTCCGAGCGAGTGATGTCATGGCTAACTGTCAGTGACCTCATCAGGGGGGCGGAGCATCCCCTTCTTTGCGGGTCTGTTTACTGTTGTTGTCAAGAAACACTGACAATAATTTTAACACATGCTGGTGGAAGTGAAAAAAAAATATGAAACTCATCCAGAAGAGTTAGCCAGCAAGTGATGACCCCTCAAGCCGGCGGTGGACACACGCAGTCTCACTTCCTGCTTCCCCTTTGACCCACTTTACTTCCGATCATTGTGGTGAACTTCCCGTACAGTGAGGCATTATTACCAGTGCTGTGCGGACATTGTCACTTTCTGTCTGACCTGCAGTTTGAGTTTCAGATGTTCACGGGCGGGAAGGTCAGCCATCAATGACGGGACGCTCGTACCCTGAGTCAGTATTCCGACGGTTCTCTTTGCCAGCCTGCTGACTGGGGCGTAGTCGTGCATGTGGTCATTTGTTTTTCAATGAAATTTGAAATGAGTTGGAAAATTGTCCTGTCACGGACTACGGCAACGGCATCTGAGTGGAACCGACTCAAACTGGCTGGTGTTTCAGCTTTACTTCACAACACAGCTGGTTTGCGTATGTTTTAGTGGTAAAATCTCACCAGTCTTGTAAAACCTAGAGAATATTGAGTTAGTCTTGCGGTGCATTCCATGACGCTCAGAAGTCAGAATTGCCCGGTTGCAAAGTTAGGCTGCTGTTAGCATCGCCTGCGTGATGCTAACAGTAACTCCGTCCCATAGCTTTTCAAGTTAAAAGTGGGACGTTGCCAAATCAACCGTGAGGTAATTTGTAACTCTGGATTTTGAGTTCAAGGGTCAAGTAGCACACTATTAGTTATGCGTTGCCAGTCCCGATGAACGCAAGAAGCAGTTGCTGCCAAGCCAAGATGGAGATAAGGGTCAAGTTTGGTAAATGGGTTTCTCCTTTCCAAATGTTTTCTTTGGTGTTGTTATCAGATGGATACCGGGGGGGGGGGGGGGGTGTGCAACAAAATTGGTAAATGACATGTCTTCTGTCGTGTCGAGTTTGGGTTGGCTAGATCGGGAGCAAAGCATAATGTATACAGTAAACACGCGTGTAGAGGCTCTGTCCGCTCGTGTGTGTTTGCCTGCGTGTGTGCGTGCACGCGCAACAGACATAAACAGCAATTACCTCCCATTTTCAGAGACGTTAGCAGGCCCGCCCACCACCTTCATCGACTCCCACCCCGTCTCCCTGCTGCACACTTCAAAGCTCTTCATCTGATAAGGCTGATCTGCGATCAGTGGATGCGAGCACAGCGGGGATCAGCTGTGTATTAGCATACCACAGATAACAAGATGCAACGAGAACACACACACACACACACACACACACACACACACACACACACATCTCATGTCTTTAATCTATGCAGAAAAACAAACTGATAGGTGGTGTGTTGTTAATCTATTCATAGGTTTAGTTTGTGTTTTTGCTTGCCTTTTGCTTTTCTTTTTGTCATATTTATGCTTCAGGTCCTTCACCTGATTAATAATTACAGACAGACAGATCAGCGCCCGACCCCCTTGGAGTAAACTAAGTGACTTGACAAAAGAGACCCACCCTAAAATGAAGTAAAACTCAGCATTCAACTAATGTGAATGAAATTAGACAAGCTCCAGTGTTTGCCTCAACCAGAATCTATACTAAAACATAAAAATACCTCAAAATAGATGAGGTAGTAGAAAAAAGATGAAAAACTAAATACCGTTGATATCTGAACAAAAATCCAACACCTGTAGGCATCTAATATATTCATATTTAATATAATATTAGTGTGGCTTAAAAGGAACAGAGCGTTTGTCTGTAAGTATTTCTACTCAAAAAGATGTTGTACAACAGGAAGCGCGTTTGTGGTTTCCTAATGACCTCACTACACTTCCACACTGAAGTAACATGAGGCACGAACACACGAGTGTTCATGTATGAGCAAAAGCTCGGGTTGAAGAAACAAAAACACTGTGACAAACTTATGACTGGGAAAAAGTACGATTATTATAAAATTATTCTTTTGAAAGAGGGAAGTAGAATTACAGCTTTAAATGGAGCCTACGTATATCCTTTCACAGTCTGTTTATCAGAGTTCTCAGAGTTTGAGTTTGAGTGTGGACGCGTGTGGGGGGGAAATGAAAGGGGACAAAGGAAGTGTATGATTTGAAGCTGTCATTAGCAGCAAACACGCACTGGAAAGCACATGATAGCATGAAAAAACAGCTTACAGCCGCCGGTGATGTGTGCATTGCAGACGCTAGCAACACTGTGCGAGACAGCAGCTAGTCCCTGTCGCCAGTCTGATGAAATGTGAATGTTTTGTGAATTAGTTGAATTTATTTGACATGGACCAATTAGCTTTTTTTTTTTTCTTAAAGAAAAAAAAAATCTGTCTGTCTGTAAATGGAAAAGTACCCATGAGTGGTTCGCAATATCTTCGCTGATGATAGTGATTTTTTTTTTATATATATATATAAATGAACCAATGTTACAAGAGGAGACACTCATGTCTTTTTCCCTTTATTTTTAAAGTAAACAACACAAAGGCTGTGGGAGTGAGTGGGAGTCAAGAAACAGAAGCTATTCAGATTCCAGGATCGTAACCGCTGGGTCATTAACAGGAAATACCAACAAACACAAAGCATGGATGTATGCGTGTGTGAGTGTGTGTGTGTGTGTGTGTGTGTGTGTGTGTGTGTGTCGCAGAGAGTCCTATCCAGCGTTAAATCCAAACAGTCTGTCTGCTCCACAACTGTCCGTCTGTCTGGGGCTATTTTTGTAAGAGCAGTTAAAAGCGGCAAGAAGTCGTGGCAACCTGGGACTCTGGAGAGCTTCTTTCTTCCTTTATTTAAAGATTTTAAGGCCGGCATTGCGTTAATAGCTTTCTGTGAACAGACGCGCAGATAAATAAAGTGCAAAAAAAAAAAAAAAAGCTCCCCTCTTTTTTTCTCTGAACCTCTGATTTATTTAGCCACGGCGGCTAGTTCATGGTCTGGAATGAATCACTGAGCCGGTTTGAGCTCTCCAGTGACTCTTTAAGGAGAAATGTTCTCTCCCCCTTCGGTGCCCCCCCAAAAAAAAAACTTCATCTGAACGTCGATCATTTATCACGACGAGCTCTGGTCGACTTATAAAGTCATTGTTTACCGAGTGTGCCGACACCTCAAGCAAAACTGGCTGAGTCACGTAATGTTCTACAGCGGCGTTCGTTCGTTCACACACAACAAGATGTATGTTTCCACACTTTTCCAGTTGTTGCAGGAGATGATGGGAGAATCATCGACGAGGATCGCTGTTGTCCGGGATACACAGCAGAACAAAACAGAGCGAGACAGATTGCTGAGGATTCTTGCATAATTGAGGACTTCCGTTATGTACAAACATCGTCGCATTAAAACGCTCGCAGCGCTTCTAACGCGTGGCTATTTTACGATCTTGACATGATCGCAGGCTCCCTGAAGTGCGTGTCATCATTCCAGAACAACACTGTCACACCTATGAGGCCTCTTAGATAAATCTCTCTGCCACACTTAGATAGCCATCGCTGGATCTTATGGCATGTTAATGGAAAGTTAAGAGACAAAAATTCCACTGAATTTCCAACGATCAGATTATGGGATGTATAATGATTCTCTCCCTGAAAGGTAGCATATTTGGCAAAATGAACCTTACCGATGTGCTCTATCATCAATGTGTAACCTGTCAGTGAACTTCCCCGAATGGGAAAAATCTTTTACATCGTTGCCTCGTCCAATTTTGGGAGCGAGTGTGTGCTGAAAATCAGCTCACTGTGATGTCAAAAAGGGCTCCCGTTCCTCCTGGGTAAAACCACTTGCAGTTTTGCGACAACACCCCAGTCAGATGTTGGTCCCTCCCACTGAGGCCACTTTGTTTTTTGTTTTGTTTTTAACACATGGAAGGTCAAACAAAGCATCAATTTTAGCCGGATGCAGTAAACAAAGGGCTAAATATGTGTTTGAGGGTCCACTCAGCAAAGTCTTGGTTCAAAAATAAAGATTTATAAAAAAAAAAAAAAAAAAAGGCCCAACAACTGTCAAATAACAATTTTTGAAGTTGGAGGTTTTTGCCGAGGTTACCGAGGCCTCATTGCTCCTGTTGAAGTTAGCCTGACGTGTGGTAGAATGACGGCAGCATATAATAATCTAACTAGGATAACTAAGAAAACAGCAGCATCATGTTTTTAAAGCATCGGGTAACAATAAAAACCTTTGTAAAAACACTGAAAATTTATGACTTGACCTGAGAACCTGAGAATTCATTTTGACCCTCCTCTTATCTGATACCACTGGGAAGGGAGGGGGGTCTCAGGGAAACAACTACGGTGGTTTGGCTTCACTTTCGATGAGCACGTGTTGTCTTTCTTCCATTTAAAAGTCTGATGGATGGACGTTCAAAATAAATGTGCTTCTCCATTTGTGCTCAATAGCTTTGACAAGCAAACACATTAAATTGTATATTTCCATCACGGATGAGACGTATACGACCAATTATCACACAAAAGCAATTGTTAGTTAGCAGTATAGTTGAAAATTTATATTCTAATGGCTTTAAATCATTCACCTTGAATTCACCATCCATCTTGGTTGGAAGTCATGAGAAGGATGGCGGCTCTGGAGACACAAAAGTTTGACTCTTAATTATATACGCAGAAATTGCCTTTTAAGCAGCTAATAAACAACATAGTGATGATTATTTGAGTGTGATCATATTCTAGAACAGGCATGGCCAAACTACGGCCCAGGGGCCACATGTGGCACATTAAACTTTCTAATCCGGCCCGCCGAACTTGAAGAAATGATATTGATAGTAAGTAAGTGATGGAATGGATGTATTTCATCAATTTTTTTCAGTGTTTTAAGAGTCATTTCAATAAAGAGCTAAATATCGTCTGGCTTCTAAGACACATTTTGTTGTAACGCTTTTGATCATTATTTAATTGACATAAATTATTTTAGCTGTTTAGTTACCTTTGTAACCCACGAGTCAAAAAGTTTGCCAACTCCTGCTCTAGAATAATACCATGTATGTATATCATAGCAAACCATCCTTGAGCACCAGATCTTCACACTCCTGAACTGTAAATGGATGAAGTTAAACACAGGATTTGCCACATTACTTGTTGTGAAATTGTGGCTGCACAAGAGAGAAACAAGTGGCAAAACGGCTAAGCCAAAAGGCAGAAGCTACAAATAGGTCTCCCCGCATGCAGCCCTACTCATGTTGCGGGTTCGGTGTCACTCATGCAACATGTGTGTAGAGTAGACTGTCCGCAAAAGATTCATGAGCGACCAAAAAAAAAACAAAAAAAAAAACATTCCTGTTTGTGCTCTACCCGCGTTTGGTGGCAACGGTCAGATCGGATCTCTCCTCGGTCTGTCTGAACCACCTCCATTCTCACAGCTGCTGATAGTCTCAACTGAACTGTGGAGAGGGAAACACCCGGCGCGCGGACACACACACACACACACACACACACACACACACACACACACACACACACACACACACACACACACACACGGGGAGTAGTGGGGAGGAACACCGGCACGAGCGCGCAGTTGAGGGAGGGTCTCCGCGCGCCCACTCCTCCTCCTCAGTTTGAGAGCAGTCAAAGTCAGTCTCGGTCACTGCGCTTCGACTTCCCGAGCCGTTTTCCAGTCACTTAAACGTCATTATAGGTATATATTTTTTAAACGTGACTACAAGAAAAGACAGACAAACGCAACCCACGCGCAGCAGCAGCAGCGCCTCGAGGGCACTCACTCACTGCACTCATTCAACACCGGTCCCGCCGCGCTCGCGACGCTCCACTCAGCAACAGGCGGTTCACGAGGAGACACCGCGTGCTGCCGGATTCTAACCGGGTTTCACTAGTTTTTTTGTTGTTGTTTTTTTGTTGTTGGGAGCTTTTTATTTTATTGTCTTTTTTTCCCCTCGTGGGATTCGGTTCCGGAGCCTGTCCTTGTTGGACCACCTGGAGCCGGGATAACTGCGCTGTGAACGGTTCGTTCTCACCTCTCTCGCCGCTGGTTCCGGTGACCCGAACTTAATGTGGGTTAACAAGTGGGTGGACAAGGGACGGTCGAATCACCGGTTTAGTTGTACATTGTCTGTTTTTTTTTAATTTAAAGTCACTCTTTTCGTGGTTTAGTTTGAACTACTTGAATTTGTTGAAGGGCTACTAGTTTTTGTGTCTAAAAGAACAGAAAAAATGAACGAAAAGACGTCTGACTTTTCTTCAGTATGACTGTCACCCGATTCGAATTCAAGAATTGATGCGACGACGCCAACGCACGTTTGGGGTCGAAGGGCGCAATGTGTTTTCCTTAGTTTGTTCCACCAATTGTTTTGAAACGAAAACACGAGATACCCCAAGGCTCCTTTCAAACTGTAGTTTTGGGAATTTGTTATGACTGTCGATGACAAATATGAAGTTACACCCAGCAGCTGCTTCCTCGCATCTCTGAGTATGAATATGAGAGCGTGGGATAAAATCTTCTGGGTTGGGGTCTTCTGATTGAAGTAGTCTGGACTGAAGCGCTCAGATGGTCAACATGTGGGAGATCTGCGTTTCAGACTAGTCGACAGCTGATGTGTCTCTTTCTCTTGTCCAGTATTGTGTTCAGCATCATGCGTCCCACAGTGGGCAGCGTGTGTGTCTGCTGCCGACTGGTCCCGGTCCTCTTCCTGGTCCTGGTCTGTCCGCTGGCAGCTGGGTACAACCTGGACCTGGAACACAGTCTGGAGTTCACGGGCCCCTCGTCCTCCATGTTTGGATACTCGGTCCTGCTGCATCACCATGGAGCTCACAACTGGTCTGGTTCTGTTTTACTTGCTTTTTATTTATTTATTTGGATTTGTGATTGATTGGCCATACTGATCTGAAAGTCCCTGTTTTATCTTGTTTTTGCTGATCCATCAATATTTTTGCATCATCTACGTATATGGTCCATTGGTTTTCTGCTGATGCTTCTTGGTTATTTCTCCTCTGCTATTTGTTGGATTTGTCTATGAAGGTTCTCAGTCATCCAGGTCATCTTAAGGCACAAGGGTTGAGTTAGGCCAACCGGACTTGGTCTTGTGACAAGAACAAGTCCAGTTGGCCTAACTCAACCCTTCTACATTCATGGGATTTCTTCTCCACATTTGTTTGTTCTTTTAATGGCTGTTTTGATGACTGGGTGATGATGTTGTGTGGATAATCCATTGACATGGTGTCAGTCCTGTGTTGACTCACTATAAGTCACACCCATTTCTTCTGTTATCGACTGATCCAAAAAGTAAACACGGCCTAATTGTGTATCAATCCATTACCGATAGGGTAAAATTAAACAATCTGAACTAATGATCTGCCATTCATCCTTTTTTTTTATCCCTAGTTCCTGCCAAATTATTTTCCATTGGGAAAAATTGGATGTGTCCTATTACTCTCTTGCAGGTTGCCATGTTTTTTTGCCTCTTCGAAAATCAACAAAACACCAGTCTTAGCAAGAAGCAAAAGCTCTTAGTTTTTGTGCTGGGCTGTAAACACGGGGCTAAACAGACAGCTCTCTGGAGTTGTATGCATTTTGCTGATTACCTGCGCAAGGCTGCACTACTGGCGTTGTCCAGGAGAGAAAAATAATGATATAAACAATTGATGTAAAGCAGGAACTTGAATGAAACACATATATGCTGAGTCATAAACTAAAAGTGTCATGGTCTGCTTAATCGTGGCCTTTAATAACATTTAATGAGTGAATCATTTTGTGTTTGTTTTTCTACTTAAAAACCAAACAGAAAAACAAATTCATTGTATCTGCAGTGGTCTTTTTTTGCAGCCTCCTGCACAATGGACCTCTGTTGTCGGCGCTCGTGCGTCCGTGCACACGAGCTAATTTCGCCTCGTCGGGGTCAATGAGAGATTGTCTTTGATGCTTCACACACTGATGCCATTCAAAATCTCTGGAGACAGACTTAATGAACCTTTCTCCCTCTCTCTCTCTCTCTCGCGCTCTCTTTCTCTGTGTCTTTCTCTCTCTAAGGCTGGTGGTGGGAGCCCCCGTGGCCAACACGTCCAGCAGTCCCTCGCTCACTGCTCCAGGAGCGCTCTACCGCTGTGACATCACCGCTCAGCCCCGCGCCTGCCACCTCATGCACTCCGGTGCGTTTCTGTTTTATTTTTTTTCCTGCACGCGTTGCGCAATTTGCTCAACATCCTGCTGCTGCTGCGCCGGAAATGGTTGAGATGTTTACCGCTGAAGTTGACCCAGACTCAACTTTGCACCCTGCAATGATGCAACGTAATCCAACCACATGTTCTGTCGGCCAATTAAAGAAATGACTGATCGTGGAGGGGAGGACAAAATTACAGCTCTTTCTGGGCCTAGCTAAACTAAAAAACCCTGTTATTGTAAGTGTATCATCTCACCCTGGCTTAAATGTGTTTTGTAGCTTATGAAAGGGTCTCAGGTGTCCTTTCCCTGCCACCCCCTCCCATGTTCACACAATTGGACAGTCATGTGCGCCATTCGACGGCGACATGCCGCCGCATTACGTTTGAAAGCTGCACTTGTGGCACCAGTGAATGAATTTGCCCACGTGTTTTGCGCGCAGAGGTGCAGTCTTGCGGGAAGACGTGCGAGGCAGACGGCAATCACCAGTGGCTGGGAGTCAGCCTGTCCAGACAACCGGGAGACAACGGAGGACACGTGCTGGTAACAAACGCTTCAGTCACTCTTGAACGCGCTCACACACACACCAACAAATCAGGAAACATTAGGCTGCATATTTTTTTTTTTTTGTGCGATCGAGATGCACTTTCGATGCATTCAGCACAATTGGGTGGAGGAAGTGTTGCAAAAGCGCTTTTTCTCCACTCCAAAATCCCCATATGCTATTATTACAGTTTCGCAGTTCCACACTTCTTTGGTTTGGTTCAATGGCAGCGAGGCTGCTGTTATTAACAGCAGTAAAGCTTTCATCCTTTTTAAATAATAATGACATCAGAATATTTCTTTTTTTTTTCCTTGTTTGCATGACTTGGATTTTAGCCCTGCGTCACGTTAAAGCAAAGCAACAATAATTATGATTATTATAAAAAAAAAGCAGTCCTGAACTGTAAAAATGTTTTTAAATGTAGTGATTAAGCAGAACTATTTACACCAGCTGTCCCCTGCTTGTGTGTGTGTTCACACACAAACACACAACTCTGTCTCGGCCTCTGTCATGTGGGCCCCGGGAACAACAACGCCGTGCTGCTCCCCCGTGTTTTTGTCACTAATGAAGGCGCGTCACATGATGTTTGCGTGTTGAATGGTCTTGTCTGTTTGTGTGTGTGTGTTTTAGGCCTGTGCTCACCGCTGGAAGAACGTCTTCTACTCCAAAAAAGACATCCAGAACCACAAGTTGCCTAACGGAGTGTGTTACCGCTACTCCAAGGACTTGAGGCACGCTCAGTCCATCATCCCCTGCTACAGAGGTACGTTCACAAACAGAAAGAGACACAAACAAGGCTTTCTGCATCATACCTCCAGTTTGACTATTTCTGAATAGTTGAAAAATATTTTAGGTTTTGCAAGAAGAAAAATTACCCAATATGTTTTCCTCAGACAATTCACATTGGCCCATTAGTAAATTTACTCAAGTGCTAGTCTTTAAAATGGTCATTAATATTGGGAAAAATATTTAGAGGCTCCAGTGGTGTTTTGTTGAAAGGGTTAATTGAAACCACAGAAGATGTTGTGGCGAAATTGATGAGTCATCAGGCTAATAATGCTCAGTCACTGAGTAACTTTCCCCAGAAATTCCAGGTATTTTATGAAATGCTAGTTTCTCTCTTAGTGATTCAAAACACATTTTGTGCTTTTGACCTCTGTATTTTAGTCAAGTTCCTCTTGTGTTTGTACGCACGCGTGTGTGTGTGTGTGTGTGTGTGTGTGCACGCACGTGTGTGAAAGCAGCAGCTGTTGGCTGCGGGAGGGAAAACCTCTCAGGGTTTTATCGCATTTTGTTTGCTTACATTTGCCTCTCGCTGCGCTCTTGCAGACTACCAGAAGAAGTTTGGTGAAGATTACGGGTCATGTCAGGCCGGCATTTCCAACTTCCTGACAGAGGTGAGCACAACAGCAACAAGACTGTGAAAATGTTCATCTGTTCAGCCCGGACCTACTTTTGTACTTTTCTTTAAAAAAAAAAAAAAAAAAAAGATATATTAAGTGTGAGCACTCCCCAAACCCACAAAAGTTTAGAAATTACACCTTTGTGATGTCACAAACGGCACTGTTAGCACTCATCAGCGGTACTCCTCCAAATATGTGGGAGGCCAAAAAATACATCCGTATTTTGAGGCTAAAACCCAACAGTTTTACAGGGGGTTGTAAACAGAGGGCTAAATGTGCAGCTCTCTCAACGTCTGTATTTTTTTCCCTGTGTAACTGCTGAGGAGCTGAAAATGGGCGTGGCGTGGAACCTCCAGATTACTGCTTTTTTCCTCGAGTGGACTGAAGCACTCAATTCACTCGATTAGTCGCCGCTCACGCTGTTTATCATGTGCGACAAAAGCACGTGACATTTCCATGGCTATAAGATGCTTTGATTTAGTCTTGCTGTTAATTTTCACCATTTCACTGCTTCAAAGCAAGAAGCTTCCAACTTTCCTCTTTTTAGATTTTTTTTTAAAGTAAAGTTGTAAAAACTCACTCAGGCATGTGTCTTCTGCCTTTCCGCAGGATCTGATCATCATGGGAGCTCCAGGCACCTCTTATTGGACGGGTTCGGTCCTGGTCTTCAATACATCCAGTGGAGGAATGTCTGTGTATCTAGACGATGAAAGTGGAACTGTCAGCTTTGGAAGCTACCTCGGTAAATACATGCAGGGTTTATTTATACTTATTTTTGGTCCCTTTTTCCCAGTCTGTCGTTTTATATACGACTAACAGCATTATCTGTCTGTTCTGTGTCTGTTTTATGAGATCTCTTACGCTACACCAAAAAGTAAAACAAAAAAAGTGCCTCAGTCTAAATTTTTTACAGTCATCTGGCTCCCTTCAGAGAAAAAGTGAAGCGTCGTGGTCCACGTGTTGCTTGGACACAAAATCAGTGATGACTCTCATGATCCATCTGCATAAATT
Source organism: Thamnaconus septentrionalis (assembly GCA_009823395.1). Taxonomy (NCBI): domain Eukaryota; kingdom Metazoa; phylum Chordata; class Actinopteri; order Tetraodontiformes; family Monacanthidae; genus Thamnaconus; species Thamnaconus septentrionalis. The sequence goes on along the minus strand of CM020514.1, from coordinate 7,960,326 downwards.
ATGGTTGCGTGAGAAAATTGTTATTTAGTTTCTTGAACTCTGCTGGAACTCAAAACAGACATCATGTGAAGTACACGATGGCTTTTTCCACTGGCTCGCTGAAAAATAACCTCTTCAGATAAAACGATGTTCTGTGTTTGATTGGAAAGAACTTTCAACTATTATTCTTGCCTGTGTTATCTTTTCTAGCACATCAGTTCAAAATTGTGTTCACATTGCTGTGAAAACATGTTTTAAATTGCCTGAGCTTAAGATTGTAGTCACTCAAACTGGGGCTGGAACTGGGGAAAAAACATTCAGACACATTTGAAGCACTAAAGACTTCAAATGTGACTGAGAAAAACGGATGCCGTCCGAACCACGTGCAGATGAAGACAAACAGGATGCTTCAAAGTGACAGCGCAAGAGAGAACGAGAGGTGTGAAGAGGTTCCTAGGTGGTTTGTGAGAGGTGTTTGTCTTTGTTGTGCCTTGAGAGGGGAAAAAAAACCCCTGACTTGACGCCGTGCCAAGACACGCTCAGAACGTTGACAGCAGCGAGGCTAATGAGCAGGCACAAGACTTCCAAACATAGACAGAGACGTCAAGTCCTTTATGATGGAGGCTGAAGCTTTTTCTCTTTTATTAGGGCTTTCAGCAAGAGACAGAGAGAGAGAGAGAGAGAGAGAGAGAGAGAGAGAGAGAGAGAGAGAGAGAGAGAGAGAGAGAGAGAGAGAGAGAGAGAGAGAGAGAGAGAGAGAGAGAAAGAGCGAGAGAGAAAGCGTATGCATGTGCTTCCCTCAAATAAAACCACTCCGGAAGTAAAGAGCTGTGAGTGTCAGTGGAGGTTTGAGGTTTTGGTTTTAACACGACTTAGCCTGAAACCGAGCAAGCACGCTTCCACCGCACACTTGCCTACCGCTGCATGTGAAACCAAAGTCAATCTGTAACCCGCGGTGGTAATAGTTTAGTAAAAACTGATCGTCTTCAGTTTTGATAGTCAGTCAGTCAGTGTGATTATGGGTAGTTTGACATCTTCTGTGCAGTGGCAAAACAGCTGTTGGTTCCTGTTGTAGTTTTTTTTTTTTCGTAGCAAAGATAGAAAGCGAGAAGGGACCCAAAAATAATCCTGTACTAACACCTGTGATTGTCGCTGGCTGTCGTGTCATAGATTGATAGTTGAATGTCTTTAAAGCAAACAAGGAAAAGGAGCAAATTGGATTGAGATGTTTTTATTCTTGCCCTGTGATTGCTTGTGGGAATGACTCCTTCACTGAAGACTTTCTATTGCTTTTGTTAGGACTCTGATGTCTGGTGATTAATGGACATGATTAATTGACATGATTTATTAATCATGATTAATTATTAATCATGATTAATCATCATGATTAATGAATAAATTAATCATGATTAATCATGATTAATCATAATGTTTTAATCAGATTAAAACATTAATCTGATAAAAACATTCCGCTCTCTGTGCTGCTGCTGTTCAGGTTACTCAGTTGGAGCTGGTAACTTTCTGGGCCGTGCCTCAGTGGAGGTGGTGGGCGGAGCTCCGCAGTACCACCAGAAGGGAAAGGTAGGATACACTCCCCGTCCGTCCCCGCCGGCTGTGCCCTTCCCAACTGTTGACGGTGCACGTCGTGATGCATCGCTGTGTGTTTCCCCTCCGACACGCAGGTCTTCGTCTTCGCGGTTGACAAAAACATGCTGCGGGTCGTCTCCGAAGTGTCGGGAACAGAGGTAGGAAGCCCGCATTTGGCATCGCTGTCCTCTCTTCAGAGCTATTGGAATACTCAGACTACATTCGTACCTTTGTGCGTAGCTCGGGTCGTATTTCGGAGCCAGTGTGTGTGCCGTTGACCTGAACGCCGACGGCCTGTCAGACCTGTTGGTCGGCGCCCCCATGGCGACGGGCGTGGCCAGGGAGGAGGGGAGGGTCCATGTGTACATCAACCAGGGGCAGGTGGGTCACGCACTGGGGTTCACACTTTCTGCTCTGCGCACAGCAAAATATGGAACTATGAACTCACTATGAACTGCACTACTTCCTGTATGTGTGATTGTTGTCGCTCTGTGAATGTGTGATTTTCACAGTTTTTTTAGTTTTTAACAAGGACATCATGAAGTGTTGAATAGCAGCAGAGCCTGACCTTTAGCACCTAATTGCTGATTTAAAGGTCCAGTGTGTAAAATTTTTTAAAGAAGCCTGCATGACAGCACGTTTGGTATTTAGGGAAACTGACTGTCAAGTTGGCTTCCTTAAAAAATGGCAGCGAAAGATGGCAGCTAACTAGGAGCAAGATCCTTATTGCTTTATGTATATTCTTATATATATGAGAAACGTTCTAAGGGTAAGAAAACCAAATGACTTTTATTGTACCGCAAATATACACTTTAATTAATATATTTATTGGCAGTATGTTAAGCTTTTACCAATAAAAAGTCATAAATAATGCCAATTTTACACACTTGGACCCTTAAAGTGAATAATGAAGAAAGCCGTTTGTCTGTTTGTTTGATAAATCTTCTTATGAACCGACCCTTTGCCAGGCAAATCTGTTGGAGGCGGAGTTTCAGCTGAAGGGCAGTGATGCCTATGCTGCCCGGTTTGGACAGATCATCGCCGACCTGGGTGACCTTGACGACGACGGCTACCCCGGTAAGAGCACACGCCTCAATTTTACAGCCCACTGCCACCTTTTTTTCACAATGCAATCGGTACAGAAGCCTTCATTGCAATTGCAATGCAGAACAGTTCTTTTAGATTCTTATTACACAGCTTTTAGTAAGTGTGCAGATGCCAAACTACACCGCATCACAAATCAGCGGGTTGAAAAGTATTTTCTAGCCTGCTGATTTAGCTTGAGGATGTCATGGGGTAAAAAAAAAGCAACACTTTAGTTTCATTGACTTTGGACTGACAAGTTCAGCTGCCATTATGACCACCAGCTTTACAAAATAAAACTCTTACTACTGACGCTACGTCTACTAAAATTCCTAAAACCACCACCATGACATTTACTACTGAGTACAAAAAGCTCTCAAAATATGAAATGCTAGACTACTGACTTTGCTGCTCCCTACCGTCCCCACATGTTGTCCCTGTAGGTTTTGATAAGTCAGTTACTAGTTGCTTAACAGCAGGACTGCCGTCGTCACAAATGAGCTGTCTCCACTGGGCAGCTGTTTACTCTCTGGTTTCAGTGCCTCCCAGCACCACTGATTAAAGAGCCGTCAGGATGGCGCTTTCACTTTTTTTTTTTCCAGTGACGCACGGATTTACCCACAATGCAGCTTGACGCTGCTTGCGGAGCGCCGAGCGGCCCGTCGTACCCAAACCCAAACACGCGGCTCGTGCGTCGAGGTTTCCTACCACAGGGGCTCGACTTTAACACACACACACACACACACACACACACACACGACACACCGCCGCCACCACCACCACCACCACCACCACCAGTTACACCAGCACTAACTGCCACTTAGTGATAACAGAGAAACATCGCACACTTCCAACACAACGCCTCCCCCCAGGCACACACACGGGCCTCTAAACGCTTGTTTCCGTGCGTCTGCGTGTGTGTGTGTGTGTGTGTGTGTGTGTGTGTGTGAGGATGGATGGAGGGGGGAGGGGCACAGTGTGTTATTAAGTTCATTACATCTGTAATGACAAAGTGTAACCGAGCCTGCCTTCTAATCTGCGTCAGCGATTTATAGCGTGTGTGTGTGTGTGTGTGTGTGTGTGTGTGTGTGTGTGTGTGTTCTAGTTGCTCCTTCCTTATTCAAAAAGAAAAAGAGCTGCGCATCTTCAAAGCGCAGAGGTTAAATATTAAAAGCTGCTCATGCTGTTACTTTCTCAGGTTGATGTCGCAATCCTGGATCAGGTCACGCGTCAAAGGTTTTAGCCGCACAGCAGCCACACACACACACACACACACACACACACACACACACACACACACACACACACACACACACACACACACACACACCAAAGAAAACTAAAGATTATCATCCTGAAGAGATTATTCTATGCTGATGAACTGGGACAAAAACAAACAACCAAAGCAAGACTTGTGTAGCCCCTGTGTGCTGTGTGCAGAATCAAAAAAAAGGAACAGAGAAATGCAAAATTGGAAAAAGCTGAACGTCGATTGCAAAATAAGCAAATCTGTGAAAAAACGTGTTTTTTGTTCGCAGATGTGGCCATCGGTGCCCCGCAGGAGGACGAGCTGAAGGGAGCCGTCTACATTTACAACGGCAGACGGGACGGAATCTCACCCACTCCGTCTCAGGTACGACCCAGCGGCGTTTTATTTTTATTTTGTTTTAAAGTCAGCAGCAGCCTGCAGAGAAATGTTCCCCCTCTGACGTTCCCCTCTCGGCCGCGTGTTTGCAGAGGATCACCGGATCCACGCTGGGCCGCGACCTGAAAATGTTTGGCCAGTCGCTGAGCTCCGGCATCGACGTTGATCTCAACGGCTACCGGGGTAACTGGAGCTGCCGCCGCGGCCACCACAAATAAACACAGAGGTTTAGGACTCGTATCCACCTTCATTAGATGTGATCTAAACCAGGCCTGACTCCCTCTCTCCCCGCAGACGTGGCCGTGGGTGCGTTTCTCTCGGACTCGGCCGTCGTGCTCAGGTAAAACACGAGCGGAGGTCTTCCAGTGTGCAAAGTGATTGCTGCCGGCTTTCTTAAAGCTTCTGCAGAATACATAAAAAATCTGCAAAAGGGCCCAAAACCTGATAAAAAAAAAGTTATTTATTCATGATGGCCCTCATGTAATAAAACGTTATGTTATATCCAAATCCAAATGCAGAGTTGGGAAAAGTATTCACATTCTGTACTCGGGTAAAAGTGTGGATACTTATGTAAAAAAAAAAAAATACTTTGGTCAAAGTAAAAGTACTGATTCAACTCATTTACTTAAGTAAAATAGTTTCTGAAATGTACTTTAGGAAAAAGTAAAAATTCTATTTTTTGTCATTAATGAAAAACACATTTGTCATCCCTCTGAAATATTATTCACTTTTATTTTAGTTCAAATGGCTCCATTTCAAGCAACAGCAATAATGCATAATACATGAATTACTTGGAACAGAATTTGCAAACACTTTTAAACTCTTTTTAAAGTAACAAGTGTGTTTTTCCAATGTAAAGAGTATAAAGTACAGATATTTCAGTACAAATCTATTGAATAAAAGTAAAAAGTTGTCAGAAAATACTCAAGTCAAGTAGTGATACATAAAAAATCTGCGGAAGTACAGTAACACAATATTAATAATATACTTGGTTACTTCCCACCTCTGTCCAAATGTACTTTCAGGACCCGCCCTGTGGTTCAAGTGGAGGCGTCCCTGACTCTGCCCGATCAGATCGACCAGCAGGTGGCGCTGTGCAACGATCACAAGACTCCGACCGTTTGCATCAACGTCACCGTCTGTTTCAACGTCACCTCCAGACGCTTCAAAGGGGCCATAGGTGCGGCACCATCGGCTCTCGGTTGCAACAGGCTCTGATTTGTTCATCAAAGATCATGTCAGAGGTTCCTCTGGTTCCTCCTTCCCAGATCTTCAGTACAATCTGACCGCCGACCTCCTCCACAAACCGTCCTTTTCTCACCGCTTCTACTTCCACGGCAACGGCTCCTCCAACAGCGCCAGCAGGCACGTGAGAGCGAGGCCGGGCCAGCTCACCTGCACGACGCACGTGGCGTACCAGAAGGTGACGTACCGTCTCACCTCCACCAAACACCACGAGTGCTTCCACTTTGGGGAGTAACATCACGTTTCTGTCGTTTGTGTTTGCGTTGTCCAAACGCAGAAGGACGTCAGAGACATCTTCACGGCGGTGCAGTTCGAGGTTTCGTACGTCCACAGAGAGACGAGCCACGCACGGGGCTCTTCGAAAACCTTCCCTCCGCTCAAACCCATCCTGCAGCGGAGCGCCGGACACCAGAACACCATCAGCAGCCAGGTACTCACAGCGGATCAGTGCAATTTGGGGGAAAAAAAATTACAAATTTTAACTAACTGTCACAAATACTGCCATGAAAAATGATTGAATAGCCAATAAAACGACACCAGCGCCGCTGAAATGTCCTATTTTGACAAGACCTTTGCAAGACCTTTGCTCTATGTATATTCTTATATTTGTGAAAACCGTTCTTAAGGTAAGAAAAGCGAATGAATTTCATTGTGCTGCGAGTGTACACTTTTATCAATGTATTTATGGGCACTATGTTAAGCTTTTGCCAATATAAAAATCATAAGTCAAGCCAAATTTTGCACACTGGACCTGTAATCCAACGACCGTCTTAAAAAAATGGTCGGTTAGTTCTGAATGTGAGCTTGATTGGTCGATAAACTTGAATTTATTTATAAAGGATGTCCGGCCTTAGACTTAATCTGCTGCCTGTGAAACGGCTAACAATTAGATCCACAGCGTGCATGCGCGCACGCACGCACGCACGCACACACACACACATACAGATAATGACTTCCTGCCCATCCAGATGTGTTTACAGCTGAAACACATTAACCAACAACAACGGCGCAGCAGGAAGTTTGACGAGGAGGAAGTTAGTCACCAGGACGTCATGTATTCTTTGCCTTGCGCCGCTCCTGCCTCACGCCCCCCTCTCTCTTTTGTCAGACTTGGTTCGCCCGCTCCTGTTCTCTGCCGCGCTGTTCCACCGACATGCAGCTGTCAGCTGAGCTGGTGCTCCCCCAGTAAGAAAACACACACGCGCACACACACACACGGACGCACAAAGGCGCTCTTGTGAATCACGGCAGACGACTAGAAATTAGCCTTAAGACAAGGACACCTTTCATTTGGGCTTGGATTAGCAGCTGTATTTTATTAGCCCGCTAATACACTGAGGCCTCACACTAATCAGAGCAGGGATGACTTGTGTTGGGCTGTGAAAGGAAAAGCCAGCCTAGAAATAATATACAGCTTGGGGAGTGTTTAGCTTTCAGGGCTTAGTGCACAGAGGCCACTTCCAAAGTCTTTTTCATCAGAATTGTAAATCCATGAATTGAACAGTTACTTGCTGTTCTGCAAGTTGGATTTTCTTTCTCATTCTCCTCCCACGTTTCCCAGACAAGAGTCGTACTTTGCCCTCGGCTCCGGACAGAACATCCTGCTGAAGACGCGGCTCCTGAACGCCGGCGACGACGCCTTCCTGCCGCGGCTGACGTTGCGTTTCCCCGCCGACATTCACTACATCAAAGTGCTGCAGAACGTGAGTTGTGCGTCGCCTTCGTCGGGCAGCGTGCGGAAAAAAACAAAAAAGTTTGACGCCGCCTGTGTTTGCAGGAAGACGGCGTCGTCAGCTGTGATGTCACGCAGGAAGCCAACGGCACCACCGCGGGCGTCGACTGCAGCGTCTCCAGCCTGCTTCTCCCGGCGCACGGCCAGGTGAGTCTCGGCCAATCACACTGCTGTGTTTCCGTTACCCACAGAATTGTGCAAAAACTAAATATCGCAATAAAAACTTGTAATGGGAAGACCTAAACTTCGAAAAGCCTCTCAAATATCGCTAAAAGGTTGCGTATTGGAATTCTACTTTGTCCAAATTTAAAGAAATATCGCTTTTATTTTGCGAAAAACTGTAATGGAAACGCAGCTAGTGTGTCTGATAGTGTTTTAGAACCAGTGAAAGCATGTATTCATATATAAATACAATAAAAAATACAAGGTTTCTATGAAAGCGATCATAATTTCCTTTCTAACTACAGCTTGCTTCAGTCATTTTTTCAAACTTGACATTTTAATTGTTGCTGTTGGATGTGGGGGGGAGACGGTTCCGGTGTTTGTGCGCTCTGTACATTACTACTTTTTATCAATGTGTTGGTCCTCGGTGTAGGCAGAGTAAAGCCATCGGCCCAAGCTAACCTGGTGTCACAGCTGCGCCGATCGTTTGTTGGTCGCAGCTTCATAAGCAAGAAACCAGGTTTGCGTGAAATGCAGATGCTTCTCAGGAAGATAATAAGGCTGCATCATAGTCTATCCTCCACTAAGATGACATCACTGTCTGGAGGTCAAACACCAGCTACAGACTTGTAGGTACTTTGAGCTTGTCGTGGAGTCAGCAGCCAAATTTCCTGAGAATGAATCGTGTGAAAGAAGCTTCCCCCCTAATGGATTTTTTTTTAAAGCAAGCATGAAATCCAGCTAAAAACAAGAAGGGGGGGGGTCATTGCATTGCCCATATTGAAGGTAAACAAAGCACCAACAGGATGCCAGCGTGCCACTAACACCTCCTGTTTTTTTGTTTTTTTTTTGCAGTTGAACATCAGTTTCCTGTTAGATGTTAACCACAACAGCACGGCCGGTGACATCAGCATTCACATGAACACCAGCAGGTAGGAAGCCACCCCAGTTCTCAGAACAGCTGAGTTAATGCAGTCATGACTGTTTCGCCTGAAGTGATACACAGCTGCTCGTCATTATTGTTCTAATGAACTCAGGTTTTGGGCAACTTCCTTTTATCTGATATTGAAAGATGAGACCAGGAGTCACCAACCTCTATGAACCTGAGAGCGACTTCATGGGTACTGAGTCCTGTGAAGGGCAACCAGTCTGAAATAACACATTTTCTCAGTTAGATATTAATATTAATGACACCTTACGATATATAATATACATTAATTATCAACAATGACTCAACAAGTGTGGATAAAATTATTATGTCATGTGGTCCTTGGTGGGATACCTGTGTTGTGTTGGTGACTCCTGGACTAGACAATACATTTGTGTCAATAAGATGCTTGTGTGTAAGGTTGAAAAAAAGCCATTTGTCGCTCACTGTGTGCGCTAAACCTCCTTTTTGTTGTTTTGCTGCAGCGACAACTACGAAAGCGAGGAGTCCGTCCACGACAACTCCGTCAGCCTCCCGCTCTCCCTCAAGCACGGGGTCAACGTCAACGTCCACGGGTGAGGCGGCTGCCTGTGAAACTCAAGTTGCCTTTTAAACGACTTTTTCTTGTGTGTGTGTGTGTGCGAAAGCGGTCGCTCACCGTCTGTCTCGCCGCCCTGCAGTTTTGTCTCTCCCACGCTGTTTGTGTTCGGGGAAGAGGACCTGACTCCAGTTGAGTGCTACACTGAGAGGTTTAACTACACGTACAAGGTGAGAGTCTGGCGTTATCGCAGTCAGAAAACTGTAATATATCTAAAAATATAGAAATTAAGTCCCCCCAAAAAAAAGCAAAAAGCAGTCATCATTCTAAAAATTTGCACTCAGTGCCGGAACCTTGCAATTAAACCCCATAAACAGACAATCTGAATAAAAGCTAGGGTTTGTGTTGGTGCAGGGTGTCAAAGTCAAACACACAGTGGGGCCGACATTTAAAACTGGACAAAGTCTCAGGCCAGCATAATTATTAAAAAAAGAAAATCTTCCTCCAGATAGAACAGTGAACCTTTTTATATGGACCCAAACAAGTTTTGCTTGAACACTGAATACGGAGCGAGTAAAGCTGAGTACTGTGCAATAAATAACTTCATATTGCACACATGCAAAATCAAATTTCAAATAAAAAAAAAAACTCTTCAAAATAAATACTGCGATGAACTGGCGACTTGTCCAGGGTGTACCCTGCCTTCGCCCTAAGACAGCTGGGATAGGCTCCAGCAGACCCCCGTGACCCTGAATTGGAATAAGCGGGTATAGAAGATGAATGAATGAATGAATAAATACAATGTAAATAAAAATCTTGTGGATCTTTTCTCATTTTCAGTCCTCTGATTTAAATTTCAGCAGTAACTTTTTTCCATGGGCTAATAATACATTTGAAAATACAACAATAAACCAATTAAGTCATAATAATCCTTCAATGAACGTCCTGCTGATTGACGCGTCCAAATACCAGCAGAGCATTCTGGGATTTGTAGTCCTATGTGTTGTTGTATAATACCGGCGGGTCAGTTCTCGCAGTGATTGTGTATTTTTTTTTTCTATTTCCACCATCAGCCCAGTTGTCAAAATGATGGGGGAGGAAAAAAAAAGCTTTTGGAAATCGTTGAGTAAAATCTCTTCTCATCAAATATATCCCGATGCATTTCCTCTTTGTTTTTGTCTGCAGGTTTTAAACTCGGGTCCCAGCAGGTCGTTAAACACGGTGGTGGAAATCGCTCTTCCCAAGATCCTGTCGCCTCACAGACACAGGCTGCTGCAGCTGGTCGACTGGCAGGTACATTAAGTCTGGGGGTGTCTTAGCTGCTGGTAATGCAGGTGCTGAAGCCAATTGATTTGTCAGACAGTAATTAGCAGGATGAGCCATTCACCCGTTCTTCTTTATGTGTGCAGTCGTCCCAAGGCGTCTGCTCCATCAACAGCTCCACCATCGGCGTCATCGAGGACTGCGAGGTCCCTCAGGCGTCCTTCATCCAGCAGCTCGTCTTCTTCTTCTCGTCCACCTCCCCCCGCAGAATGGCACGTGCACACACACACACACACACACACACACACGGATGAACGCTTGACCTGGGGAGAACTTCCAACCTACGGCACGTCGACGAGCTTCCTCTTACGTCTGATTGCTTTGTGTGCAGTTCTGTGGAGTCGAGGACGGCCTGTGCGAACGCCTGGTGTGCAACATCGGCGACCTGGATGTGGGCAGGGAGGCCGTCATCCAGCTGGAGGCCAGGCTGAACCCTGCAGTGCTGCTGCAAGCTCCCGTAAGACACTCACACTCACACACATGCACAGAGCTATATTTGTGAAAGCACTCATTGAAACATAAAGGAAACAGGAAATGAAATGTTGCTTGCAAAAAATGCAAATGTGTATTTCCTAGTCTGTTACCTTAAGCTTAACCTACCATTGCAAGTGAATGCTTAAACTTAAGCCTTATCCTCACCTCAAGGAAAACATAACTCTATCCTTCTAACAGTCTTCACTTGGTCTTCAGTAAATTCTTCCAGAGAATGCTGTAACCCAGCGCTCTGGGTCTGGTGGAGTCTCAGGACCCCACATTTTTTTAGAATGAAGTCGCAACCCAAATTTATTCACAGAAATAAAAGCGCTTTCTATCATAAACAAATGATTGCATTATTAAATAGAAATTTGTGTCCTGCAAAATAAGATCCCAACTTTTTTTCTCTATAAATATAAATATACATATATATATTAAAATCTTTTTAGAAGAAGGGAATGGCACACACGTTTTTCACTTGGTCATTCAAATACTGCACACGAGGTAGTGATTAGTAGTGGGGGGGGTTCTTTGATTGGTCAGAGTCTGTAGTGTCCACCTTGAACGTCCTGAGCCACGAGCTCGTTCACAGACCTGGTCTCTGCCTCAGGGTCGCCACGGCGTCATGAAGCTGGAGAGCACGGTGGCCATGCTGAACCCCAGAGAGGAGGATCCTCACACCGTCCTCATCCAGGGGCAGCCCGTCGCCCAGGTTGAAAGCACTCACCTCCACGCCACCCCCGGCCGCAACCGCCTGGTGTCGAGACGACCTGTTCCTAATGTGGCGGTGAATGCTGGTCTGTGTTCCAGGTGCTGGTGGAAGCCCTCTTCACCCAGAAGCCCTCCACACTGGTCAAGGTCTCCATCATCGTGGTCAGCTTGGTCCTGGGTCTGATGATCCTGGCCGCTCTCATCTGGTGTCTGTGGAAGGTAAATGTGCACGGCCTCGCATGTTCCTCAGCTTTGAAAAGATTTTATTTTAATCTGGACTGATGTTGCTTTGCTGGGAAATTTGCTGTCTTTTCCTTTCTGGAAAAATCAATATTTGACTTATTCCACAGGTTATTACGACACGGGATATTGAAAACTGCAGCGTTTTACTACAGCGTTACGGCTTAGATAAGATAAATCAACACAGTGAAGTAAAATATTGCGCAATATACTGTGTATACTGAGTACACAGTGGTGGTTTATTGCTGTGTAATATTAGAGATCAACTTTGGGGTCGTGAAATAACTTCTTACGTGTGAACTGCAGGAAATGATACGAGGTGTCAGTGTGATCAGTGAACCGTGACTAAACAAATATCTTCCCAATATATTATGATATATATTTTATGACCGCGCTGTAGTTGGATAGAGCTCAGCAGGTGTTTTTGTGTCTCCCAGGCCGGCTTCTTCAAGAGGGACTTGAAGACGAAGACGGAGGAGGAGTTCAAGAGGGACAGCTGGGACTACGTCCCCAGGAACGACGCCAGGGAGAGCACTTCCTAACCGCCGCCGTGACCTCCGACCTCCGGGCCGCGCTTCGCTCCTGTGCACAATTCAAGGAGCCGCGCGGACGGACGGACGGACGGACGGACGGACAGAACAGAGGTCCCGTGCACCTCGCCGCGCCTCCGACTGTGAGACTTGAAAAAACTAATCGGAGAGTGGAACGGATTGGTGCTTTATTTAAAAAAAAAAAAGAAGAAGAAAAAACGGGGGAAAAAGGGATGCACACCTATAACAGGACCAATCACATTCAATCGAGACTCCTTCAAGTGGAAGAAACAACGGAGTCAGAAACTTTTGATCTCAGGGGGACAAAACAACCTGGCCTCTGATTGGCTGACGCCTCATCTTCTCGTCTCCGTGCTGCGTTTACCTGCTGAATCAGCTGTTTGCCATCCGTCAGAAGGAGAATGAGTTCATCCACTTCCCACTGTGGTTCACTGGAACAGGAAGCAGGCTGCTGCTGCTGGGAACAATCTTCATGCGTTAGCCCCGCGTGGTGCTTCTCCTCCCTTGGACCTGGAACTCTGAGCTGGGTCTTATTTGTCTTAAAAGGCTCCACCGGCATTTTAAACTGTGAAGTTCAGAGTCAGCTGCTCGGCTCCTGGTCTCTGGATTGGCTAGTTGAGTTGATTATTACATTTTTGTATGGTTCAATTTTTTTGATTTTTGATTTTTTGCAAGAGTGATGATGTCAGTAGGAGTTTGGTGGATCAGGAAGATGCTCAAAAGTAGCTTAAAATGAAAAAATACACATTTAAAAAGTTGTTCTCAGAGAGCAATGATGAATGATGGTCTGAAACAAATATTTAAATTATATGTATATATATATATATATATATATATATATATATATATATATACATAAGGCAGTATAAGGCAGGGTGCCTTATCTAATCAACTAATTCACACCTATGTATGGTTCTATGTATTGTCTTTGCTTGGTTGTTTGGTCAACTCCTCTGTATGAGAATGGCTTCAGTAAAGGCAGGATTGTAAAAGCAAACAAACAAAAAACTAAACTAAACAAGAAAGTCAATGTACTTTCTTATTCCAATATTCTCCAAAGAGCAAAAAAAACAGCGGAAAGACATTGAAAGATATATTTATAAAACGTTACAAAAGAGTTTAAAATGCTGCCCGTTGTTTGAAATGTTACTCCTGTTTATGTTCTAAGTTAATAGCAAAACGTTTAATTTATATGGAGGTGCTGCGAGATGCCTGGAGGTGCAGGGTGAGACCAGTCAGTCAGAACGTGCACTAGAAGATGCATCAGCCAGCAGCAGCGTGAAGAGCCGCAGGGTTGAATGACTACTTGAAAATATGATTATTTTTTATGTTTAAGAAAGAAAAATGTTTAAACATGATTTGAAATGTTTCAAAGCAGTGTTTTTAAACAGTCTTCAGTCTGAAGCTTAAAAACAGCTGCTTATATATATATTGTATTTTTTCATACAAGTCACGTACACACATACACACAGACATTTGAGTTGTTTTAATAAATGTTTTTCTTTTATGTGAAGTTTGTTCTGCACTGGAGAGTCTCACTGCTTTTTATCAGCACATTCCTATTAAAAAAAAAAAAAAAAGGATTTTATATTTAAACACGACTTGAACCTTGTTTTTTTTTTTCGTTTGAGGTTACACATTTAAAAAATGTACAATTTCTCTTCTTCAGGCACAAAAAAGGAGCTTAAAGGAGTTTCTAAATACAAAAAGCTTGTCTATCAAAAGCACCCTGGCTTGACGTCGCTACTTAAAAAACATCAACACCAACATTTGCGGAATAAAAATCATTGCGATTAAAGAAAGAAAAAGGCAGGCAACTCAAGCAAAGCCACGTCAACTCGGAGAGGATGGAAATTGGAACTAAGTGTAAACAGCCGTCGTCTTTGTTCAGCAGTTCATGGAGCTCAGGTAGCTTATTGCGTGGACGCTCGCTGATAATGCAGCTATCAGCCGAGCAGAGGGGGAGAAAACGGCAGGTGCAGCCTGAATCTTGAGGCGCGTGTGCGCACACACACACACACACACACACACACACAGGGAGCGCGTCGCTCTCGCGGCCCCTCTGCCGGACTCAGATGCAGCTGCAGGAGATGGTGGACTCGGCCTCGTGCACCTCCTCCCCGTACAGAGTGATGAGCCGTGGGTGGACCCTGAACGCAGCACAACCGTCAAACGTCTTTAGCGGCAAAACACAAACAGCAAAAGGACCACTGACACCAAAGAGTGAAACTTTTCTATCATCCTCGCTTCCTCTTTTCCCATTGACCAAACATCTCGGCATTTAGACAGATATATCTGGATCCTCAGGTTTGAACCACAGGCCTGCACATGATGTAACAATGGCATCATCATCTGCCATCATCAACTCGACTTGAGGTCGTGTTGTAGTACTCGAGATTGGTCTTGGTCTCAAGACAGGTCTTGAGACCACTTTTTAAGGGTCTCGGTCTCATCTCGGACTCCGAGGCATTTTTACTTGGTCTTGTGTCGGCCTCAGACCGGACAGACTTGGGGTTTATGACTTAGCCAACACTGCAATGACAAGATAGTAACATAAAAGATAAAAGACATGCTGCCGTTTTACGCTCTGTTTGTGACACCCAGAGTGACTCATCTCCTTATTCCTAGTTAATTTAATTTTTCATTTTCTGAAGCAAAGTTCTATTTTTGAAAATGGTTCAAAATAACTGGCAAAGCAGAATAATGTGAAAGAAATTTGTTTAAAGAAACCTTGCTTAAAAAAAAAGAGAGAGAGAGAGAGAGATGTTGCTGTTCGATTTAGAAGCAAACTTTTTCTGTTTTGTTATTTTCTTTGATATATACAGTCTTGGTCTTGTCTTGGTCTCAACACTCTCTAGTCTTGATGATGTCTTGGTCTCGGTTGGTGTGGTCTTGACTGCATCACTAGCCTGAGGAGCCACAGATGACACCACACCACTGTTTCTCTGAGTGAGACTGATCATCGTGTGATTGAAGGAGGAGAACCTCCAACCAGGAGACGTGAAGCCACTTCTAATCAGCATTGAGGAATATATTCATTTGATTATTTGTTGTTTTTGGTACTATGACCAACTCGGACGCGACGCTTCTCCACTAACCTGGCGAGCACCTCGCTGGCCATCTCCACCAGTTCCCCGTCGATGTTCCAGGGGAAGGTGACGCCCTCCGCCTGGATGATGGGCGACGTCTTGGAGTCTCCTTCGTCGTCGCTCTCCTCCTCCGACCAGCCCACCAGCGACTGGGGCCGGACCTTCACCGCCGACACGGCGTGCGTCTCCACGAAGGAGAAGCTGAACTGCAGGGGGAGACAGAAGCCAACTGAGAGAGGAGTGCGTGTGCGTGCGTGCGTGCGTGCGTGTGTGTGGGCGCGCACAAAGTTCATTTGAAGAGTTTCTTTACGTCGATCTCAAGGTGTGACTCCATTTCTTCCCGTTCATGGGCCTGTGTTGTCTGGGCTGCAGTTCATTTAGCCGCCAACAGAGGGCAGCAAAGGCCAGAAGACGGACAGAAAGACTGACCTGAGGTTTTTCCTGGTTTACTTCGGCGTCCTGATCATTATTTCAAATTCTTGGTTTCATCCAAGTGCATTTATTTAAGCACAATAACTTCCAGACTACAATTTTCCACGACGGTTATTCAAGGCCAAAACATTTTCAAAACATCAGAATTTGAATTTTATCTCAGCTTCTACATAACAGGGCATTATAATGTGGATAATGTATCTTTAAAAAAAATGATGTTTGGATAAGTATTTATTCAAATACATTTATTCAGGGCCGGCTGTGGCTCAGTTGGTGGAGCAAGTTGTCCAGTGAGTAAAGAGTCGGCGGTTCGAAGCCCAGATCCAACTGTCCACACATTGAAGTGTCCTTGGGCAAGGCATTGAACCCTATGTTGCTCTCAATGGGCCTGACAGAACCTTGCATTGCAGCAGCCGCCCATTCGTATGCGGATGGGTGAATGAGAGGCCATTGTAAAGTGCTTTGGGGTACCATGACGGTGCTGGAAAGCGCTACATGAGTGCAGTCGGTTTACCGTCAACAAAGTTCTTCATTATCAAAGTCAATTTTACTGATACTTCCTGATTCTGAGTAAACAAAAAATCAGAACTTTGGTACAACTCATGAGTGGATGGACACCAGCCAGCAGCGCTTTGCTGGCCCTGACTTGAAGCAGGAGCTCCAGCAGGACGCGCTCTCTCTCTCTCTCTCTCTCACTCTCTCTCTCTCTCGACTCTGACTTGGCGTGTTTGACGTTGAGCTGCCGTGTCTCCGTCAGGAAAAGAGGCTCAGAGGATGTAGGCCAGCCAAGTAAACAACCTGAGCGCGCCGCGCCTCGCCATATATTTAGAAAGTGGGTTAGTGTGCAGTCTCAGAGGCCAGGCCAGACCAGGCCATGGCGAGTCGAGCCAAGCGAGGCCAGGCCAGGCCAGGCCAGGCCAGGCCAGGCCAAACGGAACCAGGTCAGTCCTCGCATCAACTCGTTTTCATTCTTTGCACTCTTATTGGAAGATTGGAAGAGGAAGGTCAGTGCCGAAGCTAAAGCGATCCAATTTCAATCATCAATATTGGATTTCAATTTGATTTCAGGCGGCTCAACCAGTGTGCCAAATACCCGTCAATATTCTAGGAGAGTGGGGGGGGGGGGTCCCCATCCTCCTGATCGTTACTCAATCGCAATCTAAAATCTTCCTTAAAATGCAGGAGGCCTATAAGGACCTTCAAATATTTCATGGATGCAAGGACACACACACACACACACACACACACACACACACACACACACACATATATATATATATACATGTAAAGTTTTTTGAAAAAAATGTGAGACCCCTTTAAATTTTGTTTTGGGGCTTTCAGGGGGTCTCATGGGTTAATGGTGGGGGTCCAAGCCACCTGCCCCCCCCCCTGTATTTTTCACACTGGGCTCAACTATTAACTTTTCAAAAACATCTCTGACCCACATATAATATGTAAGTGTGAGATGTGTCATGGCTGACTGACTGACTGACTGACTGCCTGACTGGCTGGCTGACCTACTGACGGTGCTGACCTGGCCGCTGGAGCCGCTGTACCGCTTCAGGTGTTTGACGAACTCCGCCCTGGAGGTGTTGCTGACCGCCGTCAGCGCCGCGCTGCCGTTCGCCAAGCTGTGGCAAACAGGAAGTGTTGAATGGGGACATTAAGGCGGAGTCGAGCGGCGCCCTGTGGGGTCACACTTGACATGCTGGCAAGACTGAGGCAGACTTCATTACCCAGGTGTTTGGTTGGTACCTGGTGTTGGGAGCGAGTCCTTGAGGCGTGTGTGGACTCAGGCAGGGGATGGACATGATGCTGATGCTCAGGTACAGGCCCTGGTTGCTTGTCCAGGACTCCTCCCTCTCTGGATTGACAAACCCAGGTTAAATTGATATATAATGAAATAAAATAAGTCATAAATAATTTAAAAGACAATTTAAAAGACATTTTCCGGCCTCACCTGAGTCCTGGTCCTGGTCGCTGGGAGAGAGGAGATCCAGAGAGCAGAATCAAACACGGAACACTGATATTGATATTGATTGAAGGTTTGTGTTCAGTTCCAGCATGTGTGAAACTGTGTCTCACCGTTGCTCAAATAAATTCCCATTCGTCTCTTTCGCCGGTACAAAGGACAGCTGACAGTGTTCAGGTCTGCAGCAGACAGAAGGGAAGAACAGATCGGGGAGAGACTGAATAGGCCTGTTAGCCGCCCTGCTGGTTGGTTTTGGACAATGTGGAAGTGATGCGATGGCAAGATGATCCTGGTTTGCATTGAGATTTTACATGGTAAAAGTCCTTCAGGGCGCAAAATTACTTTCATGTTCATGTGAATGACCTAGAGATGAGGCGTCTGTCTTCACTTTTCAGGTTTCGGTGTGCAGCCAAAACACACAATAGCGCAAAATCAGCCATTTGTGATGTCATAAAGGGCACAGGTACCAAAATTGGTGACAATGCAAACAGTGAGGCATCTCCTGTCTCCTCCAAAACGTGTGTCGGGTCCAAAAAGCAGCAGTTTTAGCAGAAAGCTAAAGGTTAGCATTTTAGCCAGAGGCTGTAAACAGAGGGCTAAATATGCTTCTTTTTTTTTCCCCTGGAACAACATAACCAGGCTTTTTTGAATAATGAATCATAATGACGTGCTACAGACACAGTCACATGGTAAAGAACCACTGAGGTCATTTCTATCCGCGCGCACCAATCAGGCTTCTAACCTGAGCCTCGCTAGCGTCTTCACCAGCGCGTACTCCCGCCGCCGCGCCGACGGCATCCACCTCCTCTTCTCCGCCCGGGCCAGACTCCGGCCGCCGAAGCCAAACATGGCGGAGAAGCCGAAACGCACCAGCTGACCCAGGGACGAAAAGCTGCACATGTCCACCTCCTGCAGGTGACCTGAGGGGTAGGAGGGGGGAAGAAAATGTTGATGACAAAATACGCTCCGAGAAATTTGTGCGTCTGTTTGTGAGAGACCCAGACACAGGGCTCATGAGAAGGCCACATGGTCATGTGGTAAGACGGTGATGAATATTGATAAGAAGCAGCCGTCCCAGACTAGAACGAGGTCAGGATAGAGTGTGTGTGTGTGTGTGTGTGTGTGTGTGTGTGTGTGTGTGCGTTTTAAAAATAGAAACAAACTCTTTAAAGTCCAGTCTGACCAGTCTGAGCCAGTTTGGCTCCATCCCATCTGCTGGTCCAGTTCCCCCCACTGTTCCCAACAGCTTTTTTTTTTTTTTTAATTTCTTTTCAGATTTTCATATTGACGCGCAGGGATCTCAAAACGCGCCAGGCGCCACTGCCAGGCTAAATATATATCTGACGCCATTGTTTTCCCGAGGTCTTTGAACGCAGCGCAGAGCCCAGAACAAAACAAGAATACGAAGACAGTCAACCTGAATCCGCCAGCAGCGGGAATAAGATGCCACACACACACACCACACACACACACACAGTCTGCCATCTGGCCAAATACCTGCTGTAACCTACTGAACTGCTCTCTCCTCCCCACCTGTCTGTCTCCCTCAACTGCCTGTCTGTCGCTCCGCGGACTAGAATCTGATTTCCTCACCATATGGTGTGTGTTTGGAGAGAGGTTGGAGAGACCGTCGCCACCACGCCGCCACCGTTTCTAATCCTGAGACCAATCCTCCGTCAGCGCGCCGGCGGCGAGATCAAACCTGAAGTGCCTCCGCAAAACGGTCGCTATTCGTATAGCAGAGAATTCTGAGGTTATTTTTCATTTTTAAGGTCTCTATCTCCATCATGATTCTAAGTTGAGTTTTTGCCTGCTCCTTTTTAATTTATTTTTTTAATATCCTGCCTGATGTCCGGCTGCCAGCTCCCTCCATTGCGCTGATGCTCACATACCCTTCCAGCATCACCGGTGCCATGGAAGAGGAGGAGGAAATGGAAAAACCAACCAAGTACAGCGATAAACTGAGTCCCCTCCACCGAGTTTATGATTTGGAGGAAGTGAAAAACATTGCTGCCAGTAAACCATTAGGGGTAGTATTAGGGAGGGAGGTTTTTCAGATTATAACCGGCATTGACAGGTTAAATGTTGCCTGTGTAACTATTTGAAAGATTCTAAAACCATTAGTAAGAGAAATTAAGATTTTTAATCCGGCCCGCCGAACTTGAAGAAATTATATTAATAGTAAGCAATATTTTAGAACCCGTTTTGGCCCACCAGTCAAAACGTTTGCCCACCCCTACACTAGGAGGTGGAGGTGAAACCTCAGGAAAAGCCAGACTGGCCTTTTTTTTACGTTCAGTCAAGGGATGTGTGACTTTCCAACACAAAACTACGAATTCCCCCTTTAAATTAACCCATGCGTGGCGGCTGGATCGCCGGTGCTGACCTCCAGGAGAGAGCCAATCAGAAAAAAACAGGAAGTGACTGCTGTTAGCTGCCCCAGAAGAAGACAAAGCAAAAAAAATTATTCAGGAAGCGACTTGCTGGGCTGGTCGATGCTAAAGAGATTAACGGCATCGCTGCGGCAGCTGAGGTTCCATCAGAACTAGATGGTCATTTTCATATCAGAAGACGAATGAAGAAAATGAAATTGAGGCTTTTGTTTGGCGGACAACATATTTCTAACTTCCATCCCATTAAGTGTTTAGTTAAACTTTGCGATGCATAGCTGCTCCACCCGTAGCAGTGACGTGTCGCCGCTAATGCTTCCCTTTAGCGCCGATTAGAAGTCTCAAGCTAGCTAAGTGAATAGTAATGATAAGCATCTGATTCATGTGATCGCCTTCCAAGTTTTGACCGCTTCGGCAGATGGATGCATGACATCTGTCCCAACATTTCTAATCTAAACAAGTGGTTCTCAACTGGTGGAGCCTCAGGACCCACATTTGTTTCCTTATCATGAAGTCGCGACCCAAATTTAGCGCTCTAATTTATAACGCAAAAATAGCCAAACAGTACAACAATACAGACTGAGGCCTTCATTCAGTCACAATTATCATATGAATGAATTGAATCATTTGTCCTGCAAAATAAATACCCAACACTTTCTCTATCAAAACACCTCCACGACCCACTTTTGGGTCGCGACCCACCAGTTGAGAAACACTGATCTTGCCCTGGTTCTGCAGTCGTCACCACCGGTGACTGTGGGAAACAGCTTCCTACCTGTCTGCTATTGTTCTGCCTTATTTGTTCCTCATAATATAACCATCTGTCATACACACACACACACACACACAGGCGCACGCACACACACAGACGCACACACGCAGGGCGCACACGGCGTTAATTAGTGTTAATGAAACACCGTGTCGCAGCAACCTATCATTCAAACGCAGCGTCCCGCCTCGCTGCTGGCTGATTGGCTGACGGCTCCACCTGGGAGGGTGCGAGAGCAGGTGAGGGGAAGGAGGGGGCGGGGGAGGTGAGGGTTGAGCCGGGAGGAGAGCGGGGGGCGAGTCAATGATTCAAGCTGAAACCGATCCTGCGGTGGGACATCTGTCCCTGGCCTCCCTCAGGAGTGCCTTCCCCGCTCTCACCCTCGCACATCTGACACACACCCCCTCCCCCGAGCCGCCGCTCGCTGGCCCCACCAATCACGGCCCGGCGCGACGCTGACGCGAGCGCCCGATTGGCCTTCTGCGAAAAACCACAAGTGGGTGGTACCAGGAGAGGTGGCAAAAGTTTTCGCGTTCTGTGCTTAGGTAAAAGTACAGATACAGAAAAAATACCATGGTAAAAGTAAAAGCACTGATTCAACTCCTTTACTGAAGTAAAAGTAAGAAAGTGTCGGAACTGTCATAAGTAAAAAAGCAATTAAGCAATTACCATTAATGAATTATGAATGAATGAATACATTTGATGATAATTTTGGAAAAAAAATTAAAAATTGTGACAGATGTTAGAGTATTTGAGCTTTGCTACTCTGAAAACGATCTATTTTTCTTCAACTTTTTTTCAACTGCTGGTTAACCACATTATAATTCGCTATATTTCTGACCAACTAACGATTTTTGGATGTTTATACTTTTTATCACAATAACCAGTTTTATTTTCTACAAATCTATTTTTATCACTTCTGAATACGCTAAAGTTCAAATCCTCCACTTCAAGCAACAGCATCCATAATATAATAAGTGGATCACTTTGAACTGAATGTGTACCTTTTAAACACAAAAGTAACAAGCAAAAGTAAAAAGCTATCAGAAAAAGAAATACTCAAATAAAGTACAGATACCTGAAAAATCTACTGAAGTACGGTAACAAAGTATTTGTACTGTGTTACTTCCCACCTCTTAGTCAACATATAAACTCTTGGGGCCAGTTACATGGAAAACCAGTTTCATTTTCGGTTTGAGGTCTTGAATTTTGTCCCTACTTGAGTGAATTGTTGTGAACACAGTGACAGTTACCCAGGATGATGTGCAGGGCTGCAGTGACTGGATCTCTGACCCCGTGAACCGAGCAGGACACCACGTCCGTGGAACCTGAAGACACGGGAAACACACCGAAACACTTTGACACGTTTCCGACAACGTCCACCGACTCAGTGGCGTCTCCGCAGCCCCTCTCACCGGCCGGTACGATTCCCAGCGGCAGCACCGGCTTCACCGGCCTCACCGGAGAGTCGGCGTCCAGCTGAGCTCTGAGCACCATGGCGTGGCACAGCTCGGCCACCGAGCCGTCCCCGCCCACACACACCACCCTGCAGGAGGAGGAGAACCGGTGTAGTGAGTTTCACACGCATTTCGCCCTGCAGGTAGAGTAGCATTACTGCAGGACCAGCGACGATGACTTCCTGTTTTGATAGGAGCGAAGTAACCACTCAGAATGCTGGATTACATAGAGGGGAAAATCCATCCAATTAGGAGCCTGTTGGGGCCAAGGACTCTAACTAGGGATACACCGATACCGAAACCAGTACCAGGTATCGGGACCGAGTACTGGTATCTGTATCAATACCTGGGTTGAGTACTCTACTCGACTACTTGAGTTCTCTAATTTTAGCCCAGAATATCCACTGAAGCCAACATTGTAAATTCAAATTCTTGATATTTTAGATTTTAGGTCGAGTGAATTATGATTTTAAAGAAAAGAATAAAAATCAAGACGTGTCAACAGGTGGATTCACATGTAGTGACGCTCCAGGAAAAGGTGAGAAGGTTCATCGTCAGACTTCAGGTTCACTGTAATTGTGACTTAAACAGGCTCCGCCCCCGCCCCACACCCCCCAACCCCCGCGAGGGGGGTGTGGGGGGGTGATGGGATTACCTGAAGCTCCGGTCGCCACGGTGACAGTCAGCATAATTGGCAAATGTAGGTTTCAACTAAACCCTCACCCGAGTAGTCTGACTGGCACACTCAGTCACACACACACACACACACACACACAGCTAGCTTAGCAACGAAGCTAATCTTCTCTAAGCACATTAAGCTTTATGAGGGTTGAGCACAAAAGCTGCTTACACACACACACGCACACGAACACACACACACACACACACACACACACACACACACACACACACACACACACGCAGACCAATATACAAACTGGTATAGAAAAAAAGAACAAATCGTTCTTGTATGTATGTATTCATTTTATTGTTTTAGCATTTTTATTTACATTACAGAATTAGTTTCATGCTAATTATTTCATTTTTTGTTTGGACTTACCTGCGTGTGTGCGTGCGTGTGTGCGTGCGTGCATGTAATCAGTCTGGGTCAGTGTGTTTTCGTGTCAGTCTCTGACAGTAAACTGCTACTTAATTATCTAGTTCAGTTAATTCTGTTATGGAAAATTATGCCACAGTTTAACAGTTACACGTGCACTTTGACCTAAACACAACTCTAGGCCTATCTATCTATCTATCTATCTATCTATCTATAGTGATGGTCACACTCATCCAGCTAAATTTGAAGCACAACAATAGTTTAGTTTTCATTTAATTAATTTAATTACACTATTCAATACAAAATTTTCAGCCAAATTTTGAACATTAGTAAGTACTAATTAGTATTAGTACTATTTTTCTCAACACTTGGAATTTTCATTTGATTATTTGTACTGGAACCCTTCAATCGAGCATCACAATATATAATTATAAGTTTTATTATTAGTATCATTATTATTATTATTATTATTATTATTACATCATATGGGGAGTTGCAGTTCGGACTCATTATTCACAGTTTGCAGATAGTCACAGTTTGCACCACTGGGAGAAAAGGTTGCCGGTGATAAACGACTGACCCGTCATATTCATCCAGCTTGCATTCCTTCATCACGGAGAGAGCGTGACCCTTCTTCTCCGTCACTGGAGGGAGAGGGACAGCCAGAGGAAGAAAGGGAGGGAGGAACAGATGGAGAGACATTGAGACGGACGGACTGTTCATGCGTGCGTGCGTGCGTGTGTGTGTGTGTGTGTGTGTGTGTGTGTGTGTGGTCACATGCACACACGTGTGTCTGATGGATGCCAAAAAAAAAGGGAAAAAGTGGGGCAACGGATATCATACCATCTGCTAAAAGAGGAGAGTGAGAGAGGGAGGAGAGGGAAAAAGAGGAGAGAGGAGGGCACGGGAGGGGAGGAGAAGGGAGAGCAATACGAGAGAAGAGGGGAGGAGAGGAGTCGCAGGAGAGGAGGAGATGAAGTGATGAGGCGGAGGAGAGGAGGAGAGGGGTGCGAGAAAAGAGGAGAGGAGAGGACAGGTTGTCAGGACAGATGTACGAAGCTCCGCCCCCTGTATCAGGTTACCTAGCGACCGGGGACTGCCATTAACTGTGACCTTTGGACCTACTCTCTCTCTCTCTAGACACACACACACACACACACACACACACACACACACACACACACAGATTTTCCATCCTCTTCTCGACACGTGAGGCACATCTTTGCGAGAAGAACATTCTGTTTTCCTTCTATTGCTCTACGTCCAGAAGCAACAAAGATAAAACAAAACAATAAAAAAAGAGGAGAAAACGGATGGAGGAACCGACCGGTGATGTCGGTGCGCAAGTCCGCCATCTTGAAAAGCGGCGCCACGTGATCCCTGTAGATGTGGACGGCCTCCTTCTTGTGGCTGCTGGGGTTGATGAACACCTTCACGTACCTGGGACGGCAGCTGAACCCTGCCGATGCGCCCACACACGCACACACACGGACACACATAGACACACACACAGCATATGATGGCCTTACATTGTGGATACTGCAGTACTGTACAAAAAAAACGACAACATGTACACATATAACATAAAATCTATAGCAAATTGTAACATGTTTCACCTAAACATTTGCTTTGTCCAATGATAACTTCCAGGGAGGAGTCACTCAAAATCAAAATTTGATGCATTTACTAACCACCTCAATGCCAATGGAGGTTTTGGGGACCACGCTGGAGTTGAACAAAGGTGGGAAATCATGCAATTGGGAGCCTGTTGATGCAAAAGACTCTCACTAGGAATGCACCAATACTGATACCATATCAGGTATCGGTACTCTACTCGTACTTGTAAAATCTGCGCTGATACCATGACATCAATACCAGTATTATATCTATTATACATGTCTATCTTATATGTGTATGTGTTATTATATGTGTCAATATTTTGTTGAATTCAAGTTTGTACTGCAGAGAAATTTGTTCTAGAAAATCTTTCTGAGGAACATCTGTGGAAAACCCCCAAAAAATCAAAGTCAATGTGTATTGCCCTATTAAGTACTCAGTATCAGTATGGGTGAAATGCAAGTACTTGTACTCTACTCCTTCCGTGAGAAAGGTGCATCCCTAACTCTAACATTAAAGAATGTGGAAGAATTTATATGCAAAAATTGACGTTAACTCAGGACAAAACCATGAGCGTTGGAATTGACGACAAGGTGAAATTCACTTCGCTTTGTGAAACTCCAGGACAGTTACCTGCATTGTCACCATTGATGTTAGATGGAGAGAAAGCACAGGTGAAGTTTCAATCCTGTCAGTGCAATCGCTGTAAAATCAACTCAAATTTACACGGCCAAAGATCAACCAACGTTGCTTACATGTAAATCTCTGGTTAACGGCCATAATGTGCGAGCAACAAGAGCTGTTCCCCTTGACTGCTGCCACCTGAATGGTGTCAAAACATTGGCAGGAGGAAGCACTTTTAATGCTGCATTATATTAGCAGAATATTAGCGGCATTAGCATCGCAGGCACTTGATGAACGGCTGCGTCTGCGGGGTCACGTGGTGTTGACTTTAAACTACAAACACACACACATGCAGGCAGGCAGACAAACACACACACACACACACACACACACACACACACACACACACACACACACTGTACAGCTCATCACTAGGCAGATTTGGAGACCGCATTATAAATCCCCGTGGACAGGCACAGATCAATACACACACACACACATGCACACCAGCTCCATTATCCAGCTCATTACTATAATCTGCTCCCAAAAGGCCATGACCTCGCCCTGTTAATGACCTCACAAACACACACACACACACACACACACGGGGCACCTCCCGCCATCACTCCGCCCCACAGCTCTGGCCAGGATATCAGGAGCTTCCGTCAGGAGTTACCCAACACCCTCCACGCTGGATCTGGATCCCCACCACTTCCAGAGGATCTAAACGATTTTTTATTATCCTTTTTTTTTTTGCACCCCCAATAAATTTAGTCCTGACCCCACGCTGGCTAACCCAATTTCCTTGGCGTGCTCCAACTGTATAAGGCTCCCGCTGCTCCCGCTAAATCACTTTGGGTGATTTTGATGACTTGGGATTGGATAGACGTTGGCAGAGCGGCTTCCACTTTGCAGTGGAAATAATGTGATGTGGGTTTTTTTGAGTAAACATAAACGATTCAGGCTTTTAGTCTTCGGGCTACAATTACAAGGTTTGAACAACTGAATATTAAAAGCACGTCCATCACACATCATCTTTGTCACCTTTCTTTCGCATGGATAGGATTATTTGCCGCTCATCTTTCGGGTTTTGCTGTGAAAATCGCACCGTTTACCTGCCGCAAACAAACAGAATTTACACAATTCACTCGCGGGTCTTTTCCTAGTGTAAAACGAGGGCAGCCAGGCAGACGTGAGGGATCAATTATCCATCAGATCATCCCGGAGTCCAGGAACAGCGGCAGGTTGCTACACATTGATAAGACGCTGCCATGGCAAACAATCCCAGCGCCGTCCAGAAGGAGGGTAGAGTTTCTGCCATTTGACTGAGGGCTGCTGGGCCACACCGTTTATTTACTTTAAAAAAAGACATTGCCTCGGTTGCACAGTGATGCACGGTTGTCGCTAAAAAGCAGAACATCGTCGTCATTTTAGCCGAAAACACTTATAAAATGGTACAAATATATCCGAAACGAGTTAGAAGTAAGAGGAAGGTAGAAGTAAGACAATCACCAATTCCATAAGAGATTGCCAAATACTATATAGTGGCCTGACTTATCAGGTACCGCCCTCTAGTAATGGGTTCTGCCTTCAGAATTGCTAAATTCTTTGCATTGATTCAAAAAGCTGCTGGAAACACTGATGTATTTAAGTTACCACTCTTGCTCCAATATCTGACACCTGCACTTCCATGATGTCCTGTTCCGTCAACCCAGAGGTTCACTGTCGGACCTGGTGGCTGTGGAGGCCATTGCAGAGGCCATTGTGGAAGCCATTGGAGTTACAGTGAACTCATAGTGATATTTAAGAAACCACTCCGAGATGATCTGAGCTTTGTGACGCAGTGGAGAGGACCGGTACACTGATAAGTGAGTGGACATGGTCAGCAACAGCACTCATGTTGCCCGTGGTGTTTAAATGAAGGTCAGTTTGTACTAAAAGGGACCAAACTGTAGGAAAGAAAATATCCTCCACATCATTACACCACCGACGGCAGCCTGATGATCCCGATCATGGTGACAAATTGATTTCAGTCTTAAGTGAGAGATGCAGTACAGGGCGTCAGATGTTTCAGGTTTATTAAATTTGAATGTTATAGGCTAAAAAGAGAATGACCAGTGAGATAAGTATATGTTTTTTTATGCAGCATCTGTTCTGTATGGATAGAGATTGCTGACTTAGCCCACTCGCATCACTGATTTTCCTTTGACTTCCAGGTTTGCACGGACACGGACTGGACCGAACAAGTCTTGGGAGGCTTGGAGCGGCCGTGGCTGCTCCCTGGCCGGGCGGAGGGAGGGAGGGAGGGAGGAGCGAGCGAGCGAGGGTGTCACTGTGTGCTGCTCAACAATAAACTTTGTTTCCTGACAAACCCATAAAGCTCTCGAGCTGAATATGAAAGGTAGGAGGCAGAGGGTCCTGCTCTTGGCGTCTCTATGGAAACGAAGGCCGACTACTCGGACAGGCGGGTTAATATGTAACGCGGGGCTGCACCGGCACGGACAAACACACGTATGCAAACAAAGAGCTGTAACGCGGCAAACACGCACACAAAAAAAAGAGAGATGGGTTGAGAGGAGCCGTGCGGCTCCGCTTTCAGAAAAAACCCTTAAATTGTGGTTCGTTTTAATGGGTAAAATTTCTATCCATTTTAAGGACATTCACGCTCTGGAAAAAATTCTACCCAAATCACCACAGGCTTCCAGAGAATGTCATATTTAGCCATCTGTTTACAGCCTCCTGCCAGAAGACTGGGTTTCAACTTCCTGCTAAGACCTATCGTTGGTTGGACCTATCGCGTGTTGGAAGAGGACACAAACAAGGCGAGGGAGGGAGAGAGGGGAAAAAACAGCTGCCTGGGTGTGCAGGGGGTCACTAAGGTATCAGTGCCCCTCGTGACATCACATATGCTTTCCACAGCTGCGGATTTAAGCATATTCTTTCTGAAAAGTGGTTCCGGCAGCAATAAAAAAATGTATGGATGGACTTTTTACATTTGGAGGGACAGACTGGATAATATACACATTTTTTAATGAAGCACGATAAACTTTCCATAATATGGAATCTTGAAAAAACAGAAAACAGGCAGAGCAGGGTTTTTTAACGAAAGCCTACAGATGTCAACTTCACACCTCAGTCACACTGAATAGATAAACTACCAACCATCAGCTTATTAGCATTTAGTTACATTTAGTAGTGATGATGTTACAGCTCTCATTGTAATGATGGTGTCATTTCAGCTTTGAGACAAAATGGACTGATGGGTCTTCCGAACACCTGGATGACTCCGCATCCATGCATATCAAGGGTTTTCCTTGTTTTATTTGTTCTATTCTCAAGTACGTGGTCACCACAGGAGCCCAGTTCAACAGATATTGGGTGGAATTTTCTTTTCTTTACAATTGAAAGAAAGAAGTGAAAGTGAGTGTCCCACCGCACTGACGAGACGATTGAACCGCATGTACTACTAATACTACAAACCCCAGAATGCTCTGCTGGTATGTTGGAACGTTCATTGAACGTTATTATTATGACTTCATTGGTTTATTGTTGCTATTTTGTTTTTAAATTTATTATAAGCCCGAGGAAAAAAAGGTTACCATTGAAATTTAAATCAGAAGGTTGCAAATAAAAAAGAGGCAGCCGATCTTTATTTACACTTTATTTATTTTGATTAGTTTTTTTTCATTTAAAATTCAATTATGCAATGCCAACTGGCGACTTGTCCGGGGTGTCACCCTGCCTTCGTCCCATGACAGTTGGGACAGGTTCCAACAGAACCACCGCAACCCTGAGTGCAGGACCAAGCGGGTATTGAAACTGGATGGATGGATGAATGGATGGATTTAGCATGTGTGCAATATGAAGTTATTTATTGCATAACGTTGCTTGTTCCATATTCAGTGTTGGAGAAAAAACGTATCCGGGTCCATATGAAAAGATTTTACTGTTATACCCAGAGGAAGATTTGTTTCATTAAATATCAAGGTTGGCCAGCGACTTTGTCCATGTTTGACACCCCTAGTGTAGAGTTTCCACGGACCCTGGCCGGCTTTCTCCCTCCTGAGTCTGTTGTGCCGTTTAAACAACTGCGGCCGCTCCGTCCTGGACCGAGCGGCTGCACGTATGGACACGGACTCTATACAGCGCTGCGGCAGCATCGGCGTCACCTTTTGTCCCGCCGCAGGGCCCCCAGTGCAGCTGCGAGCAGGAAACCGGGTTGTGAGAGTGTCGGCTCTCGGCTCGGCCCATTGTGACCGGCTGAGACGTTCCGACCTCGCGGTTAAGAAGCGGCGGCAGTGGTGCGCTGGCGGGACAATGCTGCTTTTCACGCTGACCCCCTGAGGCCGGAAAATAGGCTTAGTGTCCGCGGCGAGCCTCCGCGCGCGTAAAAAAAGTCACAAAAGCCGTCGCGGCTTGACGTGCGGTGTGACCACGCGAGCTGACACGCGACCCCCGCCGAGGCGCCTTCTCATTGGCCGACGGGGGCTGCGAGCGTCGAGGCCCGGGGGCCGCGTAAAGAAGTTGTGACTTTGGGTTTTTTTTTTTTTTGAAAGTGGGCCTCGCGAGTAATCTGGTTAGACGGACGGACAAGCGGGCGGACGGACGTGCGGACCCGGCGGACGGACAGGTGACGGGCGATAACGTGTCAGGGCGATGCCATGGTGACGGGTCGAGACGGCGCCCCCCGGGGGGCCACTCTGACCTCCGCGGTGGCGGTAACATCTCTGTTTGAGGGGGCGAAAATTGGCGGAGTGAAAGGAGCGTGTGCGGGGAGTTAAATCCACACGCACACAGGCTCCCTCGACGTCGCCCATTGTGTGTTAAGTGTCAGCCGGGCACCGCCCCCCTCGGACCCTGCCGGACCCTCCCCCAACCCCAGTGCAACAGTGCACCTGGACAACGGCGTCTGGGAACTTCGGCAGAAACGACGTTTTGTTCAGCGATGGGCGGGTTCTTATGCGATTCTTTTTATTTTATTTTTTTCTGTGGGAAACAAGTCAAAAGACAATAATGGCCGGGGCGACCTTTGCAGAGTGGCGACCGACCAATCAACCAATGACCGAAGGGAAAGGGTCTGAAGTTCGAGTCCAACTGTCCACACGTCAATCTTTCCTTGGTCAAGACGCTGAAGCTTAAAATTTCTCCCAGAGGGCCTGGAAGCTCCTCGCATGGGAGCAGTGTGTGTGTGTGTGTGTGTGTGTGTGTGTGTGTGTGTGTGTTTGAATGCGTTGAATGAAAGGCCTTGGTTAAGCACTTTGGCCACCGTTAAGGAAAGTGCAGAAAAGTGCGATATCACTACACTTCATTTACAATTTGCCAATTAATGGGAGGTGGGGGGAGAGTGACCTCAGTGAACTCCCCCGCAAGTCCATCCTTCACTCTGTTTTTCAGAAAGTGTGCTAATAACTAGCACATTTTGGGAAAAAGCCCTTCAAACATACAGAAGGTCTGAAAAAGCTTCAGTTTTAGCAGGAAGCCAAATAAGCAGTTTTCTGGACAGTTCATCCTGACAAAAACCCCTTCATCACAGACTTTGCTAAAGAATGCATATACTGTATTACGGGGCCTTTAACTGGCTGAATGACCACTGTTTGAAAGAGAAGAACCAACTAGTGGCAAGACTTTAAATAGAAAAGCTAAAGGTGAAGTTAAACCAACTGTTTCCCAGTGAACGTTGGTATTTTGGTCGGGTCCATTTCATTCTCGCAGGTGTAAACAGCACTTCTGCTAATCGCTGTGTGTGTGTGTGTGTATGCACGTGCAGGTGCATGTGCGTGTGTGTGTAGGGGGGGCTGTGTTTGTGTAATCTGTCACTTTGTTCCGGTGAATAAGCAGATTAGCTCCGTATTACTGTCTGATTTAAATGTGACTCACCTCATTAAGCTGAGTGGGGCTGCGAAAAACACCGCTTTAAATATTATCTAATGAGCCGCAGCGCCAAGGGCAACAAAACAACTCACTCTCAGTCTGTTTTTTTCATTATCTTTCTGATTTGAAAGATAGATGAGAAAAAATCTCCGGCAGATGGGTTCTCATTTATATACCGTGCTGTTTCTCATCATAACCACGAGCAACAACAATCAACAATAAGAAGTTCAGTACTATAATGATAACCTATGGGTTCTGCAGCAGTAGTTCTACGGTCCTCTCATAGATGGGATCTACTTAAACATGGATTAGTCAATGCCGTACAGCAGTAGCATGACATACAGCGCTAATAATAACAGCATTACTTTACAGAATTGCGTGTGTGTGTAATCATCTTAGCGTATGATGCTCGCCGAGGACTGAGTCACGTTTCTGCGGCGCGTATCGGCTGTTATGTAACACAGAGAAGAGAGCTTTATGTCGCCGTCATCCCAGACGGAACACATTGGGTCTGAAAGGGCACCAAGTAGAGCGTAGGTGTCAAACTCTGGCCCGCGGGCCAAATTTGGCCCACAGTGTCATTATATTTGGCCGGTGAGGCAATACAAAATCAGGACTAGCGCTGGCCCGCCGGTATCATACAGCGCATGTACCGCTAATACTACAAATCCCAGAACGCTCTGCTGGTATTTTGGGGTGTCAATCAGGTTTATTGGTTTATTGTTATTTTTCTTTTTAAATGCATTATTAGCGGGCGGAAAAAGGTCACTGCTGAAATTTAAATCTTAAGACTGCAAATAAAAAAAGAAGCATACGATTTTTATTTACCTTTATTTTGATGACTTTTTTGATTTGAAAGTTGATTTTGCATGTGTGCATTATGAAGTTATTCATGTACCGTATTAAGCTTTTCTTGTTCCATCTTCAGTGTTGAAGCGAAACTTATTTGGGTCCATTTAAAAAGGTTCACTGTTTTTCCAATAAATATCTATCTTGGCCCGTGCCTTTGTAAAAGTTTTAAGTTTTGGCCCCGCTGTGTATTTGAATTCGACACCCCTGATGTAGACGATGAAATAACCCAAAAAGTCAAAAAAAAAAATCCACTCTGGCTAGCCTTTGCGAGCGACCGCTGTTGGTTATCGGTAGTTGCGGAGCCCCTTTCTCGGTGCGTCGTTACCTGTGAGCAGGTCCTTGATCGTGTTGTACCAGAGCTGCGTGTGCTCGGCGGAGGCGTTGTGCAGGTGCAGCGTGTCCTCCTCCAGCCTCTTGCCCCTCCGCCGGCAGCAAAACACGGCCACGCCGAGCACGGCGCCCCCTGACTGCTGGCCCACCGTCCGCCGCCGCTTCACCTTCACGGCAAACACGTCCTGCAGCAGCATCACGCCCGGCTGCGGCGCGCAGGCAGCCTCGCCTGCGGGTGAGAGACGCAGGGTCGTCAAAGGGTGGGCATGAGTCCAACCATGTGAGTTAAAACTGGTAAAACCATCAGTTAAAACTGGGACCGAAAAGAATAGAACAGAGTTTATCGCCATTTATACAGTTTAAAACGGGGTAAAACAGATTGAATTTAGAGTTGTGTAAATGTTCAGGATATCATCATCATTGCTGTGGCAGAAAACACGAAAACGCAGGGAAACTAAAATATTAATAAGGTTTATTAATATAGTTTCAAGTTACTTTCAATTTGTGGAAACAAAGTTTGTCGTAAGGAGTAACTTCACATGCAAGACGTGGTCCCACGGTGAGACAATTTTCTTAAACTGTATCACCCGGGTAATGATAATCAGGTTTCGAATTTCATTTTCAAAATTTTTAGTTGGGGCAAATTTACAAAACCAACATTCAGGCCACTTTCCTGCAAAAGCGGCTTAGTGTTGCAACTTTTCAAGGCACGGGAGCCTTCAAAGAAAACTTTGCTCCCTGCTTCTGATTCATCCCTATGATCCTACGTTACATAACATCCTTCAACTGCATTAATCAATAACAATGGCGATCAGCAGAATGCGGAGCGGCGCCTTGCCAATCAGACGGCCAAATCGGACGGGGATTCTGAATGGCGATTGGCCGGAGTGCTGGTAATCCTCAAAGGGTGCTGTCAGCAGTGCTCAGACAGGTACTTAGAGTTATGTAACGCACACACACACACACACAGACAGACACCTCACACACCGGGCACGTTTTGTACTGCCAAAGCTAATAAAGTGAAGCCGTCGGTCTCTGTTGTTGTGCGACTGTTCTGAAGACGGACGCACACAGCAACACAGCTTCACATCAAAGTGACTGACAGGAAATGAGGACGGCATCCAAATGACCTGTAGGACAGAGTGGTTTTTTTTTACCCCACCTCCACTCCAATAAAGACAACTCTGATCTGATACGAGCTGATGGAACCAGCCGAGTCGCCGCGTGCGCACACAGTGTCGCCCGTCACAGGTGTGTTGGACGCGTCCAGATGGAGATGAGTGCCCCCCCCCATCAAGGCCTCTCTGACCCACTGTGCCAACACACACACACACACACACACACACACACACACACACACACTCACACAAACACACAGTGGCAGTCCGGTCCCGTGGAGTCCGGGCCATGTGGCTCACTGTGGGAGTTATGGATCATAATCTGAACTCGCGTGCACGTGCACACACACACACACACACACACACACACACACACACACAATTTAAAAGGATATGGCATTAATTTGTCATTATTTACTATGGACTGGACCACTCTACAGTAAATAAACTGGTTAAATGTTTCAGTTTAATTACAGCAATTAACCGTGAAACTTTGGTATAATTTATAAGGTTTATCATAGCATGTTCATTTTGGCCATTATTTGCGCCATCGCTTACAGTAACAGAACACCTTGGCGAATCTTAAACTGTACGATCTTGTTGACCCATAGCGGTAACATCTATACAAGCACTCAACAGTATCTTTCAGTGTCATAGAAACGCAACTCTGTTATTACATAAACCCCCAGAGAGCTCATTGATGATAGATATCACAGTGTTATATTCCACTTGGGTCTAACTAGGCTTCCATATTTGCTTTCTGTGCCTCTTTTTCACAGATTCCTGGTCTGATTATTACCCCTCTGACAAAAAAAAGAGCAGGTTCCTGGGTGAGACAGGAGAAATTTATGTGAAATAAACAACAGCTGATTCGTTCGTGCAAAAATGTTCAGAAACACACACACACACACACACACACACACACATGCACACACGAGCTGGAAGGCTTGCTCTGTGTGTGTGCGTATGACTGTGTGCCTTAATCTCTTCACACTGAGAGATTCTAATAACCCCCCATGGGCTGAACCAACTGCTCTATACTACTGCCAGCTTACACACACACACACAGAACACACATTGAGTGCTGGCTTAATAACATTAGGTTGGAAGAAATACAGCAAAACAGATTGGCTCGAAACACACACACTCGCACACTCATCCGGTTTCAGTAATCAGTAACTGAATGGTTTTCATCCAAAAAGTAACACACATGCTGTAATCTCACCGCTTCATCTCAACATTATCACACCATGGCTAACTGAGGTAATATATTGGTAATGCCGTATCTACAAGATAAGAATAAAAGAAATTAAAAAATGTCAATTCAAGCACTTATTTTATAGATTTTGTGTCGACAGCAAGTTTCTGCAAATTACATTAAAATTAAAGCAACACAACCCCCCACCTTCAAAAGAGGGTGGGGGGTTGAAAGTCACGGCTGGCTGAGTATTTGAAATAATTTATACAGTTCTAAAATCAATGATGGTTCTGAAAGACAAGTTATAAAAGTTCTGCGTGCTAAAATTGAGATTTTTGGTTTAGCAGGAAAGACAATTCTTTCACAATAAGGCTCGATCGGAACGCTGCATATTCGAAACAAAAGAAAACAATCACAGAAAAGGCCAAAAGAACATCCAAAAGTTCAGCTTTGTGGACGACGACATGCTCAAAACAACCGAAACGTGTGTCAACAGGCATCTTTGAAGAAGAACGTGATCTCATGTCCACGTCAACAAGGTGTATGTACTACGTTTGCTTGATTGCATGTGTGTGTGTGTGTGTGTGTGTGTGTGTGTGTGTGATTACTTCTCATGTGTCGTGTGTCCATCGCAGCATCAATCTTTCTCTGCACAGCCCGTATCAACCTGCTGCCGGT
Source organism: Thamnaconus septentrionalis (assembly GCA_009823395.1). Lineage (NCBI taxonomy): Eukaryota > Metazoa > Chordata > Actinopteri > Tetraodontiformes > Monacanthidae > Thamnaconus > Thamnaconus septentrionalis. The sequence goes on along the minus strand of CM020514.1, from coordinate 7,924,674 downwards.
CGTCTCTAAAACTCAGCGAAGGTGTTTGGAAGTACCTGTAGGGGTCTCGGGCGTGATGGGAGTCCAGGTCAGTCTGGTTCCGGTGAGAAGAACATCGTGGCTCTTCTTCCCCAGTTTGAAGATCCCGCGCAGCACAACGCTCTCGCTGCCAAGCGCCAAACACGCAGGGAACATGTTAGACCACACAGGGTTGGAACACTGACTGTGATGCAGCAGGGAGATTGACTTTCACTTTGGAAAAGTAAAAGCGAAGCCAATTGCAATTGAATCCAAGCATTTTTTGTCACTTCATAGAGCGGATTGTTGGAATGTTATGTGCTTCTGTTCTCAGAGAAATAAGATGCTTTCTGCTGTTTCGAAGTGACGCACTGCAAAACAATGACAGTGGTCAATACCAGTTAGAATGGTTTAAACTCATGGGACTGTTGTGCCCAGAGGCAAATGTCTCCCAAAATCTGATTTCAGCTGCTTTAGTCTGGATTTAAATGTTGTAAAAGGCAGATACACACAACTGTAAGTCCTCAATAATAGTAAAACGTACAGTGTGTCATAAAGTTTACCTTTTAGCTGTGGCCAAAGAAGGGCAGTTAGTTGCAAAGTCATGCATGACCATTATGTGATAGACAATATGAAGATAATTGTTTCCCATGTTTCTTGGTGCGCCTGATGTCTTTGTTTAGCCCTGCCTTTAGAAATCAGACTGCGATGAATGTGATGCTGGAGACATTTTAGCGCTACCGCTAGGCCAGAAATCAGATTCAATTCATTCAAACGAATTCCTGATTATTATTTATTATTCAGGACTCTGGTGGAGCAGCGTTGCATTATTATTATTTTTGCAGGAAAATGTTTTCACATCCTGTTCATGCTTTGTTGGGCTATGCACATGGTAGCTAGTTGACAGCATCTGGCTGGCAGCTTTGTCACTTGCGCGTCATCTTCCATGTTGTCACATGTCATTGGATGCACACTTTGTAAAAAGTGGTAAAAGAAGAAAAGAATGGGCTTTCTCGGTTTTGGAAATTTTGCTGACAACAAAAAGTTGCTAAGTATATTATGAATGACATTTGCCCAATAAGTCAAACAATCCATCACTTGTTCACTAAGTGGGTCCACAGTGCTGTTGTCAAGCAGTGACAGAATTTCAGATTTGCCTGTGAAATCTGGACTGACAGTGTCATTGCATCTTCCTATTCTCAAAAGCAACCTTGTCATGGAAGTTTTGAACATTCAAGCCATTATAAGCAACCACTCAGTGTGACAGTTACATGCTCTTATTGTGAAAACCTGCACTAGTATCTTTGCCCACTCTGAAGAGAGAGACTGCTGAAGTAAGGGTGGTCTTGTGTAGCAGCACTCACCTCCTCTCCGCCTCCGCCTCCTCCTCCTCCACCTGCTGCTCCCCCTCCCCGCCCCCCACCCTTTTCTTCTTCCCGCTCCGTTTTTCTTTCTTATTCTTCTTCTTCTTGCTGCCCCTCTCCTCTTCCTCCTCCTCCCTCCGCACCTCTTCCTCCGGATCCGACATGTTTTAGTTTTGACCAAACAACCAATCAAACTCGCAGAGCAACGGGGCGGCTGCGTGTCACATTCTGTTTGATAAACAAAACGCTCCGGGCGATGGACGCACTCGCTCTAAGCTGATCACCGCCGGCAGGTTGCGGACGGTTCGCGGTTTATTTCCGGGTACCGTCGCCATGGCGACAGGCTGGCGGCTTTACTGGCCGCCTCGAGCTCGGGCGCGTCCACGTTCAAGCAGGAATGCGCTTGAGGAACGTAAAGTGACTGAAGTCGGCTTATTTCAAAGGTCGATTTGTTCCAATAAATGAATGAACGTATTTTGCGTAAACATGCAAAATAAATGAACGTTTAAATTCATATTATTGGTTTAAATAAATAAATAAATAAATAAATAAAAAATTAAAAAATAAAAATAAATAAATAAATATTTAATGATTAAAAATAACTATAAAGATAGTTCTAAACAACACGGTCTTATTGTAATTTCCTACGCAACGCCAGGTGCATTCACACACGTTAGCTTAGACGTCGGCTTTCAAACCGCTTCCTGCATATTGCGTGAATGAAGCCGAGGTGGACTGGGTAGCTGCCAGCAGCAGTAAACCGGAAGCTACTAGCTTCCGATACCTGCTGGCTCATGTTTGCTCCAAAATTCTCCATTAAAAAAAAAAAACTCTTTTTGTCGCCGGCGTTGTATCACGAAATGGAAGACGACCTCTCGGCGTGAAAACCACGGACGTACTATAAGAACCGGGTGCCGGACTGTGCAACATGGTGGCGCGGCGATTCTTTTCCAGTGGCCACTCGAGGTACTGCAGCCAAAATTCCACACCGCCCAAAAAGCATTTTCACGAAAGACCGCCCCTCGGTGATGGGAATTCCAACTCTTCTCAGAGAACCAGTTCTTTTGGCTCGGTTTACTTTTGGCACCTAAGCGGCTCCTTACATTTTTTGTTGCCTATACTATTTTACTACCAAATTATGGGTTCAAATTAATGACTAATGTGCATGATATCAAAAAATATTAAATGTGTATTATTTATACACTCAACATGGAACACAGTGCTGTAACAATAAATATAAAACACCAAAGCAAACACCCATGAACTATGTACAAGTGAAAGAGCACATCAACAACACATCACAGCAAGATCAAAACAAACATTTGCAAAACAAACAAAAAGCAGCATTCAGCTAAAAATGTTTAGTTCATATATGCATGTGTGTGTGTTATTTAAAGGTATTTATTACTCACTTTAGTTAGAAATTTTTACATATCTCCATTGCACCAAATCTCCCAGCATGACTTTTTCGGCGTACGCGCTAGGTGAGCAACTACATTCAAATGAATGGGCCGCCATATTGGATCTTGGGGCCTTGGTGAAAACGAATGCTGGCGAATCCACTGACACGCCCCAGAGGTGTCTGAGGCTCTCTGTGGGCTACTCAAATCAAATCCATGAATATTCTCATTTCCCCAGTCGGTGTCAGTCCTACCTGAGCAGGCTTAGTGGATGGTGTTTTTCACTGACTGGTCGAGGTGACCTCTTGTATGGTTGAAATAGACACCTGCCAACCAATGAGAGTGCAGCGTGCGCTCTGGCTGTGGTATAAACACCATTGTGTGTGTGTGTGTGTGTGTGTGTGTGTGTGTGTGTGTCGATGGCAGATGGCTGCGTTTAAGCTGCATTAATCAGTGTTATGATCAGCCAACAGGATGAAACACAAAACCACCACCTGATTCTTTAGGACATCATGAAGGGAAATATCTGGAAATTTTTCTTTTGTTTTGGGTTTTTTTCCCCTTTTAAAGCTAACCCATGTAGTTAAGGGCCCTAGCATATTGCATAAAACGTGACAATGAAACATCTTTTTTTAATGTTCTTTTTTTATTTGTAAAGATTAAAACAATAAAGAAACTACAGAAACTACATGTCATGCATGACATGTCATGTGTTATTATATATTAGTATTATTTCTATAAGACATCCTGACATATGATATATATACACGCATGCGCACAAACACACACACACATATATATATATATAAATATATATACACATATATGTAAATATATGTTTGTGTGTGTACTTTTTCCAGGATTTTCCAGGATTACCTCATATATTCTGACTTTCTATTTTGATTATTCCCTTTTAGTGGAGAACCTAAATAGCAGGATATGGCCACCATATTGTCCCTGTTGACTTTTGCTCACAAACACAAACACACACACACACACACACACACACACACACACACACAGCAGGACAGTAAGTATTGGGGGATGCCTCTCATGCATAAACGAGATCATTTTCATAAATTAAAATCTAGCCTGCAGAACGAACATCTGTGTCCTTCACACACACACACACACACACACACACACACACACACACTCACGCACGCCTACACACTCACACACGCGTGCATGCACACACACACACACACACACACACACACACACACATGCTCACATGCCCAGAAAGACAGTTTAACTTTGGTTTTGTCTTTCAGACGGCGTGCTAATATTATTAAAATGTTAACAGCATTTTCTCTGTAAGGAGATATGTATTTGCCCCCTTGCGTTTTTTTTTACTTTTCAAAATTAAAGCCAATAATCAAACTAACATCTAATCACATGGACACTGTGGATTTTTCAGATGTAGCCTCCCTGGCTGTGAACTTTTGCTGCATAATCTAACGCTAAACAATTCCCCTTGACAGCTAGACATATAAATAACTTTTAGTCTAGATTGGCTGAACCCATCTCCACACCAGAAAACGTGGGGATCTTGGACGTATTTGATTAACTTTTGATGAATTTGAGAATGTAAAGGATTTGGATTCCTACCAACAGGTGAAACTTGAAAAAAAATGAAAACAAACATCAGCAGGGACATTTCAGAAGGCTTTTGTGGCCTATGTTATCCTAAAGTAGGAAAAAAGAAAACACAGAAAGGGGACGTTAGTTTAATTGAAAAAAATGAGTCAAGTCAAGTCCAGTTAAATCAAGTTAACTTTGCTAAGTTATGTTAAGTTATGTTATGCTACATCAAGTTAAGTTATGTTAAGTAAAACAAAGTTACGTTCTGTTATGTAATGTCACATTAAGCTTTGCCATGTTATATTAAGTTATGTTCAGTTAAGTTATGTTAGTTTCGTTGTGTCAAGTATTGTTGCGTTTCGTTGCGTCATGTTACGCTATGGAAGGTTAAGTTAAGTGTGTTTTGACTGATCAATTTCACCATCTAATTCATAGCGTTACATATTGTGGCTATTGGACCTGCAGTGCAATGATGAGTTTGAATCCTGACGGAATCAACCGGACTTGGATCAAAACACACGTCGCCACAGTAAACCAACACAAACACGATGACGAACGCACAAATCAGATGCATGGCGCTGAATTCCTTTAATGAAAGGCCTTTTTATAAACATCTATCTTATAAAATGAGTCACATGAAATGTTCACAGAAAGCTACAGGGATGTTATAAAAAGCAAAAAAAGTAAAAATCACATGAACAACATGAACACTTTGGCCCACCGTCGCCTCAGCGCTGCCTGACACACGGACCCCAAAAATAGAGAAATCTCACTTTCCTTTTACATTTGGATTTATCAGACGAGCGTAGCTCAGGCTTTAACAAAATTGCATAGTTAACTTCAGATTATTATTGCTTGTTGATTATTATTATTATAATTTTTAACGATAGTATGGATAATTATAACATGACATTCAGGAAGTGTCTCCCGCAATATGAAGCGCTATGTAGACGTTTACGCCGTTGAAAATCCCCTCCCCCGACCCCCGACTACGTGAGGGTGAGGAGGGGGGCCTGACGCAGACAGACAGAAGAAAAAAGTAGAGGGAAACACGGGAAGAGGAGAATGACGTTTTCGTCTCTCTGTCTTCGTCGGCCTCTCAAGTCCTTTGCCCTCCCGCCTCCTCAGGAGTCGTGGAAGATGGCGTTCAGCTGGGCGTTCATCATGCGCTCGTGGTGCGAGTGTCCCTCGAAACCCATCAGGCCGTCCATCTGCAGCTCGCCGCAACGCGGGTTGGGCCCCCCGCCGCCGTAGATGGCGCCGTGGGCCCCAGGTCCGCCGCCGCCACCTCCACCTCCTCCCCCGCCCCCGCCGTAGTGCATGCTGAAGGAGAAACCCTTGTCGTAGTCTGCCGAGGTGACGCCCTCCTGCTTGAAGGAGGAGAAGTTCCCGTTGATGCTGAGCGGCGGGCTGAGCGGCGGGTCGAACGCCGGGCCGTCCGACACCAGCACGGCGTCGAAGAAGGGCTCCAGGGGGCCGTAGGGCTGACCCTTGACCTGGTGGAAGATGTGCGAGGGCTCCATGGTGCCGTAGGGTGGGCTGGGGAGGCCCGCCGTCAGCCCGGGACTCTGGTAGGAGAAGTGTCCGGGGTAGGGGACGGTGCCGGCCGGGGGGAGGTGGGCCGGCAGGTCGGGCGTCTGCTCCGGCAGGAAAGTGCGAGGGTTCAGCTGCAGGCAGCCCGCCACCAGGTTGGTGGTTGGCTGAGAGAGGCCTGTAAAAGCAGAACGAGACGGCGGGGAGGCTGATCAATACAGAGGACTGCTGTCAATACCTGTTTGTTCCCGGTAATGCTGGTCAATACAAGTCAACACCAATAGTAGTGCCACGTGGGCGTGACCGATACCGTTTAACACTGCGATTCCTGGTTCAACCTCTGGCATATGAAGAGGATACCAGCTTTTACCAGATTTTATCATTGTAATATGGGTGCAGTGGTTAGTGCTGTCGCCCCACAGCAAGACAAGGTCATGGGTCATGGGTACGATTTCTAGGCCTTTCTGTGTGGTGTTGACATGGTTCTCCCTGTGTCTGCGTGGGTTCTCGCCGGGTTCTCCGGCTTCCTCCCACAGTCCAGAAACATTCATGTGAGGTGAGTTGAAAGTTCTACATTGTCCGTAGGTGTGTGTGAGTGTGAATAGTTGTACGTCTTAGTTTGTCTCTATGTGGCCCCCACAACTCTGAGTTGAGGAATAAGCCGGTATTAAAAATGGAAGGATGGATGGATGGATTTTGCATGTGTGCATTATGAAGTTTAATTTTTGTATTGGACGACTCATTGCTCTAGTTGCAAATGTAATGAACACATTACAAAGATATCAAGTTGTCAAACGTACTCTACTGATGCCAATGCAAGTTGTAGCGGTATCTGGGAGTGTCTGACCTTTGCAGAGCGCCTGGACGAAGCTCATGAGGTCAGGTGCCTTGCCGGAGCGCAGGACCTCACTCAAGGCCCAGATGTAGTTCTTGGCGAGGCGCAGAGTCTCGATCTTGGACAGCTTTTGGGTTTTGGAGTAGCACGGCACGACCTTCCGCAGGCTTTCCAGCGCGTCGTTCAGCCCATGCATGCGGTTCCTCTCGCGGGCATTGGCCTTCATCCGGCGGACTTTAAATCTGCAACAGCCAAAGAGGAGGTTCATTGTAATCATTCACTGTTGTTGTTTTTTTTTTTTTTTTAAAATTTCTTTATTTTCTCTGTGGGTCACACCGTAGTTGACGTAAATAGCAATTACGTATCAGCTATGAGTCGGCAGATCTTTAGTTATTTGAGATTAAGCGAATGTAAAGGTAAGTCCAGCCCTTCAGAGATGTGCTGGTTGATACAAAAAGTGGACAAAGGCCAAGAAAAAAATAACGTGAAATTCGAAGATTTCTTTTTTGGCAAAGGTATTTTGATACATTTTTCCATAACTGGTATTTTGATACGACAGTAGTTCACCTTCTTCTTCTTTTTTTTATTTTATTTTTTTTTTAATCTTTTAAAGTATACCCATACTTATAGTTTTTTTGTTAATTGGGAACGTCCCCGTTTGACAAGGTTTACGCGTGCGCTTTAAAACATATACCTCTGCCAGCCAACAGGGGGCACTCATTTTGCTCAAATGTCAATCATCCAAGAACGCGCCACCTGCTGCTCTTCCATCGCTGCTACGACGATTTTGTTGACTCCGCTCCTAGTTTAGCGGACACCCCGACCCGATTATTTTACACGCTATCGACGCCACACTATTTTCTTGTTTACCTCTGTATACGAGCCTTGGTCATCTTCTTCTTCTTCGGCCCTCTCCTCTTGGGTTTGCTCTCTCCGTCCTCCTCTTCCTCCTCCTCTTCCTCGTCTTCGTCGTCATCCTCGTCCTCCTCCATGCGGTGGAGCTGATCGTCGTCCTCCTCCTCCTCCTCTCCGCTTCCACCTCCTCCCAATCCTCCTCCCAATCCTCCTCCAATCCCCCTCTCCGTCCCCTCGCCGGCGGGGCTGCGGAGCTCCTGCTGATCCTCCGCCGACTCCACCGACTCCACCTGATCCTCCCGCACAGACCTGGTCATGATGCTGATCCGCTGCTGTTGCTGATGCTGCTGCTGCTCAAAAAGACAAAGGAAAACAGGCTTTTCAACAAAGTGACGAAGAATATGTTCTAAAATAAATGATCCGTGCCTAATGGCGTTAAACTATCAAAAGTAAAGTGAAAATAATTTAATTTGAAAAAAACATAATGATTCTTTTATCCATTTTTTCAGTTCAGAGATTTTTTTTTTTTAATAACTTGTCATCTTAACTTTCTGATTGAAGTTTGATTCAGAAAAAAATAACTGTCTATTGAGAGCAGTGAAATAAATTCCCAAGCCGTGTTGTTTATCAAACTGTGGCGGATTTTACTCCCTGTCATATTGAATCAAGTTGATTTCATTATTAAGGTACTTTAAAAACAAGCAAACCCAAAGAAAAACCTTTGCAACTATAGGAAAAAAAAATTGAAATTAATTAAGATGAAAAAATGGCCGTGGAAACCAAAATAAATGCCTTTATTCCTCTTTATAGGAAACTTTTCAAGCGTTTTTTTCCTTTCGACAAGAGAAGTATCATAATTCTCCCAAATCCATCGGACTATTTTTTATTATTTGACAAGGAAATCGTTTCCATATTACTTATCTAAAATGGTCTAATTATTTTTAATTGTTTCATTTAAAAACTGATTTAATCAAATGAAAATCAAATAATTCGTTCAAATGGGTCAATTTTTAATTTACTTTATTGGCTGGAGACTAATGAAATACATTTTCGCTCCTGTTAATTTTGCAGACCTTCATAATGTACAGACAAATGTTTGCCTGTTTAAGTTTTTAAAATTCAAAGATAAAAAAAAAAGATATTTCAAATATTTAAGGATGAAAAAGGGTGTCGCTGATGCTGAAAACGTTAGAAATCAAAACTGCTCAATCCCTTAAATTAAAACAGAATCATTTTTGCTTCATTCAACTATTGACGATTCAAGTCTGCGATATTAGGAAAATTAGATAAAATAAAATAATAAGTTTTGCTTTTTCCCCGAGAGTCTCAGTGACAATTTGAGTGGAATAATTAGAACAAGAAACCTACCTGTTGTGATGGGTCGCTGTCCGTCAGATCGCCAGCATCCCGCCTGATATGAGAACCGCTCTGAGCTGGACAAAGTGTGGGTTCCAGTGTATATGTGCGTGTGCAAGAGATGATGCTGGTTTTATATGGACACACACACACACACACACACACACACACACACACACACACACACACACACACACACACAGAGGTTTGGCGAAATTAGAATAGGAAGCCACGCCCTCACGGCACGCGCCATATGGTGCGTACGTCACCAAAACGGCCCCCGGGATCACGTGACCGGTCTTCCATTCCTATCAGCTCTCTCTCTCTCTCTCTCTCTCTCTCTCTCCTCTCCTCTCTTTCCCTGTCCCTCTTTGTGAGGAAAGTTGGCCATCTGTCACACACACACACACACACACACACACACACACACACACTCGCAGGCAGTCGCACAAAATAATCACATCAATTTTGGGTGTGCAGAGTGTGATATTTAGATATTTAATCTTCATATTGCCCATGTAGGTTTATTATGTATTATTTATTTAACATTTGGAGGATCTCAGGAAGAGTGAGGATGATGAAAGTGATGACTGGTTATAATTGATGATGATGATAATATGCAGTGGTTTTATGATGATCAGCATATAAAGTTAAAGAAAGTGTCCCAATGGAACATTTCACTTTTGACATATAAACAATGCACGCAGATGTAATGCACATTTTTAGTAAGTACAGATAATTGTTGGTTTTACAAAGATAATTGAAAACAAATCGCTCAGTTTTAGATATAATCAATACAAGGCAATGTCTCTTTCGTGTTTTGTTTTTTTAATTGAATTTGAAAGAAGAAGTCTTACGGTTTCTTTGCATTGTAATATTAGAATTACATCCAACACTGCTGTCCAAAGAAGTTATGTTGATTTCTGTTTATTGATGTTCAATACAAGATCTATTTTTATCATTTGAAGTGAAAATGACAATTAGTGGTGAAAAAAATAATCAATTAATTAATCAGTTATGCACTCGTTACAACAGGGGAAAAAAATAACTGGCAAGAAAGAGGTCATTATTTTATATTCTTGCTGGACAGTGTTTCAAATCTTGTTCAGAGGTAGATCCCAACAATTAAACAAACCACCAACCTTACAATTAGCCCTGCAAGGAAATACAAAGAAGTGAAAAATGATGTAAAGTGTAGATGCTGATCACTTTAGCCATCAGGTTAGGCTTTGGCTGTGAACTTTGGTCAGACTGTTCTCCAATGAGGGCGTTGATATGGTGATGTTGGAGTGGTCTCTTGCAGGGGACCAAGCAACAAAAATAGCTCGTCGACTGGCCTGGCTAATGGTTAACGTGAAATCAATTCATTTTGTCTTCCTGTAGTTTAAATCAGGAGTCATAAAACTACACATGAGACAGACACATTTTTGAATTTCAACAATTATGAGGCTATAGTTGCATAGGTAATGATGTTGATACCACCCCCTTTAAAATATCAATTTACGAAAAACAAAAACAAAACTCAAACAAAACAGCTTTAATTGTTCAGTTTAATTAAAGGATATATCTTAAAGTACATCATTTTAAATTTGTTTCATGGCCTGGAACTGCATGATTGTGACAACTATTTCTGAAATATAGCAGCAAGGAAATTAGGAAGGGTTCAATTTAAGTAAAGCTAAAGTGAAGTAATAGTACAGCAAAAAGTGTTGAATAACAACTGTCGCTCTCTCTCACTCCCTCTCCCTCTCTATAGGAGTAGGATTGATATGACCTCACACACTATGCCAACGCATATTTTCGTGTTCCACAATTTTTGCTTTTAACTTAATTATTAACTATTTAAAATGGCATCAACTTGAGGATGCAACAACCAACAGAACCACCTTTAAAATGGCCTAAATAAAATACATTGGGTGAAGGTCGAAAAGACTTTCAGATAATATAAAGAGTTTACTAGGGTCGGCTGATGGACGGCTTTTGTTTAATTTACTTTTCTGACATCTCCAACAGCATCTCGATGAATAGGTTTGGCCAATGTGGATTCATCAGCACCTGTACCGTTCGAGCGAACGCCCAGGTGACCGTTCTGTTAGTTGTCCTTGGTTTCCATCTAGTGGTCCTATGTGGTATAGCTCAGAGATGTTTTTTTTTTCTCATTTACTGTGGTGAGAGGTGAGACAGTAATCTCCACAGGCTATGCAGTTATTAAATGACTGTGTGATCTGTAGTCAGAGGTGGTGGAGGTGGAGGTCCTTGAAAGGATAGGAAGCTAAGGTTACCTGCAGATTCGAAGTAGAGCAGTGAGGTTACAGAGAGGATAGATGAAGATGGAAGATTTGAAGTACTTAGGATCAGGAGTATCTAGACCAGGGGTCACCAACCTTTTTGAACCTGAGAGCTACCACATGGTTGCTGGGTGATACAAAGGACTACCAGTTTGCTACACTTTCCTAAAATAAGATGTTTTCTCAGCCTCAAGTTATATATTATGTAATACATTATATATGATACTCATCTATGTGAAGACACTTACTTATTACTGTATGTCTGAGTTGCTGGGCAGGTAAAAAAGTGCGATTAACATCAATGGAGAGTGTGTAAAAGCAGAAATGTGTGCAAATAGGTTGGAACGGGTGGAGGAAAGTATCAGGTGGGACGAGTGATATGAAGAATGATTAGAGAGGTGAGAGCAGCATTGCCTTATGATTGAGAAACAGTGGCAGTGAGGAGAAGACAGGAGGCTGAGCTGACGGTAGCAGAGACTGAGATGTTCAGCTTCTCTTTGAGCACATCAGAGGAACAGCGTCTGGTAGATGTTTTGGAGATAAAGCCAGAGAGGCCAAGTTGAAAAGGACCTGGACAGAGGAGAGATTTATGGATCCAGTGGAAAAAGCACGTGAAGTGAGTTGGTGTGAGGGAAGAGGATGTGCAGCACAGGGTTAGATGGTCTCAGATGATTTTCACTGCATCCACCCCTTGAAGGGAACATCCCAAAGGAAAAGACCAAGAAGGTCATATATGGTAATGCAGCTCACCCCTCAATAATATGCAAGGCTTTCCGACACAAAGCTTAGTCTTGGTGGACGAGCGCTGTCACTTGGGCTGATAATAGTCATTTCCCCATTACAGTGTTTTATTTACATACGTAAACAAGTAAAACATGTTTTACATGGTAATGCAGTGGTTAACACTTTACAGCAAAAAAGGTTGGAGGTTTGTTTTTGGAAGCCAGATATTTGTGTGTCGTTTGCATGTTGACCCCACATGTCACCCCTTTTACATATAAATGAATTAGTAGTAGCACAAATATTAATGTAGAAAAATGTTTTTGATGCATTTTAAGGCAAAAACAAAACAAAACAACCACACACATTGCGTTACAATGCGTGAAGTACAAGCACTCTAGAACGACACATGAGGCCAGCAGCCAAGTATCTATAAACATGCGCGCAATCCATCCTTGTTTGTCCATTTCAGAAATGCAAACCATCAACGACGGCATCCCATTTTTTTTCTTTTTTAAACGCTCGAAACAGGCTACACGGACTGACTTACGCCGCTTGGGGTCGCTGTTTCTCCACAGCGGCCTTGCGAGGACACGCCTCCGCCCTCCACCTCTCCCTCGGCTGTGCCTCCTCCACGCTGCTGGTTTCAGGAAGCGGAAGCGGGAATGCTGGTGTGTTTTCAGAAAACTTTGACAACTTTGACAGCAGGGAGACAAACTGCGGAGAAACATGACGGTGAGTTACCGAACCGCTCCCGGTGCCGAGGACGACGCCGCGTGTCTCTCCCCGTAACGTTGCTCACTCGTCCTTTGCTCGCATTCGTGATTGTTTTCAGTTCCCGCGGCTGCTTCTGCTGAAGTCCAGTCCGCGGTGTCAAACTGAGCAGAAACTAAAGGGAAATAACTCGTCAGGTTACCTTTAAAAGGGGGAATTATATGTTCGGAACAATTATTTATTGAAAACAGTGGCGTTACGGGTTTTCACTGGTGACTTGGACGCAATTCTGAATGATGTTCGTGCAGCAGAAGTTTAAAGAAGTGACAGGTTCGGGCCAGCATCTGTCTGTAGTGTGTGTGTGTGTGTGTGTGTGTGTGTGTGTGTGTGTGTTATTTCTGCGGATTGAAAGTATTTCCAAGTTAAGGGGTCCTACTTACTTTTACTCCTTACTGAACTGTGTACTGTTGTCCAAACAGAGGAATATTAGTTACAGGGAGGGTCTGAGTTCCACATTTTGCATTGCGTTGGACAAGATTGTGTTGCGTGTTTCTGGAATTTTAGAAAAAAAAAAAAAAACTGTCTTCAAATAAATACATAGCATTTGTTTAAGGTTACTCTTTATACGAGTGAAACATTGGAAACCGCACTTGCCTTTTTTCCGCTCTGTTCATATTCAATTTTTGTGCCTTCTGAACATACTGTTTTCACAAAAAGAAACTACCAAAAACTAACTTAACTTTCACCACTCAGAACCATATCATCAACATGCTACATGCTGCCCCTTGTTCCAATTCCAAGATGCGCTGTGCTGGAAATTATTAATAACGTGACTGATTGAAAATGTGGGTCCTTGGATTATTTTGTATTTTGTCGCCAAAGCAGTGCAATGCTAAAAATGCTAACCATCGTTTCCTGAAGTCCATGCTGACACCTCAAGTAAACCCAATATATATTCCGTTTACTGTCTTATAAACATACAAAGTCTGACCTTTAATGGAGTTGGGAACACGATGTCTGGCATGCCGGAATCAAATTGTGATTTCAACCGTCAACTGCTGATCAAAATGTGGCTGTTTGTTTACACATTTGAAACTGTTGTTTGTCGCTGCACAGTGAACACTTGAGTCTTGACTGATTCCTGTTAGTGGCACTGGAAATTCTTCCATTTTTACCTCTTTGACAGCGTATGAATGAACTGGACCTGGCCAGGCAGCCTTATATGGCTGTTCAGTGGCTTGCAGACAGGTGGTATTCATATGCCTGACACATGAAAATCTATGGTTTTCAGTTTGTGCGGCTAAGAGTCTTTTTTCCACCCTTTGAATTTGGCTTGAAACAGTTGGAGCACATTTGGAAGTAAGTCGGCGCCTACTTTCTGCTTCTCTTATCGCACTGGTAACGTAAGAAAGTGGACGTACACAATCGCGTCCGATGGATTTACTTAAGCACACAGCGCAAGTGCTCCCAATTTATGCCGGCTTTTGTCCCATCTGTTTGTTCTTCCACTTTATCGCCAGCCGTTTGCCGTAAGAATGACGCGAATACAGCTCGGCACGCTCTGTTTGCACGCGAGTGCTCGTGCAAAAGACGCTTTGCCGCGTTCAGTTTGCAAGAAAGTGAGGCTGCCTGGTTCACACAGCCGTGACCTCTCGGGCTCTGCTTTCTGTCAGGGGCGACCGGTTGTCCCCAGGACAGGCTGTGTATTCAGTCAGACATCCAGTCAGTGGGTCATCCTCTCTAAAATACGTCCAGGATGTTAAACAGCAGAAATCCTCAACACACTTTTATAGCTTTATTATAATATTGCGTAACGCTGAATGACAGTCGCTGCGGATGCTCACGGTTTTACAGTCAAGGAGGTGGGAAAACAAACCTAGTGGCCCAATTTAGATCCCAAAGAGCTTTGAAATCACATGATAGAAGTATTTTTTAATTCCTGTGATTTCTGTAATTTTGTTCAATTTTATCTTCAAAATCTTACGGAATTTCTTCTTACACTCGTGTGTTATTATCCTTATTATCCTACTTCCCTAATATTTTTAATACTGATTCAGATTTAAATCTGCAACATTTACAGGGAGAGGCTGCAATGAAATTGAAACGGCATGTCGCTGAAAAAGAGAAGAGGGAGGCATGAATGAGTAACGACCATCAAAGAAGAAACTGTTGCGTGTGCCTTTTCTGACCGCAGAGTTCCTGCCGTAGTTGTTTTCGCTGCAGCCGGTGTCCAAAATTCGCCGCAGTAAAGTCAGCTCGCCCGGGCCGAATTTTCTTCTTTCTTTTTTTTGCTTGCGGCACTGTCCCTTGCCGATCCGACTCCAACGCAAACAGAGTAAATGTAGCAAACAAGACCCAGCGGTGCACGGAGTGTCCTGTTATGCTAATTACGTGGGACTACCCCCACCGTGGAACCCTGCCTGGTTTTGATGCTGCCCGGGAACTTTCCAGTGCAGTGGCTAGCGCAGTATCTGTGGTCAGGCGGCACAACGGTAATACTGCGGTAAATGTAATGATACAGTGTAATCACTGCGGCCTGTGCATTGCAGACCGCTCTAATAATGTAATGTTGCGCAAATTTCCTTCAAACTCAATGGAAGTTTTGAAGGTTCCAACTACAAAATAGTGGTATTAGTAGTTTATTTTGGTCGGTACAACAACTCTTCTCATAGTACACTACATTAATTTGGTCAGTTTGCTTGGTCAGGCTCATTGTGCCTACACTTTTCACACATTTGAAACTTGATTAAAAAAAATCGAAAATTAAAGAACAAAACAAGACAGGAGAGAGTAAATGTTTATCGGAAAAGACAAGAACATTGAGCTCGACTTCCCAAGGTGTTATATTCTACAGTGCTATTTACGTTATATGTTGCCATGAATTATAATTTAAATTTCTTTCATTTTGAATAAACAAAGCTAAGAATCTTGTAGGTCATTGCACAAATATTTTTTTTCTTCTATTAGACTCTTGAATCCAACGCAAAAAAAAGCTGAATCTTATTTTTAGATGTCGTCCAAACACGGCGCAGCCACAATTTTTTGTCTGTAGGGAGGACGGACATCTGCTGTGTGTTTGTTTACTGAAAGCCTAGAAAGGGAAAGTAGTTTGTGTTGCCCTCAGAGGGCCGTCGCGGAAGGTGAAACTCCTTTAAAGTCCCGGCGGCTGTCGAGTCCCATTCGGTAGGGCGCACGGGGGGGGGAGAGTGCGTGCGCTGTTGTTCTCCGGCGGTCCAGCTTGTTTTGCATTTTAGTCCGAAATCTAAAAATAAGCACCGCCAACCCCCCATATCTCCGGCCCTCTCCCGGACAGGAAGTTGTTCTGTTATTCATTCTAAACACTTGTATCCTGTTTCACACGTTCTCATTTAGATTCGGCCTGCGCGCGTTCGCCCGACTTCTCCGGCTTGCGAGGCGGCGGCGCTGAAATTGCAACTCTCGGGGTGTAACTTTTGATGTGTGTCTCCCTTCCTCTCTCTGCAGGTGGTCTACCTGTTGCTGATGCCGCTGTAGAAACTGTCAGTCTTCTCTGACGGACTGACACACAACAGACATGCAGTCTGGCGTGGAGAGTAAAGGGATGGATGTGAGCGTTGCTCCAGGTGAGCTGTATATGCTTAGACTGCTCAAATATTTGGCTTGGCGCTCGTAATATCTGAAATAGCTGGAAATGACGGTGGACAGGAAAAAAAAAGTTGCACGAGCAGTTGTTGACCAAAACCATATGATATAGGATGTTAACAGTTAATCGATTATCGATTAATCGTCGATTAAGAATTTAATCGATTAAATTAAATTAGTCGCAATTAATTGAACATTTTTTACACGGGTAGTTAATGTCATTATAACAGTGTAGTGGCAGTAAAGACCAATTCACCTGTCACTCCGGACCCTCAACATTATTTAAGGATTAAATAATGTGTTCCTCACACATTTTTCATTGTGAAATTAAGGTTCTCGGGAATCAATTAATCGTCGATAAGGTCAATCAACTAACAATAAATTAATTAATCGATCATTTGCATCCCTAATATGATATGATGTTATGTGTGTGTGTGTTTGTGGTGACTCTGAAGCTGAACTTTCCTGCCGCGTTTACATCCATACAATCGCTCGCAGTTTCCGTGTGTCGGTTCGAATACCCGTCAAACTCGACGGATGACTGTAGTCCCGTCTGAACCTCCGCCGCCTCCCCTCAGATCCCAGAGTTCGCTCAGACCGCAACTTGGCCTACCTGCGACGCCGGGCCTGGGCCCACAGCAAAGACTCCACTTGGCAAGAATCGGAAGAGGGCCACCGTCCCCGGGGCCCCCAAGCGGACCAGATGGAGGCAGGGAAGCAGAGGCCCTCAGCAGAAGCAGGTTAGACAGGGTGAACGGACAGCATGTGGGGTTGGGTTTGTTTCAACATGCAAGTTTTTCACATTTACCCACGTATTTAGCCAGTGCGTCTCATTTTCTCCGCACCTTAGACCAACCTCACGTACTGTTACACAATCATGTACAACCAAATGACTTTTTGATGTTAATATTGATTTTTGTAAAATCCTAGTTTGAATATAATTTTTGCTACTTTGCCTTCTCTCAATGCAAATGTTACATAACACCGACCACATTAATGTTCATTACTGTACTATGAAAACATCTCTCGCTCTTTTTTTCCCTTTTCACCCTTGTTGTGGCAGGAGGTTTTATTATGCTACAAATTTTCCATCACTTTGTCAAAGGCCGTGGGATATTTAATTTTTGCCAATCTGACAAATTCAATTAAAAGTTAACATAAGCTGGCGTGACAGATATTTGTGTGACGTTTTAAAGGCCACTGGAGCGCTGAGATTTTCAAGTCTCACACCCTGGCTCATCCGTCTCACTGAGCTCCGTCCTGCGACATTTGCAGTTAGTGTCAGCATCTCAAAATCAATCGGCTCCCTCGTCCTCGTAACAAGAACCGGCAAGCAGCCGCTGCAAGCTGCTTTTTAAAAACCACAAGGAACTAGTTGATGAAGGAGCACAGGGAGCGATAGCGACCTCGGCTGCTGGATGCTGCAGACGTTTATCACACGTTTATGGCATTTCTGCACTTCAGAAGAAACAGAGGAGAGCGGAAGGGGCTTTTCTCAATGTTTTTGCTTCCCTCCCAACTGGCTTTGGCAAGAGATGAGTAGAAGCACGTTGTTTCCTGGATCTGGTAGCAGGAGGGAAAAAAATCAGACTGACCTGCTTTTTGTAAGAAAGGCAGGCCGGGGGTTTTCCAATCACCGTCACAGGTTTTTTGTGTTTTGTTTTTAATCGATACCAGTACTGGACTGGTGACAGATATTCGATAATTGTTCTAAGAGATTGATTTCGGAACATGTGTTAAAACCTCCAGCCAGAAAGGCAGCGGCCTGCGAGAACTGACTTCTGACAGGTTGTTTATACATAGAAATCCCAAATCCCCCTTTTTTTAATCCAAAAAGTTTTTAGCCTGTCTCTCAACTCCTCACAGCTCCTGGCGGAGGAACAACCTGACGGGGCAGTCAGTCAAGCTTTATCTGTGTGCATATTTTTGCAGGAATTCTGTCACCCCCTGAAAGGGATCTCATCCATTTGCGTGCTTCCATTTATTTATCCATTTAATTTTCCATTTGTTCAATTTGACTGCTGGTACTTTGATGGGTGATGGATACTACTGTTATTGGCCCCCTTATTTGGTAAAACTGTCCTTTGTACAGAAATATTTATCTCTCTTCTGTTAAAAAAATGAGAAAATAAATAAGAAAACTCCAACCTCTTACTTGCTGTGCTTTAAAGAGGGTATGTGCTAAAGGTACGGTTACAAATTCAACCCTTTGTGATGTCACAAAAGCCAATGATACCCCCAGCCCAGTGTGTGTGTGTGTGTGTGTCTTCAGGAACTAATGGCCAACACTGCTGTGTATCTTTCACAGGCGTGTTGTAATCACTTTTGAACGCGCCGTGTGTGTCAGCTAACATTCTCGTCTGTCTGTCTTGTCAGGGCAAGATCCTAACAAGATAACCGACTGGCTGATTGAATGCAGGTACAGTATGCAGCCACCGCCGGATTGTTGCAACACGTCTGCCGTGCGCAGCGTTCACTAAGGCCAAACGCAAGGTTTCTCACTTCCTGCTTTCCTGGGACCTTAGTTTTAGATTTTTTCCCCAGAAAGAACCAAGCAAGTCGACTTCCTGGAAGAGCTGCGCAAAAAACAGCGATGGTTGATTTAAGGAAGGAAAGAAAAAAAAAAAAAAAAAAAAAAAGATTGCAAGGAAAGTACAGCAAACACACCTGGCCATCTCCAAATCCCGACAGACTGGTTGGGTGATAAAATATATGATCAACAGCTGTATGTTTTTTCTGCTGACTCAGAAGCGTTTCGTGTGTGCGCGCTCAAATGCGGTTTTATCAGCTGCAGGCACAGGACCTATTTATAGCTGACGCCCAGACGTAAAACATACATAGGCGGCGGAGGGAGCGGGCCGACGCCAACAGATAGGGCACTCAGGAGTTGCCGAGGGCCGCGTCGAAAGACGGGAAGAAAGGCGGCGAAAAAGAAGGAAAATCGGCACCGGAAAAAAGAACGGATAGCAAACAGGGGAGGGTCCCTGCTGCTGCTGTGTCAACACACTTATCTGCCCAGTTGCAGCCACACCACTGGCGTTAGCTGCTGTCACTCACACCACTCTCGCTGTACAGCGTTTGTGACATATCTCGCACAGCCAAACATATATCAGAAGGAAAGAGGGCCGACATGGCATGCTGGTGCAAAAAAAAATATATATATTTTTTTTCTTAAAAAGAAAAAAAATACAGGGGGAGGAATAGCAAACACTGTGGGTGCACACTGTTATACAACTTTGGTGTGTGTGTGTGTGTGTGTGTGTGTGTGTGTGTACATTGAATGGCGGCATGAAGTTTGTCCCATTGATAAGAGCTGAAGCTTGTGCAACAGCTCAGTCTTTCCAGTGTCCGGCTGCAGACCTGCCAGCTTTCACTGCTGCAGCTGCTGCTGCTGGTTAGCTCTGAACAGCACCGGTCAGTACTACACACACACACACACACACACACACACACACACACACACTTGCCCCCCCCCCACCTGGGAAAACGCAATATAGCAGCCCGGATGGACCCTCCGTCAACGGGCACTTTGTCTCGGCTTCCCTAAATTTAGCTGTGAATTAGCGGCGGGGGAAGGTTAGCCATTGTTTGCCGTGCAGTTATTTTGGGATGCGTACCTGCGTTGGTGAGAGTTAGCCGGAGCCTTCGCTTTGCGGGGTTGGCAACAGCTGGACTGGAAGTGAACGCGGCCCGGGTCAAGTCCTTTTTTTGCACAAGTGATGCACAGAAACCAGGACCTTGCGCTCGCTGTGTTAGCCTTGTGTTTACGTTGTTTTACTCTCAGTTAGAAGTTTTATTTTATCCAACAGTTTAACTTGCGGTGGGATTTAGGCTGGTTCTGTTTGTTTTATGTTTACTCAGCGTCGACAGAACTCTTACCTTTGCCGCCAGGACAAATGTTTTTTTTAAGGATTAAGGATTCAACATACCGTAATTCTTTTCTCCTTGTTTGATGTAAGCTATCAGGCGCGGCTGCCAGTAAAGATGCCCATCTGAGGATGCGCCGCATCTGTTGTGCTGTTGGACATCAAGGCAGTGTGTAGTTGCTGCCGTTTGTCCAGTGTTCTCTCCAGTGAACTAAGCTGACTTCTGAACAGTCGGCTTAGTACATTTTTTTTTTTAGAATTTGGATCGCTGTTTTATTATTTTGTTTAACTGCACACTGTGTCTCTGTGTCTCTTCCAGGACTCCTCTGGGAGCCTCACTGGATGATCAAACTGCTTCTCCCAGCAGAGGTATTCAGCGTTTTCTTCATGGTGTACTGTGCATAGCATGTAGCCCGATGCCTTTTTAAATATTGTCTTTATTAATTAACTAGATACTTGATCTTGCACTACAAATAAAAATGAGTTTTGGCAAAATTTAACTCTCATTGCAATGACTCTGTCACCAAGGGACTTTGTAGTCTTAACACTGTGTGCGTGTGCGTGTGTGTGCACTTTGTGCCTATGTGAGAACAGGAGCTCTGAGGAACGGCTGCAGCTTTGAAGATGACCTTTCACTGGGAGCAGAAGGTCAGTGCAGAAAAAAATATATTAAAAAAATGCCAGCGAGATTACAAATTTCTGGTAATTGTTCGCAGTTTCCCCTCCTGACTGCGAATTATATGATCCAAGTGATACCAGCAGCAAAAACAACACTTTTACAGCTCGACCAGGACCTTTTAAAAGGTCCCATTCAACACCCATTCATTGTTTTTACATTGTGGACTACAGTGAAATCGCACAATGTTATTTAAGAGCTCAAAAAAAAACCCTCATGCTTTGTTGGACCTTGTACATGTTTGGAAGGAGAGAAAAACAAGGTGGTCTCAGAGGCAGGAAGCAGCACCTGGCTGGAGGAGCCAACATTTACTCAGGGGAGGTATCACTCAGGTGTCTGTTTCACTTCCCTGTCCGTGACCACCACAAGCAGGTCTGGAGGGCCCTCATGGCACTGTGGACAGTTTGGGTCCGACTGAGATACACACAAGCCGGTTGTAGCGTTTCAATGAGAAATGTGGTGCAGCAGACTTCAGATGGACTGAGACCTTTGTTTCTCTGTTTTCTTTTTTCTGGCTCGCTGTGCTCGATATGAATCTGTCTTCACCTTAGAAAAATTTGCCAAAGTGAAGGACTTGGCCGTTCTTTGCTGCTCAGTCTCTGACAGGGAAAATAGTCTTTTTCTCGCTGCAGTTCTTTGGTTTTTGTCTTTATTGGACAGTGCGCTTCAGTGCATGTAGATGCTGAGTGAGATACAAACGTTTGTTTTGACAATGGTAAAATAAATACTTTCAAATTAGTCACCAAAAAAAAAGCTTTTTGTTGGCAAGAAAAAAAGGCTTTTGACCGCTTGCGGAGACACTTTAGTTTACTGCGCCCCCTGAATCCACGGGTTGCATTATAATGTCTTTTTTTGCCGGCGTGGACGGAGTTGCGAAAGGCTCCGGACGACTTATTTGAAGAGGTTTCGTGTTTTTTTTTTCTTCCCTGCAAATCTTTAACCTTGTGAGAGGGCGTGTGCCCAGTTTCAGCCTTTTTACGACACTTCTGCCCAGGAATGTATTATTGAACTATGGCCAGATGCTCCTCCTGGATGGTTCATTATCATTATTTCATTTGTCCAAATAAAATTTTCAGAAATAACGATTAGCTGCGATTGATTCATTTCGATTTTTGCACATTCGGAGCAAAACATCTATGAGGACATAATCTGTTCGTCTTACCGTAACGTTACCCGCCCATCTGCGAGGACCCTCGGTGGGGGGGCTCAACAGGTGAGTGCCCAGCAGGCAGTCGGAACTGGGACTCGAGCCTTGAGCCCTTTGTCACATTCCTCCAGCTGCTCCCTGGGCAAATCTTGCGGCAGCGCTCATTAACCTACTTCCAGAGCAATCAACAGAATCATCGTCTGGCGGCACCAGTTCCGTGGGGGTGCGGGCGGGGTTGGTTGGGAGGGGGAGTGTAGCTGCCGGGGGGGCGGGGGTGACATGAGGCACACGGATCACATGAAAAACCCCAACTGAAAGTTGGACCTGCCGCGTGTTGACCGAGGCAGCGTACCAAAGGAGCCACTGAGGCGAATCCTCACCTTTCAACAGAGGCATTATTGGATGAGAGAGGCGGTCGAAAAAAACAAACACTGAGAGGCGCGTCTCGAGGCCCAGCGAAAATATTTGTAGTGGATTCTGAGTCACTGGGTCACATGGCAGGGGTGACTCATTATAGAAGACGCTGCGGTGCCCATTAGCATATCGGTATGGATCGGACGGCTCGCAGACACGCAGCAGAAACTCTGTAGCGTGCGGTGCAAGATCATTCCTTTGAATAGAATATATCAGCAGCGCACTAGTGTACCGTGAGATGGTGACAGGTGTGCCGTGAAAAATTATCTAATTTCACTTAATTAGTCTTAAAAAAATAACATTCCGTTGTTGAGTGCTTTTAAAAGAATGTAAGCCTGTTTTCCTCCCCCAATTCCTCCCAGGATTTCAGCTTTGTATGCATCTAAACAGGCCCAGGTTTCACACTGAGTGACTATGAAGAAAGACTGTATAGTCATTATTAGGCTATGCCATGGGATTTTTTTCAATCCAAAGCTAAGCCGAAAGGCGGAGCTCTCTATCTACGGGTCGATCTACGTTCCTACCGTCAGCTATGGTCATGAGCTTTGGGTAATGGCCGAAAGAACGAGATCGCGGATACAAGCGGCCAAATGAGTTTCCTCCGGAGGGTGGCTGGGCTAAGGCCCCCTGTGGGACAGGGTGAGGAGCTCAGTTACCCAGGAGGAGCTTGGAGTAGAGCCTCTGCTCCTCCACATCTAGAGGAGTCAGTTGAGGAGGCTCGGGCATCTGTTTCAGATGCCTCCTGGATGCCTTCTGGGCATGTCCTGCCGGCTAGGAGACCCCGAGGAAGACCCAGGACGCGCTGGAGGGACGACGTCTCTCGGCTGGCCTGGGAACGCCTTGAGGTCCCGCCGGATGAGCTGGACTGGAGGAGGTGACTGGGGCCAAGGAAGTCTGGACATCTCTGCTGAGACTGTTGATTGACTGTTGACTGTGGATTAAGCGGTTGAAGATTGATGGATTGCACAATGAAATTTTGTACCTAAGCATGTTGGACACACAACATACGGAACAAAAAGACATATAAAGACAATATAAGCAAGGTATAAAAACAACACAACAGTAAAGTAAAGTGCAATTCCATTTGTGGTTTCAGTCGTGGTTGAGCGTTTTGTGTCACTCTGCGAGTGCACCGACGCTCTCCAGATTGTACCGCGGGCTCTGATGGTGGTAAAATGTAAACGAGGGGCAGATGACAAACAGAACGGCGCTGTCTGCAGAATCAACAGAGCGTCGCCTGCTGCCGCCCCCCACCCCCAAGCCTCCCATTCCTGTTTCCACACGAGGAAAGAGTCAACAAGTGGCCGAGGTGTGGAGGCGGCTGCATGCATGACTGGCTCACCCTGTGTGTGTGTGTGTGTGTGTGTGTGTGTGTGTGTGTGCGCTTGTATGCCTGCGTGTGTTTTCACCCTTAATCTGACCTGCTGCAAGCATGTCGCTAATGAGTGCCAGGGAAGAGAATGTGTGTGTGTGTGTGTGTGTGTGTGTGTGTGTGTGTGTGTGTGTGTGTGTGTGTCTCACAGCATGAACAATGGGGTGTGATGACTTTTACCTCGGAGAGATCGAGTGCGACGCGCAGGAATGCCGAGCGCTGTGTGGTCTGGGTGGGAATCTCGGAATGCCGGCAGTGAAAGGACGCTGATGAGCTGACGCTGCACCTGTCAAGGTGTCCAGAAGGGTTTGATTAAAATAAATGTCGCCCGATGACTGATGGTATTTGCTCAGGGCGTAATGGGTTCCCTGCAAAGTATCTCGCCGAAGGCGCGCGTTGCCAGATTGATGCGTGCGCGGTGCCGTGACAAGCGGTCGGTCTCTGGGTTTTTGCTGAGTAACTGTGGGGGGGCCTTGGCTTGCTCGTTTCCACGATCGGATAAATGAATGAATGTTGTGTGTCGAATTGATCTGCTGCATTTAAATTTTTAGCTCAGATCATAAAGTTTAATTGAAATTAAAAATTGGAAGTGATACTTTTATGCTATGACATACAATGTCTACATTAATGTACTTTTTCTTTTCCGCAACTACTTTATATATTATATATATATTATATTGAGTGTCCATGGGACCTTAAAAACTGGGCCCTATTGTTTTTTTCTTCTTTTTTTTGAAGTTGATTCACAGTTGCCATCGCCGGTGTGCGTCGTGCCAACGTTTCTCAAGCACTTTTTTCGACTTTTTTGTTTTAACGTTTGTAATATTCACGAGCAGCTGAGAAGAAGAACCAATTCAAACACCTCACATCACTGCATCCACTCAGTGACGAGCGGTCCGTGTGGCTCCTTCTAGCTTGCTGTAATCTAGTAATTTGAGCGCAGCGGCGGCGCCGCGCATGTGGCCACAGCGAGGAGCAGACGTGGAAGCGTGTTCAGTTAGTGGAGACAGATGTTTGGAAAAGGGAAGCTGGTTTAACAGAAAAATGACGTGCATTTCTTCAGATCCTCCTCCTAAACATCTCCCCTCCGAATTTGGAGCCGCACTTGTATCTTCGTTACCGACCGCGTCCGCCTGCTGCTCCTTTGCTTTGCGCGTTGCTTGGAAGAGCTCGTAACAGCTTTTTCGGGGCCAAACAGCTGCTCCAGGTAACCGAAGACGAGTAAAGGGAGGGAGGAAACGAACTCTTCTGCCATGTTAAAAAAAAAAAATCAAACACAAAACAGCGTGTTTAAAGACACAAAGGAGGCTCTGTGGAGCGGAGGCAAACTGCACACAGATGGAAAACTTCTGCGCGTGTTGCTCTGAAGAGGTTCCAGAAAAAAATGAAAAGAAAAGACAACCATCATCCTGCGTTCAGGTCCCTATACATCCTTAATGCCACTAAATTTGGCTCATTCTTGCACCTTCTAAGGGCTTGCAGCCTTCCCCCGTTTCATTTGTTTGGACTAGCACGTTAAAAGCCCCTTCACTTAAGTAGCCCTCGAGCTCTTGTCATCAGCTAAAAGCTCCGCTAGTGTTGTTACGGCCTGACAGTAAGTGCCTTAATCACGTGAAGAGTGGTTTTGTTCAGATGTCGGACCTCGGCGGAGCGGCGCACTTGAGGCTTCATGTATGAGCAGATCCCTCGTGGGCAGTAACGATGCCAGATGTCCTTGAAGGACAATGCAGAGGAATTAGAGAGTGGAAGTATGAATTGAATGGAAGTCAATTAGTTTTATTAAGCGACTTCTGCTTGAATAGGGTGGACGTGAGGTCGGTGGAAACGGTCCAAAGGAAGCTGCTGGTGTTAACGTTCCCGTCGGCCCGCCTGGAAACGCTGGAATTCAGGAAAGAATGGAGGTGGAGAAGCGAGAGCCAGGCGACTGGTCCGCCAGTCGCGGGGCTACAGGTCCCGACAGGTTTCCCTCGCACAGTCACCTTCTCCTGCCGCCAGCGACTATCGCTTCAAACCAGTTTCAGATTTGTGTGGAAGGGCATGATTGTGGCTAGACTGAAAACTCCCTTTTGTTTGAAGTGATTCACTCTCACTCACAGGTGTTTACCTGCTGAGACGAGGGAGCCGTCGAAGGTGACGTAAACCCGATTAGCTGGTCGGTCGAAAAAACGCTTTCTCGAGAACGTCCAAGACGGGAAAACTTCAAAGTGTCTGAATCCAAGTGCAAACAGAGATTTTCTTTTTTGCTATTTATAGGCGCTACTTAGGAAAGTGTAGTGTCAGATTCCTGATGCGCTGTCATGTAATCCTGTTTGGTTGCATGGTTCGCATTGTTCTTCTTCCTATGTTTGTTCCTGCTTCTGTTACGAAAGACACACAGTGTGATGAAGGATTAAATCCTCGTGCCTCACAAACATCGTTAACAGTTTTTCTCACCGGCGCTTGAGAGCGCTGTTCTCAGTATCCTTTCAGAAAAAAACCCAAACAACGCCTTGCTAAGTTACCGATGCGCTCGGTTGCTGCAATTTCCAAGGTAGCCAAGTGATTGCCACGCGTGTTGGAGCAGAGAAAAAAAACGTCTTCCCAGTCATTCTTCACAGTTTCACTTTTGCATTGTTGGTTGGCACAATGGCAACACCAAGGGTGCAAGTTGTATTAGCTGAGTTGTGTTTGGTCAACACACGGCAGTCATTTTTCAGGTCATATTTTTTTTTTTTTACTTTCTACTCCTACTCTGGAGGAAATTTTCACCTGCTTTTTCTTACATTGGCTTGCAAAATCTTTGATTCACTGACCTGGAAAACATTTCTCCAGCCGGTTTGATACTGAAAATAATGCAAAATCTGTCTTTCTTTCTTTTTCAGCCAACCATCTTCTGTCTGCCAACAATAAAACTGAATCCTGGTGAGTAGACTTTGACCAAAAAAAAAAATAAAAATCACCACATACCATCGTACCGCCACTGTAAATAGTTGGAGCTATTTCTAGTGCACTTCGAGCTCCATTTTTTTTTGCCTTGCGCTAACTTCTCTGCGTGCTTGTCAATGTATGTGTGTAGTTTTGGTCTCGCTGCGGATCAGAAGAGGAGTCGGTTTAAGGAAGGAGGAAGAAGTATGAACTCCACAGGGTCAGGGAAGAGCAGCACTGTGTCCAGGTCAGTTCACCCTGCCGGTGCGCGGCTAGCGGCGCGGTGGTTGCAGGTAGACAGAGACGCAGCTGGCAGCGACACAGAGAGCTGTTAGAAGACCGGCAGAATTTCGGAGCCGACAATTTGTTTGTGCCTGTGCATATATTTTAGATGCCCAGGCATGTTTTAAAATGATTCCTTTTAAAGGGGCTCAAATTTTCGCTGCAGTGACGATATTACAAATGAACTCAGTTGCCCTTTTCCATTTGTTCAATTTTCTGTGGATTTGGTCAAACATCTACTTTAAAAAAAAACAAAACAGTTGATTCCTACTTCTTTGCAGTGTCTTGGCCGAAATCTGATATTATTATCTTTTTTTTTTTAGAAGTGCATCTTTCTAGCCTTTGTTCTATATTTATTTCAATCAAACACATTTTAACAACCATGATAGTTTATTCACGTTGAGCTCAACCTCTGTCTTTTGTTTTTACTCTTGTTATACAAACAAATCTGTTAAGCTGCAGTTAGTACCAATAAAACGTCTCACAAAAGCACAGAGAGGGCTTTTGTGATCACTGTTACTTGATCACTGTTGTCAAGTATTTAAGGCCACTGGATAATAATACTAAAAATATATATTTAAAAGGTTTATAAAACCTTTATGCATGTGATTTTTTTTTTGTATAACAATCTAAAGTATCTAAAGCAGCTAAAAATAATGCAAGATGAGTTCAAATTGTAATTTGACAGGTTATGATAATAACAGCTCCCAGTGTCGTTGCTTTATTTTGTACTATTCTTAAATTAAAAAAAAGGGAGGTAGGGGGGCAGAATTGTTTCTTTCTAAATCATTTCGGTAGGTGTGCTAGTAAACTAATCGAACCCGAATGCCCAGGATGCACGATGAGCTTTCAGCTCCTGCTGATGTGGTCCTAGTCTGTGTAAGGTTGATGGCTGGTGATGGTGTGTGTGAGCCAGTGAAGGTGAACCGTTTAAAGCAGTGGGCGGGGCTGGTGCCTGTTCCTGGGTTTGGGTAGTGCAATGGGGAGGTGAATTTGTTTCTGTTTGTGTGTGTGTGTGTGTGTGTGTGTGTGGTAGTTAATAAAGGGCCATGGGTGGTGCGTCACTGCTAATCCACGTTGTTGATACAAGGTGTGAGAAACTGGGCTGCATTCAGCGTTCAGAGGTTTTGCAGCAGTTTTTCTAGAGTCGAATTCCTTTTTTTTTCCTGCGCGTCCCTCATGAATGTCATGAAGCTACTTGTGAAAATGGTTTTCACCATCAGGATCCCCGTCATATAAATTCGAAAATTGCACAAGGGTGAATATTTTTGGCCAATCTGCCTTATAAATTAAAACTAATCCTCCTTTTTTATCCAATGCTGCTGCAAAATACAGTGTAATTGTGGCCGAGAAAATGTTCCTCAAGGGGCTGGTGTGTTGCTGCCGGCCAGGTTTCCTGCAGGTGTCTTCCTCCTCTAGGTTGCGCTGTCGAGGAGCTTGGGATGGGCCGAGTCACGAGCCTCGTTCGCTACCACGCCGACTAAATAACTAACTACACAAAAGCGAGCGTGTGTGCATGCGACCAACTAACTGGCTGTCTGTGTCTTCATAGTGTTTCAGTTGAGTCGCGGCAGACAGAAGATCAACCCGAGGCCACCCTGCTTAACCTGCGGTTAGACTGGCTAAACTAACCTGCAGACTAACTCATCACCTAACCTGTGTGACCGTGTTGACCGGCCTGGCTCGCGGACTTTATCCGGCTCACTGAACGTTTGTGTGTCCGCAGCGTGTCGGAACTGCTGGACCTGTACGAGGAGGACCCCGAAGAGATCCTTCTGAATCTGGGATTTGGCCGAGAAGAACCCGACCCGTCCTCCCGGGTTCCCTCCAGGTTCATCAACAGCGCTTCGTCGGCCCGAGGCATCGACATCAAGGTAGTGGAATAACGGACGAACAGCAATCGCATGACTAACTTGTTTAAGAAAAAAAGGAATAAATAAGTAACACACTTATATGAAAAAGTAAAGTTTCAGCAATCGAGTGCAAACACAAACACATTTTCTGAAGCGGCATTAAAGCATTTGCTGACTCTCAAAAAGATCAGAACATAAAACATCATTTTAATCACATTTTTAAATGGGAAAGTGAACGTTGTGTCAAAAAACAGACTAATATGTTTCTTTGCGCATTTTTTAGTGGTCGTACGGTAATTTGGGACATTTTCTAGTGGTTGTACAGCATGTACCTGCGTATCACGTAGACTACACCAACGTATTCATAGAGAAACTGTTGCTCATTTATTTTGCAGGACACACAATTCCATTCAATAATTTCATTTATTTACAAGGCGTGACAGAAAGTGGGCTCGCGTTTTTATTTTTGTGAAATAAATGTGGGTCGCGACTTCATGATAAGGGAAAAAAATGTGTGTCCTTAGACTCCGCCAGTTGAGAACCACGGTTCTAGAGTATTAAAAGAGTAGGAAGTGGTCTTTGTGGTCTGAGTTGTGTTGCTCTACAGCTCGTTGTTCACCTGCCAAGCCGACCACGTGACGTGTGTGAATCTCTTCTTCCTTGCTTTTGAATCCACTGCTCTGCTTCCCCCCCTTTACTGTATGAATTAACCTTAAAAGTAGGAGACAGAGGCGATGCTAATGATAGCTGCTAAAATGGTAGCATAAATTATAATTCACAGGATAACAAAACTCTCTGTACTATTAGTGCCCTGCTTTTTAATGCTTTTCTTTTCTTTCTTGTGCTTCCACTTTCAGGTCTACCTTGGAGCTCAGCTGCAGAGGATGGAGCTGGAAAATCCCAACTATGCCTTGACCAGTGCGTACCTGCTCGCTGTTTGTCATTCTTTTTGCGCATTATCTCGTTTTTTTTTACTCCCCTTATCTCCGGCGGCATGTTGACTCGCCACTTTCATGAGGGCAACGCAACCTCGAAACACCTGCTCCTGCAGATGCAGGGTTAAATTTAGATCTGTGCTGTGCGGCTCAGAGATTCATGTCCTGAAACTCGGAGAAAGACGGAGGAAGCGAAGCTCCAGACTAAGAATGCGCACGTTCCGCTCCCAGTAATTTGTTAGAGCGTTTTGTGGGGTCTTTCAGCGCTTTGCGCTGTTCTGCCAACTCGCTGGCAGGGACAAAGATCTGTTTGTCCTAGAAACGCACAGCAGTGCACCACACAGACACACGCATGCACGCACGCACACACACATACACACACACAGATAGACCTGCTCCTCTAACATCCTGGCCTCTCTTTTTTGTTGTGAAACCTCATGTTTGCATGAAGGTACTGGGCTCTATAATTGCACATGTGCACGCACGGGCACTTACACAGACACACACACACACACACACACACACACTTAGGGCTGATTCTCCTCTTCTTGACAGCTTAACTGTCTTGCTGCAGTAAAAGAAAAAGTTGAACCAAAGATCCTTTTGGCTTGAGAAGATGAATCACTCCATGGCAAATAGTAGCTCCAGTTCACGGATGGATTTTGCGCTTGAGGCTCATGACTGGCCCCACTTTGTTTGAAATTAATGACGCCCTCTGTTGCTGTAAAAGCTCAAAAGCTTGAAATGCAGG
The DNA here is from genome assembly GCA_009823395.1 of Thamnaconus septentrionalis. Classification (NCBI taxonomy): domain Eukaryota; kingdom Metazoa; phylum Chordata; class Actinopteri; order Tetraodontiformes; family Monacanthidae; genus Thamnaconus; species Thamnaconus septentrionalis. The sequence continues at coordinate 7,894,207 of CM020514.1, read as the reverse complement.
ATAATGTTTGGCTTTGAGATTACCTGCCTGATATTGGAAGTTTTTGTATAATGGGCCGTAGTGGCAGTTGGTATCGCAAAGTTTTCTTGGTGCGCAGCATCTTCACACTGTTGTGCAGCATTGGCCCGTTGCCAATACAAAGTTTCTTATTTTAAAGAGTTGAACACAGCAAAAGGTAAGACTGTGAATGAGGAATGAATGGGAAGGAAATAAAAAAAGGACGTGAAGAAAAACAGAGTTCTCTCTGATCTAAGACTCTGAGAATCACCGCAGGAATTCATACATTCACAGAATGCACAAAAGCCAAAGGTGAAATAGCAAGTCAGTGACATTAACGGGTATCTCCTCAGACGTCTGCATGAAGTTGCCTTCTCCACGTCAGGTTGAAAGACTCTTTGAGGTGAAATATTCCTTTAACGCCCTCCGGTCTGCCTGTGGTTCTTGGAAGATTTCTCCTTTTCCAGAACATTCTCATGCCGTTCCACTGGTTTCCTGGATTCGAGACACGTGTGTGCTTCTGCGTGTGTAGTTGTTTGTTATGTAAGCCCTGTTCTCACCATCCGAGCGAATCTCTCGGGATGAATAGAGAAAAGGGAGGCAGTGTGTGCAGCTCTCTCTTATTTTTCTCTTCCTGTTTTAGCCTTCTGAGAATGAGCGCCAATTGCAGAGTCAGCAGGAAACAGACTCGTACAGTATTACTATCGTCAAGTTCTGCTGCTTGAAATTAGGGGTTCGTATTTCGCAGACATTTCCTGATGTAAACAGTCGCGACTGAGCCATCCAGCTCGCCCGTAGAGCACTTTGAAAACATTCGTCCATGGACGTCCTTTGGCCCAATCGCAGCTGCAAAAAGCAGCCGACTTTCATGTCCAGCAGACACATAGAAACAACAACCCACTGGTAAGTTTTTAATGTTTACTATAGGATTATGATTAGTCGACATAATCGTTTACGTGGACAACATAAATTCTTCGACACGAGAATGGAAGAGTCGATGCGTCGTTTTATTATTATAGTAAATTGTTGAATGATAAAATGACACTACGGCCGCTACATGCATATTTGTACCTGAAGTGCAGTACTCAGCGCTGGGGGTGGTGTCGCTCTTACATCCTGCAAAAAACAGAGAAGAAGAATGGCTCCTTTTCTGAAAATCCTTTTCAGAAAAGGCTCGGAAACTCCCACCCAAAATTTCCAAAGTTTAGGAATGTTTCATAAAAAATGAAGCAGTGAACCACTGACATTCCATGGTAGAACTCCGGCGATACGCTATCACCTGAAACGCTGACACCCCAGAGTAGTTGTGTCATCACGCACCGTAGAGAGGGGTTCCCAAAAAACGTCAAGGCTAGATATTTTTTAAATGACACACCTGTCTGTTAATTAAGCATTAGCCTGTGACGCAAGTGCATCATGGAACAAGCTTGCTTAGCAAACAATAGTTCACTAAGTAAATACTTTAATTTACGGCAGTAATTAGTGAATTACAGCCAATACAGTATTGAATTGTAACACTCTTTCGCTTATCAACTGTGGTATTTAGGGCATATTAATGCGATATTTAAGTTGTAAGAAATCTATTTAAGTTCTTTAACTGTGATAATCATTACATATAACCTTTACATCGTGAATTATTATACCTATGATATTTTACGTTCAAAATATAACAACTATGTCACAGGTAAATGCTTTATGTGTCATTATTTCGATTATTATTTTTGTTTAAAAACATATGCTGTCAGAGTGCAACAGTACACAGGTGGAAAGATTTAAGCAAGTTAGGTTAAACAGAAGTCCAAAGTAGGTGGTGAAAATAAAGAAGACCATCGTGACTAATCAACTAATCTAAAAAATAAATAAAAATTGATAGATTAGTCGACAACAGAAATAATGATTTGTTGCATCCCTAGTTTACTGATTTATGATTATTATTTTAAGCTTAACCTGCTGAGAGAAAAGCTACTTTGTATGGTATTGCCAAAATATCGCCCTTATCTTCTGTTAGATGACTTTTGTTTTTATGCAAATCTACACAGTCTCATAGCCTAATGTAAAAGTAATATTTCTCATTTTTCTAAATAAATCTTCTTGTTTGTTTAAAACACATTTCTACAAGTAATCCACGCCTTAAAGCATTTAGCATCTCCTTGAATAAACATCAATTTGTTAGCAGTATTCATTTCTATATCTGTTGGTTTTTTTGTCTCAGTCTTGTTTCGTAGCACTAGCGCTGGCCAATCCAATTATTTCAAAATTCCCCCAAAATTGGCCCAGTTGATCAGCCAAGCGATGAATGGGTCCACCTCTGTTTTCAACACGGAATCTCTTCTATCAGCACGTGTTCTCTGGCTGCAGACCTGTTGGTGTTCTTGGGTACGGACGGACGAGCCTTGCGAGTCTTTGCCCTCACAAGGCTTGTCCGTCATGTGCGCGCACACATGTTGCTTGATATCAAAACTTCTGGTGCTTTGGCATCAGCTTGTTGCGGCAGATGTGTTGGTGTGTATACATAAGTGTAATTTTTTTTTTTTTCTTTCTGTCTGGTCCGCTCACTCAGCTGAGTTGTATGTCACTGCTGCTGCTCCCTCAGCAGCAAACTAACTTAATCAACATCAGGCCACCAGTTAGCAAATGCTCTTCAGTTCCGGCAAATGAAACGTCTCTGGAAAGTGTTTCAACAATAGCTTTCTTTCATTCCGAGAAGTCAATTTATTTCTTCGATTTAAATTGGTTCGAGATTTTCATTTGACCGCACTTACGTAACTGAACGGCACCAGTCTAAGGCAGCCAGTTTATTTTTGTGAGTAAAAAGGTCAAGCAGGGCCCAGATATAGGAATGAGTAGTGGGCAGGTTTATGCTGTAGCTCATGATAATCGCATCTCGTTGAGTAATGTGGCATTTGCGGAGTGAATGACAAAAGACAGAAGTCCGCGTTTCATAACACGCGCCGACAAGTATTTAGACAGCGAAGGATGGACAGAAGAGTGGAGGAGGGGTGAGGGCGCCTGTACGGAAGGAAGGAATGTGTGCAAGTCATCATAGACAAGAATGACAGTTCCACTTACACAACTGAAGAAGGAGGAAGAAGAAGAAGGAGGAAGGTGCGATTTGGCTCTGAGCTGAGCCCATTCCCAATGTGATTTATAATCCACTCATAATTCTTTTTCTGCATAACTGTTACATAATGATTTTCTTTTATTATTGTTAAAGAATCAAAAAGGGCCATGGGTCAGTTAGTTTTGTCGCTCAGATGTTTAAATTGTATTCAAATTATATTCCTTCTGCCCCAAAACTTCCCTAATTCTGCAGCTTTTTCAAACATTGCAATTTTTAAAATCCATCTATTCTGTCTGTTAGGATCCTCGTGGCTTCTCTGCGTTTCCCTCACCGGTCCCCTTTCTTGTCTCTCCAGGTCGTTTCCGTCAGATCGAGGTCTTGACGACGGTTGCCAACGAGTTCTTCCAGCTCTACAGTCAGGTTTCCGGTCAGCCTGTTCAGCGCATCAGCAGGGACCAAGGTGCCCGTCGAAAACCGCTTTGGGCCTTCCCCAAAAATAACCAGACCGGTCTCCTGACTCCCCTCTGTCGGTGTCTTTCAGAAGGCGAAGGAGGAGAGGAAGGGAAGAGCGAGCCTCCGTCTCTGAAGAGGAACAACTCGGCCCTGAACGTCGCCAAACTCCTCAAGAAGAACATCAGCAGGCACAACCTGCTCGCCGCGGCCAACGCCGAGTCACCTGCCGCCAGCCCTCACGCGGGGATGAATGGACACGCCGCCGCCGCCGCCGCCTCCACCTCCTCTTCCTCCGCTCCTCACGAAAACGCCAACAGGGACCCGCACGCCAGCGCAGAACAGGAGAGCTCCAATTCCGACCATCCGTCGGAGTCGGTCAACCCCAAACACAACCGCAAGAAAGGCGGCTGCTCTCTGGGGACAGTCACAGAGGAAACCAACGGGGACGCAGAGACGGAAGAAAGGTACACTTGCGTCTTTGTACATTTTTTTTGGAAATACAGTAATAATAAAAGTGCTTGGGAGTTATTGACGGTGGAAAAAAATATGATTTCACAGCAAATTTCCTTTTGAGCATCTTTAATCTCAATTCAACTCAGTTCGTTTATTAAGGACTGCAACTATCGGCAGAATTCCCTATTGGTACAACATGTTTTAAGCATGTGGCCGCTGTGGCATCACATACACAGACAGTACAAATACCACAGAGAGGTTTGTCATGTACAAATATAGATACAAATACAATAGAAAGTGTGGCTAGGGTACACACAGGCAATTCAAGTGTGACAGAGAATCAACATATAGAGAAAGTGCGAAGAGGGGATAGTGGCCAATGCTTCAGAGGTGAATGGAGTTCAGAGGCCTGATGGCAATGGGAACAAAGCTGCTACTGAACTGTGTTGTTTTGGTGGATATAGATCTATAACGATCAGAGGGAAACAGTTGGAACAGGTACTTCACTGGATGAGATGGATCAGAAACTATTTTTTGTCAATAGCAAATGCTTTTGTGCTCTTTTGATGGTGCATTTAGGGTGCAAAGTTTTGTGGATTTCGCACTCCAAAAGTTTTTATTTGTGGGCTTGTCGACGTTGGTTTTTGGTGACGTCTGAAAAATAATGTTACATCACTGAAAAAGACAAACAGAGACGGTAAAACGTCCCCATTGAAATGCAAAGGTATTTGAATTTTCCGATATCTTGGCCTCCCGACAGTCCTGAACCGAGGAACACGGGGCCGCCTGCCGCCGCCAATGGCGAGCATGAAGCGGAGTCAGGTGACCGTCAGTCAGGCGTCCGGAGAGACGACGCAGAAAGCCAGGCGGTGAGGAGGGCGGAGGTGGAGGAGGAGGCGAACCTGACCTCCACGCCGGACAAAGCGCCCTGCGGCCTGGCGCCGCTCCAGCTGTCGCAACTCCGCACCAAAAACACAGACTCTTTCGACATGGAGGAGGTACGTGTCGTGTGTGTTATCATCTTTCATCTTTCGACACGCATTCCTCCGCCCACTTCACGGTGTGAACAGATTTTCCCTGAGTCACACCAATGTGTCATTTTCCCCGACACCGTTGTCATTTCTGAAAAACCAATCCACTTTTTCTCTGTTTTCAAGCTTTTTTTTTGTATTATATTTATATATTTTTTGTTCTGAATTTTGTTTCAGATTCAAAGTAACGAAGACGAGACTCTACCACATAAACCTTCCAGAACTAGTGGTGAGTTCAACAAGTAGCTCATGAAACCTGTCTGCTTAATAAACTATCTATCTATCTATCTATCTATCTATCTATCTATCTATCTGACAAAGAAATTGCAATATAGACTTCACAAGTAAGTCCCAATTAACTCAATTGATTGCTTTTTACAGGATAAAAACATTTCAATCACTAATCACAGGTCTCATATAAAAGGCTGAAGTAGCTTGAAGAATAATTTATTCTATGTTACAAGATCATTTGTCAGACCTTAAGGGGCGACTAGAGTTTGTAGATAATTAAAGACTTCATGAACAAGCAGCCAAATTTATTACAGTCACTGATTTTCATACTGTTACAAAAACAACCGTAGAACAAAGCGCCTGAAACCTTCCTCTCATATATCGAAGTGCAGCGACAGAGCGGTGCTGGTGGCACTAGAAGCCACTTGTTTGTCCCACGGCGGACGAATGTTTATGAGGAGAAGATCCCTCGGCTGCGTGTTTACACGTCCAAGAGAAACCAGCGTCATGTTTGGCTGATAATTTATGAGGGGAAATTTGCATCGCTCTCGTTTTGTTGACTTTGTACATGGTTGTGTCGCGTCACTTTCAATTCTGTCTGCGTGACAGAGGGTTGGGCCTCGGCCCGATCCGCCTGACTACTGTCGCCATGACTTTCAATTTCACAAACAAAAAAAACAAAAAGAAAAGAAAAAACGCATGTGACCGGCGTGTTTGGCTAGAATTAATCTATAATCAAACACGCAACTCAGGGCTGCCTGTTGTCTCTCATGACTTCAGCAAACTGTACTTGCTGTCTGTCTGCAGCCGCAAAGAAAATTCTGCTCTGTCAAGCCAAGGATCTATGCATCACATGTTTAGTATACATATGATTATACATATTTTGTTTATTTCTCTGGAAGCCACACTGAGTTTGTAACATTTCTATTTAGTATTTAGTACTGACTGTAAAAGAGTTACACAGCTTCTTGGTAATTGCTGGCAATGCTGACCTGTTCATGTTCATTCCCGTGTTTTCCCGCAGACTTGGAAAAACTCTATATTTGTGTGGCTAAGTGTCTCTCCTGTGCCACCAATATGACAGATTAGGTACTGCAATAACAATGTAATTGCCTGCTTGTCTCCCAGACCTATTGAGGACAACAAGTCAGCAGTCGGACAGCAGTGGTTTTGCTGAAGAGCCTTCGGTCGACTCCAACAGCTACCTCAAGGTCGGTCTTTTGAATGATGTCAATTTTCTACCCCTTTTATCAGTGTATAAGTCTCTTATAAGTGTTTATAAGAGCTGTCTTTTCCCCTTTTGGTTCTTGTCTGGTCCAATTTTTTTTTTTTTTTTTTGCTTTTTTTCGATGGGAGTATTATGTTTGCTTTTGTTTGTTTGCAGTCAACAATTGTATCTATATTTTTCTCTTTGATTTCTTGAATTCTGTCTCCTCCTCCATCCAAACATAATGCGCCATTTTCCCTTGAAGTGAACTGGTCATGTGACCCCCGTACATCACCTCTGGTGACGTGTAAATGTGAAAAAAGTGTTTCCATGACACTTTTGCGATACACCTCTATATTGATACGTCTGAGAAACCACCTCATGAGAGGGTCAAAACCTTTTAGCGATATTGGAGAGGTTTTTCCAAGTTTAGCTGATTCCATTACCAGTTTTTTTATTGCGATATTTAGGTTTTGCGCAATTCTAGGGGTAACGGAAATGCAGCGAATATCTCGTAACAATGGAATTTGCTGTGTGGACACAGTGTAATCAGACACAAAACGTGTATTATAGAAACTTCCTTTCTTTCTTTGTTCATTCATATTACTGCAATCTCTGTTTGATTGATTTCATCACTCCTACGTTGCTTGACCTTGTTCAATACTGGGTTGCCCATTGAAATTTTGATATTACCTTGCGAGTTCTCTTGGAGAGGATGAAATGAAGATGTGACAATATACATATAATAAAGACCTGTAATGCACACAGAGCGTAATGATCAATCACTTCAAGTTGTTTCACCACAATGAATCACATTTGCATCCATTGTTACCAGGTGCAGGAGAGCAGTGACAGCTGCGACAGCGAGACCACTGTGACGTCACACCCTTCGCAAGATGTGGCCACGCCCCTCGCCCTGGACCAGCCGCAGTTTGTCCTGCCCGACTGCCCTCAGCAGCCGGCCGGGCCTGACGGTGCCGCCGAGGCTCATGAGCGGAGTGACTCCGTGCACGAGAGTGGGGCCGACGGTGGCTCGGAAGAGGTACCGCAGTATTCCGCCCACCAGATCCCCATCAGCAGGCCGACGGAGACGCCGGAAGACGAGGATCGGGTACGGAGTAGCGGGGGCGGAGCCGACGCCGAGCCGGTCGGCGAGCTCTCGCCAAATGCGGCTGCTGCGGAACAGGAACACGCGACGGCTCTCCCCGAAGACTCTGAAGCCACGAGAGACTCTGAAGCGCCGGCGGAAGAGGCCGACGCTGTGGACGGAAGCCTGAGGGAGTTTGTCGTCCACCCGGGCTTGCAGAACTACCCCGTGTCCTCCTCCCCGGTCCTCAGCGCCTTAGAGAGGGCAAGGCAGCAGCAGCTGAGCCGGGCCGGTGCGCAGCAGGTCCCCGAGCGGGGCAGGGGCCGGGTCAGGGGCCGAGGGCGAGGCGTCTTCCCCATGCAGCGGTCCACGTCGCTGCCCTCCCCGCTCCTCTCCCCCTCCAGGGTGGTGTCCTCCGTCAGGATACAGTTCGGGCGGGGCCAGGCCTCCTCCAGCGCCAAGCCCCGCTTCTCCTTCAGATATACGGAGGGCGGCGGCGAGGAAGAGGGTGAAGCGGCGGAGACGGGGGGAGAAACCAGCAGCCTGCCTCCGGTGACCAGCAAACCTTCCACCTCCTCCTCCAACGACGAGCCACCAGTTCTTCCCTCCGAGGCTCCCGTCCAGCCCAAAGCTGCCTCGCGATACCCGCTGCGCACCTCTCACTCCCTGCAGAGTGCCAGCCCTCCTCCCGACTGGTCACTAGGGGGCCCCCCGCACGCCTGGAACACTCAGAGTTACCCCGATCTCACCGCCACTCAGCAGCAGCAGCATCAGCAGCAGCAGCATCAGCAGCAGCAGCAGCAGCAGCAGCTGAATTGGCCGCAGGGCAACCCGACGCCGATGTTTCCCCACCCGGCGCCTTACCCCAACCCGCCTGTGCCGTACTTCAACCCCAGCCAGAGCTCCAGGCCGAGCCCCAGCCCCTTCCCGGTCCCGACCAACCCGCCCCTGCAGTACCCTCCCCCCGCCCACCTCTACGCCAGCCTCCCCAACCTCTTCTCCGACAACGCCCCCTCCCTGAGTCACCACTCCAGCCTCTCCAGCCTCCACCACCACCCGTCGGCGGGACCCCACTTCCACCTGCACCACAGCCTGTCCAACCTGCACCACCACGCCAGCTTTGGGAACCTCAGTCCCGCAACGCCGGCCACGCACTTCCAGGGCTACGGCCACCCGCACGGCCTGCAGTCGCCGTACCACTCCACCCCGCTGGGCCCGCAGGCCGCCTCGCTCTACCACGGCTTCCAGGGGTACAACGCAAACCCGGGCCTCGCCTTCCCGCACCAACTGCCCCCGTATCCGCCGGCGCCTCCGATGGCTCCGGAGCACATCCTGCACCACGGCCCGCCTCACTCCGCCCCGGCCTTCCTCCCCTCCAACTTCAGCCCGGCTCCCAGCCTGCACCTGGGCCACAGTCCCGTCCAGTCCAGCACCGAGACGCAGCTGAGGAAAGTTCTGCACGACATCCGGGGAACCGTGCAGAGTCTCAACCAGGTTTGTTCCCTCAATCTAAAAACTTTTTTTTTGTTTTTTTTGAGTATTCATGCCATATTGGTTCTAGACTGCATGGAAAATTTCTTAAATTTTAAAAATCAGAGTTTCATTGTTTCATTGGTTAGGTTAGCTGTCCATCATCTTGCTGAATACAGTGATATTGAGCTAACTTTTCACTTTCAAAAACAAAAGCTAGGTATTTGGATTGAAAGGTCTCCTTCTCTGCACTTTACACACTTGTTGCTCGATTGGTAAGGTATTGAATCTTGTCAAAACGGACCTGCCCTTATTGCAGTTTTCTCTCCGTCTAGAATCGAGCTGATACTCTGGACTCATTTATTGAGCACAAACCGGCTCTGCCAAGCTACCGGGTACTGTTATCCGAATGACTCCTCTACATCGTCCGTCTTCCCGTCCTGCATGTCTAAAGAAAAAATGTCTTTTGAATATCTTGAAAAATCCTTTTTAAAATTGCAATTGTTTGAAATTGTTTCTTTCTCTGTTTCCCTGATTCACAACGAGGCAGAGACAATAATTATCACGTGGAAGCAAAAATGCATAACACTCTTAGTCTCAGTCAAGATGTATGTACAATGATGTGTTTGGTACACAGAAACAAATCTTGACAATGAAAGTATAAACTTCTGCTCAAGACGAGAAAATGGAAACAATGGGGGAGGATATACAAGGGGTATAAACAGTTCTAAAATGATTTTTTTTTCTGTTAAAAAAAATGCAGATGTCTCTTTATCAAAGCATCTCAGCAAAGTCTGGCTCATGCAATGCAATGGAATCTGCAACAGTACATCATGATATAAAGTAACAAACGCTATCAAGATGTTTTGTTGTCAGTGCAGCAGCAGCATTTAAAAACGTACTGCCCCCACAGGAAAAGAGTGGCAATGTTAAGTCAGATGAAATGACATTTTCAGCATTCAGCACTCTGTCGCTGCCATGTTTGACAGTGTCTGTCCCAAATGTTTTCACTTCCAGTGTTTGTCAGAGGAGTTTCAGCAGAAGAGGAAAAGTCTGAACCTTTTCCGGAGCCAGATGTTGGACCTGGAGCTGTCAATCATCCAACAACAGGCTTCCGTCTACAGACATCTGAGCCCCGGCGAGAGGTGGGGCCTTGCTTCTCAGTCACGTGGGTTTTGAGGTTGTTACGCCGTGATGACGGTGTTTGTATTGTGCTGTGTGCTCTGTCTTGCTACAGGCTGGAGTTGGAGCAGCTTCAGTCTCTCAGGTCGGCCGTCAGGGAGGAGCTGCAGGAGCTGGAACAACAGCTGGAGGACCGAGTGGTGGAGCTGACGCATCAAACGAGATACGGGGTATACACAGAGCTGCAGACATGCTTTAAACATGTACACATTCAAATATGTAAGGTATACACATTGACATTCACAGCACAAGATAGATGGACACTACAATAGCACAGAATACATAAACTCTGTGCACTTCCTCTGTCTGTGATTGGTGACTCCAAGCTGTCTGCACAGCCATAACGTCAACTTCTTTACTTGCCATTAATAAAAGTTGAGCAGAGAGGCCGCACAGGCATTTTTACGACTCACATTTACACCCATTAAAGCGTGATTTGTGTTTGCAAAGTGCGTATTGTCTCAGATTTAATGCACGGCTGTCTCTTGTCCGCAGGGCCTCCATCGAGAAAGCAGCATTGACAGTCTGTCCACCGCCTCCGCCTTGAGAGCCATTGAGCCGGTCTGTTCATACTCTCTCTCTCACACACACACACACACACACACACACACACACACACACACACACACACACACACACACACACACAAAATGACACACACAGTAGCTGTGTTTCCATTCCCCCTAGAATTGCGCAAAACCTAAATATTGCAATAAAACCCTGGTAATGGAATGGCCTAAACTTGGAAAAACCTCTCAAATATGACTAAAAGGTTTTATGCTCTCATGCGGTGGTTTTTCAGATGTATCAGATATATCACAAAAGTGTCATGGAAACACTTTTTTCCCCGCATTTACGCGTCAACGGACGTGACGTACTGGGGTCATGGCATGTTATGTTTGGATGGAGGAGGAGACGGAATATTTTTTACAAGTAATCGAAGAGAAAAATATAACAGCCATTCTTGACAGCCAACAAACGTAAACTAACAAAAGCAAACGTAATTCTCGTAAAATCTCTTTCTTTACCAGAATTACGGCTGATGCGCTTCACACCGTTCAATGGAAACACCTGCAAATCGCAATTGTACTTTTAATTTTAGAAATATCGCTTTTATTATGTGAAAAACTGTGATGGAAACGCAGCTACTGACACATTGTACAAAATTAATTTCACTCCTATTTTTCAAACAGCTGTCAGTGTTTCTATCTCGTCATTGAACTCTATCTTTGGCTTCTTGTCACGCTCAACTTTCCCAAAAACCTAGAGCAGACCCTTTGTGATGTCAGAAAGGGGCATTGGTGCCTCTCCTGGCTAAGCAACAACACATGTCAGGTTGGGATGATGATCTGAGGATAGATGGAATATAAAAGATGAGATGAGACAAGATATTCTTTTATCAGTCCCACAGTGGGGAAATATCCACCAGTACAGCAACAAAGTGGACAGCAAAAAATATGAACCATCAGTAACAAACAGACAATCAATAGCAAATGGGCAATACAAACAAGGAATATAGAAAAATATGAACAATTTAAACCTCCCTCCAGGTGTCCGACCTCCTGAGGGAGCAGCTCCTCCTGCGCTCAGAAATCTCTGACGACGGCGGCGACACGCCGAGCCGGCGCTCCTCCCGCTCCCCCAGTTTGCTTCGCAGCGAGGAAGGCGAGCAGAGGGGAGGCACGTACCGGGCGTCCATCAACATCACCCCCGCCACGCCGCCGCGGCCCAACGCGCACGCCGAGGAGAAAGAGGAGGAAGAGGAGAAGAAGAAGGAGGAAGCCGAGAGGGACGGAGGACTAGAAGCGAGTCTGTCTGAGTTGGGGGGAGCAGTGGGTGGAGCGAAGATGGACAACCTGCAGCAGCTCATCAAGCAGGTGATTGGTGGAACATCTCGGGGGTTCTTTGCAATGCAGTGGAAATGATTTACAGTAGTGGAAAAAAGTTTTTGGACACCCTTGAAATTTTACTCAATCTAACAGACAAATGGAAATTAGCATGAAGCAGGTGTTGAAAATGGGTGGATGGATGTTAATAAGATAAAGTAAAGAAAACGAAATACTTGAAGTTCTTGTACTCTTTCACTCTGAATGTGTAGCGAGGGAAATAAACTGGACTTGGAGGCTTAAGACTGATTCCTAGTGCAGTACATCACAAATGCATCAGGTGTCCAAAAACGTTTTTTTCACCACACTATATGCCTACTATATAAGCCTACATATAATTAAAGGCAAATTTCCACATTTTACGGCAACTTTTTTTTCCTCATCGGTTGAAGTTGAAATTAAAGGAAACTTATCTTCTCATCTTCAAGATTCGAGAAAGCGTGGTGCAGGAGGTCCGACAGGAGATCTACAGCGAGCTTCTGGCTTCCGTGTCGCCGCGCCAGCCGCTGCTGCCCCCGAAGCAATAACCCCTGAACTGCATCCCGAACCCGACTGCAGCTTCCATCCTTCTTCAGCTGTAGCAACCACAGCCTGAGCTGCTGCCCGAGTGCAAAAACACTGTATAGATGAGTATCACTGTATGTCTGTAACGCTGACCGTGAAACGAACAGAGACCTCGCCGCTTCCTGGCCGTCGGGCCGCCTCACTGTACGTAGCGAGGGGGCGGAGCCTCAGACGCGGGACGTTGAGCGTGACGAGGACGGCGGCGATGACGTGTTGCCTTTTCCTCACGTTTTCTGCTTCCTTCTTCTCCATCAGAACAGTCATTACTCGCACCGCCACTGTAAGTCTGCTAGTCAGACACTTTTCCAGTGTCCGAAACAAGGTTTTTTTTGAAAAAAAAAATACAAAATCAAAATTTAAAAGCGTTCAGATCAAAAACATGCACAGATAAATAATAATAGTAGCCATATAAATAACTTTAATGACTTAATACTAATAAAAAAAAAAAAAAGGAATAGTACTCTACCTGCTCCAACACTACAAGTGATCCGACCGGGATGCAAAGACCAGTTTCCTGCACAATAGTTTGGAAACATCAGCTGCATTCGCAATACAGTGTCAGTGGCAGCGTGTGTCAGGCCCGAGCACAGCGAAGGTGCACTGACCTCAGTTAGTCAACAATTCTGAAAGGAAAACGGTGACGTCCTTCCTCCGTCACAAGGAGCCATTCAGAAATGGCTAGAAAAAAGAATTGCATAAGCGATATTAATGAAACAGTTCCACCCCTGCTGCGACGTGTGGCAAGCAAACAGCTGATGTCCTAATATAGTCGATGGAAAGAATCTCACGCAGGCATTTGTTGCCATCAACTGTAAACTTAAGCAGGTTGAAAAAAAGAAGAAGCTAAGACAAACTGTAAATACACGTAAAGGTTATTTAATGTTGATCACGAATCGTATCAAAATTAGGGCTCACTAAAGGCTTAGTGTTTCAAAGGTTGAACGTCGCTGTGTACGGTGTATTTGTCACAGCTCCAATTCATTAACTCACTAAATACTCCCATTTGGGAGGGAGCAGAAATCTCAGAGGCGTATGCTGCTAAACAGAAGAAAATAATAATTGAAAACTTGTTTTTTGGGAGACATTTTTTGCTGAATTCAGACTTTACAAGATTAATGCAGTACGATTTTTCTTCCTTAAGAAAATTGACGACCTGAGATATACAAATACTGCTTTAGGCCTGCTGGGCCTACTTTTACGCCTCCAAGTTCTGCGCTACGTCTACATTTCACCTTCACTGACGAGGTTTAGGGAGGGTCTACAATCTCACAACTGTCAGCATTTGCTCATCATCACCATCACTGCTGCCACTGGCTCTTCCTCAGACCTTCCGCACTGTCTGGTCATTCAATTTCCTTGTGCTCGCTGCTGTAAGGCTCCCCCTACTGGCCATTCTCAATCAAGTGCAACTGGTTTAGCATTGTAATTTGGGATTATTTTTTTTTTCTTTCCTTTGTTAGGCTTCCTTCCTGGTATGTAATGAGCTTCGTACGAAAGGCGAAAGACTTTGGTTAATACAGGTTATGAAGCTCTAGTTGCAGCCAGTTTGAGAGGTTTAACAGAATGTCAACTGACAGTAGTAGGAGGTATTTTTTGATCTGTCATTTTTTTTTTCCCCCCCGCCAATCGAGGCTGAAAAAACAAACAAACGTGGGTGAATGTTTTGCAGAAAATGTGGGAGTTTTTTGCGAACAGTGTTTACTGTGCACGTGTGCCATTTGTCAATGAGCAGGTGAGGATATAAGGGAGCGACGTAACGTGGTACCATGACGAGGCACGCAGGTAAATTGTGGGGCAGCAGTGATGATGATGATGATGATGATGATGATGATGATGACGATGGTGTATTGACAAGGCGGGAGGCATCGTTGAATGGCGAAGCCCAAACCTAAACCACGTTAGCATGCCTGCTGCATTAGCATGTTAGCTCTCTGGGAGCGTGTCTTTGTGCAATAACGTGATTAGACATACTAATTAACTGCGACTATTTGCGAGCGTATCAGTAAATCGCATCTTACATTTCAAGATAGGATCGATCATCCTGCACCACTTGAGCACAAACTGTCTACCTCTCTCTCTCTCTCTCTCTCTCTCTCTCTCTCTCTCTCTCTCTCTCTCTCTCTCTCTCTCTGACGCAAACCAACCCTTGTCACTTAGTAATTAGTCCGTAATCACGTTGGCCCTCTTAAGTGTAAACGTGCGGTGTGTGAGTGGCTTCTGGCACTGGCACTGGCACTGGCACGCGCTTCTGTGAAAGGAGGGCAAAGCAAAAAAATATGAAATTCGGGAGGGAGTAAACTGAGGTGAAACAAGCATTTAACCGAGTAGGAACGGTTGAGAGGTGTGTCAGTCAAAGGAAACACTCTCCGCAATACCTCCTGTATTAGATTTGTAACCCAAGGTTCAGTGATTTTGAAATTTCACGCAGATTCACCTACAAAAAAATCTACTGAAAACGTATTGACTATATGTCGTTCTGTTTTGTTTTGTGTTTGTATGTTTTATTATTTTTATTACTGGGGAGACAATATAGAGGGTGAAAAGATTCTAAGCTCAAAGGTGCACTCATTTTCTTATGCCAGGTGCTCTTAAACCAGGCTGTAATTGGCCATTTAAATTGGCTAATGCTTCATCATGTGACCTAAATGTGAATTTTCAATTTTGTGAATAGTCTAAATCAATATTCCTTCTTTTGTAATTTGGGCCTTTTGACCTTTGATTCTTTTCACCATTTATTGACATGTTGTTTGTTTAGAACCTTATTTTCATGTTCACTGATCACTGCTCTGCTGGACCAACACTCACTGTGAGCCCCTGAGCTCCACCTGCCTTTTTTCTTTTTTTTTTTTTCTTAACTGATCATGAATCTTTCACACCTTTTTAAACACACATCACTGCTGGTGTCCTAATTTCTATTGATGTCTAATAATAATAATAATAATAATAATAATAATAATAATAATAATGTGTATTTTTTATTGATGTCTTGTCAGCACGTTGCAGGGGAAAGATCACTGTGTAGAGATGAGAATAATAAAGATGTATTTATTTTCAGTATAGCGGAGTGCTTCCTGTCTTTTAATGTTATGTCTGTGTTTGTATGTTGTTACATGTAGTAGTAGTAGTAGTAGTGTGTTTTGAGCCACGGCACATTTTTTTACATTGAAAAGAAAAATCCCATGGTACACCACCAACCAAAACTATTATAAAATGACACTTTCCAGCCTCATAATGACAACATAGTCTCTTAATCTTTATTTATACTCATCGAGTGTGAAACTTGTGCCTGTTTAGAGACACACAAAGCTGATATTCTGGGAGGAATTGAGGGAGGAAAACAGGCTTACATTTCTTTTGAATCACCAACTATGGATTGTTTATTATAAATGTAAGCCATTAGGGTTTTGTTTTTTTTAGACGAATTAAGTGAAATTTGTCATGGCTGACAATATCTCACGACAATTGAGAAACACTCATCTAAAAATAGTACATCAATGCAGTACTTCCTGCTCGAAGTTTGTATTAGTTTGACGTGACTGCATCGAATTCATTGTCTGAAATAGTTGAAAATAGAGTTGTTTGGGAAAAGATCAGATGTTTATGTCATACATTACAAATTAAAGGATGTTACGTGGATGTTACAGACACACTTTAGAATACGAAAACCCTTATGAGCGAAAACAATGCCAACAGTTCGCGATGCAAAATATACGATTCATTTTTGCAACCCTTTATTGTGAAATCCGGAAGCTGTATGTGACACGGAAGTGCTTGGAGTGGATCGTGGAGTAAGATTTCCGCCAGAACAACGACGCTCTTTCTGTGGGCCATAATCTGGACGGTAAGGATTTAAAATAAAATAAACTGAGCTCATTCGTAAAAGCCGAGGTTTAAACTCCACCGTTTATAGCCAGAGGCTGGCTAACTAATAGCAACTTATCCGAGGAGCTCTACGTGAAAAGTTGGACTTAGCCACGTAGCTAGCAAACGTTAGCCCACTCAAATACACATGGCGTTGAAACAAATGTGTGGCGGTACTTAATTATCAAATTGATTAATATTCCGTTTTAAACGTTGCTCACCCTGACTAAATAAAATCTAAGTATTTTTTTGTTTATAGTTATGGCCGTATAAATCCGGAAATATGTCTGAGGCCTGCGCAAGCTAGACTTAAATGTGAAACAAGAAATACAATTTAACAGTTGTAGACGGGGTGTCTTAAGTTTTCAGTTGGTTAAAAGTTACTTCCGTTTGACAAAAAAGTTTGTCAAGAAAAAAGGGAATTAGTTGGACTGTGTGCTCTCCGTTTTGGCGGTCGTCTGTTTTTTACACCGGGGAGGAATTAGCGTTGTTGTACACCATTGTTCAACTAGCAGAACTGCAACAGCTGAGCGACCTGCTGCCAAATAAACGGAAACGTTTCCGATTACTTTTTAAAACGTCTCTTTTGCTATTTTATTGCTGTGAAGTGGGTTTTTTTTGGAGGTGGGGGTTTCCATCTGAAGATATTTTGAAAACTATAACAGGAAATGGTCAGCATCTGTGACGCTCATGTTTGTGATGATGTGCTTTTAGATATGGACTCACCAGGTTCTAGTCAAAGTCCTGGCCCCGTACAGAGTGAAACGAGAGGTGGGTGAGATTATTTCATATTGTGGTTACAGTGTGAGTGCTGGAAGCTGTCGCTCTGAGAGGTCGTCACTGATCTCTTTCTGTTTTGTTTTTTTTAGAATCATCAGAAGAAAATTTAAGTCCTGCAGCTGAGAGACCTCAGCAAGATGATACGGTTGAGAAAAGTCCTGAAGAGAGGCCGTCTCCCCGAGCCAGTCCTTCGGGTGGACCAGCCTCTGACAGGTCAGATTCCAGCAGCGACGACGACACCAGCAGCAGCGACGACGAACATGTGGGGGCGCTGAGGAAAATCAGGAGCAGCGTGGCTCAAATCAGGGTAAGTTGAGATAATGTTCTCTGTCTTGTCTTCAGAGTGTGTCCCTTGTTGGAAGCTACTGCTGACAGGCTTTATTTCTCTCTCTCAGAGATCCCCACCCAAGGAGCCCAACAGATCTGCGTCCAGAGAACGAGACGGATCCGCTTCCAGGGAACGAGATGGATCAGGAGGGAGAGAGAGAGACAGATCGCGTTCCAGAGGACGCGATGGGTCAAAATCCAGAGATTCGGACAGGTCCAGGTCCGGATCAAGAAGACGGGACAGATCCGGGTCCAGGTCCAGGAGACGAGACCGGTCCAGAGAAAGGGAGAGATCCCGGTCCAGAGGGCGCAGGTCCAGAGAAAGAGACCGGGATTACTACAACCGAGGACATAATTTTCGGTAACTAGCAGGAACCGCGTTTGGGTTTTAAACTTACTTATGACTGTTAGCTCATGTTGATTCCTCTTCCCTCGGTCAGGGATCGCTACGGCGATCGGCACGACAGCAGGGGCGGCCGCGGCGATCAGTGGGACCAGAGGAGGCGGGGTCGCTCCGCCTCCCCTCCGGTCGACCGCGAGCCAGCGCCCAGCGAGGAGCCGCCAGTGAAGAAGAAGAAGGAGGAGCTGGACCCCATCCTGACCAGGACCGGTGGAGCCTACATCCCCCCTGCCAAGCTGCGCATGATGCAGCAGCAGATCTCTGACAAGAGCAGGTGAGGATGCCAACAACAGCATTGGTGGCACCAATACAAGTCCAGGCTGATTGAAGTCCTCCCATTGGTTGTTTTGGTTCAATATATATAACTTGAAGAGTCAAAGGAATGTGTTTGTTTTCATTCATTTTTAATCTTGGTTGCTAAGCTTTATACTTATCATCCTTTGTGGGGTTTGTAAATTTTATATTAAGTCTTTTTTTATTTAAACACCAAACAAAAACTAGAACTTTTATAATATTTATAGTACATAAAATGTAATATAACTAAAATTATAAAGCACTGCAGTATAATCAGTCTACATTCTAAGTAATAATCATCTCGGCGTTGTCTCTGTTGAACGATTATCTCATATTAGTTGCATGTTATTCCAGTCACTGCTCTTTGCTTTAATTGATGCTCCTCCCTCCATGCAGTCTCGCCTATCAGAGAATGAGCTGGGAGGCTCTGAAGAAGTCCATCAACGGTCTCATCAACAAGGTCAACGTGTCCAACATTGCCAACATCATTCAGGAGCTGCTGCAGGAAAACATCGTCAGGGGCAGGTAAACGATAATATCGTCTTCATAGTAATCAATGTTGGAGTGAGTCTAGTTTTTCCAGAGGATTTTGATCGGTGATGATTTGTTCAGCCTCACATCTCCCCTGTCTTCCTCCCTCTCTGTCCTTCAGGGGCTCGCTGGCTCGCTCCATCCTCCAGGCCCAGACGGCGTCGCCCATCTTCACTCACGTCTACGCCGCCCTCGTTGCCATCATCAACTCCAAGTTCCCTCAGATCGGCGAGCTGATCCTCAAGCGGCTCATCCTGACATTCAGGAAGAGCTACCGCCGCAACCTCAAGGTACCTGTCTGTTGTCTGTGGTTTGTCAAGAAAGTAGATCCAGGTTCTAAAGTTCATTGTCAACACCAATCAGTAGTGTTTCACCTTTAAACCATTGTATTATTTAATACCAGTTGCGTTGTTGGCTTTATCAAAGCAGTTGTGGTACTTTTTAATCACATAACCGTCTGTTTGTGTTGTGTTTTTGCAGCAACAGTGCCTGACAGCCTCAAAGTTTGTGGCTCATCTCATCAACCAGAACGTGGTAAGTTGCTGCTGTCTGACGTTGCCACTCAAAGACGGGCCGGATTTAAGTTTTTGACTATCAGCTCCATTAACGTGCCCATCACTCTCTCTTCTCATCATCCAGGCCCACGAGGTTCTGTGCTTGGAGATGCTCACGCTTCTGCTGGAGCGTCCGACGGATGACAGTGTGGAGGTCTCCATCGCCTTCCTGAAGGAGTGCGGCCTCAAGCTGACCGAGGTGTCCCCGCGAGGAATCAACGGTGCGTTGTAGCTGCACTAATCAACCTGCGAAACTGTTCAGTTAAATTAGGAAAATCTTTTCTTTTCATTGTTTCTGAGGATTTCTCAGAATATCAGGTTTTAATTCCGCCTGCCTCTGTTTTTCCAGCCATATTCGAGCGCCTCAGGAACATCCTGCATGAGTCGGCCATCGACAAAAGGGTCCAGTACATGATTGAGGTGATGTTCGCCATCAGGAAGGACGGTTTCAAGGACCACCCTGTGGTCCAGGACGGCCTGGACCTGGTGGACGAGGAGGACCAGTTCACGCACATGCTGCCGCTGGATGACGAGTACGACCCCGAGGACCTCCTGAGTGAGTCCCAGCAGCAGGAGGGAGGAGTTGAGGAGCACTCAGAAGTGTGTGTTTGTGTGTGTGTGTGATATCTCACACATTGGTTCTATGTTTTCGTCAGATGTGTTTAAGTTGGATCCTGACTTCTTGGAAAATGAGGAGAAGTACAAAACCATCAAAAGAGGTAAGAACGAAACACCCCTCATCCCCCGGTGTCTGTCCAATCAGATCGCCTCCTTCACAGTCTGACCAATCGGGTTTAAACTCCTGGCAGATATCCTGGATGAGGGCAGCAGCGACTCCGGGGAGGAGGGAGACGGCAGCGACGACGACGATGAGGAGGATGATGAAAACGAGGAGGAAGCCGAAGGTGAGGCAGAAACGTCTTTTTTTTTAGGGAGGAGAAACAGAAAAGGAGAAAAAAGTGAAGCGAGAAAATAAAAACTAAAATTTTAACTTTTGCTTATCAAAAGTTTTTTTTTTTTAATGAGCTGTAATGTCAGTCAAATCATTAAGAATCTCTCAATCTATATTCAGAGCCACTTTTCTTGCAAAGACGTCTTTGAAGGTCTCATATTGTGTAAAATCAACTTAACCAAGGACTATGATCTAACTATGATCTGTGTCTCCACTGTTATCTCCAACCAGAAAAGTCCATCTCACACGTCTGTGTTTTTTGTCCCACTTTTCTGAAAGTAGTTCCTAAAACACATGAAAATAAAAAACATTTGTGATGTCACAAAGGCAATTAGGGAATTAATACTGTACATCCCATGCCCTCTGACAAATGGGACCTTTGATGGCTGAAGTGCAGACTAACCGCTCCTCAGTGGCTGATGAAGAAGTTGGTCTCTCTGTGTCTCAGGGGAGAAGGTGACGATCTTTGATCAGACGGAGGTCAACCTTGTCGCATTCAGAAGAACCATCTACCTCGCTATCCAGTCCAGGTACACACACACGCGCGCGCACACACACTCCTGAAAATTCAGGCTGTAATTTAGTTGTGTCTCTGAGTGCAAATTATTTACAGATCCCTCTATAATTAATGGACTCTGAGACTAATATTTAAAACAGTGTGGCCCAGTTTCCATGGTTATTTAACTGAGGCACACTTTTTGGGTTTGGGTAATTGGGGAGTAAATATTTAAATGTGGAAAAAATACACTCTGTTATAAATAAATAAGTCAGATGGTCGATGATTATTTGTTTTTATTGACGGACTTCCTTTCTATTTTTTTGTAGTTTGGATTTTGAGGAATGTGCTCACAAACTGATCAAGATGGATTTTCCTGATAGCCAGACGGTAAGCACACACACACACACACACACACACACACACACACACACACACACACACAAAAGACAAAAACAAAAAAATCAAGCATCTCCTCAGCATTTCTCACACTGTTCCTTAAAATGTGTTGTACTATTACACAATGACCAGAGGGGGGCACTGAAGAGTAAGATTATTAACTTCTTTACACTCACAGTTTCTTGTGAGTGCACCCACATCGAATTCCAGAAAGCAGCCGTTTTGTATTTATTTTATTTAATTTTTATTTATTTTTTAGTTTCCCTTTAAGTCAAGTCATCACGTCCATGACCCCTGCTGGCACTGTTTTGTATCACACATAAAAGGTTCAAACACACCTGTTCCAACCTGATGGCAGACAAAGGCCAGGTTGGCTTTTTGTTGAATGTGGTGAATATTGGAGTTGGAGACTCCAGCAGGCAAATGGTTTTCAATTTTTTTGAGTCCTTTTTTGAATCTATCATTCGTTGTATTATTTTTTGCCCTTACGTGCTTTGTAATCAGTGGACATACTTTTTTCTCTCAACGTCTTGACTCTTAAGTTTGTATTTTACTTTTTCGACAAATGGACGTATTGAAGCCACATTGTCGTCGGAAGTGAATGTCTGAATAGAGGGCGTTGCGCAGCATGTTGCAAAAATATAGTGCAGGGCACCACATACTGTTGTAGCTCTGCACTGTCCTCTGCTGCGCACATTGGATCGTTTGTAACTGTTGTGTGTCAAAGTTTGTGATTTTCTGTTTTGGTGAAATTGTGAAGATTCAAGTGAATGTGAGAGGGAACATGTGCTGTGTATGTATGTGTGTGTGTGTGTGTGTGTGCATGTGCACTAAAGGTCGCTAACCTTGTCAGCCAGGCTTTCATCACCATCAGGAGTGAATCATTCAATACAACAGCTGGAACACTCCTCCAGCACATTCCTCTCTCACACACACACACACACACACACACACACACACACACACACACACTAAACAAGATCTTCTTTGAGGAAAATGCTCGCTCATTAAACCACAGAAACGGTTTCACCGAGAATCAAATTTAGGCTTGGACGCCCTCTGTTGTGGCCGACCGCGCAGCGATGACTGACAACACAATTAGCAGCCGCCACTCCCACCGCAGGAGATTAAGATATTAGTGTTGGCAATAAAAGAGATGATTTTTTTTTTTTTTGACGGGGATCTGGCACATCAGCTGTTTGACAAGACGCTCAATGTCCCTCTGTTTAAACCTTTTGTTTCACACTTTCTAGTAGGGAAGCAAGTTATTGATTAATTAGTTAGTTGATCGACCTTGTCGATCGATTAACGATTAATTGATAAGCGGCAATTTTTCCTGAGAACCTAAATGTCACAATGAAAAATGTGTTAGGAACACGTTATTTAACCCTTAAATAATGTTGAAAGTCCAATGTGACCCATTTTTACATTAGAGAACCGTAAAAATTTCGTCACATTTCCAAAGCCCACCTCCCCCCTCGACTCGTATCAAGCCCGCTGGGAGCCACTCTCATCTGATTGTGTATGAGTTTTTGTCTTAATGTATGTATTTTTCTGCTCATGTGTCAACTCATCCCAACTTTTTTGTGCGAACAGAAAGAGTTGTGCAACATGATCCTGGACTGCTGCGCTCAGCAGAGAACCTACGAGAAGTTCTTCGGTCTGCTGGCCGGGGTGAGACGCACGGAACACTCCAGTTTTAAACTAATTTATTTCGTAAAATCCTCGCTAACGTGTGTGTGTCTGTCTGTGTGTGTCTGTGTTCAGAGGTTCTGTCTGCTGAAGAAAGAGTACATGGAAAGTTTCGAAGCCATCTTTGCCGAGCAGTACGAGACCATCCACCGGCTGGAGACCAACAAACTGAGAAACGTGGCCCGGCTGTTTGCTCACCTCCTCTACACCGACTCGGTGCCCTGGAGTGTAAGGACACACACACATACTCACACACTCGCACACCGATGCCTCCTTTCCACTAAGTGCTAGGATTAGTTTAAAGCGACCAAACCAAATCCAATTGCGATATTTAGGTTTTGCACAATTTTAGTAGTGATGGAAGCGCAGCTACTGACATTGAAAACGCGACTGTTGTTTGTTTCAGAGCAACTCTCGGGTAAGAGAAAGATGAATCCAACTCGTGTGAGTCTAACCAAGTGTGTGTGTGTGTGTCCACCAGGTGCTGGAGTGCATCAAGATGAGCGAGGAGACCACCACGTCCTCCAGCAGGATCTTTGTCAAGATCCTTTTCCAGGAGCTCTGCGCCTACATGGGTCTCCCTAGACTCAACCAGCGGCTGAAGGACATGTACGAGGCACAAACACACAAACACACACTTCTAAATGTCACAGGAAGCTCCAGCTCAGACTTCCTGTTCATGACCTTTAACAGTGAGCTCGTTACACCACTTCACCTCAGAGTCAAACCCGGACGGTTAAACTGAAAATCAACCAGCAATTGGCCCATTTTGAAATCCGTGGCTATGATAGACTGCAGCATGTCAGGGGCAGCTGTGGTTCCTGATCCATACTGATGCTGATGTTATCCAAGAACTGCTGTTGTGGTCACAGAAGGAACAAAACAAGACACCCAGACTCTTTGATTGATGTTGGCTATGTTGTGGTTTTTAGGACCCTGCAGCCGTTCTTCGAAGGCCTCTTCCCTCGGGACAACCCCAGAAACACTCGCTTCGCCATCAACTTCTTCACCTCCATTGGTCTGGGAGGACTGACGTAAGCTCATTCACGAAATCTTGAAAGCTGCCCCATTATATTCTGATTCAATGAGTGTAAAGTGAAAGTCACCTCTCCGTCTCTGTGCTCCAGGGACGAGTTGAGGGAGCATCTGAAGAACGCCCCCAAGATGATCATGACCCAGAAGCAGGACGTGGAGTCCTCCGATTCGTCCTCCTCGTCTTCTTCCTCCTCCTCTGACTCCTCCTCCTCTGACTCCTCCTCCTCGGACTCGTCCAGCGACTCCGACTCCTCCGACTCGTCGTCCTCGTCCTCCAGCAGCAGCAGCTCAGGTTTGTGAGAAAGCTCGTCCGGTGCTGTAGAACTCCAGAGTAACGGCCTCGTTCACCTGGACCAATACTTTGATTGGCACCGCGCAGGTCAGGGGTCACCAACACGGTGCTCACTGGCACCAAGTAGCTCTCAAGGACCACTACTTGCCTGCGGGCTTGTTCTAAAAAATAAATAAATAAATAAATAAATAAATAGAAAATAATAGATTAAAAAAAAAAATGATAATAATAGTAGTAATAAAAATAATTTATATAAATAATAAAAACATTTGCTTGAAGTTGTTTATTTTTCAAATATGTTTTATTGAGCATCGACAGTTACACAGAACTAATTTACCATAAATTAAAGACACGTATATATGTAACCCGGTGCTCACATTTTCAACATTTCAAAAGAAAGACAAAAACAAACAAAAAAAAAAAACCACACCGCAAATTTATTTGAAGTAGACATTTAAAAACGGAGTTCAATTCAAAAGTAAGTTCATGAAATGTAACAGATAATTTTGCTAAAAATGCAGATTTACTCACACAAACGTTTGTGCAAAATAGTTTGTCATTGGCTGGTGAAAATGGGACATTTTCCTCATTAAATGTTGTTGAAGGGCTCATCTCATGTAGTTTCCCAATTTGGGATTAATAAAGTACATCTATCTATCTATCTATCTATCTATCTGTCTATCTATCTGTCTATCTGAAAATTTCAATAATGGCTGGAATTAATACAAATGGAGTTGAATCTTGATATAATCTGCAGCCAACCTTGTTAAGCCATTGTTGATAATTATTGTGAAAAATCATGATTGTGATG
Source organism: Thamnaconus septentrionalis (assembly GCA_009823395.1). Taxonomy (NCBI): domain Eukaryota; kingdom Metazoa; phylum Chordata; class Actinopteri; order Tetraodontiformes; family Monacanthidae; genus Thamnaconus; species Thamnaconus septentrionalis. The sequence continues at coordinate 7,869,161 of CM020514.1, read as the reverse complement.
AGTGTCTTCACACAGACAAGTTTCATTAATAATATATAACCAAAGGCAAACTGAGAGAACGTGCTATTTCAGAACACTTTACGCCCTTCGCATGACTCTGTACCCACGAAGTAGCCCTCAGGTTCAAAAAGGCAAACAAGGAATCAAGTAACTGACATGATTGTCTCCTCTTCCTCCTGCCAGACTCGGACAACAAACACCGCAAGAAGAAGAAGCGGAAAGAGCCCATCGAGGACAAGAAGAAGAAGAAGAAGAAGCAGAAAGAGCCCAAACGGAAGGAGAAAGCCGGCGGGAAGAAGGGCGGGCGCCAGCGCAACGAAGAGGAGGAGGACAGCGGCAACGAGGCCAAGGCTCGCGGCGAGAGGAGGGGCCGCGACGGCGGTGGCGGCGGCGGTGAGCGTGAGGACGGCCACCGGAGCCGACGAGAAGAGAAAGCGGAGGAGAAGAAGCGCCACGAGGAGGAGGTGGCGGAGTGGAGGAGGAGGGTGGAGGCTCAGGGCTGGGACAGGGGCAGACAGAGGGACAGAGAGAGGGAGGGAGACGACAAGAGGGACAGGGAGAGGGAGGGGGACGACAAGAGGGAGCGAGAGAGAGACAGAGAGGACAAGAGGGGCCGGGACGGAGAGCGAGACAGAGAGAGGAACAAGGAGAACCAGGACAGGAACAGAGAGGAGCGCAGGAGGAGGTGAAGAGCATCGTCTGCCGCCCAGCAGCAGCTGGGATGAACTGATGAAATTTCTGCCCTCCCTGTTTCAGTTTTTTTTTTCTCTTATTTTCCACTATTAGTGAGTCATGTTGTCGATAAATGTGATTTAAAAAAAAAAAAAAAAAATTAACCTTGTTAAAGATGTTTTTATAAAACTGTTTCTGTTTTGTTCTTGACCCTGAGACGAGTCACACGTTAAAGCTTAAGCTACATTAATAAAGGTAAAATAAAAGCAATTTAGTTTTACATTAGAATGCTTCTCATTTATGTCCCAGTCCGGGAACGTCAAGTTCAATCCTCCTTGAATAAAATCCGGGGAAAAAAATCATAAAAAATACTAATATTTTGGCACGATCATCTCAAAGTGCACGCTGCTCAACCCTCCTTTCTGGAGCACACGCCGACCCCGATGGCTGAGCACAAGAACCTGCAGAAGGACGGGTGAAGACAGGCCTGCTGGAGACGTCTGCTCCACCTTCCCCCTGGTGGTTTCAGGTTTTACCACTTAAAGCGCGGCCTGTCAGGAGGCCGTGTTTACAGCAAACACTCCTGCTTCTGCTGATGTCTGCAGCACATCCACTCACTCCCCCGGCTGCACTCGTCTCAGATCCCAGCTTTTCCTCTTTGGTTTCTCCACGCAGAGGAGCAATCTCTCTTTGTTTCCTCTGTGGTTGTGATATCTAGGAGTCGGCGCGCTAATGATTAGTTTCTAAATTTCTCAAGAGTTGTTCCCAGACTGAAAGTTGCAGACGATCCGGTGCTGCTGAGAGCTTCAAAGAATGGAGGAATATGAAAAGGTTCCTTTGCAAAGTTTGGATGGAAAATTGCAAGAAAGATGTGCAAATGCCTGTTTGGGGCTTTTAATCATTCATCATCATCATCATCATTCATTCATTCATTCATTGCTCCTATTAATGAACCAATGCTAATCTTTAGCAATTAAAATTTAAAAAATTCAAATATATATCTATCTTTGCTTATCGCCAGTAATAATACTGAACCATATTGTCAAGTGCTAAACCTCTCACAGTTCATTTTCAGATCTTTATTCTCCACACCAGATTGGAGTGGCACAGGAAAAAATAAACAGCGTATGTAGCCCTCTGTTTACAGCCTCCTGCAAAACCTTGATTGTAGCTTCCTGCCAAAACTGATGCTTGGATGGCCTCGCGCACGTTTTGAGGAAAATGGAACTGACATCTGGCTGAGGGCAATGTCACCAACCGGTTAGATGTAGAGGTGCCCTTTGTGACATCACAATGGTCAAAGGTTTTACGTGCACTTGTTATAAAGCTGGACAATCAAAATAATAAGATTATAATAAAACTCGAAACGCAGATAGTTGTCAGGAAGCACAAGTGAAGGACCTTTAAACACGCTTTCCGCTGCTGCTTCGAAGGATTCAAGGATCCGCGTCCACAGTCCCAGACGCCTGCTTCACTCAGCCGCTGAGCAATATAAGCAGCATTAAATTCAGCACCCGTTAAAATGATTACCGTCGATCCTGCCTGCACTGCGGGTTTCTGCTGGGAAACGCCGGGCGCGCGTCGTCACCATTTAAACTCAAATGTTATTGCAGCTTTATTGCAAAAGCGTTTGCTGGATGGCACCTGCAGCGCTGAGAACGGTCCTGATTGTGAAGCAGGGCAATCGGGGAAGGCTGACGTCCTCGCTGCGACTGGTTTTCACATTCAGATTATCAAACCGTAACAACAACCAACGGCAGCCTGCTTCATTCAGAACTTGAGGAAGTTTGCGCCAAGAAAAACTGTTTTTCTCATAAATCTCTCTGCCCCCCCCCCCCCTCACTGCACAGCATCCTCCAGCAACCTTCACGTCACGTTCAAGGTGAGAGGTCTAGATGCATACATTTATGTTGGGCGTGCGTGTGTGTGTGTGTGCATGTGTGTACGTGCGCGCAGCGTGTGTAAGTGGGTCACCGCAGGCGCCGGCTGTGATTGGCCGGGCCTCCCGAGGTGTAGAGGAGCTGGCTCGGTTGGCCCCCGCCGCAGCAAATAGAGGAGCAGATCCACCGAGACCCCGGGAGCCGCCGCAAGGAACTCTGGGAAAAGGCACGGCGAGGTTCCTTTTTTTTTTTGCACGGGGAGGGAGGGAGGGTGAAGTGGGGGGGAGGAGTGAGAGAGTGAATGGAAAGTGGGGAAATAAGGTGAAGAGTGACGAGTCCGTGAGACGCAGGCAGGCTTTGCAAAATTGCTCAATCTGTGACTTCGAATGAAAAAATAATGAATTTAAAAATTAAAGTCTTGAGGGATTATACATTTACAAAGCACACATTTCTTTGATGTGGCACATTTTTGACAATCTGTTTTGTCCTACGTCTGCAAAAAGGGGCCAACTACAACATCCTCATGGACTTTTATTGCAGAATTCACTTCATTGATGTTTTCTAAAAACATCCAGTAAATTCCCTGAGAAAATCCATATTTTACTTCCTATTCTTGCTCCACTTTTGCTTGCTTTCACTTTTCTTCTGAAAAACCGCCCCTCTGTGATGTCATAAAGGGCACTGATGCCAGTCCCAGCCCAGAGAGGCACTCCAAATCCGTGTGAGCTCCAGCAGAGCTTAAAACAGAGTTGTGCTTCATTCTTGTGCGCTTCAACAAAAAGAAAACATCGACCTGATGTTGGTCCGTCCCGGACGGGGCAGCACGGCGCTGAGGAATTTCTCAGCTGTTTGACATCATGCCGAAGAAGGTGTGAGTGAGTCAAAGGGGAGCAGACGGAGGTGATGAGATCCACAGCAGAGTCATCTTGACCCTTTACCAATCCCCTGAATTCAAATCCAATTTTCATTTCAATTGGCTTTGACAGCTGAGTATCAACACTGAGTCAGATTAAAGGGACATTCTGTTGTTCTTCCGTCTGAAAACGATGGCTTCAAAATTACTTTTTACGATTTCGGTGATTTGTGACATGCGACATAGCACACCAGCTCATTGCTACAACCTGACCCCGTGACCTCGCACAGGACCGAATAACCTTGGTCGCCTGCCCGGCACCCTCTCGCAAGTACTTGCGATGACGTGCCTGTGCAGTTTGAATGGACGGAGTAACAGAGGCGCCAACATTCACCCCCGAGTTGTCAGTGAATCATCAAAAAATTTTGTTAGTTAAGTTAGTTAAAGTTACAAGAATGAAACATGGTCAAAGCAGCAGAGCTGTTTGTTAGCTTAGAGTTGATAGTTTAGCGGTTGACTGCGGCTGTACTAGAGGTTTAATCTGTTACTGTTTACACCTGGGAACCATCGGGTGTGCAGGATAGAAAAAAAACTTTTTCAAAAATACACATTTGTATTTTTGGAAAAGCAAAAACATCCGAGTGTGTTGCAAATTCAACGTTTTTCTGTTGTTTTTGTTTTTCTTTTTACCTTTAGCTAGAAAATTAGCATCGACCCTCCAACCAAATGGACAACCTGCCCTGAATCATCCAGGCCCAGGCGGGTTTACAGTAAACACAGAGACGGACGGGGAGAAAATAATGAGACGTGCTGAGAGGCTGTGAGTCTTTTGCCTGTGCGTGTGTGTGTCTGTCTATGTGTGTGTGTCTGTGTGTGTGTGTTGTGCGGCCAGTATTTACAGTTTTAAAATAGAATCTAGCTGCGCTTTGTCTGTTTTCTTGCCAACAGAAACTGGAAACAAGTCAACTGCGTAACCTGCTGCTCGCTGTCATGTACAGGAGAGGAAAAAGGGAGACAAAACTCTCAGTCACACACGCACACGCACACACACTTGGAAAATCATCCAAATTTCACCCTGTTTTTTTTTTGTACTTGGTTTTGAACTCCCGCCTGTTTGCGTGTGTGTGTGTGTGTGTGTGTGTGTGTGTGTGTGTGTGTGTGTGTCCCACGCATGCGCACTCGCTCGGCTGTGCGTCGCGGAGCGCGCAGCTCTCAGCTGCTCCGCCGGAGTTGCAGCTCAGTGCGTCGGCACCTGGACGGAGGATGGATCCCTAGTCAGCCAGTCAGCCAGTCAGCCAGTCAGTCACTCAGTCAGTCAGTCAGTCAGTCAGACCCCTGTATCGATCCGTCGATCACTCACTTAGCGACGGAGCGCGCGTGCGTTTGTGCGTGCGCGAGCGAGCGTGTGTTTCGGCTCGTGTCTTTCGTTGCGAAGCTGGAGTTCCGCGCCTCAGACGCACCGGGCTGGACTTTTCTCATCCATCCGTCCATCACCTCCTCTCCCCCGGTAAGGCGCCTTCCTCTTCTTCCTCCTCTTCTTCCTCTTCCTCCTCGTCTTCCGTCCTCTCGTTGCCTCCTGTCTGCTTTTATTCCCTCTCTTGTAACTACCCCCCGTTATGAAGCGCACTGCAGGCTGATTTTTAAAAACACCAGGTTCCGGCGCGTCTGCGGTTGTTTTGCCCTCAACACCGTTTCAGACCCTTTGTTGCAATTATCAAGAAAAAAAAACCTACTGTCGACCAGTAAAATCATCCTTTAAAAAAATGAAAAAGGAAAAAAACAAACATTTTTTTCTTAAATATTTTCGCAGGTTCTTGGCAGCATTTAGTTTCTCTTGGTCTGCATCCAGTGGGGAGGGGGAAATAGATTCTTCTTCTTCTTGGAATGAATGAATGAATGAATGAATGAATAAATAAATAAATAAATATCATCAGTGAAAGTCTGCCCGCTGTAACAGTGGCAAAAAAAAAAAAGAAAAAAAAAGTAGAATATTCTCCTTAAACAAAAAAAAAAAAGTCAAAAGTCGAAAGTCTGACTTTTGTCAAAGCTTCCTGTCTGTGTTGGTCATTTCACGTCAATATCGCGCTTCTTCCGGTTAATCGATCCGTCTCCTCGCCTTTAGCTCCACAGTGCTTTAGAAAAAAAACAACGAGGTTTTTAGAACGATTAACTCACCGAGACTACGCTTCCCATGAGCCTCCGCCACCTGGCCGCACACAGGTGTGCCCGCATCCTGCCAGCGACACGGACGGCTGCAGTGTTGCAACAGAAGGAGATCGCCAGGACTTGAGTTCATTCAGAATGTGTGTAAGTGGAGCCTCGATTGCAGAATCTTAGAGTCACTGAGTAACATCTGGGCTCTGCCTGATAGACGCTGTTTATTCGATGTATCCACTGTGTGCTGTGACTGAGGGGGACAAGGAAGACGACTGGACTGTGATTAAAAAGCAAATATCGGTTACTGTCTTTCAGCGTTCATGATCTGACTTACTAAAGTTAGCAAAAATACATTTACAAAACGTAAAAAAAAAAAAGAATTAGAATGAGCTTAAGTTAACACCACGTGCTGTTTGACATTGATGACAACTCAAAATGTGACCCTCATGTAGAAAAGATAGATAGAGCGATAGAGCGATAGAGCGATAGACAATGTACTCTACGTTCCCAAACAACAACACTGTTGCAGCACTAAAAAAAAAAAACAGTAAAAAATGTAGTATAGATGTAATTTATTGATCCCAAACTGGGAAACTATCACCCTAAACCTGCTTCTTTCAAGATTCAAGTTTCAAGATTATTTATTTATTGTCGTTATGTGCACATAACGAAATGACGTTCGAGGTAGTCCTCGGCTAAAACTCTCTGAAAGAAAGAAAGAAAGAAAGAAAGAAAGAAAGAAAGAAAGAAGAGAGAAGAAGCTTTATTTTTCATCATTGACAACATCAAGGATGATTTCTGTTGTTTGTTTGCTTGCTTTTTGACTTTTTTTTTTGTTGCAGTTTAGATCCAGGTTGCATATTGAAGTGTGTGAAAAATGGATTGCTGAAAATCAAAAGTAGGAAAATCGGCGTTGTCTGACCGGCTGTCGCTGCTGCAGGAGGAAGCAGACAGCCGGCGTGATCCCTGCGTGCGTGGAACACGCTTCCTTCTTGTCTGATGATAATCCCTCACAATACCAGACACGCGCACGTGCATGCAAACACACACGCGCGCGCGCTGCTCCGTCCTTCTCCTCTTTTCTGTCACAGAGATGATGTTAATTTGCACATAGGTGACAATGTGACTGACTGACTCTGTGTGTGTGTGTGTGTGTGTGTGTGCGTGCTCAATAATTGCACTCCCCCTGCTTTTTTGACACCGGAAAACATCAATCTCTTCTCCTTATTTCTTTCCATTTTCCCATCCTTCACTCCTCCTCCTCTCCTCTCTACTTCTCTTCGTTCTCCCCCCCCGTCCCCCCTCCTTTGCTTTCCCGCCTTACAAACGACTCCTTTGCTCCTTTGTGACACCGGAGCTGATGTGGAAGCTGCCTCCTCTGGAGCTGCCACGTGCCGCTTCCTCCGTTCAAATCCCCTTCCCAACAGCCGTCGTTCTTGTGCGTACGCCGGTTCAAATCCCACCTGCCACGCCTTGTTTAGACGCCCGTCCGTTCGTCCGTGTGTGTGTGTGTGTGTGTGTGTGTGTGCACGCGTGTGTCTCTCTCAGGCCCTCCGTGTGCTTAATTAATGCGAGTCGAATTAATTAAAGCTGATGTGTTCTGATAAAGGGGAGAAGGGAGGCTGACAATCTTCAGTGTGTGTGTGTGTGTGTGTGTGTGTGTGTGTGTGTCCCATATCAGTCCAGTAGAACTGAACCAGACACTGGTAGGAGACGTAGGTGAACGTCCTCAACTGCAGAGGTGGGCAAACTTTTGGACCGGTGGGCCACAGTGGGTTCTAAAATGTGACAGAAGGGCCGGATTTAAAAGCTCAACGGGCCACATATAGCCCCCGGGGCGTAGTTTGCCCGTGCCCGCTATAGACCCTGCTCATCATTCATGTTCATGTTTGCACAACAGTGTGAAAACACTTGTTGAGCGACTGCACCGACTTGATGGTGAAGTTGTGTATCACCGTGATTAGCGCGTCCAGCGGCTGCAAGCCATCAGTTCCAAGCCTGATCTCGCGGCTGGATTGCTGATAGTTCACGACGGAAATGCAGCAGTGGGGTTTTTCTCGTGATCTTTCCTCTGTCATCACTACGGGATGAGCAGGTTGGAGCGATGACTGTGTCTCTTCTACGCCGGGAATTCTGTTGCCAACAGGCGGAACTGGTCACGACGGGGGGCTTCGGTCCCTCGTGAACCTAACTATCAGAACTGGGTTGCGGTTTGAAGGCAAAAGAGGGCCAAAGAAAAAAAAAATCCCAGAAAAAACAAAACAAACAGCACTGAAGGCCTTTTCTGGTTTTCCACTCGAGTCTAGTGTAGGATAGAGTGGCCAGCCGTCCTTTTATTGGGGGGATTTTATAAAATTCCTTAAAATGTCCAGGCTTGGTTCAGCTTGCATTACAGACTATGCTATGAGTGCTGCACCGGGCGACTGGCATACATGCAAGATGACGCCACAAAAAAAACCCCAGATGGCTCCTGCTGTCAGATCAAAACTGTCAAAAAATTATAAAAGATTATACTTTTTCAACACAAATATAGTTTTACAGATGAATTGTAGAAAAAGTACCAGTTTTCTCAGGTCGTAACTGATGGGAAGCGTTGAGCATTGTCTGCAAAGATTGATTCCTTTGATATCTGAATTTAAACCTCGTCTCCACGTATCCTCCTGGTTTGTTTTTGCAATATTTTTCAGTATTTTTCAGAATATGGCCACTCTAGCATAGAAATCCCTCTTGATGTAGATATCTGGCTCAACTGGCAGTGAAATAAAAGGGGGGGGGGGAAGTCTGCTTGAATCACCTCCCAGTATTGTGCCTCACCTACGCGAGTGCTTTCTATGGGCTCTTTAGCAGATGGACGAGGGCGATAAGTGGGTTTAGGAAACATTCCATCGGGCGGTTAACCAGCCTTTTTAGTTACGGTACAAGATGTGAGGCCGTAAAAAAAAAGAAAAAAGAATTAAATAAATAAAAGTCAAGGCTGGCTTGCCGGGAGTGTGTTAATGATGCCTTAATGAAGTGCTGGACTGCAGTGAAGGTGCTCCGCTGGGTAGCATCCCATTCTCGCTCACCGCTCGGCCGTAACCGCCAAGGTACCTTCATCCGAGTGTGACACGCTTCTCTCCGTTGCACTTCTCCACGCAAATCAATTTTTCTTTAACCCCCCCCCCCTCCCCCAGTTTTACCTATTTATAGGACGCGACAACATTACCGAACAGTGCGTTGTGTGTGTGTGTGTGTGTGAGTGAGTGTGCGCCAGGACTCAAGCAGTGGGCAGATTGAGGAGCAGCATGTTGTTACGTCAGGACAGATTAGTTTGGAAACCTGCAGAGTACAGCTAGCACACACACACACACGCGCACACACACACACACACACACACACAATCCTGGATGCAAGCACAAACAGTTGTTACAAAATGCGCATTCCTGTCGTGCTGTCAGTCTGTATTGTGCTCCTGCACACATCATTATGTAATTCTGTGGTTGTTGCGTTCGATTCTCTTTCGAAAAACCACGTTTTCCCATTGTGGGGGCAGTTGAGCGCATAAGCGGAGGCCAACAAAAAAATGCACGGTTTTCTGTCAGACTTGATTAATAGCCAGCATGAATTAGAGATGAGGCGTCTTTTGATATTTAGCGGGCCTGCTGCGCTCGGTGTTGAGGAGAGCCGAGTCGCTGCGTCAGTGAATGGCGCACCGGAGAAACATACATTTATGTGGAGTGATTTTGGACAAATGCACTTTCTGCATATGGATTGAGAGAAATTCCAGCTGGAGATTACTTATCTCTGAGGCGTCTGTGTCCAGTAAAACTAAAATATCCATATTTTAGATCGACATTATGCATTTAAACAGTACTTTGTATCACCAGGAAGGCTGCTTTGGATGCTATGCTAAGTTAAAGCTAGCCGTGCTCAGGATCCAGTTCAACCAAAATGTCAGGTTTTGGTAGAAAATAATAAAATTAGTGATTATTTTTGTCTTTTGTAAGCCTTGCTGAGAGCACTGGTGTGTTGTGCGCACACTGAGGTGAACAGTATACTAAATTTGCTAAGTTAGCCCAAGGTGAGGCGTTACCTTTTGAGCGGAGAGCCAAGAGCTAGCAAGCTACTTTTGTTACTCCCATTCTGTCTGCTGTGATTTATGAAGCTTCGCATGCATGCACGCGCCTGTGTGTGTGTGTGTGTGCGTGTGCGTGAGTGCACCTGTCCCTTGTAATATGCTGGGAAGTTTTATTATTATCTTGCGGTCAGGTGACAAAGAGGAAGTAATAATGTTCATTACATGTGATTGGGAGATTATTAGAAAACACAATTAGCGCCCTGAAAGGTGTAGAAAGACTGGAGAGAAAAAAAGACATTAGGGTGAGTGTAAAAAAAAACCAAGCTGACAAGTTGTGTGTGTGTGTGTCCGTGTGTATGTGTGTGTGCATGCGCGCGCACGTGCGTGTGTAAATAGGACGGCAGTGATGAAGTGCTCCTTGAGGCTTCTGTCTCTGAGGTATTACAGTCGCTGTCTTGCTCTCTCTCTCTTTCTCTCTCTCTCTCTCTTACACACACACACACACACACACACACACACGGTCACTCTTGTGGATTTTCAAGGTCACTCTGTCGTACACACACTTTAGTAAGTTTTCTGCCATCAGCCGGGCAGCGGCAGAAGGTTCTGCGGACGTAACCCAGTAAGACACGCGCTACTTTTTCATCATGTGATCCAAACCAGGAAGTGAAGCTTCAGGAATGAGGAAGTCGTCACAATCCAAGACCTTTGGTGCGCGGCTCAACATTAGCTTCACGTTACCACCACCATGTGACTTGGATGCTTTGTGATATTTTGCAAAATTCTTTTTCCCAAAGAAGTGCAGCAAAAAAAATTGGACAAATATCTTTGGGCGTGAAGTCACTTCCTTCATTTTCTTCTTCTCTGTCTCCTTCCAGGATTTTTTCGCGGGCCGCTAGCAACAGCTGCTTTCTGGCTTTGTCAGAAATAAAAAGTTGGCAAGAAAGATGGATTTGCACTATAGTGAAGAGTGAGAAAGATGCTGAGTTTGAAGTTGTGATAAATGTGAATCCAACTGCCAAGACAATGTTGCCACCAGTTGATCTCTAAACTCAATTTCTTTTTGCTTGCAACAGATTTCAGACAAAAACTTTTTCCCTCCCCCTGAACGTTCCCGGCAGATGAGGTCCTCGCCGAAACGCTCTGCCTTCCCAACAAGTTTGTCTCATGTTTCCTCCTGCCATTAGTTGAGTGGCGAAGGCGCTGAAAGTTTGATGAGTCGGCGCGTTGAGAAGGAAGTGAAGTCACGGCCGACCTGAAAGTCTTCTCGCCTTTCAGGTCGGGTCAATCTTTTCCGGCAGGGGTTTTGAGTTCGTCTTTGTCTCTGTCTTCCTTAAACAACATTCTAGATTTTGTTCGGATGAACTGGATTAAAGCGGCATTTTGGTCTGACTTTTTTTTTTTTATCGTAATCTCACGTCAGGATTGGGACGCTCAGTCGCTGACGGTGGCGTCCAGGCTGAGTCACCAGGAGGTCACGGAAGTTCAACGTTGTTTTTTCGCCCCTTTCTTGTTGTCACATGGCTGTCAGTGGACGTTCGGGCGAGTTGCGAGCGGTAATCTTTATTATCGGACCCACCAGATTACACGCTCACCGTGTAAGTGCGGCGCACACCGTCGTTGATGTGCCTACACGCTTGCACGCTTATCTGCGGATTATAATCCCAGTTCCCACAATCCCCTTCTGGGTCACCCAATCATGTCCCGCCAAATCCTGCACAGGCCGCCGGGCAACCAAAGTGTGTGTGGGGGTGTGTGAACTAATCCCTGTCTATCTGCCATGAAGGAACATCTGGTTCATCACCGCGGCTTCCCGTTTAGGAAAGACGCAGAATCGATGCAAGTGATTGTATCAGGTATATCGATTCTGATTGGTCAGCTTCGAAGGTGATGCTCACGTTCTGAAGCAAGTTCAGCTCTCCTGGGATCTCTCAGACCGCAACAATGACAACCAAGACCATTGAGCTTCAGTTCACAGTTGAACTGAGTCCTTCACTAAACTAAACTCTCGAAAAACCGCTTCAGATTGGATGTTTCAAAGATAAATCTCTTAAAATCTCAGTGATCCACTCGGGTTGCCAGGTAAACAGTGTAGGCCTTGCTGTGCACGCGTTTGTGGAAGTCAGGATGAAAGTGTGTAATGTCTCCGTCCCATCGGGCCGTTCTCTGAGGCTGCCTTCTCTGACTCTGCCAGTGCTTCTCATTTTTAAAGAGCTGGGAAAAGAGAATTAGCCGAAACTAAACCTCCTTCAGCTTACAGCTTTTCTGTTGCTCATCTGACCTTGTAGCAAGAAGCCAAACACATTTGCTTCTAAAACATTTAATTATCGTTGCTGCACAAAATGAACGTCTGAATCTAACGGGCAACCCAAACGTGGACGTCGTAGAAGGAAGGCGCTGCTTGCCGCGTCTTCACTCCCGTCGCTGCTGTTCGCGAGGACGTTTACCCGACGGCACAGCGCGTCGCTTCATTAGCGCAGAGGTCTCGATTCTGGACCGGATCGGCGCGCGCAGCAGGCGCAGTTTCACCTTGGAACGGAGAAGTGTCAGGTCCTGATGGAGCAGAGCTGCTATTTAAAGACAGAGGAGAAGTCGCAGCGTCCTGGAGTGACAGTGAGACGGCAAGGACGACCTCAATGGGCCTCCTAGGGTGTGTGTGTGTGTGTGTGTGCGCGCACGTGTGCGAGTTTGGATCTATATAATCGCGCATCTGGTGGATCACTTTCTGAGTTCTTGCAACCGCTCATCTAAACAGCTTATAAGAGATGCGTTTGCAATGAAACTTTTGCATTCGGCCTAATTAACTGGGAATCAATTGAGGAATTTGAAAGCGAGACAGTTGATTGCTGACATACTGAATTAATATTCTAAGATTAGTAGATAGATAGATAGATAGATGGATAGATAGATAGATAGATAGATAGATAGATAGATAGATAGATAGATAGATAGATGGATAGATAGATAGATAGATAGATAGATAGATAGATGGATGAAAGATAGATATGTAGACATATAGATGGATAGATAAGTGGATAGATAGATACATGCAAATAATTTTCAGCAACATTCAGTTTGCATATTTGACAGCAAACACTTGTTTTTTCAGTCAGTTTATTCAAAGATATTAATATAAATGAATAGAACTAAATCTTAATGTCATAAATAAACAGCTCTGGCATCTACTGGATTCCATTTTAGATGGAAATTTTAATTTAAGCAGCTCATTGTGACTCATTGAGCGTCATTAGGGGGTGAAAAAAAACATGGAATCTTGTCAAATGTCAGTTTGGAATAAATTAGCGACGCAGGAGCATCCAAAACACGCGACTCGCACGGCTGCTGCATCCAGTCGGCTACTCAGCCTCAGCCCGTCCTGCCAAAACGCTCTTGGCTGGGGAGGAAAGAACAGGGGGAATCGGCTCGCGGAGGAGCGTTCTCATGTCGTTCCAGACGCAGCGAACGCACCGCGGCTGAATCCACCTGGCGGGAAGCGTCATTAGCTAAATGGAACGCACTTTATTTGTCCTCGCAGCGTCTTCGGGTTACGGCCTCCTGCGGGGTCGGAGCCGCAGCCTCAAGCCGAAGGAATGTAAATTAATCAGGCTGCTTTTGTGAGTGTCACATGAAAAAAATCTGGCTGTTTTTGGATTTAGCCCTGTAATGAGTTTGAGGTATTTGCCTTGATTGAATCCTCCTTTTGGCTCTACCGCAACTGTGACATCACCTAAAGTTTGGCTTGCAATAGCACGGAAGCGCATTGCTGCCACCTTAGAAAAAAACGGGTCTCAGTGTCACATTGTAACGTGATAGTTTCACGTTTTTACGTGATCATTTTCACGTTATAACGTGAAACTATCATGGTATTTCGTGATCATTTTCACATTATAATGTGAAAATATCTCAAAATAACCTGATAGTAACATGTTATAACATCATACTTTCATTTCGTTAAAGTCTCATATTACAACGTGAAGATGATCATGTAAAAACGTGAACCCATCACGTTATAACGTGATACTGAGCCCTTTTTTATAGGGTGGCAGCAATGCGCTTCAATAGAAAAAAACATCTTGGTCAGGAAATTGATATTTTTTTGTACAATCAGACAAAATTTTGAATTAAGGTCAATTTTAGTTAAGTTTGATGTCATTTATCTTGGAAGGAATAAACTAAAATCTATAGATGTAACAGAAGTCGTTCTTATTTGTAAATCTGAGTTGCAGCCATCGCTTGTAAGAACTGGCAAGGGAACAAATTACTAATGTCCCTTCAGCCTGTTGGATGATGTCTCCCTTGCAGAAATCCATGAAATCCAGACTTTATCGCCTTGCTTTGAGGGCAGAGCTGCTTTTTTTTTTTTTTTTTTTTTTTTTTTTTAGGTTTTGAGGTTAACGCTGAAATGGTTTGATGAGGTTTGAAGCTGATGGAGGTCAGACACAGAGCGGGACAGAAGAGAAGAGACCGAGAGGACCAAGAGGATAAACTGGCTCGTTTCTTTCTGGGTTTCTTTGTGACAAAATAGACACGTGCGGGCATCTTGCTTCCTAAAATCCCTGCAAGTGTGATGGTTAACAGTCTTAGTCTGCTGGCGGAAGTGGAGTTTATGAAATCTTTCGTCTGATGGCAGAATCTCTGGATGCTGCAGGGCCGAAGCATGCAGAGATCCCACTGGATCGACTTGTTTTGCTCCTGCATCACTGCTAGTGCTGCTGGACATTGTGTGTGTGTGTGTGTGTGTGTGTGTGTGTGTGTGTGTGTGTGTGTTCTTTGACCACCGCCATTACCAGCTATAGTGACCCCAGGCTGAGAGACAGCCTCTTTGAGAACCTCTCTCTCTCTGTCTTTATACATCTCCATTAGTTTCTTTGTCCTTCGTCCCCTCAGGTTAGACTCTGTGTGTGTGTGTGTGTGTGCGTGCGCGCGAGTGTGTGTTGTCCTCCCGGAGAACGAGGACATACATTAGTGCCCTCCTCTGTATCCCCTCTTCTTTATCTACACTTGGTTTCCCCCCCGCTCGCTGACACACAAACGGCCAGGATGCCACAAAAGTCCAGATAAGGTCGGCGATGCTGCGCTCCTGCAGTGATTTGTGTCACCCCTTTAATCAGCCACACGCACAGTAAAGTCACAGCCACAGCAAAGGTACAACCAGGCGGTGCTACATCTTTGCGTCTCCAGTACAGCATATTTCACTTTTGAGGAAGCCAAATCAGGCTGTAGATAATTTAAATTTCTGAAATTCATAAAGACATCAACATTTTTTTGCCAACATAACTATTAAACGTAAATATCGTAACATTTTGTTTCCTCTTGAACGTCCAACCGTTTGTAACTGCACGCTCATCATTTTGACCCTCTTCATTAACCAAGACCCAACCAAACTGCCTCTTGTGGATGGCCTCGTGATTTGGGAAGTGACAAGAGCTACGGTGGACGGTTCTTTGCAGAAAACAGACTGTACATCTAAATCAAATCATTCCAAACCACTGTTTTGTGGCAATTGTGCGTCAGTGAACTCCTCAGAAACGAGAAAGCGTCCGTCCTTTGCTTCTTTCGCTCTCTCCATATTCCAGATAGAGTGCGCAGAAACTCTCAGTCAAGGAAGTCAGCCCCTTGTGATGTCACAAAGGGCACCAATACCTTTCCCGAGTTAGTGACAACATTCCCAGCCAGGCGCTGTCTCCTTTCAAGCATATAGAAGATATGACAAGACATCTTTAGTTCAGTTTATTTTCATTTTTTGAGTTTGAGGAGGAAGTTAAAGCCCAAAATTTTGGCAGGTGGCTGTTAACAGAGGGCTAAATCTGCTATTTCTTTCATGCTTAATCATGCAAATCTCTTCTCCTTGGCTGATGACACTTGCATGCAATCTGACTTTTAATGGCTGCTCAGTGCAACCAGGCCTTCAGTCTAAATGTGAAGACAAGCTTCTGTGACTGTTTGGCTGCTTCACATTGACCACTGTACTTGTACTTTCAGTTGCAGTTGTTCCTGGCACGTTTGTCCGAGTGCCAGATTGTTGAATTTGATCAAGGCAGACGGATGTCTGGGCCGACTGAGCAAAACTTCCACCTAAAAACTCAACCGAGATAACGTTGTTCCGTATTAAACTTCAGGAGCAGCATCGCGGCTCCCACTTTTAAAAGAGACGGCGGCTGTTTGGAGGCTGTCGCCACCGGAGGCACCTCCCTCGTCGGGGAAATGCGACGTCTGGAAGAGTGAAAAAAAAATGTTTTTTTTCTTGAGTCATCCGTAAACTCCCTTTCAATCAAAAGTCCGGGGAGGCCGTCGCCTAATCCGCCGAGTCTTTTTGAAGTCGCCGAAAAAAAGATGGAAACGTTTTGCTTCCTGCGATTCCCGCGAATCTCTGACCCGCTTTCATCAGACGCTCTCTTCACTTCAGTCACAAATCACGTTGTGTGTGTGTGTGTGTGTGTGCGTGTGTGCGTGTGGTGCGTGCACGTGTGTGTGCGTGTCTATGTGTGCAGGATTATAACCCACAGCTGGCCTCTCTGATTACCGGCTGCCTGGTCAGCTTGGATTAGACTCACACACACACACACACACACACACACACACACACACACACACACACACACCAGGAAAAAAAAACACCCGTATTCCATTTCACTTTGAAGCTAAATACTCATTTCACCCGCTTTGCTGTTTCTTTGTCTGTGTCTCACTACGTGTGCGTGTGTGTGTGTGTGTGTGTGTGGACGTGCGTGCGTGTGCTGTGTGTATTTACCTGGCTGTGCCTGCATGTGTGTGTGTGTGTATGAATGTGTCTGCTGTGTAATTCCCAGCTCAATGGAGCAGATATATTTAATCCTTCCTTGCTAAAGCTGATGTCAGCATCATCTGGCTGTGTGTACGTGTGTGTGTGTGTGTGTGTGTCTCTCTCTCTCTCTCTCTCTCTCTCTCTCTGTGCATTTGCGTGCATTTTTTTTCCAGCTAATTCATCTCGGTGGCAGATTAACCAGCTGTCTGCACAACATAAAATCGACTCGGAGCGAGCAGCAGCCACCAGACAGAGAGGAGGGAGAGGGAGAGAGCGGTGGCTGGCGGGGGAGGGGAGTGGGATAAGAACATCTCACCTTCTCACTTGGCATATCGGAGCTTCCATATTTTTTGCAATTCTGCATATTGGATGCCTCCCCCCGGTCTGAATGATACATAAGAAACACTGTTGACTCGTCCTCCTTGCACCGGGGTGCAAAAAAAACATCTGCCTCTGTACTGGATTGACGATGAAATATCGACACTTGCAGCCCTGAAAATGTGTAATGAAAGTTGGTTCTCTCACGAAAAGTCGTGCAAATGTTTGTGTGTTTGCGGGACCTACAGGAAGTACTTGTGTTAATTTATATGTTCTTTGGCATGGAAGAAGAGAAGAGAAGTTCTCAATGAAAATCATTTAGAAATATAGTCCAACTATCAGCTGAAATTCAAAACACGTCCTCTAGAAGGATAACAGGTCACATGACACCTTAATGTGTCATGTGACCACCAGCCTCCATTGAATTCATGCCTTCTTACCAAACGGTTGCTCATTTATTTTTGTTAAGACAGCTTCCCTTTTACCTTCTATTAAAATAAAAAGCATTCGTTTCTTGTTAGCATTAGCAATAGCACCTAAACTACAATTAGGTTATAAGGACTGTGAGGAACAATTAAGCTTCCCGAAAGTGTGTTTTCCACAGAAATAGTGACATGATGACATCTACAGTAGAGAGAGATGACACAGCGCCCTCTGGGTGTGTTGTAGTCCTGCTCTAGGTTGACAATATTCTTTCTGCCATACATTATAATAAAAACACTGAACTCCCTACTTTAAGTTGGCTGAATGATTATGAAATCGCTGCTTGTGAAGTGACTGAGGTACCGTCTGTGAGATCATGAAGTCATTTTCTTGCATGTAGGCATTCAGTCGGCAGATGAACTGCGACAGCCCTGGTCTGTTCACTGCTGCGAGCAACAACAAAACCGTGTGCTGCCTCCTGATTGGTTGAACAGACCCAGACGACTTACTTCTGCTTATTTCATTATTATTATTCCGTGTTAGAACTAGATATGAAGAGTGCGTGTGTGTGTGTGTGTGTGGACCGTCGATGGTCATGTGACTGGGCAGAGCTGCCAGGCCAACAGATGGACACAGTCATAGACTGACCTCCACTCACACGCACACACACACACACACACACACACACACACACACATGGTCATGGCTGCTCTCTGCTCTTACTCATTACTTCATCATCCTCCCTGAGAGCGATGGATGGGTCCTCCTCTCGCTGCATCCGCTCTCACTGGGGCCTCACTCCTGCCTTCCTGTCCGTCCATCTGCCTCTGCGCTCCGCAGACGCCCGTCTGCTCCGAGGTCGTTTGTGGATCTTTTTTTTTTTTTCTCACTTTTTGAAAAAAGAAAATCTTGTGTTTTGGGTTCTAAGCGATCACCTGCGCTCTGGTGCGTCAATTTTTTTTTATTACATTAATTAAAAGCACAATATCATCATTGGGTTTCTCACCCTTCCAATTTTTGTATTTATATGTTCCGAACATGTCTTAGATTGACATTGTTAGCGCATCTAATCTGCCCTTTATGTTTTTTTGGTTATTATTATTTATTTATAATTAAATACTTATTATAATTTTTAAATTAGTACATCTTTCCATCCTGGACTCCGGTTGAAAAGCCCTATCATGATGGGTTATCCAGAGAAACCCTCTAGAAAACAGTACATTTAGCCCTGTGTTTGCAGCCTGCCTCAGTTTTGGCTTGATTTTTTTATTTATTAATCATTTAATTTGTTTTTTTGTTAATGTTGTTTTTATTTGACAGGGACAGCACAGTCAAACATAGTTACAAGCATGCAGCTGATTGTACAAAGCGCCTTGAGACGTCTTTGGTTGGGATTTAGTGCCGCACAAATAAGTTGATTGACTGAGTTGATTGATGTGATGCATGTAGAGTTTATAGCTAATGCTAATCCTCCGCTGGAGCTGCCGGCTTGGCTTTAAAAGTTGCAGCGCAATATAAAACATTGATTATGATGAGCACACCATACAATGCAATAATTCAATAATCCAACATTGTATTGATATGATATGAAACATGCACTCACTCACTCATACATCAATACAAACACCTGCTGAGGCTGATGTAGGACAATCCACATGGCCTCTGGATGGCTGTGTTGTCGCTAATCTGTGAGAGGAATCGGTGCCCTTTGTGACATCACAAGGGCCTGGTTTTTTAAGACGGTAAAACAAGAGTTATGACATGTTTTCGTTGATAACATTCTTCTAAACATATTCATGACACAATGTTAAAGTTGCTTTGGCGAGATGCTTACTAAGTTGTACCACTGTCACTGACCAGACCGTCCGTGTGTGTTCCTGCCCAGGGATGAAGACTCCTCTCGGCCCCTCCCAGCTCCTGGACGGTGGGCCGATCCTGGCCTTTGGAGGATGTGCCACGAGCTGATGGAGCGGCCCATGCCCACCACCACCAGCCCCTCAGTGCAGCAGACACCACCTGCAGGTGACTGATCTGCACCAGGGCGACTATCCGCCTTCCTTTTCCCTCAATCACACTAAAATATCCAGCCATCGAACCCACAAATCCAACTGCGCATCGCCGCATTGGAGAGATTGAGGGAACAGATTCAGCTGTGTGTCTCTCTCTCTCTCTGTCTCTCTCTCTCTCTCTCTTTAACAAGCAGTGCTGACCTGTCCGTGTTTGTCTCCTTCCAGGTCAGGGAGCTGCTTACTCTCTGTGCAAAGTGTGCAACCTGCAGCTAACCTCCGCCGCCCAGGCGCAGCTGCACTACAATGGCAAGTCTCACCTGCGGAGGGTGAGACAGCTCCAAGCTGGAGAGACGGGAGCTGCAGGTACGTCAACGTGTAGAGCTTTTATGATATATGATGTATCCCATCATATGAGGAAGTCAAGTGCATTTTCAAGTTTGCAAATAAAAGATGCAAATACTTGATTAAAATCTAAATGAATCCTAAAATTCCACTTTCTGATCTACTAATTCACTAAAATTCCCAAATCTACTCGATGATGTGTTTCACATAACTATTTGGGATTGAGACAATCTGAAAGCACTTGTTAAAGTGCACGATTTTGAAATGGAAATGAAAGACGAGCACGGATGCAACAGTAGCTGCCGCGACTGTACATTTGTTACTCTCTATGAAGACTGTCCAAAACGTGCTTTACAGCTGAGCCTGGCAGGAATCTGTATTGTTCAGAGCATCAAAACTTAAATTTGGGATTGGGAGGAAGGGAATAATTGTTTTTCCCAGACTGGGCCGGAAAGAAATCCAGATCCAGACGTTATTCTGTCTGGCTTCTTCTTCCGAATCGGAGGGTTGTGACCCAAAACCTGAAGCTATGTCTGTACTATAATGAGGTGGCCACGCAAAAAAAAAAAAAAACCCACACAACTGAAGAAGCTACTTTTGAAAATAACCGAGATCAGAGTTGAGCCCCGGGCCTCCTTTTAACGTTGCAACAAATTTGTTGAGCCTGGAAGAGCTTCAAGTATCAGGAGAAACACTTTTATCAGCTGAATTCTCGGTACAAACATCCAAATTGTTTATCTCTGATTCATTTCTATTTTCTGGTTTTAGCCGTGGCTCAGTCCAGGTCTCAACCTGCAGCGCGACCCCTGACCCCGGGCCCCTCCCCAGGCTTCACCACGACCGTGACGTCCGGCTCCACTGCAGGTAGGAGCAGCACCTCCTTCCCTTCTCCGCGGCTGTCGGAGACTCTTCCAATTCTACTTCCTGTCATTTCTTTTCTGCTAAAACTTTAATGTGAGCGCCAAGCTCGAGCTGGCAGGCTTCTAAACTGACGGCAGGAAGTAAGCACTCTATTGCCCCTTCTGGAAACAACGCGGCGGGACTCTGGTTCTCATGGGAACCAGGGGGAACCTTAATGGTCTGCCGAGTGAGAGTGAGTTTGCCTCATCCGTCGTCAACAGCTGCTGCCCTCTGGGAGGGGTCGGAGGGGGTTGGCGACCGTGCGTGTGTGTGTGTGTGTGTGTAGAGGATCTCATTTTGACCCTGAAAAAGATAAAGTGACCCCGCATTAACCCTGATCTCTGCTGCACTTTTTCGCCCCCGGGGGGGCCTATGCGAGAGTTAGCTCCGCCCAAACACCTGTCCGCCCGTCACACTGGTAAGCTGCGGCGTTTAGCCACGAGTTGAGATGCCTGGTTTGCTGGTTGGGGCAACTTGATCTGATTGTGTCGCAATCATTTTAGCCTCTGAAAGTCACGTCACGTGAAATTCATCCATGTCCTGTCTGCCAGAAAGGAGAAGAGAGAAGTTTGTTTGTTTGACTTGCTTCGGTGCAATAACATCTGAGTGTGGATGGACGTTTGTCTCTGTAGTTGCGTTTCCATTTGATGGCTGGTTGCAACCCATTGGCCAACGCGTGGCAGTGTCAGCAGTCAGTAGCTGCGTTTCCATTCCAGTTTTTTGGAAAATTTATATTTCCATTTCAAAAATTTCGACAAATCACAATTGCGATTTGCAGGTGTTTCCATTGCATGGTGTGAAGCGCATTAGTGCTTAGCATTAGTGTTGTTGGGATTACTCCATTAACGTAATCCAACCACCGATTACTAATTACTAAGTAATCTGATTACTCCTTTAACTACTTTGTTTCATAAGTAATCAATTATTAATTACTTTAGTTTAAAAAAGATAAAGTAACAGTTGAGAATGTCTTGTTTCCTGCACATAACGTACAACGAACCACAACATTCTTTCATTTAGACGAGATGAACTCAAAACAATGTTTGTATATCCAGCTATCAAACACAATTGCTGTTTTTTCTTTTGGCGCCGCCATGCTTGTTTTGGTGCATCGTCGCATATCCATATCAGTGATGTTGCATGCACGGCTGCATCATCAATCTGCGACGTCATTGTTTTCGGTTGTTTTTCTAAATTTCACACATTTTGTGAATCATTTTTAGCTTGCAAAATATTTTAGAAAAGTAATGGAATTGTTACTTGGTAAAGTAATTCCAATATAATTACCAGTTTTGCCAGAGTAGTCCTTTACATTACTGTGTTACTAAAAAAGTAGTTTAATTACAGTAGTGGATTATTTAGTAATAGATTACTTCCCAACACTGATCGTACGTCACGTACGTTTTTTTTTGCTCGAAATTTAGGTGTCTCCATTACCGTTTTTTATTGCGATATTTAGGTTTTGCGGGGCTAATGTAAACGCAGCCAGTGATGCATTGCGACTTGCCCAGGATCCACGCTGCCCTCGTTCTAACCCGAGTGCAGGGTGAAGGCGGCGGATGAAAACCCTGCCACTGCTGGACGTGCCGTCAAAGAAAATAAACCTGCCGCGTCTGCCCAGACTCTCATGAGTGGCACCTTTGTTGCAGTGCGGCGATGTTGGGAGATGGGTGAGCGGAGGTGAAGGGGCCTCTCTGTGGAGAAACATCTGTTCGTCTTTTGACGCGACCGCAGAGTGTCCTCACAGTGTTTTTTTTTTTCCCCCAATTTATTTTAGTAAAAGTCAAACAAGCAGTTCGACGGAGTGCGAACTGGCTGCCGAGGCGACAAGGAAGTGGAGCAGGCGGCAGCGGGTCGCCTAACTGGGACGGAGTGCGGCGCCGCCCCGAGAAGCGCGCTGACGTTTTCACCGAGACGCGGTTTAAAGTGGCTTCCATCGATCAGAGTTCAAAGTGTTGGCAGCGGCGAGATCTGCCGCTGACACGCTTTTCCAAAACTGAAAAGACGGATTATGGAAATTGAAGTAATTTCCCCCAAAACCGTAGTTGTAGAAACCGAAGACGCGCAAACAAGCCGAACTGAAGTAACTGGGATAACGATGTCACATTAGACAGGGGACACAAACACGCACATGCACGCGCGCGCACACACACACACACACACACACACACACACACACACACACACTGCAGCTGTAATTACACACTGTGTGCCCATATCAGTGTACAGGATGCTGTAACACTGATTAAAGATTAAATCAACATCTACCTCTCACACACACACACACACACACACACAGACACACACGGCACTCAGTCTTAACGGTTATGCCAGCGCTCTCTCTCTCTCTCTCTCTCTCTGTCTCTCTCTCTCTCTCTGTGCTTTTTGTGATGCTCGCTCGACCATGAAAAGCTCTTTGGCCTGAACTCGGCTACGCAGTGCCAAGATTTGTGTGTGTGTGTGTTTGTGTGTGTGTGTGTGGGGGGGGAGGAGACAATGACCTGGCTGGTTCACTGGCCTATCAGCAGTCAGGTCAGATGACATCACAGCAAATACAGTTTTGCTACACGTCCCGATCATTGGCCTCCTTAAATCATCTTTAATATGAAGCGGCTCGCGCGCTTTGAAGGCTCGTGAGACAGATGCCACGATGCTGCTAGTTTGCTGCGTGGCGAAGTGAGTCGGTTGAGATGAGTTTTGCGCGTAGCTTCTTTAAATGACGCCACAAAACACCAGCAAAAACCTTAAAAATGTCAATTCAATGTGTTTTTTTTTCTTTTTTTCTGGTTTTCAGATCTTCATTTTCTGTCCAGTGGAGAGTCTTCATTTTGACTTCCAGAAAACAGTATTGGTTAGCCCTCTGTTTGTAGCCTTCTGCTGAAGTGCTGGAGTTTATCTTCCTGCTAAAACTGATGGTTTATGTTTGAAAGTAGACAAAAATCGAGGCGGCAGAGGGTGACACGTGGCGGGGGATGTTGTCACATGCTCTTAATGACATCACAAAGGGCTGATTCACAGAACTGTCTGTTACCGCACACACTTGCTGACAAGCGGACGAGGTCACCGAAGTAAAAAAAAAAAGAAGAGCTTTCCTCATTTCTGGGGAGTTTCTGGAAAACACAGAGAAAGTAAATTTTTCATCATTTTATTGAAATAGCAGGAAATGACATCACACAAAAATGCACAAAGTGTGTTTACTTGTTGGAGGCACTCAGTGTCCACTAGGAGGAGGCTGCGGCACGGCGACGCGGGCGCCGCGGACACACACACACACACAGAGACACACACACCCGCACACACGCACTAATGAATGAAGTGAATCCCCATGACTCACATTCTCAGTGCAAATGAAGAGGATGAACTCACATGAGGGTAACACCACCCGCCCAACTCAGCAAGGCTCGTCTCCTCTCCGCTCCGCGATCCTCTCTCCAGTGTTCAGCGCTCGTCCTGGGCAGAGGTGCTCGGCGCCGCGCCCCACACGCACTCACGCTCTTTGATTTTTTAATGCGGCGTCGCGCTGCATAATTGATGAACGGGAGGATTTCGTGAAGCTGCCGAGGTTTATTTCGGATTGTTAAAACTGGAAAAAAGTGCCGACAGAGTCAAGTCCTCCTGATGGCTGAAGTTCGGAGCGGGACGAAAAACGGCCATATTAGTGCGTGTGTGCGTGTGTGTGTGTGTGTGTGTGCGTGTGTGAGCCGCAGCAACTCCTGGCCTGGGAAAGGTCATCACGACATTCTGCTGATACACCCATGCGTAATGAGCTAACAAATAGACAGTTATTAATAGACGCATATTGTGTGTGTGTGTGTGTGTGTGTGTGTGTGTGTGTGTGTGTAGAGAGAGAGCGAGAGATGCAGACGCTCAGCATGTGTTGACGGTTGCTCTCGCGTCTGTGCATTAATCAGCGTATGAATAGATGATGCTGACAGATTTGCGCCGTCACAACACTGCCCAGTGCTGACAGTGGGCTCTCTGGGGGGTGGGACGGGGGACAGTGGGCGGGGGGTCATTCCATGACCAGATTTGAACCCTAAATGAAATGCGGCGACCACGTGAATCCAGCACGTGTGACGCCAGGCCGCTGATCTGCTTCCTGTCAGCGGCTGTTTATGGGTTAAAAACAAACGTGTGCGCACATGGATGGAATCCGCCTTCCAGTCACGTGGACGGTTGAATCGTCAGGTGACGGGCGGGTGACAGGCGGCGGCTAAAGTCCATCAGTTTTTGGCAGGGAGGCTGAAAACACAGGGCTAAATCATTGAGCGTTTGAATGAGGTGAGCAACAATCCTGCATTCTGTCGTCTGGCCTGCAGAGGCCGCCAAAAGTGGTTGCAAAAGCACAGAAAACGGCGGACGGTCGACATGGGAAGGAGCACAGGATTCATACCTTTACAAAGTGGCTCAAGTTTTTCATTGGCTGTAAAAAATATTCTTTAATATTGTTTCTACTTTTCATATGGTCCGATTTCTCCTAATTTTGCGTAAAAACTGCCTTAAAGTGGTGGGCTGGGCTACAGTTTAGTGGTCAAGTGGACTACCAAAATCAACTAGACTTTAGTTGCTGTTTTCAAAGTGAACCAGAGATTGTGAGATCATTCTCTAGGCCTCAAAAAGGTCGTTCACCAACCAGTGGGTTGACGTCATGACGACTCCGTCCATCCTTAAATACAGTCTATGAGCTCATCGTGGAGCACCGTGGAGGTCTGCGTGGTGGAGTTTTTGTTCATTCGTCCTGCAAGGCTGCACCACCGGATCACAATTTTTTTGCGTCTCATCTTTGGTTGGGAATGTGTGGAATCGGTCCAGCAGCGTGACCCACAACCAGGAGGGGTGGAGGTCTGACTGAAGGTAGCGGTGGTGGTGGTGGTGGCTCTCGTTTTCTTCTTCCACTCCCCCCTCCACTGACACCCCCCTCCCCAGCCCCCCCCCCACCCCTCCAGTGTCGCCGCCGCCTCATTGGTTCTGCTTTCGTTGATTGTCTCGCTCGACGTCGACCTTGTTTACGCTCGCCCGCCACCCGGCGGCGCGTTGCGTCTGGGAGGCACGTTCAAAGGTTGCGTCCCCTTCTCCCCTCCCCCGCTTTTTTTTTTTTGGCTCACAGTGCCATCAACCATCTGAGTCGGGGGAGGGAGGGAGGGAGGAGGGGGTGGGTGGGTGGTAGGGGGGTGGGCTCTCGGGCGTCCCCTCCTCTGAGACCTCGGGGAGGGATGTCATCGCCGCTCGCCGCGGAAACATCATCGCCTCGGCCGCTCGGCGACGCCGTGGCTGCTCTCTGTCTGCCTGCCTGCCTGCCTGACTCTCCATCCTACATCCTCACACACACACACACACACACAGACAGACACACAGACACACACGAGTGCTTTTTTTCCCTCAGCGTTCACACACTCTCACACCCACGCACACTCGCGCTGGCAGCCAGGTGGTGATTCTCGCCGTTTGTTTTGGATTTTTCCTCCCCCACGTTACTTTTTTTTTATCATCGGTGATTAGGGGGGAGGAGGCGGGGGACGGGGGGGACGGGAGGCGGATGAGAGAGGGAGGAGGGAGGAGGCGGCTGTCTCCCCACCACCCCCCACGGCACCGCAGTCCGCGATGTGGAGGAGTTTCCCGAGTCGAGGTAAGAAAGAGATCCGGCTTGTCTGCCTGCCTGCGTCCGAGCGCCGCGTTCAGCCACTTTGCTTTTCAACGCTGCTGTGTGTGTGTGTGTGTGTATGTGCGCGCATGTGTGGGAATGTTCTCAGGAAAACGGTTCGGAACGTGCAAATAGGAGTTCATGACCTGCGTTTGAACCTCAGCTTTAGACGAGGTGGTTTCACCCTGAGCGGTGACGACTCGGAGTCGCGCTTTGATTTCACTCCTCTTCACTGAACGACACCAGATTTGGCAGAACATTCCGGATCAGGGTGGATGTTTCCTTTTAATTGTCAAGTCGCCTCAATGTCCATTTTTTTTTTTTTTTGCCTGCGACGCCTCGACTGAGCAGTCGTTGAGTCAAGGCAGCCTGGAAAAGGAAAGATCTTCTTCCCACTGCTTTGCTTATGTCAAGATATGACTGAGATGACTGAGATTTACATTCAGAATTAGATGCCTGGGTCCTTTTCATCACGAGCAATGCTCATTGGTTCACTTGACACTCAAGTCAAATTGATCATATCGCTGTGTTCACAACCAAGGATGAACTACCAGTAGCTTAGCATGTTAAAATACAACTTCTTTCATTTTTTAAAACCTGTTTTTAGGAGTTGCTGGGATTCCTCTTTCTTAAGAAAAGTTAATGTTCTATGTTTGGATTTAAAATGTTTTGCTCACAAAATCCAATTATTTGACCCCTTCACGAGTTTGAGATTAGACAGCTTTTTTTTCAAGATGCTCTGCCCCTCCCCCCTTCATTAACAGCTAACATTAACATTTTGAATAGGGATGGTGTTAAAACCACAACCGTGGACCTTTATTTCTGTGTAAGAACTCAGGCAAAACAAAGGCTGAATGTGCAACAACCACTTCCTGTCCGTCTGACATTCTTCTCTTTATGATGGCGTGACCGCTGTGATTGCCCACGTACAGTCACTCATCACCCGTACATGCTGCGCACACACACACACACACACACACACACGCTCGCGCACACACAAGCACACACACACACGTCACAATGTTTTCCCCTGTGTGTGTCTGTCTGGCTCGGTCCCAGGGGCTGCAGCTGACATGCGACCAAATGAAACAACACTCTACCTGCTACCTTGAGTCGACTCACTTCCTTTTGGAAGCCGCCTGGATGGTAGAGTCACAAAGAAAATCAATATGATATTTTTTATTTGAATTGAAGAAAAAGCTTAATAACACATGGTTGTGTTATTAAATCGCAACATGCAAATTTTTCGTCGCAGCAGCTTCTCACCTTTGCTCCTACCGCCTCTATATAGAGATGGCGGAATGGCCGAAGATTCAAAATCAACAGAAAACGCAACTGGAAAGACCCATGAGTTGAATTTCAGAGGTTTTTTTTTTTTCAATCTGTTGGGTGTGTTTATGCCTGGATTGATAAGAAAAGGACGCTTGACAAGGCAGAAAATGTTGACAGCTGTTTGAATTTGTTTGTTTTGTGTTCCATACTGCAAGACTGACTTCAAATTCATTGAAAAAGCACAAGTGTTGCTTAGTTTTTCAAACGTATTGCGCTTATCCTTCCTGGATGGCAAATTGGAAAAGGTGCAAATTCATTGGAGTGTTGTTCGTACAACTCTCACAGATAGATAGATAGATAGATAGATAGATAGATAGATAGATAGATAGATAGATAGATAGATAGATTTTTATAATTTACAGATTTGGAAATTCCATCATTGCATCACAGAAAAGTATTTTGAAAAAGTGCTTGTGAATAAAGAGAAACACTTTCCTCGCTAGACTGTTGAACATTCAGTTGCTATTACAGCCGATTACACTGTTGTCAATTTGCTAGTTTGTGCTGTTCGCGGGAAGCCTTACAGTGGAGCTTCCCTGTCTGCCTTCATATTCCTGATTGGTGTCTGCGCGCGTGTGTGTGTGTGTGTGCGCACCCTAGTGTGTGTGTGTGTGTGTGTGTTTTGGATGGCAACAGAACTGAACATGACCTACTTAGACACACTCGCAAAGGCTTGTTATGCTAATGTGTGTGTTTCTGTGCATAATAATAATGCAGTGCGATGTCTAATGCTGCCGTCAGCAAAAAAAACACGCCACACACACACACACACACACACACACCCACACCCCATGTGGTTTTACCCTCCTTGCGCTGGGCGGCGGAGGGAGGTTGAAGATGCAGATGAAGGCGCTGCGATGGGTTCTCCTCCCAGTAGGATCACTGGTGTATTAATATCCCGCTCCCTCCTTCGCCTTTGTGTGCAGCCGCCCCGATCCGGGCTGCAGTGCTCCTGCGGTGGGCAAGCCAGCGAGAGGGAGCGCGCCGTGGCGTTGGTAGGGTGAGGGAGGGGGAGGAAGGAAGGGGCTGCGCGCACCTTCGGCTCTGCAGCGGAGAAGTTGAGTTGAGCCGATGCAGCCGAGATCAGCATTCCGGCGGGAAATGCAATTTGCTTCGCGGGAAGGATTTTTTTTTTTTTTCCGTGTGTGTTTGTGAGCTGTCGAGTCAGGGTGAGGTTAGTCTGGGTTTAGGGATTCTGAATTATCCTTGGAGGGGCGGCGGAGGGGGGTGAGGGGGGAGTTCACCTGTGAAACCTCACAAGTAACCATGACAACTGCAGTATCTATCTATCTATCTATCTATCTATCTATCTATCTATCTTTCTATCTATCTATCTATCTACAGTGTCGGCGAGTAATCTTTTACTAAGTAATCCACAACTGTAATTAAACTACTTTTTTGAGTAATGGAGTAATGTAACTAGATTACTGTGGCAAAACTGGTAATCATGTCATAATTACTTTACCAAGTAACGATTTTGTTGCTTTTCTGAAATCTTCTCATTATTTGAACAATATGGGCTGTGCAAAAGGCACCAGTGCTGTACACGAGTTTGTTCTGTGAAATGTGCAGTTTGTGTTCAGAGAGCAAAACATTCATTCATGTTAAGAGGACAGAGGCAATATTTGCAATTGCAAAATTTGCACTTTTATAAAGTTCATTCCTAAGCACTGAGCAACTGTTACTTTATCATTTTTTAACTAAAGTAATTGGTAAAGTAATTAGTAATTGATTACTTATGAAACAAAGTAGTTAAAGAAGTAAATAGATTACTTTATTAAGGAGTAATCATCAGTAGTTGCATTGCTTATATGGAGTAATCCCAACAACACTGCCTGACTATCTATCTATCTATCTATCTATCTATCTATCTATCTATCTACTCGATCCTATTTCAAACAGGGCAAAACTTTCATTGCCAATTATACTATTTATATTCTCAGACCAGCTGATGTCAGACTTATCATCGAATGGCTTTTATCAGGATCAGCTGGTCTTGTTTACATGTGCATGTACTGTATGCGTATGTCACACACACACACACACACACACACACACACACACACACACACACACACACACCTGGCTCTGTGTAACGAGATACTGTGTGAACCAACAACTGCTCTCTGATCTCATGTTTTTTCTCTCTCTCTCACACTCACACACACACACACACACACACACACAGCAATTCTCTTAATCCTTCAATATAACCTAGAAGAGTGTGTGGTCCCCCCTTTTTTTTCTCCTTCGCTGTCATCCCAAGGGATAGAGTTCCTTTTCAGTGGAGGAAATTGCAGCGAAGGATTAAGGAGTTTCTCACACACACACACACACACACACACACACACGTCAAACGGAAAGTACACACCTGACGCTGACGGGTTTAGGATTCAAATTGCCCCGACACATGCCACTCTTGCTGCAGTCACCTGATACACTCTTTACCTCGCTGTAACTGCTGCCCAGCTCCCTCCCTCCCCCTCTTACACACTCACACACACTCACACACTGACACCCGGTGAGGCGTCGGTGTATTTGAATCATCCTCTTCCTAAAAAGAGTCGGGCACGTCAGAGGAGACACAGACGCGAGGGTTGTCGCATCGGTAGGAACCTTTTCATTCAATTTCGGACGGACCTCTCCGCGTCCACTCCGGTAGCGGTTGCACGTTCTTGCTGTGCGAGAGAAAGGTCTCCGGTGTCACTCTGTGCCATTCCGGCCAGTCCGCACCGTCTGATTTACGGCAGCAGACGTTGCTGGCGGGTGCTGGTTTTCATAGAGCTGTAAAAAACAATGACCTTTGACCTTGCTATGTGGTTGTAAAAATCGCTTTTCGGCGGGAAGTTGGTCTTTGGGCTACGCTGCAGTGAAAGTGTTGTGTGTGGAGGGTGAAGTGGGAGGTTAAGTTGTGTTATTCAGGTCCATCGTTAAGCAACATTCACTTTAGCTGCGTTTCCGTTACCCATAGAATTGCGCAAAACCAAAATATTGCGATAAAAAAATGGTAATGGAAACGGCTAAACTTCAAAAAACCTCTCAAATATCGCTAAAAGGTCTTGATGGTCTCATGAGATGGCTTTTCAGACGTATCGATATAGAGGCGTATCGCAAAAGTGTCATGGAAACACTTTTTTCGCATTAACACGTCGGTGGTCACGTGACCAGTTCACTTCAAGTGAAAATGGTGCGTTATGGTTGGACGGAGGAGGAGCAGACAGAATATCTTTTACAAGTAATCAAAGAGAAAAATATAACAGCCACTCTTGACAGCAAACAAACGTAAAAAAAAAACAAAAGCAAACGTAATTCTCGTAAAATCTCGCATTTTACGAAAATTACAGATTTTGCTTCACACCTTTCAATGGAAACACCTGCAAGTCGCGATTGTACTGAAATTTAAGAAATATTTCTTTTATTTTGCAAAAAACTGTCATGGAAATGTAGCTATTGACAATGTTTTCCAGCAAGGATCTGTGTGTCCAATCTTAATGTTCTCTGGCAAATGCCGTTCGTGCTGACGTGCGATTGACTTGGAATTACATTGTGTTCTTTTGGTGTTCCTTTTTTTTTTTATAGCAGTATATTTAACTGATAAAGTTGAAATTGTGAAGCAATGTCCTGTTTGGCAGAACATCCAGCCAACCCTAACCCTAACATCATCACAGACAACATGACGGCTGGAGCTCTAAACTTTGCTCGGCCTTCAGGAATGAATACCCATGGGTGCGGTATTTGTTTAGGCTCATGAGTCAAACAATTGTCATATAAAATATAAAATAAACAATGTTTGTAACGTTTTTGCTTTTTGAGACTAAAGTGATTTAGTGAGCACTACAAAGCCTTCAAATTGTTTTAGGACCATAACACCACTTCAGGTAAAAATCCTTTTTACAGGGAGGCTGTAAACAGAGGGCTAAATGAGCTCCCATGTGTTTTCTGCTCATTAGCTGTGTTACGCTGGAGTCCGCCGGAGTCCAGGATGAAATGCAATCATTTGAAAGGCGTCATCTGGTGGGGGGCAGATTGAGTTGCTAATGGCCGGTTGGCGACCGGTTGCTAGGCGTCGCTTTTGTTAAATTACACCTGCACCTCGACACTCGTGCGCGTCAGCGGCGGAAACCACTGGGGTCGGATTTCAAACAGAGAGCGACAAGTGGAAATGGGCAAATTGCGACGATATTTGTCGTTTCCTCTGACGTGCTCTCGCCCTCTCGTCGCATGACGTGTGCATCGGACGCAGTAACGCTACGTCCGTCGGCTTAATTGCGCCGCTACGCCGCGCGGACGACCCCTGAACGCAGCAGGTCGGATCGCTCGGCGGGAGATCCGGCGGGCAGCTGACCCCTCGACTTTGCGCCTCCCTTATTATCGTGTGCGAGCTGGCCCTCACGCTGTGAATTCCACCGACGACCCCGACCGCCTTCCCACATCATAAATCTCGCCGCCGCCGATGAAAAGCGGGGTGGAAAAACGGGGAGCCATGCGAATTACAAAGCGCTTCGAATAATTTCAATAAAGCTGCGCGGCTGCTGATGTCAGCTCTAACGAGGCGCCAGGAGAGATCAAAGAAACTTTGTAAGTTTTTTCTATTCGGAAAAGCTTTTAGAAAAAAAAATTAATTTGGCGTAGACTCACTTGGGGGGCAGGGGTGGGCCGGCTTTGAAATCTGCTCAGTTCTCCGACGAAAAATGAAACTGATTTGAAGTTGAGGAAGCAGAGGCAGATAAAGGCTTCTAGGAAAAGTTTTAGGCAGAAGTTAAGAACATACCTGGGAGCGGTGCAACTGATCTACAAACGCTTGTACGCCCTAAAATTATCAGCGCTGTTTTGTTTTTTTTTCCACTTGACTACACAGATGGCAACAGTTCCAGCAGCAACAGACGGCCAATTCGGTCTCTTTCTAGATGTTTGAGCTGCACAACCAGGGGGAGTTTCAAAGGAAATCAGTCCAAAAAAATCTGATGAGGAAACTCCGAGATTGTTGGACTTGTTGGAACTCCCAAACTCCACTGAAGTGCAAGTGTGTGTGTGTGTGTGTGTGTGTATGTGCGTGCGTGCGCAGCCCCCCCACACACCAAATCGTCTGAATGAATCACCAGCAGGCAACCTGAAATAAACCCATCTGGCTGGGGCTGATTTTCACCGTTGGACAGTTTCTGAGGAGGCGTGTCCGTGCGGAGGCTGCAGCAGATGTGTGTCAGTATTTATAGCAGCCTCTTGGAACTTACTGGGAAACAGCGGGGCTGTGGCGTTGTGCTGTAACCAGACCTCAGAGGGCAGGAGGACGGACTGAAGACAGCCCTGTCACCAGCCAGTTTGTCACACGCGCGACCTGAAAGACAATTCCTGGTCGCCCAGCCGCTCCAATGAGAAGCCGCGGGCGGGCGCCGGATAGTTGCAGAGGTGGAAAGTAGCGAAGTACAAATACTTTGTTGCTGTGCTGAAGTAGATTTTACTTTTACTTTCCACATTTGTACGCAAATTTATGCACTTTCCATTCTTTACAGTGGAAAAACGTTCTTGTTACTTTTGTGTTTTTTGAAAAAAATCTAATTCTGTTCAAAGTAATTCACTAATTATTTTCATTATAGCTGTTGCTTGAAGTGGAGCTCTTTGAAATTTGTTGTATAAAACTGGATCATATTTAAGAGTACCCCGGCTTATCAACGAATGTATTGTTTCATTAATTTCTAAGAATAAAAATATTTTTCTTTTTCATACTTCAGTACATTTCAGAACCTGTACTTCCTTACTTTTACTAGAGTAAAGTAGTTGAATTAGTGCTTTTATTTTTACCAAAATATTTTTTTTTTTTACACAAGTATCCATACTTTTACTTAATTACAGAATGTTAATACTTTTTCCACCTCCGGATAATTGTACATCTCTCTCCATCTTCAAACGACTGAAACTACCAGCTCAATTCATAGAGTGTCGTTGGTGCCGATGGCCAGCGCACCACATGGCTCCGTTTTCCTTGAGATTAAAGGCTGTTCACAGCCAGTTTTTTTTCCCCTCTTGGCCTCTCTGGGTCATCTTGAAGCCCAAGAAGATTAAATGGTAGCGCAGGCGGCTTCGGTGGCCCCTTAAACAGTTAAAGTTTCCAACCGAAGCCAGAGGGCCAAAAGGTGTTGGACAGCTGGCAGAAGAGGAAACAAAAGTGGTGCTTTTGTTTGCATCCACTTCAAGAGTAGCAGCAGGCGCTTGTTTGCAGATTTCTTACATAAGAGG
Organism: Thamnaconus septentrionalis; assembly: GCA_009823395.1. NCBI lineage: Eukaryota > Metazoa > Chordata > Actinopteri > Tetraodontiformes > Monacanthidae > Thamnaconus > Thamnaconus septentrionalis. The sequence continues at coordinate 7,835,559 of CM020514.1, read as the reverse complement.
CAGGATCTGAGTCATGTTGCCTGATGAGAATAATTGCATATTTTACTATAAAGTCCTGTTTGCGACCAGGAGGCAGGCCTCCGCTAAATGGAGAAGACAGTAATGGCCCTGCACTGTATACATGCCATTTGACATATATACATCTAGTCTGTTCCTGCAAAGTGTCGAGCCAATTTGGAGCAAACACTTGAAGATTTTTATCAAAATTGGAAATAGAAATTCAAAATGCCATCGGCCCGTTTCCGTCGAGTGATTTGATGCCCTTTGACGGGGCAACGTAAAGAGTCTTTAGTGTTACGTCATAGGACGGCAACATAGTTGGAAGAGCTGGAATGTCGTTGAATGTGTTAAATCATACTTGGAAGTGAAAAACTCATGTGTGCTCAATTTCTGACCATTTAATTTTTAACCAGATTCCAACCGTTCCTTTTTACTTTCCTGGCTACTTATCATTGCCATCTGTCATCCCTCCATCTTTGGGGTGTTTCACCATGATTATTGGGCCTTGTGTCCAAATGTATATATACATGTACATACATCTTTTTTATTTATTTTTTTCTGGTCTGGTTTGGTCAGTAAGGGTTTATTATATGACCCAAATTTCTCTTTAGAAGCAGTTGTCTGACGGTGGTCTAACTCAAGTCTCTTGCTGTTTTTCGGGCTAGACCAGAAGTTTGTTCAGTCTGGATTTAATTTTAATTGGATTGGTTTAATTGGATCACCGCAGCCCCATCCTGCTTTGGACCTTCCTGTAAACAGAATTTTCAGGTTACTTGTGCACAAACAAACAGGACGATTATAATTTGCCGACTATTTTCGCTGGATCTCAGCTGCTTTTTCGCTCCTTCCAGAAGGTTCCTGAGACGAGGCCAGCGTCGGCTGGTCGCGACTGTCCTGCTCAATCGCTTCTGCGTACCCTGCCTGTTCCCAAAAAAAAAACGGCCAACGAAGCGGATCTAGTTATCCGCCGCAGTTCCTTCTGCACTGATTGAATCTCCCTCAACTGTCTCCTGCAAATGTCCGCGCGGACGTTCAGCCCACTCGCCTTTAAGAGTCCCGTGGACTGTGAAGAAAACACGGCGCACTCATGTTGACAGCGCTTTCGCCTTGGTCTTCAAGTCGACTTTGGTGGGGGTGGAGGGGGCTAAGGAGCTCTCTCCCAGCCGTGCAGGGGCATTACATCACCGCTGTGAATCCATTATGGAGCGGGAAGCCTTTGTTTGGTCGCTCTGGCCGAGGATGAGTCAATACGCCGGCCTTTAAAAATAGACGCTAATCTTTATTTATGATCACAACTAATCTCCCCGCTGATCCGGCCGCCGATTGAGCCGTTGCAACCGTGTTTTGATTACGGCGTCAGGCCGGTCTCGACTTGGTTATGTGAGCTGGGGCCGTGAAAATCAGAAGCAACTTCACATGAGTGTGAAATGGACCCGAACGGACCTCAAGCCAAACCCACCAGTCAAGGAATTCAAGGAATATCTGCACTTGAAGATGATTTTGTTATCGTGTTTACATACAGCCACCCAGTAGATACCCCTCTATAGAACCAGGTACCTAATAAAGTGCTCAGTTAGTGTAGCTGGTGCTGTATCTCACGCAACTTCAGAAGCAACTTCACATGAGTGTGAAATGGACCCAAAGTGGTCGTTTGAGTTCATGTTGTCTCTCTATGGTCGCCACCCAATTTGCCCATTGTGAACTCTGACCCGTGACATCACCACAATATTTTCCTGCCGTTCACTGGATACTTTCCACAGAGATGGTTGTGAAAATCCCAGTAGATCAGCAGCAGTTTGTGAAACACTTGATCCAGCCCGTCTGGCACCAACAACCACGTTCCCCACGTTCAAAGTCACTTGAGCCTCCTCTGTTCCCCATTCTGGTGCTGGCAAGTCGACTTCACCTAATCCACATGCCTAAATGTCCTGATTTGCTTTGGCTAAGAGTAGCTGTTGGTCTTCAGAAGCAATTGAACCTACTGCTTAATACAGTACATTGAAAATGAGATGAGTTTTGGAGTTTCTTAAAAGAAACAGGCTGAGGTTGAAAGACCGTATCGTGGGAGAATGTTTGAAGAAAGATGCAAATCCTTTGAAAACCTTGGACCAGTGATTGTTTGTTCTTTATCACTTATCTTTCTTGTCAGAGTGAATTCAAGCGTAGGACGCGCTGACAATTAGCTGGTTTACAGAAGGGATCAAATACATTTGGACAGATGGCCAGAACGATGGAGACCAAGGCTTCTCCTCCTCATCCTTCTCTCATCCCCCTCTTCTCCTTCCTCCTCCTCCTCCTCCTCCTTCTCCACGTCCTCGTCCTCCTCTGTCAGGGCTGATTCAGCGACTCTCGGTGTTTCCACCCACACTCTGTTATGAAAGAATCCACTGTAGGGCCTCGGCAAGCCGTGGCTATAAAAGTAAACAGGCGGGAGAAGAACGCACGTCGTTCTCCATCACCTCCGCCGGCCGCCAGTGTATATTCCTGTATTTATTCACGCACGTGTCCAACACCTGGCGTGCGGCTAGTAATGAGCAGGATTAGAAGCACGAGGCGTGACCACCTTGGCCCTGCCGGCAGCCCACCAATCAGGCGGACGCCCTGGTTTCTCCTCACTTTCTCGGTTCTTGTTTGGCGGCTTGGCCAACCTCAGTGTCTTTAAAAAGACGTTAAGGAGGGTTGAGCTCCCTCCGGCCCCGTGGCGGCCCAACATATGTGCGCATTATACGACCTGACGTCTCAGCCTCCCCTCCTCTGGTTCCCTTTATATCTAACACCTATATCAGCCTACAGCAGCTGCACCTCCATATGTTCCCACTCCAGCTCCTGCGCTACTGTTCTGCATTTGCGCCAGGTCTCCGGGATGAAACGGCATAAATGCACCGGCGGCCGAGGTGGATTTCCTTTCGTTCGGACGTTCCGAGGCCTTGCCAAGAAGTGTCAGAATCACTCAGCAACATCTTAGTGCACCAGCTCGGAATACGTCCCCTGACCCGAGCCCACTGACGCAGGTGGTACGCGGTCCAGCAGTTTGATGAATGGCCTTATTTTGAAATCGCAGCCTGCGCTCGCTCTGCTCGGTTGACTGAGGGGGGGCTTTTTGTTTTTTATTTATTAGACGGGACCCAGTTTTCTGGGATGAGAGGCGCGGGACCAGTTTTGGCATCGGTGCTTTTTGACAGGCATAATTCAATATCGATTGAAGGGAAAGACAAGAAGGTATTTATAGATATGTTTTTTTTTTTTTTTTGGGGCAGCTGTGGTAACTGGGTAAAAGATACATGAGAAGCTCCACACTGAAGTATTCTTGGGTAAGATACCGTATCACAAATTGCCCTCGATGCCTCTTCTGCTGGTGCAGCTGCGTCTGAGTTAATGTCTTAAGTGCTTAATGTGCTACTCTGGATGACGAACACTGAAGATGTATCTGAATCTGCTCTCTGTGCACGAAGGTAATGCCTGAATGAGTTTGTGCGTCACAAATCGCTTTGCACAGCCTTTAGATTTGAAAGTGCACTTCAACTGTGCAGTCGCCGTCTCAGAGATACAAAAAGCGACTGTGCTCAAATAGCAAAACTTCGTATGGAGTCAGCGGATTGTCTTTGTCCACTGTGTAATATTTGCTGAACAGTAAGAGCATTGCGGTTGTTTAAAAAAAATCTATTGCACTTTTTACACATGGTGTCAACATTTCAGGGTTTATATATTAGCATTAAGCTAACAGCTTAATGTCATGTAATGTAACTTACTGTCTTTATGTCCATAAAATAATCACAGGCAAAGTCATCACCGTGAAAAACTTAAAACTGCTCTGACAGACTGCCTGCCTTTGACCCGTAAACCGACAATTCAAACTTTCATGTGTCCAGTTGTACTTTATATTTAATGTTTTGAGAGCGTTGGGGAGCAAAAGTGTGTTCCAAATGGAAGGTATGTGAAACTTCAGTGGACTATTGTCGCATTCAAAGGTTCCAAAAGTTCTGTGGACAATGAAGGACAGCCCACACACGTAGTAAATCCCACACTGTAATGTAGCAGAAGAGGAGAAATAGCGCTAGCATGCTTGCTAACGTTGGTGCCTGCTAGCCACCATGCTCCTAGCGCAACAGTGTTAACAACACCTATCTTTTCAATATTGCAAATTCTTTCCGTGCGTGCTGTAAATTGCCATCTATACATATGTACATATACATCTTTACCTTCCGTTTAAAATACGCTATCACAAAAGCAGCGAGAACGCCACACAATACTTGTGCTGCATTAATGTGCGCTAACTGTTGTAGCATGTGATTTGGAACACGATGTGTGTCTGTCTGTTTCCAGGAGGTGGGTGTGGCACGGTGGGCGGAGCCTTGCCCGGTCTCATTGGCCCCACTGGGCCCTCGGTGGTCATGAAGCCATTTCTGCCATTTCCTGTTGAGACAACGCCAGTTGGCCTCTTCCCAAATTTTAACACGGTATGACATGGTGTGCGCGTGTGTGTGTGTGTGTGTGTGTATACTTGTCCTGCTGTGCTTGTGAAGACTTGTTTTTAGTTTTCACCAGCTTCTTCAGGCATTTCTCTGGTTGTATGTGTGTGTGTGTGTGTGTGTGTGTGTGTGTGTGTGCGCGCGCGTGCGCGTGTGAGATGTGGTGTTGTTGCCGCCAGCAGCGCACTCTGACTGTGAAAAAGAGTGAGAGACCTGTCACCCTGTCAACATCGCTCTCGTCAGCCGCCGCTCGGCCGACCCTCAGCCGCCCGCTGACCTCCGACCTCTGTGTGTCTCTCCCGCAGATGGACCCCGTGCAGAAGGCCGTCATCAACCACACGTTCGGTGTCACCCTGGTACCCAAGAAGAAGCAGATCATCTCTTGTAACGTTTGCCAGCTGAGGTTCAACTCTGATGTGAGCGTCGACGTCGGTGTGGGGTTTAATTTTGGAGATCTGATTCCTCAAACTATTCCTGGCAGCTGGGATTGGCACAACGTCTTGTTATGTGACCCTTGAGCGGTCTCAAAGTCCTGCAGTCAACCAAGCACTGTACATTTTACTGTGTGTGCGTGTGTGTGAGACAAATAAGGGACATTGCCTTAAAATTCCTGTTATTTTTAAATGGCCCTATAAAAGCTAAAATGTTTTTTTTTCCAAATAAATAGAAATGAAAAATCAAAGTCAACAGTCTGAATGCACTGTAGCAAGGATGGCCTGATGTCAAACACAAAGTCCAAATACCCACTGAAGACAATTCAAAAGCGTTGTTTTCGATGCTCACTACATCGAGTCTGGCTGCGTCTTCAGAAATGTCTCCTTTTCTCAATTTGTCAGCTCATTCACCCAATGCAACACTGCTAGTTTTTGCCGCACGGCAAGGTCTGTATAAGCAAAGGACGACAGGACGAGTTGGCCGACGGTAAATTTGCCTCAGCTGAAGAATTCTGGAAAACATTTGTGTTGTCACGTAACATTTTAACACTGAGAGCAGGTACCGAGAGCAGGTACAGCTGAGAGGCAAGCCAGCGAAGTCATTCTAAATATAGCGCAAGAGCACCATTCAGCACGGTTCAATATCCTGCGGTGGGCTGCTTGAAAAATTGGGCCTCTATTCCGCCGAGGTGCCTTTCGGCCTTGTTGCATCATCATTTTTACTCAGTTTATGCGTCACAAAGGCAACTCATCTTAATCATTACCTCTATTATACTCAAAGTTACTGTTATCCCTCGCCAGTAGGGGGTGCTGCCGCCACCTAAGCGCCCTGAATTTGACCTTACCTGCACCCAGCCCACATTAGACACTGTACAAAATCGGAATGGATTGCAATGGGAATGAAATTGGAATCTCTCCCTGTGTCTCCCAGTCCCAGGCTGATGCTCATTACAGAGGCAGTCGCCACGCCAAGAAGGTCAAGTCGCAGGAGAACAAGTCCAAGGCCAAACTGCCGACCGCCGGCAGCGAGTCCGGCGGGAGCAGCTCAGGTCCCGCTGCTGTCCCAGCCAACGGCAACACGATTCCACACACAGGTTGGTTTCAGCTTCCCCGCAAATTGATGAGGTTGTTTTTAAAAAATTTTTAAACCGGGGTTGTTGGAAGCCGTTCAGGGTTTTAAGGTGTTGAAACACGGGCCCATAAAAACATATTGCATGCAATGCAAGAGAGACACTTCACGCTGTATTATTAGTACAGCAACTCCCAACTAGTTGGCTTTGTAGCACTAAAATACATGTCACAGTATTTCCAATGGCCAGCATTCTGAGTATGTAAGAACACATTAGCTCCCACTCATGGAATGGTGAGTTTATTCTCAGTCAGTCTATTTCCACTGTTGTTAATAGTTATTATAAAAGAAATAGCTTCATCAATGTAGAGACTACCGTGTTGACTTTATTTGCTCAACCAAAGGCAATATTGCTGCGACTAATAACAGCAGATAATCTTAGTTTTGCGAGAAAAAGAAATTGTGATAGTTGCATCGCCTCGCAGCTCCAGCCCCTGCCAACAGAGGGTGCTGCAGTATCTCCAGTTTTATGTGTTCATTTTTATGACCGTCAATGTTTCCTTCTGTCTCTCCTCCTCCAGATCTGTTAACCGGCCTCGTCGACACCTTCTCCCCCCTCAAGCCCTTCCTGCCCCCCACCACCTTCCCCTCCTCTTCATCCTCCTCCAGAGCGGGCAGCGAACCTCCTCCCTCCAGCCCTCCTTCCGCTCTCCCCGCCACGGGCAACTCTTCCTCCTCTCCCAAAGCTTCGCCGCCGCCTCCTCCGGCTCCTGTCGCCTCCTCTGTGTCTCCCGCTCTGCCTACTCCACCTCCTCCTCCTCCCGCCACCTCCCAGGCCTCCTCAAATGATGCACCGCCCTCTACCGAGTCGGAGGAGGAGAAGGCGAAGAAGCTGCTGTACTGCTCTCTGTGCAAAGTTGCGGTCAACTCTCTGTCGCAGCTGGAGGCCCACAATGCAGGTGAGGCGAGATTGCTGCGAGATTCAGCTCATACTGTCATTGTCAGCTTTTATCTTTTATTTACATGTGTAGTGTGTGGAATTCTGCCACATTTGCTCACCCTCCCTCTCCTGAGCTTGCCAGTGAGCTACGGTGGCCTGCGCGCACAAACATGGATAACTAATTAAAAACCGTTCTATTGGGTAGGAAAACCAAATTAATTTCACTGTACTGAGTATACACTTTTATTCATATATTCACAGGAAGTATATTGAGCTTTTGCCAATATTACATTTTTAAATCAGGGCAACATTTACACACTGAATCTATAAATAAAATATTGTGAACACGTTACTTGGAAAGATCAGGCAATAATGTGACTTTGGGCATTTTTTTTACTTACTTTCTGAGGTTCTTACTATCACTTTTTCCAAGCTGATGGCTCACCTACAAAAGACCCAGGGACAATGTGAATAGACAGACAGGTGGACAGGCAGGCAGACAGATGGGCAGGCAGACATGCTGATGCTGATAAGGTGCATGCTCGCACATCAGTCACCTTGTTCTGACCCTTATTTACTTGACTGGGGTAAAAGCACTTGATGAGACATTGTGGTGCGTTCAGGGACGCTCCGGCCTGACTCAGCAAATGGGAACTGTCAATATCAACCGAGCGGTGCCAATTTTTGGCTCCATTCTCGTCCGTCTCTCCTTGAGCTGTTACTCTATTTTCAAATTCCTCCTCGCGATGACCTCTGGGCAATTTGCACACCAATGAAGAACCTCAGCTAAAAGCTACCAAGGTGATATCAAAATCAGTTGGTGGAGCGACAAGCAGAGATTGTTTGACGAGACCCGCCATGTGAAACACCGTTGTGTTGGTCACGTTGTGGTTCAGGTTCCAAGCACAAGACGATGCTGGAGGCCCGGAGCGGCGCCGGCCCGATCAAAGCCTACCCTCGGCCTGGAGCCAAGCTGAAGAACGGCAGCGCCACTGGACTGAAGGGGTCGGGCCTGCAGAACAAAACCTTCCACTGCCAGATCTGCGACGTCCACGTGAACTCTGAGATCCAACTGAAACAGGTAGCGACACAACTAGAGAGTCAAGCTTGATGATGATGGGTAACCAGAGTTGTGATCATTTCCTCATTCATATTCAGGTGATCCTTAACGTTAACTTTTTATTTCATTGTAAAGGCTAACTGAAAGAAACAGCAAGGGCACTCCTGTATCCCCAAGAAAATTATTTTTTGAGTCCTTCAGGTCCTGTTTGTTGGTGACAGGGTGAGGAGATCCATTCATTCATTCATCCATTCACCCTTTATTTGTTTGTTTGTTGTTGTTGCAGCACATCTCCAGCAGGAGGCACAAGGACAGAGTGGCGGGGAAACCCAGCAAACCTAAATACAGCCCGTACAGCAAGCAGCAGCGCAGCTCGCTGAACGTATGTAACTTCAAATCAGCTCTCCCTCTTTACTCCAATTCCAATGCAAAGAAAATCTCCTGGATTCATTTCACTGGAAACAATGAAAATACTTACTTCTGATCCCTCATTAGTTAATTTCTTGTAAAAATTTTTGATTATTTATTGTATGTTTTCTCCTGTTTCTTCACCTCCTTCTGCCTCCTTTGTTTTTCCCTTACCTCTGCTCTCTACCGCCCCCACCTGCTTCTTCCTCATATTTTACCCTTTACTTGTTCCCCATCCCTCCCTCCCTCCTCTACTCCTCCTCCACCTCCTCCTGGTCTCTCCTCACCCCCCAGAAGGACCTGGCGAAGCCCTCCCTGTCGCCCTCCTTCCTGCCCACCACCTTCGCCGCTCCCTGCTCCTCCTCCCCGCTCACCCCGGCCCTCTCGCTCTCGCCCAGCTCCCTCTCCTCCTCCTCGCTCTTCACCAGCGCCTCCTCGCCGCTCGCCCCGGCCCTTTCTCTCCACCCCCGCCCTTCCCCGGCGTCCTCGTCCCTCTTCACGGCGCCCTTCCTGCGTCCGGCGCCCGGACCGATCAGGGCGAGCCAGGGCTCCATTCTCTTCGCACCCTACTGAGGCTGCGTCGCCCTGTGCGGAGTCGTGACGCTGATCAAACGGGTCCGGCAGAGACTGATTTGCCGCTCTGGGCTCCAGGGATTTCAAACTTGCGAGCCTTCCCGCTGAACGGAGCTCCATTCTTCAAAAAAAAAAAACAGAACCCTCGTCCTCCTGCCTCCATCTGGATCGTCTTTTGCCTCCTTCCAGGTCGGACGTGAAAGAAACCTTTCCCGCTTTTATTTATTTATTTATTTTTTTCCCCCGTCGTCGTTGCTCGCACGAGAAGCGGAAACGTTGCTTTAAACAAATGGCAGACCTGAAACAGTGCAGAGCCGAGAGGTCATCGCACATCCTGGAAAACTTGAGATATTTTAAATGCACATGCAGATATCCGGGGGCTCATTTATAAAGGTTACTATGCACACACGCAAAAAAAGATTAGTGGGAGGGAAGAGCTGGATGTGCAACAAAAAAAAATGTCACACATGCACACATCCCGTCACCAGTCCTCCGACCTTATTTCTTCCAGACACCAAAATTCAGCTCATTTCAGTTTCAGATTCGTCTATGCATACAACGGTGATCCATGCTATCCACCCATGCTTGATGGTGTTGTGCAAACCCACGTATTTGCATTTCCAAGTGTTGCGCTCCGGCAGGCACATGCAAGAATTTTAAATCACGACTTAACTTGTTTTTTGTACTCATGCAAAAACATTTTCCAGATTTTTATAAATGAGGCCCCAGGTCAGGGAGAGACCCTGAAGTCGCATTGCACCATAATATGTATATGCAGCAATAAGTGGTTAAAAAACAATGAAGAAAAAAACCAACCAAAAAAAATAGTATGCAGGTTATTTTGATTTGACACATTCAACTTCGAGAAAATGGAAGTGAATTTAGTGCATGGAAACGTCATCAATCCTTTTTTTGACTTTTCTTTGACGTTTTTAGCAAAAAAGAACTCTGGAGTTCCTCACCATGGTGAACGACGACTCTTCTTCTGCAGCCTCGGTCTTATGAAAACAAAAAAAGGTTGTTACTACAGTAATATATATTTTTTTTCTTTCGAAAAATCGGGTCAGCAACTGAAAGCTGCTCTCGCTTTAAGTGTGGACAAGTCACCGCGACCAGGCGCAAGGATTTGTAAGTCTGGACTGCTGAGAATTTCTTTTGGGCTCTGGAGCTCGTCTTCGTCCTTCAGCTGGAGGGACCAACCAGCACAAACCTGATGTCACAGCGAGTCGGCGCAAGCCAAGGTCCTCCATCCAAAAACTGACACGCAAAACCAGCTGGGAAGTGGGTCTGAAGTGTTCTCCTGGAATCATGTGAAAGAATAGATCTTACCATGAGTGTGTTTGGTTTCTCCATGGCTTCCTATTGAGCCTCCTCACCTGAACGGTTCTGATTCTGATTCAGCAAAAACTCAAGTCAGTTTTCTGGACGACCACACACAAGCTTATAACAGAAAGAAAAAGTGCTAAATATGGAGTCGTGACTGCACCTGTGAGTCTTTTACAGGACGTTGGAATCAGGTTCCTTACCTGTGAACCTGATCTGGACTGGGTTTTATATTGTTTTTATATTGTTTGATTTTTGTGTGACCTCATTCATTTACATCGCGGTTTAACACTGGCCCCAAAACTTTTTTTTATTTATTATTTTCAGATGAATCTCACACCACTGATGAATCACGTGAAAGACCTTTCAGACAGATTGTGGCTAAGTCCCCTTGAGTGATCCTTTCCTACCCTGAGGAGGAGCTGCTTGACCAGAAAAAACACCTCATAGAGTGAATGAGTCCATGAGTTTGACCAGCTGACTTGCTCAACACATCTGCATCGTCACGGATGCTGAGCTCTTAAAAGTCCCCCCCTCCCTCCACCCCCCCTCTTTGGAACGCATTTCCCTGAAAGGCATAAACTATTTGTTATGTTACCGTGCTGCATTACATCGGCGCTGCGGTAGTAACAGTGTAACGCAGCCTCCTCTAGTGGTCACTAAACAGTAACGCAACTTTAGACTTAAAGGTCCAATTATACCTGTTTTCAGATGAGGACCTCCAGGAAAATCATATTTAGCCCTGTGTTTACAGCATCCTGCCGAAGCTGATGCTTCTGTATGAAACACAGAAACCTCCAGGACAAAAACAAAACATTTTTCCACTGGTGGTAAAAGTGCACTGTGTGCTCATTTGTTTTGTTTACCTCATTTGTTTTCTATTTATTGTACAGACAGTGTGAAGCTCCTTGAGAAGGTTTCTCGTCTTCGCTCCATCTACATCTAAGACCTTGAATTAACCCTCATCAATCCAAGCAGTTTGGGCAGGAAACTGGGTCGTGAGCTGCTGTAAACATTTTTGTCTGAGTGCTGCATTACGGGGGAAGAAGGAGAAAACCGAAATAAAAATCTGGGCAAACAATCCAATATAGTTGAGCAATAATGTTGAGCGACATGAAAAAATGCAGACCAGAATTAGCTGATGGTTATGTTGCCCCTTCCATTGTCAGTTAGCGTCATTAACCATTTTGTTGTAATGGGATAAAGTAATAGCCCGTTTTTCTCGTGAATGATGGAGAGGTTAAAGAGTCAAACAAATATAGCGTTGAAAATGATTGAAATAAAAGCAAGGAAAGGTAAATATGAACAAGTAATTACTTAGTAAATAAATCCTTTTTGAAATAATGCCTAAATTAGTCTGTCAGATGAGACATTTTTAGTTACTTTGAAAAATGAGCATTGAAGAAAGCCACACTTTGCTGTCTTAGGTTAAAAGACAATCCTGATTCGGAGAATAGTAAATGACTCATTCAAGAAGCAATTTTGAAAATGATCTCCTGCCTGACAGCAAAAGTTTTTCTCGTTTTTACTGCCGTTTCCCCCCCCTCGTGGTTTTTCTCCCCCGTCTGTCTCGTTGCCTTCTCCTGAATAACTTGAAGCATCTCTGTCTTCCACCAACCAACGGGCCGCAGTGTGTGTTTATCTATGCAGTATTTACCAGACGGCGTCGAATCCATGTTGCTTTCGTCCACCTCTTCAGGAGCAGCTTGTGCAGCATGAGGCTCTGATCTGAACGTGCTCCTCTGTTTGATGATGTCATCATGATGCAATAATGTACAGATCAGTTTTAGCTTCTTTTTTTTTATTATTTATTTATTTCTTTTTCTGTCCCCTTACTTGCTTGGCTTTCTTCACAGCACTGGGCCCTGCAGGGGACCTGACACTGGGGCCCAGTTGTTGTCTGGACTGAAACACAGTGTTTAAATAAGTTTTGTGTCTGGTTGACGTTGTTTAAAAAAAAAGTTGTCATCTATGTTTAAAACTGGAAACTGAGATTTTGTCTGTGTCACGATAAATGATCATCAGCTATGTTTCATAACCAAACCTCATTATCCAAATAGAAACGGTACCCGGTGTGTTCCAAGCACAATTCACTGCTCATCCATTCACGTTAATGTTGACAAATTATGATTTGCAATAACAGTTTGGGGCTTTTGAAGTTTATTTAACCAATTGAAATATCCTCATCACTCCGTCCCTATGCAGCCTTCTTTCTCTGAGTTTGTCTTTATTTATGATGATGGCAATTGTGATGCAAATATTCGGATGTTAACGTGTCAGGCTCGACATTTCATCATCACTGTATTTGTTTTTTATTAAAGAAAACCTGCTGAACATCTAAAATTAGTCTTGTTTTATTTATGAAAAAAATAAAATTATGTTTTCCAAATATAGGTTGGACAAACTGTGTTTTTACAATCCACCAGGTTTTACATCAATTACTCGGTTTGCTATTGTTTCTTTATTAACAGAACATTTTTGCAATGAGGTGCACTGTAGAACTCGTGAAGTTGTTTTTGGACTTTTTAAAAATTCATTTGTTCTCAAGGCAAAGCAAGTTCCATGTTACATTTTATTGTTTTTTTTTTGTTGTTTTTTTTAATTATTTGTTTTACAGCTTTTTGTAAAACATGTAAAACAAATTAAATGAGCAATGTATGTAAGTGCAATCCTTAACTGGTGGATGCAGAACATTGGTGAAAAAGACTAAACTGACCCAAAAACATTGTTAAATATTGTCAAACATTATAGAAGGTGTTGGGTCATGAAGGTGAGGTGTCATTTTTTTTTTTTTTTTTTTTTTTTTTCCTGAAAAAGCTTTGGCACTGTGGAGCGTCACTCTGAAGAACAATGGTTTGAAATGAAAGAATTTAAACGGCCACCTAAACTTTTCATTTTTGATTTGTTCTTTTTACTTCCTCATTTTCTCTTAAAGCCTTGTGATGCTGTCATTTCCTTTCAGGAAAGTGCAACAACATTGTCAAAACACAAATGGCCTTGGGTGAAAGACCAGAGGGAGCACTGCTGGGAATCCTCCAGCTCTTCTTTTAAAAAATAGAAACAACTCGACTTCAAAAAACTGGCTTCATTTTTTTGTGGCAGAGATTAAACAAGGCGCTGGATACAAACCTCAGCTCCAGTTTCGTTGGCTGCCCCTCTGAGATGTTCCACCACGTCCCTAAGATGCTCTGCAGGAGGGAATGTGAGCACAACTAACTCATTGTTATGTTCGATAAAACCAAGTTTGAGGTGGGAAGCTTTGAAGATTTGTGAAATTATACATTTTCCTGTTGGATGAAGAATCATAAACTGACAGACATGTTCTCGGCAGCAAGACCTGTCAAGATTCCCAGCAAAAGTGCGTCAGGAAGCGAAACCTGAAAAATCCCATGTCATGGTTAGACCTGATCAAACTGGTGCTGGCTGAGGGAAGAGTAAAGTTCAAGAAGCACTGGTCTGAGCGGGAAACCTCTCGCTAGTTTGATCATTGACTTTGACACATTGAGACACCGATTTGTCTGGTCGCACGGAAGCAAAAATGTAAATAATTTTCCCCAAGTAGAAACGAGGCCAATGCGATGGTCAAAAACATATCAAATGTGCAGCTTTGATTGTCACTATGTGGCTTGAAGAACTTATGTCTCCCAAAGGTCTCACTTTATGCTGATGATCATGTCATTATTATTTCCCCCCAGGAATCCAGTGAGAAAGGCTTCAAAGAGGAATAACTTTAAAAAAAACAAAAAAAAACTAAATCATTCTTCAGAAAACGGCATTCTTAGCCCTGTGTTTACAGTCTCCTGCCACAAAACTGGATTTTGGATTTCTGCTGAAACTGATACTTTCTTGAACCGTCCACATATTTGGAAGCGGATCAAAACCACATGGGCAACACCAAGGTGCGAGTGGTTCTATGCTCAGCTCGCAAAACCTTTTGTGACATCACAAAGGGACTGACCTCCGGAACTAAAATCCAGCTACTAAGCACACGCTTTCTAAAGGCACAGGATGGGCATTTATAATGTGGTTTCTGGGGAGTTTCTACAATGTCAGACTGCATTAGTTGATGTGAATATTGCATAATATGGGACCTTTGACTTAAAGCCGAAAAGTGATTTTGTATGTGTGTATGTGTTCGTATACTTCACAACAGTTCTTACAGTTCACTTATCTGAGTCAGACAGCACGTTTCGAGATAAGACAGGTGACTGAAAGACAGACAAAATTATGGTACTGCATTTTGTCTATGAGTGTGTGTGTGTGTTCAGTTCACTTTGTCAATTTTCTTCTTTAGGGTAAAGTTCTATTAGATTGCTGGACTGTCTGCTCTCCATCATGCACTCTCATCTCCTCTCCTGCCAGGACAGACTTTCGTTGTTTGAATGGATTCTGCTGGGAACACCGAACTGGTGCCCCAAATTTAGTTTTTCTCCCATGTTTTTAGATCAAACTGAACACCTTCAACCAACTCCCATGATATGTATGCATTCCGTAACGGTAATATTTAATAGTTTAATAGTGGTAGTGTCTGTCTAGGCAAATTGTAGGACAAGAGGGAGGAGGAGGCGAAGGAAGAGAGGTGGAGTTATTCCTCACTCTTCAATTACTCTTTAACTTGCCTTGAATTAAGTGTGAAGCGGCGTCCGGATCCAGCAGAGGCTGACGCTGCCGCGACGAGAACTTCCACTATTGAACATCACTATTCATTTTCACTGAGTAGTTTTTACAAATATCACAGCAGCCAAACTGTAGTTCATTCGATTTACAGACAGAGGGATACTTTGCATTTCTCTCATGTAGAGGCATTTTTCTTTTTGTCTTTTTTTTTAATTTGTAATACATGTCAGTGTTCTAGGTGTTTTTTCTACATCTACATTTATTTTCTTTCCAAGTTAGCGTTTTCACACAAGCTTTAATATTGTCAAAGCTGCATTCAAAAAGTACTCCCAAGCTTGTGAAGTCCTGAAGATAAAGTTGGAACAAAAATGCAAGACTACGATGAAGCAGTGAGTTTTTTGGGAACTTGGGGTCCGTTCCAGAAGCGGCTCATGCTCCTTCTCAGCCTCGGCGGCATTCCGGGTGGATACAACCTGCTGTGCACCATCTTCCTGCTGGCGACTCCATCCCACCACTGCCGCATCCCGGCGCACAGCAACCTGAGCCAGGAGTGGATCCAGGCCAGCATTCCAGCACAGGTCAGAGCTTCACAGATAACTAAATTCAACCCTGAACAAACAGTCAAAATTGCTAACGAGGAGTAAAGAAACTGGAAAAATAGCTTTAATTCATTCATATTCTAATGATATTAAATGAAACCAGACTATTTTCAAAAGTATAATGTTATAAGGATCTAGTTGTAATTGTGTGTATATATGTATACATGAAAAATTTTTAACATCATCATGCAACTCCTGTGTGAATTGATAACGGGGAAATGTCCCATTTCCACAATTACACATTTATACGTTTGGATGAAGTTTTGCGTCATGCTAGGCTTGAGATGTTTATGACACTGTGCAGTATTTAAAGACGATGGATGAGATAACAATCAGTGCGTGCACGCTGAGAAGGATGTTGAAACGCATGGGTCAGCACAGAGGCCGAAATGAGTCATCAATGTTCCTTCTAAGCGGGGTATGCTGACGGGCAGATTGTTACATACGCACACACACACACACACAAAACACACATAATTTCAATATTTCAATAAGTTTTCAATAAAAAATTCAATAATTTATCACAATTAAGAGTGAGCTCCATTGAATTAAACACAGGTGATGACCAACACACTGGTTGGAGCCGGTCAGGTGTAGAACTGGTCTGCTGAGGGCGGACCAGTTGATGGGCGTTCTTCCTCCAGGGAATAATTACTCATTATCATAATGTCTTTGCGCAGGCGGACGGGCAGCCAGAGAGGAGCAGCTGCAGCCGGTATGAGCTGAATCTGGTGCAGAACCTGTCTGCGTCTGGCCTCCAGCTCCCCATCGGGAACCTGTCTGTGCTGGAATCTTACGGCCTGAAGCAGGAGAGCTGCGAAGACGGATGGATCTACAGCACGGAGTACTACCGGTCGACTGTGGTCACCGAGGTACGACATTAGCAGCAAAGACCATTAAAGTTGCATTTTACTTGTTTCTCCATTGAAAAAGAGCCCCCTTCCTCATGGAAACCACCAATCACTAACTTGCTGCATCAAGTTGCTGCAAGAATCCAGACGTGACCAGATCAGTTACGTCATGTAGAACAACAGCCGACAGCTTAACGACATAAAAAAGAGGGTGTGGAATGAACACTTTGCCAATTTGGGGGCAAATGATTAGCTGAATTACATAAACGTCTCATATGCATCAGTCAGGCCCATAGCCAGTTGGGTTTTATGTTTAATGTGGAGCACAGAGGTGAACAGATTCATGTGCATGCAGGGTCAACACACACAAAGTTGTGTCTATCCTTGAAGTGTTTACTAGTTACAAATTGACACTCCATACTGCAACCATAGGGCTAAGTCACGGATGCAGCGTTGAACAGCAGTTCAATCAAAAGAATAAATATTCCATAGCTATTCCACTTGCATCCAGGTCAGTGATGCTTGCTTCCAGGTTTTATTTTGTCAAGAGGTCTGACGGTTTGGCTTGCATGTGTTTGGCTTCCAGTTTAACCTGGTGTGCGACAACGAGTGGAAGAAGCCCCTGACCTCCCTCGTTTACTTCCTGGGTGGACTGTGCGGATGCCTGCTCTCCGGACCGATCTCAGACCGGTCGGTACCTGCTGACTTTCAACTTCAATCTGTTTCCTCTCCGCTGACATGCATGTAGCGAAGATGCAATGATTTGTGGGTCTCTTTACCTACCTTGCTTATTAAAAGGTTTCACTCGCATGGTTTACTATACCTAGCACGCCACAATAACTTCTTGTTTCAGCCTCTCTTCATCAGATCAGACATGATCCAAACAGTATGCATTGGTGTTAAGGTTACTTTTGTTACTTACCCTCCTCAGGTTCGGCAGGAAGAGCGTATTCTTTGGCGGTAGTGCCATGCTAAGTATCTCCACCGCTGCATTGGCCTTCGCCCCATCCTGGCCCGTCTTCCTGGCACTCTTCTTCCTCACTGGCATCAATCAGATACCAAGCTACTTGTCTGGGTTTGTGCTGGGTAAGGCTCGTACTATTTTGCAATATCGTAGCTTTTAACAACCAAGGATTCCACTTGTTCGCTGATCCAATGATCCCTTTGCAGGCTCAGAGATCCTGACTGGTTTTCCGAGAGTTCTCTTCACCAATGTGTGCCTGAATTATGCCTATGTGCTTGGTGCCATACTGCTGCCGACCACTGGCTACTTCGTCCGAGAGTGGAGATATCTGTCTCTGTTCTTGGCTGTGCCCGGCCTGGCATACCTGCCCTTCTGGTGGTAAGTTTGACTCAGAACCATGCGCATCACGTGTATTTCTAAATGAAAGGTAATCACAGCACTGGGGGCAGGTTGAGTTGATGGGAATAGTGTCAACTGTAGTTAAAGTCTTATGTTTAATGGAAAGTTGGGATCACAGGAAAATACCCCCCTTTCCCACCAACATTTCCAGGAACTTTTATTTCCAGGAATTTATCTATCAGGTCAAAATAATTTCTGGTGATCTATGTGGTTTGGGCTACAACCACGCCACTGTTTTCAAATCAGACTGATGACTGCAGATGGACCCAATGCGGCTGATGTGGTCTTTCAGGTTCTAGTAATTTGTTGAGGACTTGATGCTACATTTATCACCTCTTGTCAGCTCGGTCCTTTCAAAACAGCCTGAACCTCCTCGTCAGTAAATAAAGACGTTCACATGGTGGGTGAACTGAACTCCACCAACCAGTTCCACCAACCAATGTTCTTGCCCTGCCACTTAAGAATTCCAAGGAATCTGAAACCCTTCCACTAGATGCTTTTTTGGGGTTGAGGGAGAGTTTTTTTCCTCGAGTAATTTCATTGGAAATGTGCCGAGGTTTTCGAAAATCCAGCTGAAATTATAAAAAAAAAAGTTCCTGCGGTGGAAAAGGGGCACATTTTCTAAACCTCACACAGTTCAGTGCAAATGCCAACAGATTCTGACTGTTCTTGTTTACAGAGGAAGCTGATTTTTTGTGACAACAATGTAGTTCTGCTGAGTAATCAATAATATTTGGGCACAAAGGTGCCTCGTAAGATCCATGCAAGGACGATTCGTAGTATACGAGGATTGAGCCTTTACCTGGACGATACTGAACCGTAGTTCGATTCGCAACGTGGCTGATCGGTATATCACTGTAGTTCATGACTAAATGACTGTGTCATTTACGAACCACTTCAAGCGCCTTCTCAACTGCCACCCAAATTACCGACAGTCTGAGGAAGGAATTTTGTTTTCAACATGTTTGTGTTGCATGTCTGCTCACAAGGTTGGTGCCAGAGTCCCCTCGCTGGTTGGCTTCCCACGGACGCTTGCGGGAAGCAGAAGCTGTGGTGAGGGCGGCTGCTCGGATGAATGGGGTGACGGCTCCAGATGTCATCTTCCTCTCAGCAAGCGTAAGCAAGCTCCTTGACTCTCGGCCTTGCTTCACACCTCTGGGGGCGTCAGTGTTCAGCGTAAACCATCCCTGTCTTCTCTCAGGTTAAAAAAGAGCCGGTCCAGAAGGAGAAGTCCCACGGCTTCCTGGACATGCTGAGGACCAGAAATATTCGAAACGTGTCACTAATTCTGTGGCTAGTGTGGTACGTTAAAGGTTTTCCAACTTTTGTTTTGTTAAACTGGTATGGTTAGAATTAAACGGTGCAACATTTACTCAAGGTTTGCAGCTTCACTCTTCACATCATCTTGCTCTTGTCCTCTTTCGTAGGTTTTCTGTGAGTGTGAGCTATTTTGGAATGCAGTTCAACATGTCCGGTCTCAGTGGCAACCCGTACTTAAACTACATCATGTTGTCAGCTGTGGAGCTCATCGCGTACACCTGCAGCTGGGTGGCGGCACGTAGTTTTCCGCGTCGGTGGTCGTACATCAGCTTCAACCTGCTGGGGGCGCTAGCCATCCTCCTGATACAGATCACTGTCAATTTAAAGAGTGAGTAACACATCTTGTTTCCTCCTCCTGGATCATTTGTTTCCTTCTTGAGCACATAGAGATAATTTGTTTGTTGGTTTTTCCCTTTTTTTTCTTGCAGCTCATCCTCTGGTCACCCTGACCTTGGTCATGCTGGGTAGATTTGGTGTTCTGGCCGCCAACGCATTGCTGTATGTGTTCACTAGTGAGCTGTCGCCAACAGTCATCAGAAACACAGTGATGTCATCTAGTGCCACCTTCTCCAGACTGGGATCCTCCATTTCACCATACCTGCTACAACTCGGTGAGCCCCTTCAGCTCATACAGTGCACTCCACTGCCTTCACTCTTAATAAAAAATAGATAGGTTGTGTTCATGTGGTTCTGGCCAATTCCAAGGAATCAAAGAAACACATGTATAATTCATGCTCTGTTACACTATGATGTTTAAATCAAGTTAGACTTCAATCGTTTTGGATCATTCCAGCAAATCTAATAATCAACACTCACATTACCTTTTTCTGTCTGCAGCCGTGTTCTCTCCATTTCTTCCTTGGATCATCGTGGGCTGTCTGTCGTTGCTCAGCGCTCTGCTGTGTTTCCTCCTTCCGGAGACCTTCAAGAAGCCGATGCTCGACTCGATCCAGCAGATGGAGCCCATACGGTGGTTAGTTTCCACACACACTGCACAGCCTGCTGCCCGTTTGATGGATATTTGCTCAAATGGCTGGTTGAGCCATCCTGAGTGTGATCAGTCCTCTTGTGCAATCAACTGTTTCGACAAAGCATATGCCTACCACATGGCGGTCCTCTTCTGCAGTGCACTAACCCAGACAGTCTGTTCTAAAACACCAAAGCAATGTCTCGAAAATGGATGGTGCATCACAATGTGACTTAAGTGAACATATATTGTGTTTGAGACTTACTTTACTGAATACTACTGAGAATGGACTGCACGAGCTCATCAGTCGATCAATCATCACTTTTGCCATTTGCCATTACCATTATACTGAGTATTCTAAATTATCCTGCAAAATGGTCACAAACATACAACAAACAACAAAAAAATGCAAGATGGAGTAACGCAAGTATCCATTGTTGTCCTCAGGTTCAAGTGTCCATGGGGAGCCAAGCCTCTTCCAAAGGATGATGGGAAACTAGCCACCCAGGATGACAATGCACCAGAAGTCATCTGCACAACTCATTTCTGAGACTGCTTGTATACATTCCGCATTCAAACGAGGAACAAAGCAGTTGGTGTGGTGGCCCGAGTGCTGGTTAAACAACGCCAGAACTTGTATCAAATGTCCAAATTACATTTTAGGGCATTAATGATGGCTTTGACCTCCGCATTATGGCCTAACTGACCCATGAAAGCCTTCGGTGATGTGTGCACTAAGTGAGAAGGAACAGCTTCTTCAATGCAACAGGAGGACAACAGGAGA
Organism: Thamnaconus septentrionalis; assembly: GCA_009823395.1. Taxonomy (NCBI): domain Eukaryota; kingdom Metazoa; phylum Chordata; class Actinopteri; order Tetraodontiformes; family Monacanthidae; genus Thamnaconus; species Thamnaconus septentrionalis. The sequence continues at coordinate 7,814,782 of CM020514.1, read as the reverse complement.
AGAGGGGAAGAAGCAGGGAAACAGCAAAAAAAAAGGTCTGCAAACCTTGACTGAAGAAGGGGCTCACACACTGACTGATTTTGTTTTTGAAGCAACAATATAAACACATGATGTGAATGTTGCCAGCAGCAGAGTCTACTCATGAATTTTGCCCATATTTTAGTAAAGCAGTCGGAAAAAAAGATTCTGTTATGAGGTTTAGTTTGCCTGGCTGAACTTTGAAAGGGCAAGGAAAGAAAAAAAGAAAGAGACAAATTACATAGACTTATCACATAGTGTCTGAATGATGAGTTTGAGGAATATAACTGGTTGTCAACCTCATGTTGACCCTTCAGTATTAAGACTTTGAAAACCTGGCCAGAAAAGTTGGTGGTATTTCAGGGATCATGAAGTTAATCTGATGCTGATGTTGCTGCTCTTGTGCATTCATTTTGTGGTTTCTACTCCATGGAAAAACTCCAGGTCAAAAAGAGTATGGTAAAAAATCTGCTCCTCCTTCTGATGCTCCATGGAAATATTATCATCATTTTATCTAATAACTGTAGAGTTGTTGGCAATGGATGATCTGTCCTGGAAGGCAAATGGATTTTGCTCCCCAGAGCATCCTATAAATTTAGAATAGTTGAGAAAGAAAGGAGTTTTACCTTTGCCATTATTCAGTGTGATGACAGGAAGTTGTGTGTAAATTACATCTTCGTATGTATAAACCTAATGTGTGATTGGTAGCTAGTGCAATGGTTGCAAGCCGATTGTCTGACAGTATTCTCCATTTGTTGTAGCTTTTGTAAATAAAAACAAAACTTTTTCTCAAAATGGATCGAGTCGATGCTTTAATTTTCAATGCGGTACACACAAGTGTGTCATACTTATAATTACTCCAGGACAAATATGCTCCTCTGTAGATGGATTAATATCATTTATGCCACAGTATATTTTCTTCACATTTGTCAGAAGAAAAGAGAAACTTCCTTTTATATAAATACTCACACTCTCAGAATATACAGATTCAAATTTGTAATCGAGTGAAAGTTTTTATAGCTATATTTTAATTAATAAGATAAACATCACACAGATCCGAAGTTATTTGGAGAAAGTTTTTTTTCCTTGAAGTAGCAGAAAGTAAGAATTAAGTTTCAAGGACGTCTCATCTCCCGAGTGTTGGATTTTTCCATCTCTTCTGGCTCATGAACGTCTCAGTGGCGTGAACTGTATGAGGCGTGGCTTGTCCATATAGCCCCGCCCAAAACAGCTGCCTCCTACTCTATAAAGCTAATCTGAGTTACCACTTTTTTGCAGGATGTAGTGCTTTCAAAATTAAAGTATAAAGCACACGGCTACGTAACTCTCAACAACTACAGCGATTTTTTTAATCAACAAGGGAAAACCCCTTGCTGTGAATGCCCGTTTTCTTTTCTTTTTCTTTCTTTTTTTATCTTATTCTGGATTTTGCATGTTTTCAATTTCCTCCAACACAAGATTGATAATTAAATCTTGCACAAATGTAAATGACAAAAAAGGTTGAGACCAAAATCCCATAAGTGTGTAAACTACTTGTGCGTTTATTTCTTTCTTTCAATTTACTGTGTTTAATTACAATGCATATTAAGGACTGACACATACTCGTTCTAATAAATCAGAAGCCCGAAAGAGCGTGGATTTCAGGGCCGTGGAGACAAACCCAGGACCTTTATTTTGAATCCTCCTCTACCGGAAGGTACCTGCTTTTCAGGCGCCTTGACTGAGGCTGTGCACATCCGCGAGGTCCGCCGCCTGCATTCTGTATGTGCCCACTGTTACTGAACCACCAGAGCTGGAACAAACGGACTCCTCCGTCGCCCCCTTTAATGGAGAACAGATCGAAAGATTGGTGAAAAACAGGTTTTTAACACAAAACAGAAGCAAGAGGGTTGGCCAGAGGGAGAACCGCGGATAGGAGGGGGAGACGCAGAAGAGGAGGAGGAGGAGGATCCACCGGAGACAAAACAGGGACAGTAGCCTAGAATGCTGCACAGTTGACCGAAAGGTAAGAAAATCCACTCGATTGATAGCCGTCGCGCATTGATCCCGCAAAGTTGTCGATGTGCGGTGGGGTCGCGGGAGGTTACAGCCGCAGCGGCCGCGGTTCCCCTCCTCGCCGCCGCTCAATGTAGGTCATTGTGTTTGTGGGCCAGCCAGGACGAACCGAGCCGGGGACAAACCGAGCCGGTCCGCGCTGTCCTGCTGCCGCGGCCAGGCCGCAGGCACGCTGGGAGAGAAGAGGGGAGGGAATGTATGGTGGTGGTGGTGCCGCAGCACCTCTTCTTGACTCACTCACTAGTCCCTGGTTGTGGACATTGACAAAAGATGGACACGGCCTTTCACCAGGTTGAACGGCGAGAGTAGCGCTAATTAATACAGTAAGTACAGGGCCGAACAAGTTTTGTGTCAATGGTTTTTGTTTTTTTGTAGGCTACTAATATCAACTTTTCAAGTCTAAAAGATATTCAGTACAGTTTTGAGAGGTATCTATGAGACATTTTCAGCCGATAAACATAAGATGCCTATACAATACTATGGGAAATACTACGTAAGAAATACCAAATGCTATAACAGGGCCACACAAATGTTGCTGTTGAAAATGACAAAACTCCCAAACTATCCTCAACAATAAACAACAACATGACTACACACAGAGCTTAATGCACTATAGACTCTTTAACTCAAGAGCCCAAAACATTAATGTAGCTGGAACCAAACAACACTTAAGACTTCCAGACGGCCTAATGTCAATCAATGCAAAAAGAGTTTGCTGACTAATAACGCTGACTCTAAATTTCACATTTGGCCAAATGTGACGGCAGCGTGCTGAATCTGCTGGGGTTAAGTGTCAGTTTAAATCCTCATGGAAATTTTGTGCAGTGTGGCCCTAAGATACTTAAATGGGGAGGTTTTTGTTTTTTTTGTTTTCCTTGGTGACGCTCCAAATTCGACAGAGCAGATTAATGTTTAGTGCCCCGACGAGCTCCTCTGTCTGAAGTGCGTCTGTGCTGATGCAGCGCTGCAGTGCTGACCCTGTAATAGTTGACCTCGCCGTGCATAATGACTGTCATACTGCTGTGTAATGTAATGTGTTTATTACTGTGTCTTTTAGTTATCTATAGCTCTCTATAACTAGCCCACGCTCTATAATTTCATGGCGCTGAACAGTGGTTCAATCAAAGTGATGTTTTCCGTCCAGCGCTGACCGATAGTCCGCAGGGCCTCGGGGCTGCTGTCCTGTCGGCCATCGTCTGAGCCTTTTATAGGTATTTTGCGCCCGTAGTGTCTGAAACCGTGTATTACTGGATGACCACATCGGCTTGTCTAGCAATTTGTGGATCAGTAGCTGTGTGGATCTGACGCTAATGGTGTAAGTGAGAGCTGGTCTTCAGAACTTGCGTTTGGGAATCTCAACCTACTGTCTGATATCATTTTTGTCTGAGTTTTTGGTTTAGTGCTTTGCGCTAGCATGTGTCTGATAGTCTCCACTCACACTTGAGAATGAGATTTTGCTCTAGTCTTACAGTTATTTTGGGACTTTTCTTAAACTTAAGACTGGTCTTAGCATCTGAAACTTTGTAGTCATGTCTGACATTTTGAATCAGTGTCAGAGAACTTGGATTTGTGCTCTAAAAATATCCACTATTATCAGAGATTTTGGACCAGTTCTGCAAGATGTTGACATTTGATACAACCATGCTTGAAATTTGAGTCAATGTCTGAGACTTTGCATACATGTCAGAAATGTTGGATTTATGTCTGAGAATTTAGATTAGTCAAAAACGAAATTCAAGATAATCCTTTTGGATCGGTTTTACAAGAAGTTGGAATATTGTCTGGAATTTTTGACAGATCTCCTAAAAATTTTGGTGCAGCGTTTGTCTGGCGTAAGATATTTTCAAGTAGTGTTTCGAAGTTCATCAAGGTCCTGAGATTGTGGAAGGAGTACTTCAAGTTTTCTTTTTGTTTTTTGTTTTTTTGACAACCTTGGCTAATATGTTTGACTTTGTTAGCTCCTGAGTCAGCGACCGTGATCACGGGCAACAGCGAACTGAAGAAAAATGTCTTGGGGGAGCCTTTGAGATTCTTGTGTACAACCTTTAAAGACTGAGAACAAAACCATTTGAAACACACCCGTTTGTCTTTCTCGTCTGCAGATGTCCAACGTCAACATGGAAGCGACCACCATCCTCCCCGTGCTCAAGAAGAAACTGGCCTTCCTCTCAGGTAAAACAAATACTCATTATAACATTTGCACAGGTGGAGGACTACAACTGTTTGCTCAGTGATCGGATGTTTTCCCGTCTGTAATTTTGCATCGTTCAGGGGGGAAAGACCGGCGCAGTGGTCTGATCCTGAACATCCCGCTCAGCTCAGATCAAACCAGCATGGAAGAGCTCAGCGCCACACTGGACTACCTGCTCAGCATTCCCAGGTATGCAGCCACCAAAATGATGCAACATCTAGACACTGTGTTTTTAGTTTTATTTATTTTTTTCCATTTAGTTTTTTGTTTTTAAACCAACATGATTGGCTTGGTACGTCCATATACAAGCTAGTTAAAATAAAGAGTGACATTACAAGCTAATGGTGGCAAACGGCAAGATTTTCTTTCCAATCTGTCACGTTGTTGATATGAAACGCTTAGAAAATGTAAACAGTTGAAGTGCACGGCGCTCTGCCTTCTTGTCACTTGTATTTTTAAATCTTCACCTAAATTCTTTGATACAAAGTTTAAAAGGCAACCATATGCGAGTGTTAAAAGATCATTTTATGCTGTTGAACTCTGCAGCCATGCTGTCAATCTCGCCGGAGCAGCCATAACACCAGCTTTTAATCAACCAGAGTTGTGCTTGAAAATCTCTGCAAAAATAAATCTGGCTGTCATTTCGGTTCTTAAACTGGTCATGAAACTGTTTTTAAGTAGCTTAGCCAGCTAAGCCATGGAAGCACATTGGCTTCGGGATGGCTTAACCACGTCAAATCTGTATAACACTCCCCCCATCCTCCTTCCCCCACTCCCCCCACGCAGTCAGAAGTGCAAGGCTCGCGGCTTCACCGTCATCGTGGACGGACGGAAGTCCCAGTGGAACACCGTGAAGACCGTGGTGCTCATGTTGCAGGTACCAGCGTCTCGCTGTGCTCCCCCCCAGCTTGTGTGCCTGCGTGTTGTCGCCCCGTCCGGTGTTCTGACGCCGTGTCGCTGCCGTTTCTCAGAACGTGATCCCCGCCGAGGTGTCGCTGGTGTGCGTGGTGAAGCCCGACGAATTCTGGGATAAGAAGGTCACGCACTTCTGCTTCTGGAAGGAGAAGGACCGCCTGGGCTTCGAGGTGAGTGGTTCCCCCGGCCGCCGAGCTGTTTGCTTTGCGCGTTTGTGCAGCTGCTTCTTCACCGCTGAGGGGGTGTCTGGAACGAGGTGCATCTGTGAAAGTGTAAAAGCTCTACGGTACAGTTCAAGGAGGAAGGAATATTCTGGTCAACCACAGATTGTTGCGTGTGGTTGGGTCCACATCTAACCTCCCGACACTTAAGGCACGACTCTGCATAACCGACCACATCTAGAGGTAATTGTGCAGGGCTCTTGTCTACAGCTGTGGTCCAGCCACGGTACGGTGTTCGGGTGTTTGCACCGGCCGCTACACGGCTATAGGGGGTGCTGTTTTGGTACCTCTATCGTTGAGGAGCCAAGCGAGACGAAGCGAGTTTAGTGGTGACGTAGCGACGAGCAGGGCACTGATTGGCTCAGATTTTCTGACCAAAGGTGAGAGCGACTCTCCGCGAAAACAGCGCGAAAACCCAACCGCCATTTCTTTTTTGGAACGGTTCCAGTAGGTGGTGTGCGTTTTTGGTTGTGAAGATGGCTGAGCGATTTTTGCTGTGGACAAACTCCGAGGTCCAATGTTTTTCTTGTGTGTTCAGCCTGGCCGCCCGCAGTCTTTCCTGTCTTTCCTGAATTCTTCGACTTTCGTCCATTTTTTTCTTATTAAAAAGCAACCACAGACCGAGCAGCAGGTATAAAACAACCTCTACGTTGTCCATTGCTGCGCTGTTGTGTGTCGCAAAGAAATGACGCTGACGAAAACACTGTCCAGCTTTACCGCGTCGACTCCGCCCACGGTCTCGTGATCACAGAGCCAATGAAAACACAATCGTACCGAGGCGAGGCGAGGCAATGAAAACACGCCCTTAGACTTTTGTAGTCTGAATAGTCGCAAATCACATGAAGTCTTTTTTATTTTGCAAAAACGGACTGAAACCACCTTCAGGAGGTAGTGTCGAATCGCATTTGGACAGATGCGTCTGAGTGTGAACAGCTCCAAATGCACCGATGGGTTTTGACTGTCCGTGACGTCACTCTACATGACGCAAGACCCAACGCGCCACCAGAGAGCGCCATTCCAGGTGCGGAACTGTAATGTAATGGAGCAGACAGAAGAAGTAGAAAACAGCAGCCCCTGGACAGAGGGGGAAACTCATTGGCTCATCAGTGTGTGGGGAGATACTGTAGCTCCATTCAAGCCGAGCTCCAGGGCCTGTATTGCAACAAGCGCTGCTGTTGGGATTCAATGACATCACACACTACACACTACGCTGGATGACGCCTCCGCTGCGACGTCATTGCTACAGCAACCTGTCAGCTGGGTCAATAACGTGGCCCAGTCTGAACAGAACCAGATCCCATTTGGAGTACTTGCTAAAAACAGTTTGGACAGTCAGCCCCTTAAAAATCGGATTTGAGAAGGAATCGGATTTGAATCAGATTCGCCTGCAGTCTGAACGCAGCCTTATTTTGTTGAAAATCAGACCAAAAATGCCTCCCTGGGGGAACAAAACGATTCAGGCAAACCTCCGACACCCACCACTGTCCCAACTGCTGCTAGAAGCCTGAGTCCGGAGTGGATTTTCTGGCTCTTTTGCCCACTTTGGAATCTTTTGTGGTACAAATTAGACCCTCATGAGAACCAGATACGGCCGATGGGGTTCTGCTTGGGAGAACTCTGGAAAGTGGGACTTGCGGTCTTTTAGGGTCAGCGCTGCGCTGCCGTGGTACGACTGCACACAGCGAGCGGAAGCATTGCCCCAGTAAGGCTGGAACACACAAACCCATTTTGTTTGTTTGCGTGCGATTCTTTCACAACAGATAGTTTTACTGTATCAGTCGTCGCTGCTGTGACCCAGATTTTTTTTTTTTTTTTTTTTGCCGCCGTGCCGGCTCTGCCATTGTTGCCACGGCAACGGGAGCAAAGTCGCGCTGTTGCCGGTGTGTGCCGATACATAATCCATCGTAGCCAAGGTGGGGTAACTTGGGTTACTGCTGCAGTGGGGGAAAATTGGCTGTTTTTGAATCACTCCACGACCTTCAGGAATCTGACAGTCGGCTGACGGAAAGAGATAGAGGCGGTGGTGCAAAAAAGAGGGAAAGTACTTAAGTTGCTGACACTTTGTGGTCATATTTTCCTTTGCCGGATTGGACTTTGCTGTGCCAATCTGCCGGAACAGTCTCCTCCTACTCCTTACCTCTGCTTGGATTTGATACTCGCTGCAAACAGCTGCTGCGAGGGAGATTCCGGTGCCTGAAATGTGACTCATTCTAACTACACAGCTTGGGCGCGCGCGTGTGTGTGTGTGTGTGTGTGTGTGTGTGTGTGTGTGTGTGTGTGTGTGTGTGTGTGCGTGTGTGTGTGCGTGTGTGTGTGTGTGTGTGTGTGTATATGTTGCAGCGGGGTGTGCTTTGTACAGCTGCTTCAATGTCTGGCCAAACATTTGAATAAACAGGGCGCACGGTCACACACACACACACACACACACACACAAGTGTTGAGTGGAGTCCAGTTTCTCCGCTGCAGGGACAACTGGCAACCGCACCTACCGCCAGCGTTAATTCACAGCAGCACAACTTTCCACCTTGTTCTCATCCTCCGCCTTTCCAAAGCAAAGTCGAAGCAAGAACTTGTCCTGTAAACCAGGAAGTGTGTCGGAATGACAGACTTGGACAAATGCTGTACACATATATATTTAGATCTGGTTTGTTTAAATGTCTGGGGAACAGACTGTATGCCAGAAGTACGGAAGAGGATTAGGGCCACAAAGAAGAGAAAAACATGAAGGTAGAATCTTTTTTCAAGTTTCCAATTCGAGAATAAATCTCGAAATTTCGAGAATGAAGTTGGTATTCAGGGAATTTGGACTTTATTCACGAAATTTCAACTTAAAACTTGAAATGAAAACTTAACTAATATCTCCTTCCCGTGATATTTTTTTCTCTTCTTGTGGCCTTAAGCCTCTTTCGTAAAGAAAGGAACGAGAACGTCAAGAATAAAGAAACTAAAAATAGCTGCTATGTGATCCCTCTGTTTACCATTACAAAGAATACCGTCATGTCAAAATGTCCTCCCTCATATACTTATTTATACAATAAGGGAGCTTCGGAGCTGAGCTGCATGCTCACATGTGCTTCTCATCTAAGGAGGAGGAAAACAGGATTTGAGAAGGACACATAATTATTAACATCCGGTTGGGTTCGTTGTCACTGTCTCGGGGCCTTTTGTGAATTGTGTAACGTAGCATTCACTTTTTTAAAAAGTTGAGAAATGAAAAGTGTTTAACTTTTGTCATTTCTCTGGAGTTAACCGACAGGATAGTAGCATATTATTGCTGGACAACACTGGAAAGAGATTTTCTTTTATAATGCGGGTCCAGTAAAGGTCCAGTGTGTGAAATTTGGCCTGATTTATGATTTTTATATTGGGAAAAGCTTAATATACTGCCCATAAACCATTAATTAAAGTGTATAATCGCAGTACTATAAAGGTAATTTGGTTTTTCTACCCTTAGAACTGTTCTCATATATATAAGAATGTACATAGAGCAAGGGTCTTGTTCCCAGTTAGCTGCCATCTTGGCTGCCATATTACTAAGGAAGAATCCAGCCCGCCTGACAAGGTATCCAAGTTGGTGTGCGCAGGCCACTGTAGTTCACTGGCAAGCTCGGGAGTGGGAGGGGAGTGTAAGAGGGCTGCAATCTAAAATGATGTTGCTGTTTCTTCTCAAAATCTCCAGATATTACACACTTAAGCTTTAAAGATCAATTAAAAGTGTATCATGTAACTTCTTCAGTTATAGGCCAAGTTATCAAGCGTATAGATTTAGAACAAAAAAAAACCATTGTCAACTGCTGCTGTCTTTGCTCCCTGTCAGGTGATCCTGGTGTCGGCCAACAAGTTGACCCGCTACATCGAACCCTGTCAGCTGACGGACGACTTTGGAGGAAGCCTGGAGTACGACCACAGCGACTGGCTCAGCAAGAGGCTGGTCAGTGAAAAAGAAGTTGCAAATGTGGCTCTGACCCTGTTGCCACGGCAACACGTCGTCAGGTTCATCAGCAGCGGCGCCCTTATCGTTCGATGCGTTGCAGGTTTTTGAGAAGTTCACCAAGGAGTCGACGTCCCTGCTGGACGAGCTGTCGATCATCAACGATAGCGACAAGAGCAGCTCCATGGACAAGGACAAGTACGTGCACACACACACACGCGCACTCTCTTTCTGACTAACGACGTACATTTCTCAGACAGACGAGATCCAGAGCTGTGTGTTTGCGTCCTCTGTAGATCAGCTGACTGCCTCCTCTTGCCGTCCTTCGACCCTGAGACTGTCCTCCAGACGGGTAAATACCTTCTGCTCTCAGCTCGGCCGCCGTCAGACACTGAGGAAAAAAGACGTCCCGTGTCTGGGACTCATTCAGCGAGGTTCCCCTGCAGCCACGCACACAGGGACCACAAAGACGCAATTCTGCTACAAAAAGATGTCCACCATGTACCGCCGCAGCCCCGCGTTGCCCTTCTGCAGAGCGCAAGCAGGAGTTGCGAGTCAGGATTAGCAAAGACTAACAAAGCAGATGCTTTGTTTGGTCAGCTGTTTATCACCTCACAAGCCTCCAAACTCTGCTTTTAACCTCTTAAAGATCCCACATGACGTCTACTTCACTGCTTTATTCCTCACCCTGGACTCAAGAGTAGCAACTTCACGCCTTTAATTATCCAATCTGTCTGTCTGGCTCTAGACATGCCCATAAAACAGCCAATTTTAGCCCTTTGTTTACAGCTTCCTGCTGAAAGGATGCTGGTTTAGCTTCCTGTTAAAACTGATGCTTTGTTGATATTTCCACGGTGTATGTGGTTTTCAGAGGAAGAGCCCAAGGCCTAGCTGGGAACTTTGTCTTAAGTAGGGGTGATATCAGCGCAATTGTGACATCATAAAGGGCTGATTTCCTGATGTCTATCTTCTAGGACACAAGAAATAAAGTATCTAAAGGATTTAGATTTAGATTTTTTTTCTTTTTTCTTTTTTCTTTATGCCTTTGATCAGCTGTCAGTCTATTTTAATTTTTCTCAACCTCTTGCACGTCAGCTGCGGCAACCGTTTCGTTTCACACTTATGGAAAATGTCTCGGTTCAGGACACCACAGGTCCGCAGGGAAAGTCAGTTCCCTTCGCCGACTGCCAGGATAATATAGGTCGAGAGACAGATTCTTTGTTTGCCGCGTCCAAGACCTGGAGCTAAACAGACGTGACGGGCTGATAGATGGAAGATAGATGGATGGATGGCTGTGTTTGTGTGTTAAATCGTTGAAAGGAGTCTTTGTTTTGCGGTGCCACCCTCCTCCATCACCCAGACGGCGGCACGCGCACCAACAACTGACCCGTCATTGTCTTTTAAGAGCTTCTCTAACAGGCTTTCGACGTCTGGACCATCTCATCTAGCACCTCTCATGTTCTCCTGCCGTCTGCAGGTCACGAGCTGCTGTCGGAGCTGCAGCAGCGGCGGTTTAACGGGTCCGAGGGGGGAGGCGGAGGAGGAGGCGGCGTGCAGGGAGGTGAGGACTGCCGTCGGTCGCCCAGGTGTCTCAGCCGGAAAGATGGCTGCACCAGAGAATGATTAAGTGGAGTGGAGGCTAATGCAGGATAAGAAGGTCATCCTTATTAAAGCCATTATTATTAATGGCTTATTTCAACATGGTGAAAAGTATGTTGAGAAAGGACTATGGTTCAATAGAAACTAATGATTGGATAGGACTTCATGTTTCTTTCTTTGCTTGATTGTTTGTTCAGATTATATACAAATTGCAGCGATTGTCAATTCATAGGCATACTGCAGATAAAAAAATAACCTCAAGAATATATTAGAGAAATACAATATTTGCCTCCAAAAATTTGTTACAGTTGCTATATATATATATATATATATATATATATAGCATGTATATGCATGTATAATATTCAGTACAATAAACAATATTTTAACTGTACAAAATATAGTTCAAATATACTATGTATTTTCCACCTCTTCAGTTGAAAAAAATGACAACTTCCTCCTGTGATATTAGACTCATGAAGTAATTAGTGCCTGAATATAATCCTTGGTGTTTACCCCATTGACCCCGTGACCTTCAGGCCCAGCCTGGCGTCCCATGGAGGAGGAGCTGCTGGCTCAGCCTCAGGTGATGAAGCTGCTGGACTCGCTCAGAGAGCAGTACACCAGGTACCAGGAGCTGTGCCGGCAGCGCAACAAACGCACCCAGCTGGACGAGATCCACGCCAAGGTCATGCAGGTAAAAGTTGCTCGCGGATTACCCACAATCCCCTCGCTGGATCCTCCGCCCCGCTTACACTCATCTTTGACCTCCTGACCTACTGCTGCCGAGTCGGAGAGCCGCCTCGCCGCTTTTCTATCGAATACGAGTCGACTGAACTGTGGTAACTGGGGTTCGTGTAGCCGCAGGGCCTGATGGGTAAGACCAATGTCTTGGAAAAGAGCCTAGGGTTGCCATGGTAACCGTACCATGTCGGTCACTAGCCTGGAGGATTTGAGGTGGGGGTTGGCCTAATTCTGGATCAAACTATGTCTCCCTGTGTGCATGTCGGCTTTTTACAACATCACTGACCTGATAAATACAATTAAATCATGATACCGAGTTCCAGATGTTACTGCACTGTCAGCTACTCCCTCCGACTACAAGTTCTTTTTTTTTTTTTTCTTTGGCTTTGCCAAAATGTCATATCGTACATTCATTTTTTGAAAATGATTCATAAAACCAATATGTTGTGTTTATAAAGTTTAGAGTGGACAGTTTTCCATTTTTAAACAGCAGGTTGAAAATATTTTTTTTCAATTCACATTAAATAATTACATGGGAAAGGTCAAGTAAAAAAATAAGTTCCTTCCCACTCTTGGTTTTTAACTTCAACATGCAGCTATGGATTTTATATGAATCTTAAGTTGAATCAGTTCTTCATGGTCAAATCATGCAGATATTTCGAAATTGCAGAAGATGCACAGACATGGAATTTGTAATAAAATTATACATATCAGGTTCAGCCTGAAGAGAAAGGGGTCCGTCTGAGAACGATTGCATTGTGTGTCAGGGGGAGGGCAAAGCTGCTTATCATGTTCTTTGCATCGCAGCCAATTTCCTGTAACATGCAATACACAGTACATTTGATTTGCACTACTCCCTGTGAGCAGATTTAATCGAACCCTAATGTGCTGGCTGAGAGCCTGCTATTAATGGCTCTGCAGTCTGTTAGCAGCTGCCTGGCAGAACTGGTCTCTAATAACAGACTGCAGCAGAAAATCTGCAGTGTCCAAAAAAAAAAAAAAAAAAAAAAGTCATTATTTTTGGCTGGATGAGAGGAAGAGTTTACTCTTCAGGTGCCCTAAGCCAATATCACACTTCTACTGAGGACATGAGCTCAACAAGCACCACCAGCAGCACCTCAATAAAGTTCCTTTTGCTTGCCAACAAATCTGACCAACCCTCTTTTATTGTCCTCCTCTGAATCTCAGGTGGTCACCTGGCTGCAGGGTCCAGGCTCAGAGCTGCTGAAGACGCACCAGGAAATCGGAGACTCCATACGGACGGCTCAGGCCCTGCAGCAGAAACACGAGGAGATCGAGAGCCAACACAGTGTAATTAGCCTCTCTGAATACACACACACACACACGCACGCATGCCTTCGTTCCACCATGTGACTGTAGACGGCCGATGAATCATTCCCGGCTATAAAAAGGTCCAAAGAAAGTCTCGATTTTAAAAAAAAAAAAAAAAGAAAGAAATAACCGTCAGCAATCCTCGCAGGAGTGGTTCGCCGTCTACGTGGAGTTGAACCAGCAGATCGCCGCCTTGCTCAGCGCCAGCGAGGAGGAGGACGTGGTGGAGCTGAAGGCGCTGCAGCAGCAGTTGAGCGACGTCTGCTACAGGCAGGCGGCTCAGCTGGAGGGCCGGCAGAACGTCCTGCAGGCGGCGCAGTGCTTCCACAGCAACACGCAGGAGGTAAAGTGCAACGTCATGGACGTATTATAAGATGGATACCGGACTGCCAATATGCCGGTGCACCGATTTTACCCAGTGGCCACTCGAGGTACTGCAGCAAAAAAAAATCCCGTGTGCCCAAAAAGCGTAGCTCACTGGCAAGCTCAGAAGGGGGAGGAAGAGTGAAAGATGCTGCAATCTAAAATTTAACCACTTGATGTTGCGGTTTCTTCTTTAAAATCTTCAATTATTGCATATCAACCTTTAATTGTTTTAGGGTTGTACACTAAGAAAAATAAATATTTTATAAAAAGGACACTAACAGGAAGACAACATGTTGAAGATACCGTGTTGCGATCTACGGGAAAAATGCATTTTGGGCCGCGTGGGATTTTTAGTTGCAGTACTTTGAGTGGCTACTGGGAAAAATCACCTCACCGGCCTATTGCCAGTCTGGTAACCAGTTCTTATAAAACATCCCTGAGCTAAAACGAATGGTCGCCTGCCCCTGAACTAAAAATCTGAGCAGCAAGATCACAGGATGCTAACACGGTGGTGCAAAACCAAACGGCGAACCCTTGTGCCTCTGCCCCCTGCAGTTGTCGCAGCAGCTGGACGGTCTCCTGGGCATGCTCTGTGCCGACGTGGCGCCTGCGGACGGAGCCTCCATCCAGCAAAACCTCAAACTGTTGGAGGAGAAGCTGCAGGCCGTCGGTTCGTGTGGCTTCATCGACGTCTTGCTTTCTCAGTTCTTCACCGCCGGTGCCCCTGTTCAGTGAGCGTCTGCTTTCCGTTGCAGAGGCCGGCCTGTCTTCTCTGCGTCAGAAGGGGACGATGGTGCTGGAGCAGGTGTGCGGCCAGCAGCCGTGGACCCTGGAGGAGGCCGAGAGTCCAGTCGGGGAGCAGCAGGACAACGTGCAACACGTCCAGGCCGTCATGGAGGAGATGCAGCTCCGGAAGCAGAGGTGATGCTCCTTAAACCTTTTTTTTCTCTTAATATTCAGGGTTCCCACAGTTGTGGAAAACCTGGAAAAGCCATTGAATTTGTAAATGCCACTTTCCAGGCCTGGAAAAGTCATGACATTTTATGAAATCACTAAAAGTTTTGGAAAAGTCAAGAAATTTGATCGTGCCCCATACGGACTAGCAGAATTTTGCCTAGCCCACTAGTCTAATTGATACCATACCTTTATGTTTTAAGCAATTACTGTTCCATAAAATAACTGGCAACGGTTCACATGTCTTTTAAGTATGAAAATTGTACATTTACAGGTTGCTGGAAGGTCATGGAAATATCTTGCAAGATCATAGAGAAGTTTTGAAATTTTGTCAGTGAAAATGAGTTGGAACCCTGTGTTTACGTCCGCATTACGTCAGCAGGGTTAATCTGTTACTCTGACCAAGAACTGTTCACCAAAAGCTTAATATTTAGCTGTTTCATTTGAATTTGTAGAAAGTACCAGAGGGGGGGAAACAGCTGTTACATAAATGAAGCCTTAGACATTGATTGTTTGTTTGTTTTTTTGTCTGCGTAGGTGTGAAGACATGGTGGATGTGAGGCGGCTGAAGATGCTGCAGATGGTCCAGCTGTTCAAATGCGAAGAAGACGCTTTACAGGTAAGACAGAAAAGAACAAAGATAATACAAACACAGGCTGCAGCACCTTCCTGGAAGTAAGACTCTAATTGCTCTGTGCGGGCGCTTCAGGCAGTCGAGTGGCTCAGCGAGCTGCTGGACGCCCTGTTAAAGACCCACGTCCGATTGGGCGACGACTCTCAGGAGACCAGGGGCATGTTGGACAAGCACAGGAAGTTTGTGGACGTCGCTCAGGTGAGACACTTCCTGATTACTCAGCACAAGCAACCCAACCTGGGCCCTTAAAGCGTTAAGAAAGTGGATCAACAATAGTTTTAGTTGATATAGTGGCTCACCGAATGGAGATCTTCATTGAACGACCAGATGCTTTTACAGAGAAAGGGCAACAATCTGTTTGCGATCAGCAAAGTTCAATCACCTTCAGAACTGTCAAGCAACCGGTCAATAGATAAGATAAGTGTAAACACATGAAAATTGTTGTCAAATAAATCACTTTCATTTCTCCGGACGTCTTCACAGAGCACCTACGACTACGGCCGGCAGCTGCTGCAGGCCACCGTCGTGCTCTGCCAGTCGCTGCGCTGCACCACCACGCTCCTCTGGGGACACCCTGCCGCGGCTCAACCGGGTGTGGAAGCAATTCTCCGTCAGCGCCGAGGAGAGGCAGCAGAGGCTGGAGCTGGCTCAGAACTTCCACACAGCCGCAGAGAAGGTGAGGCCATCTCTGCCGCCCCCTGGTGGGGAGAAAAAATATATCATGTGATATGTAGGAAACGTGCTTTAATGTCTGTTGAAAATGAAAAAAAAAAAAAAGCGTTTCAATAAAATATCTGTCTTTGAAGCCCAATGGTATTTGGTTCTTTATTGAAATTAAATTTAAAAATCAAATTAAATTTAATGTTTTAACTGAAAATAAAACATTGTAGTACATATTTTTATGACTTACTTACTATTAATATAATTTATTTTAAGTTCAGCCACATTTGGCCCCTGGGCCGTAGTTTGCCCACCTCTGCTCTATGATAAATAACAATCTGCTTATGTCAGGGTAGGCGGGGTCATCGTGATCAAACAGCAAGTGCAAATAACAAAACACTAACAGCAATTTGCACACTGTTCAGTTAGTTAAAGGTAGTTATTGACAGAGTTCACTTTGCCTCCCTGAATTTGTTCCTTCTCTCGCAATTCCAGGTGTTACAGCAGGAAGTGGTGGACATCGAGGCTCTGGACGACGTCGACTGTTGCGGTAAAACCCTGCTGGACCGACTGACCATGCCCGTTATCTTCCCTGACGGGTACGTTCTCCGCTCCCGTGTCACCAACTTCCTTCACAAGAAGGTTTTGGTTTCAAAATATAATTTTTTTATTCGTACCCACGTGTATTCCAGGAGCGAGCAGTACTTCGGCAGCCCCACAGAGACGGCGGTGGCGGCAGAGGGCGTCCGAGAGCGCCTCCTGCTGGTGGAGGAGCGGCGGCTGCTGCGCCAAGAGGCGGGCCTTCATCACGACGAGGATGGGGAAGAGGAGGAGGAGGGGGAGGAGGAGGAGGAGGAGGAAGAAGAGGAGGGGGAGTTTCAGAACGGGCAGGATTCGAGACTCGACGTTATCGGAGAAGAACTGAGCGAGAAAGAGGAGGAGGAAGAGGAGGAAGACATCGAGGAGGAGAGGCACGGGGACGAAGACTTGGACAGGGCCACCCAGGACTGCTGAAGGGTCGCCGATGACGTTAAGCCGCGCAGCCTTATTAGAAGCTCGTTAAGGAAGGGCTGTCGATAAGTTTCCAATCATTCATGCGATCCTCTCCTCCCCCCCGCAGACGAGAAAGTTTGCTTCTTTCGTCGCGGTTATTCCAGCGTGAGACTTCATCTCCCATCATCCTCCCTGCTCAGCAAGGACTGGAAAAGCATGTTTGAGGTAGTTCCTCCACACTCCTGGCAGTCCGCTTCAGTCGTTGAAACGTTCTCTTTGTTTTCTGATCGAACAGCGCCCTCTGCTGACGGCGATTCAACAGCCTCCGAAAGCAACTCTTGCGATTATGTCATTCGCTTTTGTCCGCCGTCGAACAAAATGAGCAGCCTGGGTAATAATACTCGCAGTGTTCGTCTAATGCCTTCCGTCTTTACAGTGAGCTGCTCGGCGAGCATCCGGTTCCCTCCGTGGTGCTAACATGCCGACATAACATGGTCAACAAAGTTCGTGTCCGTGCCTCATCCATTTTTTTCACTCGCTCGCTTCTTTCGTGGATCCAAAATGACCAAAATAGGAACTGAGAAAAAACAAAAAACAAAAACTACAGCAACATGTTGTTCAAAATGTGTTGGTCATGAGTTCAGTTTATGTGATTTTTTTTATTTTTTTATTTTTAGAGCATGAACTTGTGGGTTGTGCGAGACGACTTGTAGATTACTCCTGAGCATCGTAGTGACAGAGCTTTATGGGTTTCTTTTGGTTCAAACTAACCGCATCAGCCTGCAGAGACAGCAGTCATGCGAGTGACCAGGGATGAACTGTTGGTCTTTAATCTACATGTTGATACCTGAACAGGACAGATTTCCTCTTTTATTTATTTTACTTTTTTTTTTTCTTTACCCTTAAGACTGTTGGGTTTTGCACAATGACTGCTGCTCCAAGTGTAACTGCTTAACGCTGCTTCACACATTGTCCTCTTCATCCAGTGACCCTCGGTATGCAATGACATCTGTACGACATCCCTCTCTAAATAAAGATGTTTTTTTTTTTCATTTGGTTATCTGTCTTTATGACGAAGAAATGTTAGCATATTTTGAAGGGTGTTTTAAATGAAAACGGTACAAAAGGGGATTAGGAGAAAGAAAAAAAGAAGAGAAAATTTTTTTTACAGGAAGGAGATTTTTGTTTAAGTTTTCATTTCGAGTTTTAAGTTGAAATTTTGTGAATAAAATCAAAATTTCATGAAAAAGTCAATGTAAAAAGTTGATGCAAATAAAATGGAAATTGGCGAGTAGACTGGATGGATGGTGGATTAACCCAGTTACCCTCAGTTAAATGTAAACTGCAGAAAACAGGTGTTTCCCACAAGGTTCACCCACAGTAATCAGGAAACTGGCAAAAATGGAAGTACTCCACTAGACTTACTTGCGCGCAGAGCCTTTTGACTTTATTCTCGACGTTTTGACTTGCTTCACATTTACATTAATTGCAAAAATTCCATTTTATTCACAGAATTTCGTCGTCGAATTCTATCTGAATTTTTTTCTCTTCTTGTGGCCCTAATCCTCCTCCGAAAACAGAGCAACAGATGAGTTTTTGAATGGTTTATTTTTGGAAAAAAAAAACAAAACTTTACATAAACTATATCCATGTGTGCACATATGGTTCTTTAAATAGCTCAAAGCAACAAACGTACTGAAATATGTACACATAAATACTGTAAATCTTTCCTTGAGCAAGCGATGTACACCCCTGTTCTGGAATGTGAACACACAGTATCTGTCATTTCCCCTCTTCTGTCAACATTGTGAATGTATTTTATACGTGCATGGGAAATTCAGATGAACGGTTAACCCAGAGGCCACAGAGGGACGATGATTTCATGCGGTGGACCCGAGATCGTGGGCTGCAGTCGAAGGTCACCGTCGAGTCTCTTTGTCCAAAAGGTCTTTGGCCTCATTGATCTTTGCCGCCATGTAGGGTGACCCACCTGCAAGCACGCCAAATACGCAAACATGTCATATATGTGTTCATCCTTCTGATGATATTTGTTTGACGGTGAGCATTTAACCCTACCTACCTTTGTCAGGATGGTTCAGGACCATGACCCTCCGGTGGGCCTCGCGAACCTTGGCCTTGGTGCTGACTGGGCTGCAGGAATCATTAATACAACCACATAAGAGAGAGCCACTCAATGAAACACTAAATTAACATACAGTAGGAGCTTAACAGATGACAGGAGAAATATTAACGATCAAATCGAATCTGTTCAATTACCTGATGCCAAGAATGAGGCTGGCCTCTCGCTTGGACATCTTCTGTTCAAAACCTCCTTTGTAATAGGATGAGAAAGCCTGGGTGACACAAGGGGATTCGAAATTAGCTGTCAGTTGTTGCATCAAAAGGATGTTTAAACACAATGCCCCCCCACCCCCCAAAGTGACTTTAAATTACTACAACCACACACACACACACACACAAAAAAATCATATCTGAGCTTATATCAAAAAGGGAGTCAGTAGATAGACAAAACTGAGACCTGATAACTAGCAGAACAGAACTAAAAATGCACAAGATTCTCATGGCAAATACTTACCGCTGTGGGCATCTTCTTGACAGTTTCAGAGAACACTTGTCCGAGGGGTTTCCACAGCTGGAAAGCGTAGCGACCTGCGGATCGTATCTTTCATTCAAGAGTTCCAAACAAAGAGGTCTGTACAATATTTGAATACTTGTACGCATTGTGTAGTTTACCCTGCAAGTTGCTATTCTTCCTGTGCATAACTCCATGATTCTCAAATCTTACCTGCAAATCCTGCTGCAGCCACGCCGAGACCAACTGCGATCAGAGTTCGTCCCTACCACCGAAAAAACAAGACAACACATAAATAAAATAGCGACTGATAGTGTTATATTTCTTGATTTGTCTTCAGATTAATTTGTCTTGGAATACCAAGGAGGTTACATAGGGTATACATCTGCTTTGTCTTATCCCGCGACTTAGTTTGAGCTAGCTTTCGGGACATTTTGTAGACAGTAATTTGCATTAAAATAAATAAATAAATAAAATTAAAATTAAACTCATCTCAAAACAGAAAATGAAGCTTTTCTATGTTAACTAGCTGTCGCAAATGCTGTTTGTTGATATTCACGTTAATACACCTGGTGTAACCTTACGCAAGCGGACAACGGGGTTAAAGCAACATTTCCACAGTAAACTAACGCCAGAAAAGTCCTAAGGATGAAAACTAAAACCCACCAGCCTTCTGTCAATGTCAGCATCGCTCTTCATCTTCTCCTTCACACTATATTCAGCATGTCGCATCACATCTCCGTCCATGGTCATTCCACCGGTTCTCGCCATGTTGCCCCAGCCGACCGGAACTGCGAACTTGCATCATATCCGGTTTGACCTTCGAAAATAATTCTTTCAAAAAAATAAAAATAAATCTTTCATTTTGCTCCACTTTCTGAGCAAGAATGCATTATTATGTCACCCTCGAATTTTATATTTTCATGCAATATGGTCATTTATTAATATATGTATATATTTCGTTTCCCCAAAGCTCATTTTAATCTACATGTTGTTTAATCTTGCTGCCGGTAGATGGCGGTCCCTACAAGTACAGCTACACATTGAATTTACATAATGTAATGAGAATTAAAATTACGGTAGTGAATAATTTATGTTAAACTTCAAATAGTTATTACCAGTGATATATTTAAAAAAAAATGTCTCAAATTGTTATGTGATATTTTGATGTAATTCGCACCTATTACAAATTCATATTTAGTATTTTTTTTTGTATTATTTCTTTTTTTGTATTATTATTTCGTTTTGTTTATCTTTATTGTTTTGCCATATGTGTGACATGTTTCTTTTATTTACCCCTTGGAATGTTCTTGTGTTTGAGTTTCACTTGTTTCACTTGTTTCACTTGCTTGTCTTGTCGCACGTGTGCACAGGTGTACTTTGTGGCCCTTGTGGACCCTCAGCGTTATTAGAGCTTCAGCGGGAGTCCGGGAGCCGGGAGCAGCAGCACACAGGAGCTGATGGAGTCCTGAGCCGCGAGCCGGTTTCTATTGTCCAAGGTAATTGGATTTGGTCTGGGAGGAGAGATGACTGCCAGCGAGAGGCTGCGATCATTAGGTGTGAATGAGGTCTGTGGTGCCATGGTCTGACCCCCCCAACACACACACACACACACTCGCAGAAATTTATAGAGTACAGTCTATTGTAGATCTCAATGCAAAGAAAGCGCACTGTAGCAGAGAGGGGTATGTTATATGGGGGAAGATTTAAGGTTAAATCAAAGGTTAGGTGCTGTTTTGCAGTGAAATACTGTCAACCTCAGCAGACTTTTGATTATGAGGTACCATAAAATGTTGCTCGCTACAGTTACAGCCATTGTGCCATAAAAATGAACTTTGATTCCTGCACAAGATATGTACAGGTTGTCAAAGTGGTTAGAAGTGGCAAAAATGTGTTTACCCTGACCAGAATGATCTGTAAAAATAAAGAAAAAAAAATCATAGATCCTACAATAAATATACTTTGATGACCTCATTTTCACTTTAATGACCTTGTTTTTAAGCAAACAAACATAAATGAAAAAAAATATTTGTTAGCGGTTTGCACAGGCTACAGTCTCTTTTTTCCAATCCAATCCAATCCAATCATATTTGTCTAAAATCTGTAGCATTAACAGAGAAACAATTTCCACTTTGGCCCCTCCAACATCTGAATGTTCAGTCTGCCATGGAGGATAAAATCATTTAATCATCTTGTGGACACTGATTTTTTATTAAAACTGTATCAATGTATACCTGGATAAGTTTTTATTTTGCAACTCTCCACTAAATACAATGTATTGTACAGGGACATAAATCGACATGAGAGGGTAGAGCTCATAAAGCCACAGTAAATATGTATTTAAAGGAGACCAGACTATTAACATATAAAAACACTGTGTATTTGCGTGTGTGTACGTCTGTCTGTGTGTGTCCGTGTGCACGTCCAACTTAATCTCAGCAAGTGAGGAACATTTACACGCACACATGCACACAGGTTGTTGCCATGGGGACCAAACAGCCACTCTACTTGTCAATGGTGAGTGAGAGAGCCGAGGTAGATGGCTATTGTGTGCTGTGTGTCCTGGGGGTCGGGGTTGCGGTTTTGAGAGGGGTCGGCTGGATGGGTGGGGGCAATATTAAACAACGCACTGGGCAGATGAAAGCACCGCACATCCTTAAATCTAATCATAATTTAGTCATCACCAGGGAATAATTTGATCAAAATAAAGAAGGGAAAAAGGCAAGAGTGACGGGGCCCAGACAGAGAGAGAGAGAGAGAGAGAGAGAGAGAGAGAGAGAGAAAGAGAGGGAGAGAGAGAGAGTTGAGTGCCCGAGACGAGGGACAGAGCAGCGGAGGCTGCTGTTAGATGGGAAATGATGGAGCTTCGTGGACAGAGACGGTCTTATTTTCGAAAGCTGAGGCTTATTTGTGGCATCAATCCCCATATCCAGGCACAGGCACTTCGCCTAAAAGGATTTCTGAAGCTTCGAGACAGTCGGCAGAGGCATAATTCATGAACGGTGACGTGTGAAAATACCACATACAGATTGAGACGAGTGAACATAATGCAAATTGTATGTGCCGAACGGACAAAGGCCCTAATTTTTTCAGAATAGGGTTAAAATTTTTGATTGGAGAGAGAGACATTTGCAAAAATAAAAAAACTGCAATCCCCCCCATGTATACCTAAGAACCTCCCTTTTATCCTGCAACAATACTGCAGAAAGCCCATTAGGGTGGCCCGACCCCTCCTCTCCTCACTAAGAACTTTTGAAACAAATTCAGACAAAGACCGTTTAGAGAAAGGATGAGAAGCGGTGGAGGCCAAAAAAGGGGGCCTACAGAAACCCAATATTTCCCTGCTTGGAACTACTGTAGTAGCAATTTAATTTAACGGACCAAGCAAAACATCCAAAATGTTGCCACAAATTGTTGCTTTCATTTTAATAAAGCCTTCCAGAGTGGCTCCACAACATACTGTATGTCCAAAAACCAGCTGTTAGACAGACACACATAACATTTTTATATTAGTATGAAAATGTTCTCTGATGATGATGAGCAATAGGTCAATTGTTGATCTGAAACTATACTTTTTTGATGAAAAGAAAAGTCTTCATTTTGCCCCATACGTTGTTCCATTCGTTGGGAAAAAAATTTGGAGGATTATTGTGTCCCTCATAGAAAAAAAGTCTCACTCTCTGAGACTGACACAGAGACCCGGAGCAACTTCAAGCAGCTCATTAGAGGGAAGCTATTGTTCACCTCTACACTTTGGTCTCTCTCCCATAAAGGTCAGATTTGTCTGTGCAGACGAGTCACAACCTTTCTTTTGTAACACTAAGAAAATTCACCACCTCCTGCTTCCTCGTGTGAAACTGAATATGCCTTATAATGTTTTTCTTCAGAATTTAATTATATATTCATGTATACAGATAAACTCTCATATATTTTTAGATTACAGTATTTCAAACATGTAAAAGGTTATTGATGTGGGCTTACATTTTTGTAGGTTAACCACTATAAGACAAATTAAGCGTCATACGTATATATATTTTTATAATTCTAAATACAAATGTTAAAAAAAGAAAAGCTTTATATGTTTACTTCATTATCACTAACTGAGTTATCATTTTGACATTAATTAATGTTGTTTTACATCAATATATGTTTGCTGTTTGTCGTATAGTTAGCCCCGGAATGGAAGATTACACGGAACCTTTATTCAATGGCTCTGATGCAGTAGGGGACTCTTTTGTCGAGGGACAGGCAAATTGATATACTGGTAAACACAGTAAGGTGAGTCTTACTTTCTCTTCTACACCCCTTGTACAGCAGTGATTTTGCCACAAAACAAACTCAGGCCTAAAATACTCTTGCATGACAAATTTTAAATGCGGGACCAAAACAGCTTTATGTGATGTTTAAGTGACATTGCTCAAGGATGGAGAGACGCTAGCGTTAGCTGTCAGCTAGCTAGCCCCCCCTCCACCTCCGTTCTCATCATTATTATTACTACCAGTTGTTGGGATTGTCTGCACGAAACGAGGCCACGTTCAGTCAGCTTTTAGAACGATCAATTGATTATCGACGTCTGTGCGTGCATGCGGAAGTGTGCTGGGACCAGACGTTTTAGCCACTGAGCATTAACAAGCAAGTTGATGTAGCCTCCGAAAAGGCTGACCGTGGCTTCACCTTCTGCCAGTGTTTACTGCTCAGATGCTGACTGTGTGTATTTGATTGTGGAAGGGTCTGGTGTCTGCTCATCAAACTTCACTGATACTTGATGAGGTCAGCAGAAACCTTAAACAAGAGGATCAGCCAAGTATTGTTTTTTTCTTTGTTTTTTTGAAGCACTTGTTTCCCTATGTATTTTCAAGGCGCTTATTCTGCTTTTATTGTCAGTATATGCAGACAGAAAAAGTCAAGACAAAACCGGTAAACATTAAATTATATCTTGGGATTGATTCAAGAAGCTTGAACCATATAGCACAGGTGTGTTTTAACATAGTAAGTGGTTCAACATGGCAAAATCAGAATAAGTTATTCATACATTTAATGTCTATTTAAGGTGAAAGAAATTATACATTTTCTGAATAAATAGCACAAAACTGTTAATGGTGTGTTTTGCAACAGATATGGTGTGACAGAATTATGTGAATTTTAAAATACAAAGTCAATTGTTTTTTGAATGTAGTCTTGAAAAGGTCAAATTTTTACAGCAACGTTGCACTTTTAATACAAGCAGCATTTTCATTTGTTTATGCTATATTTATGTTTTTGGTGCATCGTGTAAATAAATTCTGTTCACACACTTAAAAGTGTAACAGTCCTGTCGGCTGTTACAACGGAACAGTTTTTGCCAACTGCACTGGCAAACTGACCTCCTGTTAAACAGACCAAATGATTCAGGTCCTCAGTGCAGAGAGGCTCAGTATGGGTGAGTCAAAGTAGAGTGCGGTAGAAAAGTGGATGAGTAACTATCTACAAGGATGAATCATAATTAGGTCAGAGCTCTCTGCATGCAGGCACATGATGTCATGACGGAAACGGGAAATAAAATAGTACCATAAGTGTGTCAGTAAAGATGTGACTGTTGTTGTTTTAGGCCGTGTGTTATTCTTAAATTATATTAAGTTTAAGATCAAGTTTTCATGTCATTTTGTATCATCATCTCAATGTTTCTGCTTTTAAAATTAAACTTACTGATAACTAACGGAACTCACGTCACGTTGAGTCGCAGTGATGTAATGGCCGTTTAATAATTCATATATGGGGGGGAGGGAGGGAAGTAAAGGAGGCTGAGCTGTGGAGGAGAAGAAAATCAATGGCGATGAGAGGAGGAGAGCGGGGACAGGGGAGAGTGGAGGGAAACAGATGAGACAGGCGGCCAGGCGGATAGATGGAAACCCCACCCAGACCGGCTTCCTCTCTGCCAGCACAGCTGAGTGATAAGCCGAGGAGGAGGAAGTCAAGTATTGTTTGTACAGGACTTGGCAGGGCGAGCGATCGTTGTTTTATTTTCTAAGGAGGAATCTGAAGGGTTATTGCCACTGTGATGATGAAGACGCCGTCGGTGGGTTGGCATTTTTATTCGCTTGCTAACTTTTTTCGAGGCTGCGTTTTTTTTTTTGTAAAAGTGGCGAAAAATAATCTGTCTCATGCATTATTTAACAGCAGTGTTCTTACTGCCAGCTCTGTTTCCGTGCTTGTGTTTTCTTAGAATACTTCCTCCTTACCGTTTCCTGTTTTCTGTATCCTTTTTTTGTTACAGTGAAACCGCATTTAGCGTCTCTGCATAGGAGAGCGGAACCACCTGACGGGCCCAAAGAAGACAGCAGTTCTTGTTAATCTCTAGCATAAAGTCACAGTATTTTTAAACTGGGAGACAGTTGCTCATTCCAAGCTTGAAAGGGAAAACCCTCTATGACAACAGTTCTTTGGCGCTAGCATCCTTCTCTCCTTTGACTGACCTGAGGCCAGTTTTACCAGGTCGACATGCGGATCCTTCCAGCAGGGCTTTTGTGCCCTTCTTGAAAATCAATGTAGTGTCTAGACTTGTAGGTCTTGGTGGGAACTTCCCAACCATGGAGGGCCTTGAGCAGCTCGACATGGTGGGCGATATCAGCCCGGCCCTCGAGGCCACCGAGGACTTCATCCACTGCGTGGACGGCATGCAGGGCCAGTGCTCCGACCAAGTTCAAGGCCCGGCTTCCAGGCCGCCGAAGGAGCTGCAGGACGTTTCCAGCGCCGCTCTGGGGAAGCTGAGCTCCAGCGGCGTGTGGAACCTGCTGGCCAGTGAGCAGCCCGAAGTGGGGCCCCTCGGCCTGGCCTGGGCGGACAACTTCACCGTGCTGGGACTGGGGATGGGCCTCCGGCACGGCAAGAGGAGCAGGGCGCGCTCCACCAACGACCTGGCGGCGCACAGCAAGGAGTGCGCCAACAACGCCGCCAACGCCTCGTCCAACCCCGTTTTCAAGAAGGGACACAATCGCTCCCGGTCGGACGTCAACTACCGGCCGTCGGCGTACACGGACAACGGACTGCCGGCAATGGACTGCAACACCCTGAAGAACATGATCCTCAACCAGCAGCAAGAGGGTGAGTTCACATCCACAGCTTCCCCCGTGTG